>CM051555.1:10000-610000 GCA_028022735.1 Gypaetus barbatus | reverse complement strand
GCGGATCTGGGCTTTCCCAGAGACGCAAGGTGTCATCGTTCCCGTTCTCGGCAGATCCTTTTTTCCGAAACGGGAAACGTCCGGCTCCTTCTCCCACCAGGAAGGGGCCAGCCCTGAAAGCTCTTGCTGCTCTTCACCTTCCCTGGGCAGCCTAGTCACAGGCACAACAGCCCTGGGGAACTGGGCTTTCCCAGAGACGCAAGGTCTCATCGTTCCCGTTCTCGGCAGATCCTTTTGTCAGAAACGGGAAACGTCCGGATCCTTCTCCCTCCAGGAAGGGGACAGCCCTGAAAGCTCTTGGTGCTCTTCACCTTCCCTGGGCAGCCTATTCACAGGCACAACAGCCCTGCGGATCTGGGCTTTCCCAGAGACGCAAGGTCTCATCGTTCCCGTTCTCGGCAGAGCCTTTTTTCCGAAACGGGAAACGTCCGGCTCCTTCTCCCACCAGGAAGGGGCCAGCCCTGAAAGCTCTTGCTGCTCTTCACCTTCCCTGGGCAGCCTATTCACAGGCACAACAGCCCTGCGGATCTGGGCTTTCCCAGAGACGCAAGGTCTCATCGTTCCCGTTCTCGGCAGATCCTTTTGTCAGAAACGGGAAACGTCCGGCTCCTTCTCCCACCAGGAAGGGGCCAGCCCTGAAAGCTCTTGCTGCTCTTCACCTTCCCTGGGCAGCCTAGTCACAGGCACGACAGCCCTGCGGATGTGGGCTTTCCCAGAGACGCAAGGTCTCATCGTTCCCGTTCTCGGCAGAGCCTTTTTTTCGAAACGGGAAACGTGCGGCTCCTTCTCCCACCAGGAAGGGGCCAGCCCTGAAAGCTCTTGCTGCTCTTCACCTTCCCTGGGCAGCCTATTCACAGGCACAACAGCCCTGCGGATCTGGGCTTTCCCAGAGACGCAAGGTCTAATGGTGCCCATTCTCGGCAGAGCCTTTTTTCCGAAATGGGAAACGTCCGGATCCTTCTCCCACCAGGAAGGGGCCAGCCCTGAAAGCTCTTGCTGCTCTTCACCTTCCCTGGGCAGCCTATTCACAGGCACAACAGCCCTGCGGATCTGGGCTTTCCCAGAGACGCAAGGTCTAATGGTGCCCGCTCTCGGCAGAGCCTTTTTTCCGAAATGGGAAACGTCCGGCTCCTTCTCCCACCAGGAAGGGGCCAGCCCTGAAAGCTCTTGCTGCTCTTCACCTTCCCTGGGCAGCCTATTCACAGGCACAACAGCCCTGCGGATCTGGGCTTTCCCAGAGACGCAAGGTGTCATCGTTCCCGTTCTCGGCAGATCCTTTTGTCAGAAACGGGAAACGTCCGGCTCCTTCTCCCACCAGGAAGGGGCCAGCCCTGAAAGCTCTTGCTGCTCTTCACCTTCCCTGGGCAGCCTAGTCACAGGCACAACAGCCCTGGGGAACTGGGCTTTCCCAGAGACGCAAGGTCTCATCGTTCCCGTTCTCGGCAGATCCTTTTGTCAGAAACGGGAAACGTCCGGATCCTTCTCCCTCCAGGAAGGGGACAGCCCTGAAAGCTCTTGGTGCTCTTCACCTTCCCTGGGCAGCCTATTCACAGGCACAACAGCCCTGCGGATCTGGGCTTTCCCAGAGACGCAAGGTCTCATCGTTCCCGTTCTCGGCAGAGCCTTTTTTCCGAAACGGGAAACGTCCGGCTCCTTCTCCCACCAGGAAGGGGCCAGCCCTGAAAGCTCTTGCTGCTCTTCACCTTCCCTGGGCAGCCTATTCACAGGCACAACAGCCCTGCGGATCTGGGCTTTCCCAGAGACGCAAGGTCTCATCGTTCCCGTTCTCGGCAGATCCTTTTGTCAGAAACGGGAAACGTCCGGCTCCTTCTCCCACCAGGAAGGGGCCAGCCCTGAAAGCTCTTGCTGCTCTTCACCTTCCCTGGGCAGCCTAGTCACAGGCACGACAGCCCTGCGGATGTGGGCTTTCCCAGAGACGCAAGGTCTCATCGTTCCCGTTCTCGGCAGACCCTTTTTTCCGAAACGGGAAACGTCCGGCTCCTTCTCCCACCAGGAAGGGGCCAGCCCTGAAAGCTCTTGCTGCTCTTCACCTTCCCTGGGCAGCCTAGTCACAGGCACGACAGCCCTGCGGATCTGGGCTTTCCCAGAGACGCAAGGTGTCATCGTTCCTGTTGTCGGCAGAGCCTTTTTTCCGAAACGGGAAACGTCCGGCTCCTTCTCCCACCAGGAAGGGGACAGCCCTGAAAGCTCTTGCTGCTCTTCACCTTCCCTGGGCAGCCTATTCACAGGCACAACAGCCCTGGGGAACTGGGCTTTCCCAGAGACGCAAGGTCTCATCGTTCCCGTTCTCGGCAGATCCTTTTTTTCGAAACGGGAAACGTGCGGCTCCTTCTCCCACCAGGAAGGGGCCAGCCCTGAAAGCTCTTGCTGCTCTTCACCTTCCCTGGGCAGCCTATTCACAGGCACAACAGCCCTGCGGATCTGGGCTTTCCCAGAGACGCAAGGTCTCATCGTTCCCGTTCTCGGCAGAGCCTTTTTTCCGAAACGGCAAACATCCGGCTCCTTCTACCACCAGGAAGGGGACAGCCCTGAAAGCTCTTGCTGCTCTTCACCTTCCCTGGGCAGCCTATTCACAGGCACAACAGCCCTGGGGAACTGGGCTTTCCCAGAGACGCAAGGTCTCATCGTTCCCGTTCTCGGCAGAGCCTTTTTTCCGAAACGGGAAACGTCCGGCTCCTTCTCCCACCAGGAAGGGGCCAGCCCTGAAAGCTCTTGCTGCTCTTCACCTTCCCTGGGCAGCCTAGTCACAGGCACAACAGCCCTGGGGAACTGTGCTTTCCCAGAGACGCAAGGTCTCATCGTTCCCGTTCTCGGCAGATCCTTTTGTCAGAAACGGGAAACGTCCGGATCCTTCTCCCTCCAGGAAGGGGACAGCCCTGAAAGCTCTTGCTGCTCTTCACCTTCCCTGGGCAGCCTATTCACAGGCACAACAGCCCTGCGGATCTGGGCTTTCCCAGAGACGCAAGGTCTAATGGTGCCCGTTCTCGGCAGAGCCTTTTTTCCGAAACGGGAAACGTCCGGCTCCTTCTCCCACCAGGAAGGGGCCAGCCCTGAAAGCTCTTGCTGCTCTTCACCTTCCCTGGGCAGCCTAGTCACAGGCACGACAGCCCTGCGGATCTGGGCTTTCCCAGAGACGCAAGGTCTCATCGTTCCCGTTCTCGGCAGAGCCTTTTTTCCGAAACGGGAAACGTCCGGCTCCTTCTCCCACCAGGAAGGGGCCAGCCCTGAAAGCTCTTGCTGCTCTTCACCTTCCCTGGGCAGCCTATTCACAGGCACAACAGCCCTGCGGATCTGGGCTTTCCCAGAGACGCAAGGTCTCATCGTTCCCGTTCTCGGCAGAGCCTTTTTTCCGAAACGGGAAACGTCCGGCTCCTTCTCCCACCAGGAAGGGGCCAGCCCTGAAAGCTCTTGCTGCTCTTCACCTTCCCTGGGCAGCCTAGTCACAGGCACAACAGCCCTGGGGAACTGTGCTTTCCCAGAGACGCAAGGTCTCATCGTTCCCGTTCTCGGGAGATCCTTTTGTCAGAAACGGGAAACGTCCGGATCCTTCTCCCTCCAGGAAGGGGACAGCCCTGAAAGCTCTTGGTGCTCTTCACCTTCCCTGGGCAGCCTATTCACAGGCACAACAGCCCTGCGGATCTGGGCTTTCCCAGAGACGCAAGGTCTCATCGTTCCCGTTCTCGGCAGATCCTTTTTTTCGAAACGGGAAACGTGCGGCTCCTTCTCCCACCAGGAAGGGGCCAGCCCTGAAAGCTCTTGCTGCTCTTCACCTTCCCTGGGCAGCCTATTCACAGGCACAACAGCCCTGCGGATCTGGGCTTTCCCAGAGACGCAAGGTCTCATCGTTCCCGTTCTCGGCAGAGCCTTTTTTCCGAAACGGGAAACGTCCGGCTCCTTCTCCCACCAGGAAGGGGCCAGCCCTGAAAGCTCTTGCTGCTCTTCACCTTCCCTGGGCAGCCTAGTCACAGGCACAACAGCCCTGCGGATGTGGGCTTTCCCAGAGACGCAAGGTCTCATCGTTCCCGTTCTCGGCAGACCCTTTTTTCCGAAACGGGAAACGTCTGGCTCCTTCTCCCGCCAGGAAGGGGCCAGCCCTGAAAGCTCTTGCTGTTCTTCACCTTCCCTGGGCAGCCTATTCACAGGCACAACAGCCCTGCGGATCTGGGCTTTCCCAGAGACGCAAGGTCTAATGGTGCCCGTTCTCGGCAGAGCCTTTTTTCCGAAATGGGAAACACCCGGCTCCTTCTCCCACCAGGAAGGGGCCAGCCCTGAAAGCTCTTGCTGCTCTTCACCTTCCCTGGGCAGCCTATTCACAGGCACAACAGCCCTGCGGATCTGGGCTTTCCCAGAGACGCAAGGTCTAATGGTGCCCGTTCTCGGCAGAGCCTTTTTTCCGAAACGGGAAACGTCCGGCTCCTTCTCCCACCAGGAAGGGGCCAGCCCTGAAAGCTCTTGCTGCTCTTCACCTTCCCTGGGCAGCCTAGTCACAGGCACGACAGCCCTGCGGATCTGGGCTTTCCCAGAGACGCAAGGTGTCATCTTTCCTGTTGTCGGCAGAGCCTTTTTTCCGAAACGGGAAACGTCCAGCTCCTTCTCCCACCAGGAAGGGGCCAGCCCTGAAAGCTCTTGCTGCTCTTCACCTTCCCTGGGCAGCCTATTCACAGGCACAACAGCCCTGTGGATCTGGGCTTTCCCAGAGACGCAAGGTCTCATCGTTCCCGTTCTCGGCAGAGCCTTTTTTCCGAAACGGGAAACGTCCGGCTCCTTCTCCCACCAGGAAGGGGCCAGCCCTGAAAGCTCTTGCTGCTCTTCACCTTCCCTGGGCAGCCTAGTCACAGGCACAACAGCCCTGGGGAACTGTGCTTTCCCAGAGACGCAAGGTCTCATCGTTCCCGTTCTCGGGAGATCCTTTTGTCAGAAACGGGAAACGTCCGGATCCTTCTCCCTCCAGGAAGGGGCCAGCCCTGAAAGCTCTTGGTGCTCTTCACCTTCCCTGGGCAGCCTATTCACAGGCACAACAGCCCTGCGGATCTGTGCTTTCCCAGAGACACAAGGTCTCATCGTTCCCGTTCTCGGCAGAGCCTTTTTTCCGAAACGGGAAACGTCTGGCTCCTTCTCCCACCAGGAAGGGGCCAGCCCTGAAAGCTCTTGCTGTTCTTCACCTTCCCTGGGCAGCCTATTCACAGGCACAACAGCCCTGCGGATCTGGGCTTTCCCAGAGACGCAAGGTCTCATCGTTCCCGTTCTCGGCAGATCCTTTTTTTCGAAACGGGAAACGTGCGGCTCCTTCTCCCACCAGGAAGGGGCCAGCCCTGAAAGCTCTTGCTGCTCTTCACCTTCCCTGGGCAGCCTATTCACAGGCACAACAGCCCTGCGGATCTGGGCTTTCCCAGAGACGCAAGGTCTCATCGTTCCCGTTCTTGGCAGAGCCTTTTTTCCGAAATGGGAAACGTCCGGCTCCTTCTCCCACCAGGAAGGGGCCAGCCCTGAAAGCTCTTGCTGCTCTTCACCTTCCCTGGGCAGCCTAGTCACAGGCACAACAGCCCTGCGGATCTGGGCTTTCCCAGAGACGCAAGGTCTCATCGTTCCCGTTCTCGGCAGACCCTTTTTTCCGAAACGGGAAACACCCGGCTCCTTCTCCCACCAGGAAGGGGCCAGCCCTGAAAGCTCTTGCTGCTCTTCACCTTCCCTGGGCAGCCTATTCACAGGCACAACAGCCCTGCGGATCTGGGCTTTCCCAGAGACGCAAGGTCTCATCGTTCCCGTTCTTGGCAGAGCCTTTTTTCCGAAATGGGAAACGTCCGGCTCCTTCTCCCACCAGGAAGGGGCCAGCCCTGAAAGCTCTTGCTGCTCTTCACCTTCCCTGGGCAGCCTAGTCACAGGCACAACAGCCCTGCGGATCTGGGCTTTCCCAGAGACGCAAGGTCTCATCGTTCCCGTTCTCGGCAGACCCTTTTTTCCGAAACGGGAAACACCCGGCTCCTTCTCCCACCAGGAAGGGGCCAGCCCTGAAAGCTCTTGCTGCTCTTCACCTTCCCTGGGCAGCCTATTCACAGGCACAACAGCCCTGCGGATCTGGGCTTTCCCAGAGACGCAAGGTCTAATGGTGCCCGTTCTCGGCAGAGCCTTTTTTCCGAAACGGGAAACGTCCGGCTCCTTCTCCCACCAGGAAGGGGCCAGCCCTGAAAGCTCTTGCTGCTCTTCACCTTCCCTGGGCAGCCTAGTCACAGGCACGACAGCCCTGCGGATCTGGGCTTTCCCAGAGACGCAAGGTGTCATCTTTCCTGTTGTCGGCAGAGCCTTTTTTCCGAAACGGGAAACGTCCAGCTCCTTCTCCCACCAGGAAGGGGCCAGCCCTGAAAGCTCTTGCTGCTCTTCACCTTCCCTGGGCAGCCTATTCACAGGCACAACAGCCCTGTGGATCTGGGCTTTCCCAGAGACGCAAGGTCTCATCGTTCCCGTTCTCGGCAGAGCCTTTTTTCCGAAACGGGAAACGTCCGGCTCCTTCTCCCACCAGGAAGGGGCCAGCCCTGAAAGCTCTTGCTGCTCTTCACCTTCCCTGGGCAGCCTAGTCACAGGCACAACAGCCCTGGGGAACTGTGCTTTCCCAGAGACGCAAGGTCTCATCGTTCCCGTTCTCGGGAGATCCTTTTGTCAGAAACGGGAAACGTCCGGATCCTTCTCCCTCCAGGAAGGGGCCAGCCCTGAAAGCTCTTGGTGCTCTTCACCTTCCCTGGGCAGCCTATTCACAGGCACAACAGCCCTGCGGATCTGTGCTTTCCCAGAGACACAAGGTCTCATCGTTCCCGTTCTCGGCAGAGCCTTTTTTCCGAAACGGGAAACGTCTGGCTCCTTCTCCCACCAGGAAGGGGCCAGCCCTGAAAGCTCTTGCTGTTCTTCACCTTCCCTGGGCAGCCTATTCACAGGCACAACAGCCCTGCGGATCTGGGCTTTCCCAGAGACGCAAGGTCTCATCGTTCCCGTTCTCGGCAGATCCTTTTTTTCGAAACGGGAAACGTGCGGCTCCTTCTCCCACCAGGAAGGGGCCAGCCCTGAAAGCTCTTGCTGCTCTTCACCTTCCCTGGGCAGCCTATTCACAGGCACAACAGCCCTGCGGATCTGGGCTTTCCCAGAGACGCAAGGTCTCATCGTTCCCGTTCTTGGCAGAGCCTTTTTTCCGAAATGGGAAACGTCCGGCTCCTTCTCCCACCAGGAAGGGGCCAGCCCTGAAAGCTCTTGCTGCTCTTCACCTTCCCTGGGCAGCCTAGTCACAGGCACAACAGCCCTGCGGATCTGGGCTTTCCCAGAGACGCAAGGTCTCATCGTTCCCGTTCTCGGCAGACCCTTTTTTCCGAAACGGGAAACGTCTGGCTCCTTCTCCCGCCAGGAAGGGGCCAGCCCTGAAAGCTCTTGCTGTTCTTCACCTTCCCTGGGCAGCCTATTCACAGGCACAACAGCCCTGCGGATCTGGGCTTTCCCAGAGACGCAAGGTCTAATGGTGCCCGTTCTCGGCAGAGCCTTTTTTCCGAAATGGGAAACACCCGGCTCCTTCTCCCACCAGGAAGGGGCCAGCCCTGAAAGCTCTTGCTGCTCTTCACCTTCCCTGGGCAGCCTATTCACAGGCACAACAGCCCTGCGGATCTGGGCTTTCCCAGAGACGCAAGGTCTAATGGTGCCCCGTTCTCGGCAGAGCCTTTTTTCCGAAACGGGAAACGTCCGGCTCCTTCTCCCACCAGGAAGGGGCCAGCCCTGAAAGCTCTTGCTGCTCTTCACCTTCCCTGGGCAGCCTAGTCACAGGCACGACAGCCCTGCGGATCTGGGCTTTCCCAGAGACGCAAGGTGTCATCTTTCCTGTTGTCGGCAGAGCCTTTTTTCCGAAACGGGAAACGTCCAGCTCCTTCTCCCACCAGGAAGGGGCCAGCCCTGAAAGCTCTTGCTGCTCTTCACCTTCCCTGGGCAGCCTATTCACAGGCACAACAGCCCTGTGGATCTGGGCTTTCCCAGAGACGCAAGGTCTCATCGTTCCCGTTCTCGGCAGAGCTTTTTTTTCGAAACGGGAAACGTGCGGCTCCTTCTCCCACCAGGAAGGGGCCAGCCCTGAAAGCTCTTGCTGCTCTTCACCTTCCCTGGGCAGCCTATTCACAGGCACAACAGCCCTGCGGATCTGGGCTTTCCCAGAGACGCAAGGTCTAATGGTGCCCATTCTCGGCAGAGCCTTTTTTCCGAAATGGGAAACGTCCGGATCCTTCTCCCACCAGGAAGGGGCCAGCCCTGAAAGCTCTTGCTGCTCTTCACCTTCCCTGGGCAGCCTATTCACAGGCACAACAGCCCTGCGGATCTGGGCTTTCCCAGAGACGCAAGGTCTAATGGTGCCCGCTCTCGGCAGAGCCTTTTTTCCGAAATGGGAAACGTCCGGCTCCTTCTCCCACCAGGAAGGGGCCAGCCCTGAAAGCTCTTGCTGCTCTTCACCTTCCCTGGGCAGCCTATTCACAGGCACAACAGCCCTGCGGATCTGGGCTTTCCCAGAGACGCAAGGTGTCATCGTTCCCGTTCTCGGCAGATCCTTTTGTCAGAAACGGGAAACGTCCGGCTCCTTCTCCCACCAGGAAGGGGCCAGCCCTGAAAGCTCTTGCTGCTCTTCACCTTCCCTGGGCAGCCTAGTCACAGGCACAACAGCCCTGGGGAACTGGGCTTTCCCAGAGACGCAAGGTCTCATCGTTCCCGTTCTCGGCAGATCCTTTTGTCAGAAACGGGAAACGTCCGGATCCTTCTCCCTCCAGGAAGGGGACAGCCCTGAAAGCTCTTGGTGCTCTTCACCTTCCCTGGGCAGCCTATTCACAGGCACAACAGCCCTGCGGATCTGGGCTTTCCCAGAGACGCAAGGTCTCATCGTTCCCGTTCTCGGCAGAGCCTTTTTTCCGAAACGGGAAACGTCCGGCTCCTTCTCCCACCAGGAAGGGGCCAGCCCTGAAAGCTCTTGCTGCTCTTCACCTTCCCTGGGCAGCCTATTCACAGGCACAACAGCCCTGCGGATCTGGGCTTTCCCAGAGACGCAAGGTCTAATGGTGCCCGCTCTCGGCAGAGCCTTTTTTCCGAAATGGGAAACGTCCGGCTCCTTCTCCCACCAGGAAGGGGCCAGCCCTGAAAGCTCTTGCTGCTCTTCACCTTCCCTGGGCAGCCTATTCACAGGCACAACAGCCCTGCGGATCTGGGCTTTCCCAGAGACGCAAGGTGTCATCGTTCCCGTTCTCGGCAGATCCTTTTGTCAGAAACGGGAAACGTCCGGCTCCTTCTCCCACCAGGAAGGGGCCAGCCCTGAAAGCTCTTGCTGCTCTTCACCTTCCCTGGGCAGCCTAGTCACAGGCACAACAGCCCTGGGGAACTGGGCTTTCCCAGAGACGCAAGGTCTCATCGTTCCCGTTCTCGGCAGATCCTTTTGTCAGAAACGGGAAACGTCCGGATCCTTCTCCCTCCAGGAAGGGGACAGCCCTGAAAGCTCTTGGTGCTCTTCACCTTCCCTGGGCAGCCTATTCACAGGCACAACAGCCCTGCGGATCTGGGCTTTCCCAGAGACGCAAGGTCTCATCGTTCCCGTTCTCGGCAGAGCCTTTTTTCCGAAACGGGAAACGTCCGGCTCCTTCTCCCACCAGGAAGGGGCCAGCCCTGAAAGCTCTTGCTGCTCTTCACCTTCCCTGGGCAGCCTATTCACAGGCACAACAGCCCTGCGGATCTGGGCTTTCCCAGAGACGCAAGGTCTCATCGTTCCCGTTCTCGGCAGATCCTTTTGTCAGAAACGGGAAACGTCCGGCTCCTTCTCCCACCAGGAAGGGGCCAGCCCTGAAAGCTCTTGCTGCTCTTCACCTTCCCTGGGCAGCCTAGTCACAGGCACGACAGCCCTGCGGATCTGGGCTTTCCCAGAGACGCAAGGTCTCATCGTTCCCGTTCTCGGCAGACCCTTTTTTCCGAAACGGGAAACGTCCGGCTCCTTCTCCCACCAGGAAGGGGCCAGCCCTGAAAGCTCTTGCTGCTCTTCACCTTCCCTGGGCAGCCTAGTCACAGGCACGACAGCCCTGCGGATCTGGGCTTTCCCAGAGACGCAAGGTGTCATCGTTCCTGTTGTCGGCAGAGCCTTTTTTCCGAAACGGGAAACGTCCGGCTCCTTCTCCCACCAGGAAGGGGACAGCCCTGAAAGCTCTTGCTGCTCTTCACCTTCCCTGGGCAGCCTATTCACAGGCACAACAGCCCTGGGGAACTGGGCTTTCCCAGAGACGCAAGGTCTCATCGTTCCCGTTCTCGGCAGATCCTTTTTTTCGAAACGGGAAACGTGCGGCTCCTTCTCCCACCAGGAAGGGGCCAGCCCTGAAAGCTCTTGCTGCTCTTCACCTTCCCTGGGCAGCCTATTCACAGGCACAACAGCCCTGCGGATCTGGGCTTTCCCAGAGACGCAAGGTCTCATCGTTCCCGTTCTCGGCAGAGCCTTTTTTCCGAAACGGCAAACATCCGGCTCCTTCTACCACCAGGAAGGGGACAGCCCTGAAAGCTCTTGCTGCTCTTCACCTTCCCTGGGCAGCCTATTCACAGGCACAACAGCCCTGGGGAACTGGGCTTTCCCAGAGACGCAAGGTCTCATCGTTCCCGTTCTCGGCAGAGCCTTTTTTCCGAAACGGGAAACGTCCGGCTCCTTCTCCCACCAGGAAGGGGCCAGCCCTGAAAGCTCTTGCTGCTCTTCACCTTCCCTGGGCAGCCTAGTCACAGGCACAACAGCCCTGGGGAACTGTGCTTTCCCAGAGACGCAAGGTCTCATCGTTCCCGTTCTCGGCAGATCCTTTTGTCAGAAACGGGAAACGTCCGGATCCTTCTCCCTCCAGGAAGGGGACAGCCCTGAAAGCTCTTGCTGCTCTTCACCTTCCCTGGGCAGCCTATTCACAGGCACAACAGCCCTGCGGATCTGGGCTTTCCCAGAGACGCAAGGTCTAATGGTGCCCGTTCTCGGCAGAGCCTTTTTTCCGAAACGGGAAACGTCCGGATCCTTCTCCCACCAGGAAGGGGCCAGCCCTGAAAGCTCTTGCTGCTCTTCACCTTCCCTGGGCAGCCTAGTCACAGGCACGACAGCCCTGCGGATGTGGGCTTTCCCAGAGACGCAAGGTCTCATCGTTCCCGTTCTCGGCAGATCCTTTTGTTTAGAAACGGGAAACGTCCGGCTCCTTCTCCCACCAGGAAGGGGCCAGCCCTGAAAGCTCTTGCTGCTCTTCACCTTCCCTGGGCAGCCTATTCACAGGCACAACAGCCCTGCGGATCTGGGCTTTCCCAGAGACGCAAGGTCTCATCGTTCCCGTTCTCGGCAGAGCCTTTTTTCCGAAACGGGAAACGTCCGGCTCCTTCTCCCACCAGGAAGGGGCCAGCCCTGAAAGCTCTTGCTGCTCTTCACCTTCCCTGGGCAGCCTAGTCACAGGCACAACAGCCCTGGGGAACTGTGCTTTCCCAGAGACGCAAGGTCTCATCGTTCCCGTTCTCGGCAGATCCTTTTGTCAGAAACGGGAAACGTCCGGATCCTTCTCCCTCCAGGAAGGGGCCAGCCCTGAAAGCTCTTGGTGCTCTTCACCTTCCCTGGGCAGCCTATTCACAGGCACAACAGCCCTGCGGATCTGTGCTTTCCCAGAGACACAAGGTCTCATCGTTCCCGTTCTCGGCAGAGCCTTTTTTCCGAAACGGGAAACGTCCGTCTCCTTCTCCCACCAGGAAGGGGCCAGCCCTGAAAGCTCTTGCTGTTCTTCACCTTCCCTGGGCAGCCTATTCACAGGCACAACAGCCCTGCGGATCTGGGCTTTCCCAGAGACGCAAGGTCTCATCGTTCCCGTTCTCGGCAGATCCTTTTTTTCGAAACGGGAAACGTGCGGCTCCTTCTCCCACCAGGAAGGGGCCAGCCCTGAAAGCTCTTGCTGCTCTTCACCTTCCCTGGGCAGCCTATTCACAGGCACAACAGCCCTGCGGATCTGGGCTTTCCCAGAGACGCAAGGTCTCATCGTTCCCGTTCTTGGCAGAGCCTTTTTTCCGAAACGGGAAACGTCCGGCTCCTTCTCCCACCAGGAAGGGGCCAGCCCTGAAAGCTCTTGCTGCTCTTCACCTTCCCTGGGCAGCCTAGTCACAGGCACAACAGCCCTGCGGATGTGGGCTTTCCCAGAGACGCAAGGTCTCATCGTTCCCGTTCTCGGCAGACCCTTTTTTCCGAAACGGGAAACGTCTGGCTCCTTCTCCCGCCAGGAAGGGGCCAGCCCTGAAAGCTCTTGCTGTTCTTCACCTTCCCTGGGCAGCCTATTCACAGGCACAACAGCCCTGCGGATCTGGGCTTTCCCAGAGACGCAAGGTCTAATGGTGCCCGTTCTCGGCAGAGCCTTTTTTCCGAAATGGGAAACACCCGGCTCCTTCTCCCACCAGGAAGGGGCCAGCCCTGAAAGCTCTTGCTGCTCTTCACCTTCCCTGGGCAGCCTATTCACAGGCACAACAGCCCTGCGGATCTGGGCTTTCCCAGAGACGCAAGGTCTAATGGTGCCCGTTCTCGGCAGAGCCTTTTTTCCGAAACGGGAAACGTCCGGCTCCTTCTCCCACCAGGAAGGGGCCAGCCCTGAAAGCTCTTGCTGCTCTTCACCTTCCCTGGGCAGCCTAGTCACAGGCACGACAGCCCTGCGGATCTGGGCTTTCCCAGAGACGCAAGGTGTCATCTTTCCTGTTGTCGGCAGAGCCTTTTTTCCGAAACGGGAAACGTCCAGCTCCTTCTCCCACCAGGAAGGGGCCAGCCCTGAAAGCTCTTGCTGCTCTTCACCTTCCCTGGGCAGCCTATTCACAGGCACAACAGCCCTGTGGATCTGGGCTTTCCCAGAGACGCAAGGTCTCATCGTTCCCGTTCTCGGCAGAGCCTTTTTTTCGAAACGGGAAACGTGCGGCTCCTTCTCCCACCAGGAAGGGGCCAGCCCTGAAAGCTCTTGCTGCTCTTCACCTTCCCTGGGCAGCCTATTCACAGGCACAACAGCCCTGCGGATCTGGGCTTTCCCAGAGACGCAAGGTCTAATGGTGCCCATTCTCGGCAGAGCCTTTTTTCCGAAATGGGAAACGTCCGGATCCTTCTCCCACCAGGAAGGGGCCAGCCCTGAAAGCTCTTGCTGCTCTTCACCTTCCCTGGGCAGCCTATTCACAGGCACAACAGCCCTGCGGATCTGGGCTTTCCCAGAGACGCAAGGTCTAATGGTGCCCGCTCTCGGCAGAGCCTTTTTTCCGAAATGGGAAACGTCCGGCTCCTTCTCCCACCAGGAAGGGGCCAGCCCTGAAAGCTCTTGCTGCTCTTCACCTTCCCTGGGCAGCCTATTCACAGGCACAACAGCCCTGCGGATCTGGGCTTTCCCAGAGACGCAAGGTGTCATCGTTCCCGTTCTCGGCAGATCCTTTTGTCAGAAACGGGAAACGTCCGGCTCCTTCTCCCACCAGGAAGGGGCCAGCCCTGAAAGCTCTTGCTGCTCTTCACCTTCCCTGGGCAGCCTAGTCACAGGCACAACAGCCCTGGGGAACTGGGCTTTCCCAGAGACGCAAGGTCTCATCGTTCCCGTTCTCGGCAGATCCTTTTGTCAGAAACGGGAAACGTCCGGATCCTTCTCCCTCCAGGAAGGGGACAGCCCTGAAAGCTCTTGGTGCTCTTCACCTTCCCTGGGCAGCCTATTCACAGGCACAACAGCCCTGCGGATCTGGGCTTTCCCAGAGACGCAAGGTCTCATCGTTCCCGTTCTCGGCAGAGCCTTTTTTCCGAAACGGGAAACGTCCGGCTCCTTCTCCCACCAGGAAGGGGCCAGCCCTGAAAGCTCTTGCTGCTCTTCACCTTCCCTGGGCAGCCTATTCACAGGCACAACAGCCCTGCGGATCTGGGCTTTCCCAGAGACGCAAGGTCTCATCGTTCCCGTTCTCGGCAGATCCTTTTGTCAGAAACGGGAAACGTCCGGCTCCTTCTCCCACCAGGAAGGGGCCAGCCCTGAAAGCTCTTGCTGCTCTTCACCTTCCCTGGGCAGCCTAGTCACAGGCACGACAGCCCTGCGGATGTGGGCTTTCCCAGAGACGCAAGGTCTCATCGTTCCCGTTCTCGGCAGACCCTTTTTTCCGAAACGGGAAACGTCCGGCTCCTTCTCCCACCAGGAAGGGGCCAGCCCTGAAAGCTCTTGCTGCTCTTCACCTTCCCTGGGCAGCCTAGTCACAGGCACGACAGCCCTGCGGATCTGGGCTTTCCCAGAGACGCAAGGTGTCATCGTTCCTGTTGTCGGCAGAGCCTTTTTTCCGAAACGGGAAACGTCCAGCTCCTTCTCCCACCAGGAAGGGGCCAGCCCTGAAAGCTCTTGCTGCTCTTCAACTTCCCTGGGCAGCCTATTCACAGGCACAACAGCCCTGTGGATCTGGGCTTTCCCAGAGACGCAAGGTCTCATCGTTCCCGTTCTCGGCAGAGCCTTTTTTCCGAAACGGGAAACGTCCGGCTCCTTCTCCCACCAGGAAGGGGACAGCCCTGAAAGCTCTTGCTGCTCTTCACCTTCCCTGGGCAGCCTATTCACAGGCACAACAGCCCTGGGGAACTAGGCTTTCCCAGAGACGCAAGGTCTCATCGTTCCCGTTCTCGGCAGAGCCTTTTGTCAGAAACGGGAAACGTCCGGATGCTTCTCCCTCCAGGAAGGGGCCAGCCCTGAAAGCTCTTGCTGCTCTTCACCTTCCCTGGGCAGCCTATTCACAGGCACAACAGCCCTGCGGATCTGGGCTTTCCCAGAGACGCAAGGTCTAATGGTGCCCGTTCTCGGCAGAGCCTTTTTTCCGAAATGGGAAACGTCCGGCTCCTTCTCCCACCAGGAAGGGGCCAGCCCTGAAAGCTCTTGCTGCTCTTCACCTTCCCTGGGCAGCCTAGTCACAGGCACAACAGCCCTGCAGATCTGGGCTTTCCCAGAGACGCAAGGTCTCATGGTGCCCGTTCTTGGCAGAGCCTTTTTTCCGAAATGGGAAACGTCCGGCTCCTTCTCCCACCAGGAAGGGGCCAGCCCTGAAAGCTCTTGCTGCTCTTCACCTTCCCTGGGCAGCCTAGTCACAGGCACAACAGCCCTGCGGATCTGGGCTTTCCCAGAGACGCAAGGTCTCATCGTTCCCGTTCTCGGCAGAGCCTTTTTTCCGAAACGGGAAACGTCCGGCTCCTTCTCCCACCAGGAAGGGGCCAGCCCTGAAAGATCTTGCTGCTCTTCACCTTCCCTGGGCAGCCTAGTCACAGGCACAACAGCCCTGGGGAACTGTGCTTTCCCAGAGACGCAAGGTCTCATCGTTCCCGTTCTCGGGAGATCCTTTTGTCAGAAACGGGAAACGTCCGGATCCTTCTCCCTCCAGGAAGGGGACAGCCCTGAAAGCTCTTGGTGCTCTTCACCTTCCCTGGGCAGCCTATTCACAGGCACAACAGCCCTGCGGATATGTGCTTTCCCAGAGACGCAAGGTCTCATCGTTCCCGTTCTCGGCAGAGCCTTTTTTCCGAAACGGGAAACGTCTGGCTCCTTCTCCCACCAGGAAGGGGCCAGCCCTGAAAGCTCTTGCTGTTCTTCACCTTCCCTGGGCAGCCTATTCACAGGCACAACAGCCCTGCGGATCTGGGCTTTCCCAGAGACGCAAGGTCTCATCGTTCCCATTCTCGGCAGAGCCTTTTTTCCGAAACGGGAAACGTCCGGCTCCTTCTCCCACCAGGAAGGGGCCAGCCCTGAAAGCTCTTGCTGCTCTTCACCTTCCCTGGGCAGCCTATTCACAGGCACAACAGCCCTGCGGATCTGGGCTTTCCCAGAGACGCAAGGTCTAATGGTGCCCGTTCTCGGCAGAGCCTTTTTTCCGAAACGGGAAACGTCCGGCTCCTTCTCCCACCAGGAAGGGGACAGCCCTGAAAGCTCTTGCTGCTCTTCACCTTCCCTGGGCAGCCTAGTCACAGGCACGACAGCCCTGCGGATCTCGGCTTTCCCAGAGACGCAAGGTCTCATCGTTCCCGTTCTCGGCAGAGCCTTTTTTCCGAAACGGGAAACGTCCGGCTCCTTCTCCCACCAGGAAGGGGACAGCCCTGAAAGCTCTTGCTGCTCTTCACCTTCCCTGGGCAGCCTATTCACAGGCACAACAGCCCTGGGGAACTAGGCTTTCCCAGAGACGCAAGGTCTCATCGTTCCCGTTCTCGGCAGATCCTTTTGTCAGAAACGGGAAACGTCCGGATGCTTCTCCCTCCAGGAAGGGGCCAGCCCTGAAAGCTCTTGCTGCTCTTCACCTTCCCTGGGCAGCCTATTCACAGGCACAACAGCCCTGCGGATCTGGGCTTTCCCAGAGACGCAAGGTCTAATGGTGCCCGTTCTCGGCAGAGCCTTTTTTCCGAAATGGGAAACGTCCGGCTCCTTCTCCCACCAGGAAGGGGCCAGCCCTGAAAGCTCTTGCTGCTCTTCACCTTCCCTGGGCAGCCTAGTCACAGGCACAACAGCCCTGCAGATCTGGGCTTTCCCAGAGACGCAAGGTCTCATGGTGCCCGTTCTTGGCAGAGCCTTTTTTCCGAAATGGGAAACGTCCGGCTCCTTCTCCCACCAGGAAGGGGCCAGCCCTGAAAGCTCTTGCTGCTCTTCACCTTCCCTGGGCAGCCTAGTCACAGGCACAACAGCCCTGCGGATCTGGGCTTTCCCAGAGACGCAAGGTCTCATCGTTCCCGTTCTCGGCAGAGCCTTTTTTCCGAAACGGGAAACGTCCGGCTCCTTCTCCCACCAGGAAGGGGCCAGCCCTGAAAGATCTTGCTGCTCTTCACCTTCCCTGGGCAGCCTAGTCACAGGCACAACAGCCCTGGGGAACTGTGCTTTCCCAGAGACGCAAGGTCTCATCGTTCCCGTTCTCGGGAGATCCTTTTGTCAGAAACGGGAAACGTCCGGATACTTCTCCCTCCAGGAAGGGGACAGCCCTGAAAGCTCTTGCTGCTCTTCACCTTCCCTGGGCAGCCTATTCACAGGCACAACAGCCCTGCGGATATGTGCTTTCCCAGAGACGCAAGGTCTCATCGTTCCCGTTCTCGGCAGAGCCTTTTTTCCGAAACGGGAAACGTCTGGCTCCTTCTCCCACCAGGAAGGGGCCAGCCCTGAAAGCTCTTGCTGTTCTTCACCTTCCCTGGGCAGCCTATTCACAGGCACAACAGCCCTGCGGATCTGGGCTTTCCCAGAGACGCAAGGTCTCATCGTTCCCATTCTCGGCAGAGCCTTTTTTCCGAAACGGGAAACGTCCGGCTCCTTCTCCCACCAGGAAGGGGCCAGCCCTGAAAGCTCTTGCTGCTCTTCACCTTCCCTGGGCAGCCTATTCACAGGCACAACAGCCCTGCGGATCTGGGCTTTCCCAGAGACGCAAGGTCTAATGGTGCCCGTTCTCGGCAGAGCCTTTTTTCCGAAACGGGAAACGTCCGGCTCCTTCTCCCACCAGGAAGGGGACAGCCCTGAAAGCTCTTGCTGCTCTTCACCTTCCCTGGGCAGCCTAGTCACAGGCACGACAGCCCTGCGGATCTCGGCTTTCCCAGAGACGCAAGGTCTCATCGTTCCCGTTCTCGGCAGAGCCTTTTTTCCGAAACGGGAAACGTCCGGCTCCTTCTCCCACCAGGAAGGGGACAGCCCTGAAAGCTCTTGCTGCTCTTCACCTTCCCTGGGCAGCCTATTCACAGGCACAACAGCCCTGGGGAACTAGGCTTTCCCAGAGACGCAAGGTCTCATCGTTCCCGTTCTCGGCAGATCCTTTTGTCAGAAACGGGAAACGTCCGGATGCTTCTCCCTCCAGGAAGGGGCCAGCCCTGAAAGCTCTTGCTGCTCTTCACCTTCCCTGGGCAGCCTATTCACAGGCACAACAGCCCTGCGGATCTGGGCTTTCCCAGAGACGCAAGGTCTAATGGTGCCCGTTCTCGGCAGAGCCTTTTTTCCGAAATGGGAAACGTCCGGCTCCTTCTCCCACCAGGAAGGGGCCAGCCCTGAAAGCTCTTGCTGCTCTTCACCTTCCCTGGGCAGCCTAGTCACAGGCACAACAGCCCTGCAGATCTGGGCTTTCCCAGAGACGCAAGGTCTCATGGTGCCCGTTCTTGGCAGAGCCTTTTTTCCGAAATGGGAAACGTCCGGCTCCTTCTCCCACCAGGAAGGGGCCAGCCCTGAAAGCTCTTGCTGCTCTTCACCTTCCCTGGGCAGCCTAGTCACAGGCACAACAGCCCTGCGGATCTGGGCTTTCCCAGAGACGCAAGGTCTCATCGTTCCCGTTCTCGGCAGAGCCTTTTTTCCGAAACGGGAAACGTCCGGCTCCTTCTCCCACCAGGAAGGGGCCAGCCCTGAAAGATCTTGCTGCTCTTCACCTTCCCTGGGCAGCCTAGTCACAGGCACAACAGCCCTGGGGAACTGTGCTTTCCCAGAGACGCAAGGTCTCATCGTTCCCGTTCTCGGGAGATCCTTTTGTCAGAAACGGGAAACGTCCGGATACTTCTCCCTCCAGGAAGGGGACAGCCCTGAAAGCTCTTGGTGCTCTTCACCTTCCCTGGGCAGCCTATTCACAGGCACAACAGCCCTGCGGATATGTGCTTTCCCAGAGACGCAAGGTCTCATCGTTCCCGTTCTCGGCAGAGCCTTTTTTCCGAAACGGGAAACGTCTGGCTCCTTCTCCCACCAGGAAGGGGCCAGCCCTGAAAGCTCTTGCTGTTCTTCACCTTCCCTGGGCAGCCTATTCACAGGCACAACAGCCCTGCGGATCTGGGCTTTCCCAGAGACGCAAGGTCTCATCGTTCCCATTCTCGGCAGAGCCTTTTTTCCGAAACGGGAAACGTCCGGCTCCTTCTCCCACCAGGAAGGGGCCAGCCCTGAAAGCTCTTGCTGCTCTTCACCTTCCCTGGGCAGCCTATTCACAGGCACAACAGCCCTGCGGATCTGGGCTTTCCCAGAGACGCAAGGTCTAATGGTGCCCGTTCTCGGCAGAGCCTTTTTTCCGAAATGGGAAACGTCCGGCTCCTTCTCCCACCAGGAAGGGGCCAGCCCTGAAAGCTCTTGCTGCTCTTCACCTTCCCTGGGCAGCCTAGTCACAGGCACAACAGCCCTGCAGATCTGGGCTTTCCCAGAGACGCAAGGTCTCATGGTGCCCGTTCTTGGCAGAGCCTTTTTTCCGAAATGGGAAACGTCCGGCTCCTTCTCCCACCAGGAAGGGGCCAGCCCTGAAAGCTCTTGCTGCTCTTCACCTTCCCTGGGCAGCCTAGTCACAGGCACAACAGCCCTGCGGATCTGGGCTTTCCCAGAGACGCAAGGTCTCATCGTTCCCGTTCTCGGCAGAGCCTTTTTTCCGAAACGGGAAACGTCCGGCTCCTTCTCCCACCAGGAAGGGGCCAGCCCTGAAAGATCTTGCTGCTCTTCACCTTCCCTGGGCAGCCTAGTCACAGGCACAACAGCCCTGGGGAACTGTGCTTTCCCAGAGACGCAAGGTCTCATCGTTCCCGTTCTCGGGAGATCCTTTTGTCAGAAACGGGAAACGTCCGGATACTTCTCCCTCCAGGAAGGGGACAGCCCTGAAAGCTCTTGGTGCTCTTCACCTTCCCTGGGCAGCCTATTCACAGGCACAACAGCCCTGCGGATATGTGCTTTCCCAGAGACGCAAGGTCTCATCGTTCCCGTTCTCGGCAGAGCCTTTTTTCCGAAACGGGAAACGTCTGGCTCCTTCTCCCACCAGGAAGGGGCCAGCCCTGAAAGCTCTTGCTGTTCTTCACCTTCCCTGGGCAGCCTATTCACAGGCACAACAGCCCTGCGGATCTGGGCTTTCCCAGAGACGCAAGGTCTAATGGTGCCCGTTCTCGGCAGAGCCTTTTTTCCGAAACGGGAAACGTCCGGCTCCTTCTCCCACCAGGAAGGGGACAGCCCTGAAAGCTCTTGCTGCTCTTCACCTTCCCTGGGCAGCCTAGTCACAGGCACGACAGCCCTGCGGATCTCGGCTTTCCCAGAGACGCAAGGTCTCATCGTTCCCGTTCTCGGCAGAGCCTTTTTTCCGAAACGGGAAACGTCCGGCTCCTTCTCCCACCAGGAAGGGGACAGCCCTGAAAGCTCTTGCTGCTCTTCACCTTCCCTGGGCAGCCTATTCACAGGCACAACAGCCCTGGGGAACTAGGCTTTCCCAGAGACGCAAGGTCTCATCGTTCCCGTTCTCGGCAGATCCTTTTGTCAGAAACGGGAAACGTCCGGATGCTTCTCCCTCCAGGAAGGGGCCAGCCCTGAAAGCTCTTGCTGCTCTTCACCTTCCCTGGGCAGCCTATTCACAGGCACAACAGCCCTGCGGATCTGGGCTTTCCCAGAGACGCAAGGTCTAATGGTGCCCGTTCTCGGCAGAGCCTTTTTTCCGAAATGGGAAACGTCCGGCTCCTTCTCCCACCAGGAAGGGGCCAGCCCTGAAAGCTCTTGCTGCTCTTCACCTTCCCTGGGCAGCCTAGTCACAGGCACAACAGCCCTGCAGATCTGGGCTTTCCCAGAGACGCAAGGTCTCATGGTGCCCGTTCTTGGCAGAGCCTTTTTTCCGAAATGGGAAACGTCCGGCTCCTTCTCCCACCAGGAAGGGGCCAGCCCTGAAAGCTCTTGCTGCTCTTCACCTTCCCTGGGCAGCCTAGTCACAGGCACAACAGCCCTGCGGATCTGGGCTTTCCCAGAGACGCAAGGTCTCATCGTTCCCGTTCTCGGCAGAGCCTTTTTTCCGAAACGGGAAACGTCTGGCTCCTTCTCCCACCAGGAAGGGGCCAGCCCTGAAAGCTCTTGCTGCTCTTCACCTTCCCTGGGCAGCCTAGTCACAGGCACAACAGCCCTGGGGAACTGTGCTTTCCCAGAGACGCAAGGTCTCATCGTTCCCGTTCTCGGGAGATCCTTTTGTCAGAAACGGGAAACGTCCGGATACTTCTCCCTCCAGGAAGGGGACAGCCCTGAAAGCTCTTGGTGCTCTTCACCTTCCCTGGGCAGCCTATTCACAGGCACAACAGCCCTGCGGATATGTGCTTTCCCAGAGACGCAAGTTGTCATCGTTCCCATTCTCGGCAGAGCCTTTTTTCCGAAACGGGAAACGTCCGGCTCCTTCTCCCACCAGGAAGGGGCCAGCCCTGAAAGCTCTTGCTGCTCTTCACCTTCCCTGGGCAGCCTATTCACAGGCACAACAGCCCTGCGGATCTGGGCTTTCCCAGAGACGCAAGGTCTAATGGTGCCCGTTCTCGGCAGAGCCTTTTTTCCGAAACGGGAAACGTCCGGCTCCTTGTCCCACCAGGAAGGGGCCAGCCCATAAAGCTCTTGCTGCTCTTCAACTTCCCTGGGCAGCCTATTCACAGGCTCGACAGCCCTGGGGAACTGGGCTTTCCCAGAGACGCAAGGTCTCATCGTTCCCGTTCTCGGCAGAGCCTTTTTTCCGAAACGGGAAACGTCCGGCTCCTTCTCCCACCAGGAAGGGGACAGCCCTGAAAGCTCTTGCTGCTCTTCACCTTCCCTGGGCAGCCTATTCACAGGCACAACAGCCCTGGGGAACTGGGCTTTCCCAGAGACGCAAGGTCTCATCGTTCCCGTTCTCGGCAGATCCTTTTTTCCGAAATGGGAAACGTCCGGCTCCTTCTCCCACCAGGAAGGGGCCAGCCCTGAAAGCTCTTGCTGCTCTTCACCTTCCCTGGGCAGCCTATTCACAGGCACAACAGCCCTGCGGATCTGGGCTTTCCCAGAGACGCAAGGTCTAATGGTGCCCGTTCTCGGCAGAGCCTTTTTTCCGAAATGGGAAACACCCGGCTCCTTCTCCCACCAGGAAGGGGACAGCCCTGAAAGCTCTTGCTGCTCTTCACCTTCCCTGGGCAGCCTATTCACAGGCACAACAGCCCTGGGGAACTGGGCTTTCCCAGAGACGCAAGGTCTCATCGTTCCCGTTCTCGGCAGAGCCTTTTTTCCGAAACGGGAAACGTCTGGCTCCTTCTCCCACCAGGAAGGGGACAGCCCTGAAAGCTCTTGCTGCTCTTCACCTTCCCTGGGCAGCCTATTCACAGGCACAACAGCCCTGGGGAACTGTGCTTTCCCAGAGACGCAAGGTCTAATGGTGCCCGTTCTCGGCAGAGCCTTTTTTCCGAAATGGGAAACGTCCGGCTCCTTCTCCCACCAGGAAGGGGCCAGCCCTGAAAGCTCTTGCTGCTCTTCACCTTCCCTGGGCAGCCTAGTCACAGGCACAACAGCCCTGGGGAACTGTGCTTTCCCAGAGACGCAAGGTCTCATCGTTCCCGTTCTCGGCAGAGCCTTTTTTCCGAAACGGGAAACGTCTGGCTCCTTCTCCCACCAGGAAGGGGCCAGCCCTGAAAGCTCTTGCTGCTCTTCACCTTCCCTGGGCAGCCTAGTCACAGGCACAACAGCCCTGCGGATGTGGGCTTTCCCAGAGACGCAAGGTGTCATCATTCCTGTTGTCGGCAGAGCCTTTTTTCCGAAACGGGAAACGTCCGGCTCCTTCTCCCACCAGGAAGGGGCCAGCCCTGAAAGCTCTTGCTGCTCTTCACCTTCCCTGGGCAGCCTAGTCACAGGCACAACAGCCCTGCGGATCTGGGCTTTCCCAGAGACGCAAGGTCTCATCGTTCCCATTCTCGGCAGAGCCTTTTTTCCGAAACGGGAAACGTCCGGCTCCTTCTCCCACCAGGAAGGGGCCAGCCCTGAAAGCTCTTGCTGCTCTTCACCTTCCCTGGGCAGCCTAGTCACAGGCACGACAGCCCTGCGGATGTGGGCTTTCCCAGAGACGCAAGGTCTCATCGTTCCCATTCTCGGCAGACCCTTTTTTCCGAAACGGGAAACGTCCGGCTCCTTCTCCCACCAGGAAGGGGCCAGCCCTGAAAGCTCTTGCTGCTCTTCACCTTCCCTGGGCAGCCTAGTCACAGGCACGACAGCCCTGCGGATCTGGGCTTTCCCAGAGACGCAAGGTGTCATCGTTCCTGTTGTCGGCAGAGCCTTTTTTCCGAAACGGGAAACGTCCAGCTCCTTCTCCCACCAGGAAGGGGCCAGCCCTGAAAGCTCTTGCTGCTCTTCAACTTCCCTGGGCAGCCTATTCACAGGCACAACAGCCCTGTGGATCTGGGCTTTCCCAGAGACGCAAGGTCTCATCGTTCCCGTTCTCGGCAGAGCCTTTTTTCCGAAACGGGAAACGTCCGGCTCCTTCTCCCACCAGGAAGGGGACAGCCCTGAAAGCTCTTGCTGCTCTTCACCTTCCCTGGGCAGCCTATTCACAGGCACAACAGCCCTGGGGATCTGGGCTTTCCCAGAGACGCAAGGTCTCATCGTTCCCGTTCTCGGCAGATCCTTTTGTCAGAAACGGGAAACGTCCGGATGCTTCTCCCTCCAGGAAGGGGCCAGCCCTGAAAGCTCTTGCTGCTCTTCACCTTCCCTGGGCAGCCTATTCACAGGCACAACAGCCCTGCGGATCTGGGCTTTCCCAGAGACGCAAGGTCTAATGGTGCCCGTTCTCGGCAGAGCCTTTTTTCCAAAACGGGAAACGTCCGGCTCCTTCTCCCACCAGGAAGGGGCCAGCCCTGAAAGCTCTTGCTGCTCTTCACCTTCCCTGGGCAGCCTAGTCACAGGCACAACAGCCCTGCGGATCTGCGCTTTCCCAGAGACGCAAGGTCTCATGGTGCCCGTTCTTGGCAGAGCCTTTTTTCCGAAATGGGAAACGTCCGGCTCCTTCTCCCACCAGGAAGGGGCCAGCCCTGAAAGCTCTTGCTGCTCTTCACCTTCCCTGGGCAGCCTAGTCACAGGCACAACAGCCCTGCGGATCTGGGCTTTCCCAGAGACGCAAGGTCTCATCGTTCCCGTTCTCGGCAGAGCCTTTTTTCCGAAACGGGAAACGTCTGGCTCCTTCTCCCACCAGGAAGGGGCCAGCCCTGAAAGCTCTTGCTGTTCTTCACCTTCCCTGGGCAGCCTATTCACAGGCACAACAGCCCTGCGGATCTGGGCTTTCCCAGAGACGCAAGGTCTCATGGTGCCCGTTCTCGCCGGAGCCTTTTTTCCGAAACGGGAAACGTCCGGCTCCTTCTCCCACCAGGAAGGGGCCAGCCCTGAAAGCTCTTGCTGCTCTTCACCTTCCCTGGGCAGCCTATTCACAGGCACAACAGCCCTGCGGATCTGGGCTTTCCCAGAGACGCAAGGTCTAATGGTGCCCGTTCTCGGCAGAGCCTTTTTTCCGAAACGGGAAACGTCCGGCTCCTTCTCCCACCAGGAAGGGGACAGCCCTGAAAGCTCTTGCTGCTCTTCACCTTCCCTGGGCAGCCTAGTCACAGGCACGACAGCCCTGCGGATCTCGGCTTTCCCAGAGACGCAAGGTCTCATCGTTCCCATTCTCGGCAGAGCCTTTTTTCCGAAACGGGAAACGTCCGGCTCCTTCTCCCACCAGGAAGGGGCCAGCCCTGAAAGCTCTTGCTGCTCTTCACCTTCCCTGGGCAGCCTATTCACAGGCACAACAGCCCTGCGGATCTGGGCTTTCCCAGAGACGCAAGGTCTCATCGTTCCCATTCTCGGCAGAGCCTTTTTTCCGAAATGGGAAACGTCCGGCTCCTTCTCCCACCAGGAAGGGGCCAGCCCTGAAAGCTCTTGCTGCTCTTCACCTTCCCTGGGCAGCCTATTCACAGGCACAACAGCCCTGGGGAACTGGGCTTTCCCAGAGACGCAAGGTCTCATCGTTCCCGTTCTCGGCAGAGCCTTTTTTCCGAAACGGGAAACGTCCGGCTCCTTCTCCCACCAGGAAGGGGACAGCCCTGAAAGCTCTTGCTGCTCTTCACCTTCCCTGGGCAGCCTATTCACAGGCACAACAGCCCTGGGGAACTGGGCTTTCCCAGAGACGCAAGGTCTCATCGTTCCCGTTCTCGGCAGATCCTTTTGTCAGAAACGGGAAACGTCCGGATGCTTCTCCCTCCAGGAAGGGGCCAGCCCTGAAAGCTCTTGCTGCTCTTCACCTTCCCTGGGCAGCCTATTCACAGGCACAACAGCCCTGCGGATCTGGGCTTTCCCAGAGACGCAAGGTCTAATGGTGCCCGTTCTCGGCAGAGCCTTTTTTCCAAAACGGGAAACGTCCGGCTCCTTCTCCCACCAGGAAGGGGCCAGCCCTGAAAGCTCTTGCTGCTCTTCACCTTCCCTGGGCAGCCTAGTCACAGGCACGACAGCCCTGCGGATGTGGGCTTTCCCAGAGACGCAAGGTGTCATCATTCCTGTTGTCGGCAGAGCCTTTTTTCCGAAACGGGAAACGTCCGGCTCCTTCTCCCACCAGGAAGGGGCCAGCCCTGAAAGCTCTTGCTGCTCTTCACCTTCCCTGGGCAGCCTAGTCACAGGCACAACAGCCCTGCGGATCTGGGCTTTCCCAGAGACGCAAGGTCTCATCGTTCCCATTCTCGGCAGAGCCTTTTTTCCGAAACGGGAAACGTCCGGCTCCTTCTCCCACCAGGAAGGGGCCAGCCCTGAAAGCTCTTGCTGCTCTTCACCTTCCCTGGGCAGCCTAGTCACAGGCACGACAGCCCTGCGGATGTGGGCTTTCCCAGAGACGCAAGGTCTCATCGTTCCCATTCTCGGCAGACCCTTTTTTCCGAAACGGGAAACGTCCGGCTCCTTCTCCCACCAGGAAGGGGCCAGCCCTGAAAGCTCTTGCTGCTCTTCACCTTCCCTGGGCAGCCTAGTCACAGGCACGACAGCCCTGCGGATCTGGGCTTTCCCAGAGACGCAAGGTGTCATCGTTCCTGTTGTCGGCAGAGCCTTTTTTCCGAAACGGGAAACGTCCAGCTCCTTCTCCCACCAGGAAGGGGCCAGCCCTGAAAGCTCTTGCTGCTCTTCAACTTCCCTGGGCAGCCTATTCACAGGCACAACAGCCCTGTGGATCTGGGCTTTCCCAGAGACGCAAGGTCTCATCGTTCCCGTTCTCGGCAGAGCCTTTTTTCCGAAACGGGAAACGTCCGGCTCCTTCTCCCACCAGGAAGGGGACAGCCCTGAAAGCTCTTGCTGCTCTTCACCTTCCCTGGGCAGCCTATTCACAGGCACAACAGCCCTGGGGAACTGGGCTTTCCCAGAGACGCAAGGTCTCATCGTTCCCGTTCTCGGCAGATCCTTTTGTCAGAAACGGGAAACGTCCGGATGCTTCTCCCTCCAGGAAGGGGCCAGCCCTGAAAGCTCTTGCTGCTCTTCACCTTCCCTGGGCAGCCTATTCACAGGCACAACAGCCCTGCGGATCTGGGCTTTCCCAGAGACGCAAGGTCTAATGGTGCCCGTTCTCGGCAGAGCCTTTTTTCCAAAACGGGAAACGTCCGGCTCCTTCTCCCACCAGGAAGGGGCCAGCCCTGAAAGCTCTTGCTGCTCTTCACCTTCCCTGGGCAGCCTAGTCACAGGCACAACAGCCCTGCGGATCTGCGCTTTCCCAGAGACGCAAGGTCTCATGGTGCCCGTTCTTGGCAGAGCCTTTTTTCCGAAATGGGAAACGTCCGGCTCCTTCTCCCACCAGGAAGGGGCCAGCCCTGAAAGCTCTTGCTGCTCTTCACCTTCCCTGGGCAGCCTATTCACAGGCACAACAGCCCTGGGGAACTGGGCTTTCCCAGAGACGCAAGGTCTCATCGTTCCCGTTCTCGGCAGATCCTTTTTTCCGAAATGGGAAACGTCCGGCTCCTTCTCCCACCAGGAAGGGGACAGCCCTGAAAGCTCTTGCTGCTCTTCACCTTCCCTGGGCAGCCTATTCACAGGCACAACAGCCCTGCGGATCTGGGCTTTCCCAGAGACGCAAGGTCTAATGGTGCCCGTTCTCGGCAGAGCCTTTTTTCCGAAATGGGAAACACCCGGCTCCTTCTCCCACCAGGAAGGGGACAGCCCTGAAAGCTCTTGCTGCTCTTCACCTTCCCTGGGCAGCCTATTCACAGGCACAACAGCCCTGGGGAACTGGGCTTTCCCAGAGACGCAAGGTCTCATCGTTCCCGTTCTCGGCAGAGCCTTTTTTCCAAAACGGGAAACGTCTGGCTCCTTCTCCCACCAGGAAGGGGACAGCCCTGAAAGCTCTTGCTGCTCTTCACCTTCCCTGGGCAGCCTATTCACAGGCACAACAGCCCTGGGGAACTGTGCTTTCCCAGAGACGCAAGGTCTAATGGTGCCCGTTCTCGGCAGAGCCTTTTTTCCGAAATGGGAAACGTCCGGCTCCTTCTCCCACCAGGAAGGGGCCAGCCCTGAAAGCTCTTGCTGCTCTTCACCTTCCCTGGGCAGCCTAGTCACAGGCACAACAGCCCTGGGGAACTGTGCTTTCCCAGAGACGCAAGGTCTCATCGTTCCCGTTCTCGGGAGATCCTTTTGTCAGAAACGGGAAACGTCTGGCTCCTTCTCCCACCAGGAAGGGGACAGCCCTGAAAGCTCTTGGTGCTCTTCACCTTCCCTGGGCAGCCTATTCACAGGCACAACAGCCCTGCGGATCTGGGCTTTCCCAGAGACGCAAGGTCTCATCGTTCCCGTTCTCGGCAGAGCCTTTTTTCCGAAACGGGAAACGTCTGGCTCCTTCTCCCACCAGGAAGGGGCCAGCCCTGAAAGCTCTTGCTGCTCTTCACCTTCCCTGGGCAGCCTAGTCACAGGCACGACAGCCCTGCGAATGTGGGCTTTCCCAGAGACGCAAGGTGTCATCATTCCTGTTGTCGGCAGAGCCTTTTTTCCGAAACGGGAAACGTCCGGCTCCTTCTCCCACCAGGAAGGGGCCAGCCCTGAAAGCTCTTGCTGCTCTTCACCTTCCCTGGGCAGCCTAGTCACAGGCACAACAGCCCTGCGGATCTGGGCTTTCCCAGAGACGCAAGGTCTCATCGTTCCCATTCTCGGCAGAGCCTTTTTTCCGAAACGGGAAACGTCCGGCTCCTTCTCCCACCAGGAAGGGGCCAGCCCTGAAAGCTCTTGCTGCTCTTCACCTTCCCTGGGCAGCCTAGTCACAGGCACGACAGCCCTGCGGATGTGGGCTTTCCCAGAGACGCAAGGTCTCATCGTTCCCATTCTCGGCAGACCCTTTTTTCCGAAACGGGAAACGTCCGGCTCCTTCTCCCACCAGGAAGGGGCCAGCCCTGAAAGCTCTTGCTGCTCTTCACCTTCCCTGGGCAGCCTAGTCACAGGCACGACAGCCCTGCGGATCTGGGCTTTCCCAGAGACGCAAGGTGTCATCGTTCCTGTTGTCGGCAGAGCCTTTTTTCCGAAACGGGAAACGTCCAGCTCCTTCTCCCACCAGGAAGGGGCCAGCCCTGAAAGCTCTTGCTGCTCTTCAACTTCCCTGGGCAGCCTATTCACAGGCACAACAGCCCTGTGGATCTGGGCTTTCCCAGAGACGCAAGGTCTCATCGTTCCCGTTCTCGGCAGAGCCTTTTTTCCGAAACGGGAAACGTCCGGCTCCTTCTCCCACCAGGAAGGGGACAGCCCTGAAAGCTCTTGCTGCTCTTCACCTTCCCTGGGCAGCCTATTCACAGGCACAACAGCCCTGGGGAACTGGGCTTTCCCAGAGACGCAAGGTCTCATCGTTCCCGTTCTCGGCAGATCCTTTTGTCAGAAACGGGAAACGTCCGGATGCTTCTCCCTCCAGGAAGGGGCCAGCCCTGAAAGCTCTTGCTGCTCTTCACCTTCCCTGGGCAGCCTATTCACAGGCACAACAGCCCTGCGGATCTGGGCTTTCCCAGAGACGCAAGGTCTAATGGTGCCCGTTCTCGGCAGAGCCTTTTTTCCAAAACGGGAAACGTCCGGCTCCTTCTCCCACCAGGAAGGGGCCAGCCCTGAAAGCTCTTGCTGCTCTTCACCTTCCCTGGGCAGCCTAGTCACAGGCACAACAGCCCTGCGGATCTGCGCTTTCCCAGAGACGCAAGGTCTCATGGTGCCCGTTCTTGGCAGAGCCTTTTTTCCGAAATGGGAAACGTCCGGCTCCTTCTCCCACCAGGAAGGGGCCAGCCCTGAAAGCTCTTGCTGCTCTTCACCTTCCCTGGGCAGCCTAGTCACAGGCACAACAGCCCTGCGGATCTGGGCTTTCCCAGAGACGCAAGGTCTCATCGTTCCCGTTCTCGGCAGAGCCTTTTTTCCGAAACGGGAAACGTCTGGCTCCTTCTCCCACCAGGAAGGGGCCAGCCCTGAAAGCTCTTGCTGTTCTTCACCTTCCCTGGGCAGCCTATTCACAGGCACAACAGCCCTGCGGATCTGGGCTTTCCCAGAGACGCAAGGTCTCATGGTGCCCGTTCTCGCCGGAGCCTTTTTTCCGAAACGGGAAACGTCCGGCTCCTTCTCCCACCAGGAAGGGGCCAGCCCTGAAAGCTCTTGCTGCTCTTCACCTTCCCTGGGCAGCCTAGTCACAGGCACGACAGCCCTGCGGATCTGGGCTTTCCCAGAGACGCAAGGTCTAATGGTGCCCGTTCTCGGCAGAGCCTTTTTTCCGAAACGGGAAACGTCCGGCTCCTTCTCCCACCAGGAAGGGGACAGCCCTGAAAGCTCTTGCTGCTCTTCACCTTCCCTGGGCAGCCTAGTCACAGGCACGACAGCCCTGCGGATCTCGGCTTTCCCAGAGACGCAAGGTCTCATCGTTCCCATTCTCGGCAGAGCCTTTTTTCCGAAACGGGAAACGTCCGGCTCCTTCTCCCACCAGGAAGGGGCCAGCCCTGAAAGCTCTTGCTGCTCTTCACCTTCCCTGGGCAGCCTATTCACAGGCACAACAGCCCTGCGGATCTGGGCTTTCCCAGAGACGCAAGGTCTCATCGTTCCCATTCTCGGCAGAGCCTTTTTTCCGAAACGGGAAACGTCCGGCTCCTTCTCCCACCAGGAAGGGGCCAGCCCTGAAAGCTCTTGCTGCTCTTCACCTTCCCTGGGCAGCCTATTCACAGGCACAACAGCCCTGGGGAACTGGGCTTTCCCAGAGACGCAAGGTCTCATCGTTCCCGTTCTCGGCAGAGCCTTTTTTCCGAAACGGGAAACGTCCGGCTCCTTCTCCCACCAGGAAGGGGACAGCCCTGAAAGCTCTTGCTGCTCTTCACCTTCCCTGGGCAGCCTATTCACAGGCACAACAGCCCTGGGGAACTGGGCTTTCCCAGAGACGCAAGGTCTCATCGTTCCCGTTCTCGGCAGATCCTTTTGTCAGAAACGGGAAACGTCCGGATGCTTCTCCCTCCAGGAAGGGGCCAGCCCTGAAAGCTCTTGCTGCTCTTCACCTTCCCTGGGCAGCCTATTCACAGGCACAACAGCCCTGCGGATCTGGGCTTTCCCAGAGACGCAAGGTCTAATGGTGCCCGTTCTCGGCAGAGCCTTTTTTCCAAAACGGGAAACGTCCGGCTCCTTCTCCCACCAGGAAGGGGCCAGCCCTGAAAGCTCTTGCTGCTCTTCACCTTCCCTGGGCAGCCTAGTCACAGGCACGACAGCCCTGCGGATGTGGGCTTTCCCAGAGACGCAAGGTGTCATCATTCCTGTTGTCGGCAGAGCCTTTTTTCCGAAACGGGAAACGTCCGGCTCCTTCTCCCACCAGGAAGGGGCCAGCCCTGAAAGCTCTTGCTGCTCTTCACCTTCCCTGGGCAGCCTAGTCACAGGCACAACAGCCCTGCGGATCTGGGCTTTCCCAGAGACGCAAGGTCTCATCGTTCCCATTCTCGGCAGAGCCTTTTTTCCGAAACGGGAAACGTCCGGCTCCTTCTCCCACCAGGAAGGGGCCAGCCCTGAAAGCTCTTGCTGCTCTTCACCTTCCCTGGGCAGCCTAGTCACAGGCACGACAGCCCTGCGGATGTGGGCTTTCCCAGAGACGCAAGGTCTCATCGTTCCCATTCTCGGCAGACCCTTTTTTCCGAAACGGGAAACGTCCGGCTCCTTCTCCCACCAGGAAGGGGCCAGCCCTGAAAGCTCTTGCTGCTCTTCACCTTCCCTGGGCAGCCTAGTCACAGGCACGACAGCCCTGCGGATCTGGGCTTTCCCAGAGACGCAAGGTCTCATCGTTCCTGTTGTCGGCAGAGCCTTTTTTCCGAAACGGGAAACGTCCAGCTCCTTCTCCCACCAGGAAGGGGCCAGCCCTGAAAGCTCTTGCTGCTCTTCAACTTCCCTGGGCAGCCTATTCACAGGCACAACAGCCCTGTGGATCTGGGCTTTCCCAGAGACGCAAGGTCTCATCGTTCCCGTTCTCGGCAGAGCCTTTTTTCCGAAACGGGAAACGTCCGGCTCCTTCTCCCACCAGGAAGGGGACAGCCCTGAAAGCTCTTGCTGCTCTTCACCTTCCCTGGGCAGCCTATTCACAGGCACAACAGCCCTGGGGAACTGGGCTTTCCCAGAGACGCAAGGTCTCATCGTTCCCGTTCTCGGCAGATCCTTTTGTCAGAAACGGGAAACGTCCGGATGCTTCTCCCTCCAGGAAGGGGCCAGCCCTGAAAGCTCTTGCTGCTCTTCACCTTCCCTGGGCAGCCTATTCACAGGCACAACAGCCCTGCAGATCTGGGCTTTCCCAGAGACGCAAGGTCTAATGGTGCCCGTTCTCGGCAGAGCCTTTTTTCCAAAACGGGAAACGTCCGGCTCCTTCTCCCACCAGGAAGGGGCCAGCCCTGAAAGCTCTTGCTGCTCTTCACCTTCCCTGGGCAGCCTAGTCACAGGCACAACAGCCCTGCGGATCTGCGCTTTCCCAGAGACGCAAGGTCTCATGGTGCCCGTTCTTGGCAGAGCCTTTTTTCCGAAATGGGAAACGTCCGGCTCCTTCTCCCACCAGGAAGGGGCCAGCCCTGAAAGCTCTTGCTGCTCTTCACCTTCCCTGGGCAGCCTAGTCACAGGCACAACAGCCCTGCGGATCTGGGCTTTCCCAGAGACGCAAGGTCTCATCGTTCCCGTTCTCGGCAGAGCCTTTTTTCCGAAACGGGAAACGTCTGGCTCCTTCTCCCACCAGGAAGGGGCCAGCCCTGAAAGCTCTTGCTGTTCTTCACCTTCCCTGGGCAGCCTATTCACAGGCACAACAGCCCTGCGGATCTGGGCTTTCCCAGAGACGCAAGGTCTCATGGTGCCCGTTCTCGCCGGAGCCTTTTTTCCGAAACGGGAAACGTCCGGCTCCTTCTCCCACCAGGAAGGGGCCAGCCCTGAAAGCTCTTGCTGCTCTTCACCTTCCCTGGGCAGCCTATTCACAGGCACAACAGCCCTGCGGATCTGGGCTTTCCCAGAGACGCAAGGTCTAATGGTGCCCGTTCTCGGCAGAGCCTTTTTTCCGAAACGGGAAACGTCCGGCTCCTTCTCCCACCAGGAAGGGGACAGCCCTGAAAGCTCTTGCTGCTCTTCACCTTCCCTGGGCAGCCTAGTCACAGGCACGACAGCCCTGCGGATCTCGGCTTTCCCAGAGACGCAAGGTCTCATCGTTCCCATTCTCGGCAGAGCCTTTTTTCCGAAACGGGAAACGTCCGGCTCCTTCTCCCACCAGGAAGGGGCCAGCCCTGAAAGCTCTTGCTGCTCTTCACCTTCCCTGGGCAGCCTATTCACAGGCACAACAGCCCTGCGGATCTGGGCTTTCCCAGAGACGCAAGGTGTCATCTTTCCTGTTGTCGGCAGAGCCTTTTTTCCGAAACGGGAAACGTCCGGCTCCTTCTCCCACCAGGAAGGGGCCAGCCCTGAAAGCTCTTGCTGCTCTTCAACTTCCCTGGGCAGCCTATTCACAGGCACAACAGCCCTGGGGAACTGTGCTTTCCCAGAGACGCAAGGTCTCATCGTTCCCGTTCTCGGCAGAGCCTTTTTTCCGAAACGGGAAACGTCCGGCTCCTTCTCCCACCAGGAAGGGGACAGCCCTGAAAGCTCTTGCTGCTCTTCACCTTCCCTGGGCAGCCTATTCACAGGCACAACAGCCCTGGGGAACTGGGCTTTCCCAGAGACGCAAGGTCTCATCGTTCCCGTTCTCGGCAGATACTTTTGTCAGAAACGGGAAACGTCCGGATGCTTCTCCCTCCAGGAAGGGGCCAGCCCTGAAAGCTCTTGCTGCTCTTCACCTTCCCTGGGCAGCCTATTCACAGGCACAACAGCCCTGCGGATCTGGGCTTTCCCAGAGACGCAAGGTCTAATGGTGCCCGTTCTCGGCAGAGCCTTTTTTCCAAAACGGGAAACGTCCGGCTCCTTCTCCCACCAGGAAGGGGCCAGCCCTGAAAGCTCTTGCTGCTCTTCACCTTCCCTGGGCAGCCTAGTCACAGGCACAACAGCCCTGCGGATCTGGGCTTTCCCAGAGACGCAAGGTCTCATGGTGCCCGTTCTTGGCAGAGCCTTTTTTCCGAAATGGGAAACGTCCGGCTCCTTCTCCCACCAGGAAGGGGCCAGCCCTGAAAGCTCTTGCTGCTCTTCACCTTCCCTGGGCAGCCTAGTCACAGGCACAACAGCCCTGCGGATCTGGGCTTTCCCAGAGACGCAAGGTCTCATCGTTCCCGTTCTCGGCAGAGCCTTTTTTCCGAAACGGGAAACGTCTGGCTCCTTCTCCCACCAGGAAGGGGCCAGCCCTGAAAGCTCTTGCTGTTCTTCACCTTCCCTGGGCAGCCTATTCACAGGCACAACAGCCCTGCGGATCTGGGCTTTCCCAGAGACGCAAGGTCTCATGGTGCCCGTTCTCGCCGGAGCCTTTTTTCCGAAACGGGAAACGTCCGGCTCCTTCTCCCACCAGGAAGGGGCCAGCCCTGAAAGCTCTTGCTGCTCTTCACCTTCCCTGGGCAGCCTATTCACAGGCACAACAGCCCTGCGGATCTGGGCTTTCCCAGAGACGCAAGGTCTAATGGTGCCCGTTCTCGGCAGAGCCTTTTTTCCGAAACGGGAAACGTCCGGCTCCTTCTCCCACCAGGAAGGGGACAGCCCTGAAAGCTCTTGCTGCTCTTCACCTTCCCTGGGCAGCCTAGTCACAGGCACGACAGCCCTGCGGATCTCGGCTTTCCCAGAGACGCAAGGTCTCATCGTTCCCATTCTCGGCAGAGCCTTTTTTCCGAAACGGGAAACGTCCGGCTCCTTCTCCCACCAGGAAGGGGCCAGCCCTGAAAGCTCTTGCTGCTCTTCACCTTCCCTGGGCAGCCTATTCACAGGCACAACAGCCCTGCGGATCTGGGCTTTCCCAGAGACGCAAGGTGTCATCTTTCCTGTTGTCGGCAGAGCCTTTTTTCCGAAACGGGAAACGTCCGGCTCCTTCTCCCACCAGGAAGGGGCCAGCCCTGAAAGCTCTTGCTGCTCTTCAACTTCCCTGGGCAGCCTATTCACAGGCACAACAGCCCTGGGGAACTGGGCTTTCCCAGAGACGCAAGGTCTCATCGTTCCCGTTCTCGGCAGAGCCTTTTTTCCGAAACGGGAAACGTCCGGCTCCTTCTCCCACCAGGAAGGGGACAGCCCTGAAAGCTCTTGCTGCTCTTCACCTTCCCTGGGCAGCCTAGTCACAGGCACAACAGCCCTGGGGAACTGGGCTTTCCCAGAGACGCAAGGTCTCATCGTTCCCGTTCTCGGCAGAGCCTTTTTTCCGAAACGGGAAACGTCTGGCTCCTTCTCCCACCAGGAAGGGGACAGCCCTGAAAGCTCTTGCTGCTCTTCACCTTCCCTGGGCAGCCTATTCACAGGCACAACAGCCCTGGGGAACTGTGCTTTCCCAGAGACGCAAGGTCTAATGGTGCCCGTTCTCGGCAGAGCATTTTTCCGAAATGGGAAACGTCCGGCTCCTTCTCCCACCAGGAAGGGGCCAGCCCTGAAAGCTCTTGCTGCTCTTCACCTTCCCTGGGCAGCCTAGTCACAGGCACAACAGCCCTGGGGAACTGTGCTTTCCCAGAGACGCAAGGTCTCATCGTTCCCGTTCTCGGGAGATCCTTTTGTCAGAAACGGGAAACGTCTGGCTCCTTCTCCCACCAGGAAGGGGACAGCCCTGAAAGCTCTTGGTGCTCTTCACCTTCCCTGGGCAGCCTATTCACAGGCACAACAGCCCTGCGGATCTGTGCTTTCCCAGAGACGCAAGGTCTCATCGTTCCCGTTCTCGGCAGAGCCTTTTTTCCGAAACGGGAAACGTCTGGCTCCTTCTCCCACCAGGAAGGGGCCAGCCCTGAAAGCTCTTGCTGCTCTTCACCTTCCCTGGGCAGCCTAGTCACAGGCACGACAGCCCTGCGGATGTGGGCTTTCCCAGAGACGCAAGGTGTCATCATTCCTGTTGTCGGCAGAGCCTTTTTTCCGAAACGGGAAACGTCCGGCTCCTTCTCCCACCAGGAAGGGGCCAGCCCTGAAAGCTCTTGCTGCTCTTCACCTTCCCTGGGCAGCCTAGTCACAGGCACAACAGCCCTGCGGATCTGGGCTTTCCCAGAGACGCAAGGTCTCATCGTTCCCATTCTCGGCAGAGCCTTTTTTCCGAAACGGGAAACGTCCGGCTCCTTCTCCCACCAGGAAGGGGCCAGCCCTGAAAGCTCTTGCTGCTCTTCACCTTCCCTGGGCAGCCTAGTCACAGGCACGACAGCCCTGCGGATGTGGGCTTTCCCAGAGACGCAAGGTCTCATCGTTCCCATTCTCGGCAGACCCTTTTTTCCGAAACGGGAAACGTCCGGCTCCTTCTCCCACCAGGAAGGGGCCAGCCCTGAAAGCTCTTGCTGCTCTTCACCTTCCCTGGGCAGCCTAGTCACAGGCACGACAGCCCTGCGGATCTGGGCTTTCCCAGAGACGCAAGGTGTCATCGTTCCCGTTCTCGGCAGAGCCTTTTTTCCGAAACGGGAAACGTCCAGCTCCTTCTCCCACCAGGAAGGGGCCAGCCCTGAAAGCTCTTGCTGCTCTTCAACTTCCCTGGGCAGCCTATTCACAGGCACAACAGCCCTGTGGATCTGGGCTTTCCCAGAGACGCAAGGTCTCATTGTTCCCGTTCTCGGCAGAGCCTTTTTTCCGAAACGGGAAACGTCCGGCTCCTTCTCCCTCCAGGAAGGGGCCAGCCCTGAAAGCTCTTGCTGCTCTTCACCTTCCCTGGGCAGCCTATTCACAGGCACAACAGCCCTGCGGATCTGGGCTTTCCCAGAGACGCAAGGTCTAATGGTGCCCGTTCTCGGCAGAGCCTTTTTTCCAAAACGGGAAACGTCCGGCTCCTTCTCCCACCAGGAAGGGGCCAGCCCTGAAAGCTCTTGCTGCTCTTCACCTTCCCTGGGCAGCCTAGTCACAGGCACAACAGCCCTGCGGATCTGGGCTTTCCCAGAGATGCAAGGTCTCATGGTGCCCGTTCTTGGCAGAGCCTTTTTTCCGAAATGGGAAACGTCCGGCTCCTTCTCCCACCAGGAAGGGGCCAGCCCTGAAAGCTCTTGCTGTTCTTCACCTTCCCTGGGCAGCCTATTCACAGGCACAACAGCCCTGCGGATCTGGGCTTTCACAGAGACGCAAGGTCTCATGGTGCCCGTTCTCGCCGGAGCCTTTTTTCCGAAACGGGAAACGTCCGGCTCCTTCTCCCACCAGGAAGGGGCCAGCCCTGAAAGCTCTTGCTGCTCTTCACCTTCCCTGGGCAGCCTATTCACAGGCACAACAGCCCTGCGGATCTGGGCTTTCCCAGAGACGCAAGGTCTAATGGTGCCCGTTCTCGGCAGAGCCTTTTTTCCGAAACGGGAAACGTCCGGCTCCTTCTCCCACCAGGAAGGGGACAGCCCTGAAAGCTCTTGCTGCTCTTCACCTTCCCTGGGCAGCCTAGTCACAGGCACGACAGCCCTGCGGATCTCGGCTTTCCCAGAGACGCAAGGTCTCATCGTTCCCATTCTCGGCAGAGCCTTTTTTCCGAAACGGGAAACGTCCGGCTCCTTCTCCCACCAGGAAGGGGCCAGCCCTGAAAGCTCTTGCTGCTCTTCACCTTCCCTGGGCAGCCTAGTCACAGGCACGACAGCCCTGCGGATCTGGGCTTTCCCAGAGACGCAAGGTGTCATCTTTCCTGTTGTCGGCAGAGCCTTTTTTCCGAAACGGGAAACGTCCAGCTCCTTCTCCCACCAGGAAGGGGCCAGCCCTGAAAGCTCTTGCTGCTCTTCACCTTCCCTGGGCAGCCTATTCACAGGCACAACAGCCCTGCGGATCTGGGCTTTCCCAGAGACGCAAGGTCTCATCGTTCCCGTTCTCGGCAGAGCCTTTTTTCCGAAACGGGAAACGTCCGGCTCCTTCTCCCACCAGGAAGGGGCCAGCCCTGAAAGCTCTTGCTGCTCTTCACCTTCCCTGGGCAGCCTATTCACAGGCACAACAGCCCTGGGGAACTGGGCTTTCCCAGAGACGCAAGGTCTCATCGTTCCCGTTCTCGGGAGATCCTTTTTTCCGAAATGGGAAACGTCCGGCTCCTTCTCCCACCAGGAAGGGGCCAGCCCTGAAAGCTCTTGCTGCTCTTCACCTTCCCTGGGCAGCCTATTCACAGGCACAACAGCCCTGCGGATCTGGGCTTTCCCAGAGACGCAAGGTCTAATGGTGCCCGTTCTCGGCAGAGCCTTTTTTCCGAAACGGGAAACATCCGGCTCCTTCTCCCACCAGGAAGGGGACAGCCCTGAAAGCTCTTGCTGCTCTTCACCTTCCCTGGGCAGCCTATTCACAGGCACAACAGCCCTGGGGAACTGGGCTTTCCCAGAGACGAAAGGTCTCATCGTTCCCGTTCTCGGCAGAGCCTTTTTTCCGAAATGGGAAACGTCTGGCTCCTTCTCCCACCAGGAAGGGGACAGCCCTGAAAGCTCTTGCTGCTCTTCACCTTCCCTGGGCAGCCTATTCACAGGCACAACAGCCCTGGGGAACTGTGCTTTCCCAGAGACGCAAGGTCTAATGGTGCCCGTTCTCGGCAGAGCATTTTTCCGAAATGGGAAACGTACGGCTCCTTCTCCCACCAGGAAGGGGCCAGCCCTGAAAGCTCTTGCTGCTCTTCACCTTCCCTGGGCAGCCTAGTCACAGGCACAACAGCCCTGGGGAACTGTGCTTTCCCAGAGACGCAAGGTCTCATCGTTCCCGTTCTCGGCAGAGCCTTTTTTCCGAAACGGGAAACGTCTGGCTCCTTCTCCCACCAGGAAGGGGCCAGCCCTGAAAGCTCTTGCTGCTCTTCACCTTCCCTGGGCAGCCTATTCACAGGCACAACAGCCCTGCGGATCTGGGCTTTCCCAGAGACGCAAGGTCTCATCGTTCCCGTTCTCGGCAGAGCCTTTTTTCCGAAACGGGAAACGTCTGGCTCCTTCTCCCACCAGGAAGGGGCCAGCCCTGAAAGCTCTTGCTGCTCTTCACCTTCCCTGGGCAGCCTAGTCACAGGCACGACAGCCCTGCGGATGTGGGCTTTCCCAGAGACGCAAGGTCTCATCGTTCCTGTTGTCGGCAGAGCCTTTTTTCCGAAACGGGAAACGTCCGGCTCCTTCTCCCACCAGGAAGGGGCCAGCCCTGAAAGCTCTTGCTGCTCTTCACCTTCCCTGGGCAGCCTATTCACAGGCACAACAGCCCTGCGGATCTGGGCTTTCCCAGAGACGCAAGGTCTAATGGTGCCCGTTCTCGGCAGAGCCTTTTTTCCGAAACGGGAAACGTCCGGCTCCTTCTCCCACCAGGAAGGGGCCAGCCCTGAAAGCTCTTGCTGCTCTTCACCTTCCCTGGGCAGCCTATTCACAGGCACAACAGCCCTGCGGATGTGGGCTTTCCCAGAGACGCAAGGTCTCATCGTTCCCATTCTCGGCAGAGCCTTTTTTCCGAAACGGGAAACGTCCGGCTCCTTCTCCCACCAGGAAGGGGCCAGCCCTGAAAGCTCTTGCTGCTCTTCACCTTCCCTGGGCAGCCTAGTCACAGGCACGACAGCCCTGCGGATCTGGGCTTTCCCAGAGACGCAAGGTGTCATCTTTCCTGTTGTCGGCAGAGCCTTTTTTCCGAAACGGGAAACGTCCAGCTCCTTCTCCCACCAGGAAGGGGCCAGCCCATAAAGCTCTTGCTGCTCTTCAACTTCCCTGGGCAGCCTATTCACAGGCACAACAGCCCTGGGGATCTGGGCTTTCCCAGAGACGCAAGGTCTCATCGTTCCCGTTCTCGGCAGATCCTTTTTTCCGAAATGGGAAACGTCCGGATCCTTCTCCCACCAGGAAGGGGACAGCCCTGAAAGCTCTTGCTGCTCTTCACCTTCCCTGGGCAGCCTATTCACAGGCACAACAGCCCTGCGGATCTGGGCTTTCCCAGAGACGCAAGGTCTAATGGTGCCCGTTCTCGGCAGAGCCTTTTTTCCGAAACGGCAAACGTCCGGCTCCTTCTCCCACCAGGAAGGGGCCAGCCCTGAAAGCTCTTGCTGCTCTTCACCTTCCCTGGGCAGCCTATTCACAGGCACAACAGCCCTGGGGAACTGGGCTTTCCCAGAGACGCAAGGTCTCATCGTTCCCGTTCTCGGCAGAGCCTTTTTTCCGAAACGGGAAACGTCTGGCTCCTTCTCCCACCAGGAAGGGGACAGCCCTGAAAGCTCTTGCTGCTCTTCACCTTCCCTGGGCAGCCTAGTCACAGGCACAACAGCCCTGGGGAACTGTGCTTTCCCAGAGACGCAAGGTCTAATGGTGCCCGTTCTCGGCAGAGCATTTTTCCGAAATGGGAAACGTCCGGCTCCTTCTCCCACCAGGAAGGGGCCAGCCCTGAAAGCTCTTGCTGCTCTTCACCTTCCCTGGGCAGCCTAGTCACAGGCACAACAGCCCTGGGGAACTGTGCTTTCCCAGAGACGCAAGGTCTCATCGTTCCCGTTCTCGGCAGAGCCTTTTGTCAGAAACGGGAAACGTCTGGCTCCTTCTCCCACCAGGAAGGGGACAGCCCTGAAAGCTCTTGGTGCTCTTCACCTTCCCTGGGCAGCCTATTCACAGGCACAACAGCCCTGCGGATCTGTGCTTTCCCAGAGACGCAAGGTCTCATCGTTCCCGTTCTCGGCAGAGCCTTTTTTCCGAAACGGGAAACGTCTGGCTCCTTCTCCCACCAGGAAGGGGCCAGCCCTGAAAGCTCTTGCTGTTCTTCACCTTCCCTGGGCAGCCTATTCACAGGCACAACAGCCCTGCGGATCTGGGCTTTCCCAGAGACGCAAGGTCTCATGGTGCCCGTTCTCGCCAGAGCCTTTTTTCCGAAACGGGAAACGTCCGGCTCCTTCTCCCACCAGGAAGGGGCCAGCCCTGAAAGCTCTTGCTGCTCTTCACCTTCCCTGGGCAGCCTATTCACAGGCACAACAGCCCTGCGGATCTGGGCTTTCCCAGAGACGCAAGGTCTAATGGTGCCCGTTCTCGGCAGAGCCTTTTTTCCGAAACGGGAAACGTCCGGCTCCTTCTCCCACCAGGAAGGGGCCAGCCCTGAAAGCTCTTGCTGCTCTTCACCTTCCCTGGGCAGCCTAGTCACAGGCACGACAGCCCTGCGGATCTGGGCTTTCCCAGAGACGCAAGGTGTCATCTTTCCTGTTGTCGGCAGAGCCTTTTTTCCGAAACGGGAAACGTCCAGCTCCTTCTCCCACCAGGAAGGGGACAGCCCTGAATGCTCTTGCTGCTCTTCACCTTCCCTGGGCAGCCTATTCACAGGCACAACAGCCCTGCGGATCTGGGCTTTCCCAGAGACGCAAGGTCTCATCGTTCCCGTTCTCGGCAGAGCCTTTTTTCCGAAACGGCAAATGTCCGGCTCCTTCTCCCACCAGGAAGGGGCCAGCCCTGAAAGCTCTTGCTGCTCTTCACCTTCCCTGGGCAGCCTATTCACAGGCACAACAGCCCTGGGGAACTGGGCTTTCCCAGAGACGCAAGGTCTCATCGTTCCCGTTCTCGGCAGATCCTTTTTTCCGAAATGGGAAACGTCCGGCTCCTTCTCCCACCAGGAAGGGGCCAGCCCTGAAAGCTCTTGCTGCTCTTCACCTTCCCTGGGCAGCCTATTCACAGGCACAACAGCCCTGCGGATCTGGGCTTTCCCAGAGACGCAAGGTCTAATGGTGCCCGTTCTCGGCAGAGCCTTTTTTCCGAAACGGGAAACATCCGGCTCCTTCTCCCACCAGGAAGGGGACAGCCCTGAAAGCTCTTGCTGCTCTTCACCTTCCCTGGGCAGCCTATTCACAGGCACAACAGCCCTGGGGAACTGGGCTTTCCCAGAGAGGAAAGGTCTCATCGTTCCCGTTCTCGGCAGAGCCTTTTTTCCGAAACGGGAAACGTCTGGCTCCTTCTCCCACCAGGAAGGGGACAGCCCTGAAAGCTCTTGCTGCTCTTCACCTTCCCTGGGCAGCCTATTCACAGGCACAACAGCCCTGGGGAACTGTGCTTTCCCAGAGGCGCAAGGTCTAATGGTGCCCGTTCTCGGCAGAGCATTTTTCCGAAATGGGAAACGTCCGGCTCCTTCTCCCACCAGGAAGGGGCCAGCCCTGAAAGCTCTTGCTGCTCTTCACCTTCCCTGGGCAGCCTAGTCACAGGCACAACAGCCCTGGGGAACTGTGCTTTCCCAGAGACGCAAGGTCTCATCGTTCCCGTTCTCGGCAGAGCCTTTTTTCCGAAACGGGAAACGTCTGGCTCCTTCTCCCACCAGGAAGGGGACAGCCCTGAAAGCTCTTGCTGCTCTTCACCTTCCCTGGGCAGCCTAGTCACAGGCACGACAGCCCTGCGGATCTGGGCTTTCCCAGAGACGCAAGGTCTCATGGTGTCCGTTCTCGGCAGAGCCTTTTTTCCGAAACGGGAAACGTCCGGCTCCTTCTCCCACCAGGAAGGGGCCAGCCCTGAAAGCTCTTGCTGCTCTTCACCTTCCCTGGGCAGCCTATTCACAGGCACAACAGCCCTGCGGATCTGGGCTTTCCCAGAGACGCAAGGTCTAATGGTGCCCGTTCTCGGCAGAGCCTTTTTTCCGAAACGGGAAACGTCCGGCTCCTTCTCCCACCAGGAAGGGGCCAGCCCTGAAAGCTCTTGCTGCTCTTCACCTTCCCTGGGCAGCCTAGTCACAGGCACGACAGCCCTGCGGATGTGGGCTTTCCCAGAGACGCAAGGTCTCATCGTTCCCATTCTCGGCAGAGCCTTTTTTCCGAAACGGGAAACGTCCGGCTCCTTCTCCCACCAGGAAGGGGCCAGCCCTGAAAGCTCTTGCTGCTCTTCACCTTCCCTGGGCAGCCTAGTCACAGGCACGACAGCCCTGCGGATCTGGGCTTTCCCAGAGACGCAAGGTCTCATCGTTCCTGTTGTCGGCAGAGCCTTTTTTCCGAAACGGGAAACGTCCGGCTCCTTCTCCCACCAGGAAGGGGCCAGCCCATAAATCTCTTGCTGCTCTTCAACTTCCCTGGGCAGCCTATTCACAGGCACAACAGCCCTGGGGATCTGGGCTTTCCCAGAGACGCAAGGTCTAATGGTGCCCGTTCTCGGCAGAGCCTTTTTTCCGAAACGGGAAACGTCCGGCTCCTTCTCCCACCAGGAAGGGGCCAGCCCTGAAAGCTCTTGCTGCTCTTCACCTTCCCTGGGCAGCCTATTCACAGGCACAACAGCCCTGCGGATCTGGGCTTTCCCAGAGACGCAAGGTCTCATCGTTCCCGTTCTCGGCAGAGCCTTTTTTCCGAAACGGGAAACGTCCGGCTCCTTCTCCCACCAGGAAGGGGCCAGCCCTGAAAGCTCTTGCTGCTCTTCACCTTCCCTGGGCAGCCTAGTCACAGGCACAACAGCCCTGGGGAACTGGGTTTTCCCAGAGACGAAAGGTCTCATCGTTCCCGTTCTCGGCAGAGCCTTTTTTCCGAAATGGGAAACGTCCGGCTCCTTCTCCCACCCGGAAGGGGCCAGCCCTGAAAGCTCTTGCTGCTCTTCACCTTCCCTGGGCAGCCTAGTCACAGGCACGACAGCCCTGCGGATGTGGGCTTTCCCAGAGACGCAAGGTGTCATCTTTCCTGTTGTCGGCAGAGCCTTTTTTCCGAAACGGGAAACGTCCAGCTCCTTCTCCCACCAGGAAGGGGCCAGCCCTGAAAGCTCTTGCTGCTCTTCAACTTCCCTGGGCAGCCTATTCACAGGCACAACAGCCCTGCGGATCTGGGCTTTCCCAGAGACGCAAGGTCTCATCGTTCCCGTTCTCGGCAGAGCCTTTTTTCCGAAATGAGAAACGTCCGGCTCCTTCTCCCACCAGGAAGGGGACAGCCCTGAATGCTCTTGCTGCTCTTCACCTTCCCTGGGCAGCCTATTCACAGGCACAACAGCCCTGCGGATGTGGGCTTTCCCAGAGACGCAAGGTCTCATCGTTCCCGTTCTCGGCAGATCCTTTTTTCCGAAACGGTGTCGGAGTGGGAGCCGAACCCAGAGTAACGACGCGATCTCAATATGAGTATGATCGTTCTCTACTTTATTCAAACACTACAGGGTTTATATAGTCACACGCGGCAGAAGCTGCTACTTGATTGGATAATGGCCTTTGTCCACGAGCCTTAGGCAACACTACGGTTGGTGCTTCTCCTTTGTGCACGCACCTTAGGTAACAATACGGTTGGTGCTTCGCCTTTGTGCACGCGCCTTAGGCAAGCTGTAACGCTGACATTCATTCCTCTTTAGTTGTTTTCCTTCTAGCTAATCTTATCTGCCAAGGTCAAGTTACTACTGCTAAAGCCTGGATTGCTCAGGCTTAAGTATACGTGTCCTCTTTCGTTTAGCCATTCTTCCACAACTCCCCCTTCTTCTTTTTGAGCAATCCAGGTTTGATGGACCATGCGCATTATGAGGGTTTTAATACACGAAAACATACAGCTAAAGACAATTATTACAATCAGAATCATTACCAAGAGTCTACCTCCTTCAAGGACCAAGGTTTGTAACCAGCCAGTAATTCCCCATCCACTAAGTAATTTGTTTAACCATCCAAGGCCATCACTAACTTGTAACTTGCCTACTTGTTCCTTCATGGTTTGAAGGGTTTTATGAATCGACTCTGAATGATCTGACAGATTCATGCAACACATTCCATCCAGATCTTCACACCCATGACCATGCGCTAGCAATAAAAAATCTATGGCAGCTCTGTTTTGTAGTGTAGCGTGTCTAATACTATCTACATCGGTAAGCAAACCATCCAATGCTACTGAGGTTAAGTTGCTTTGCTTAGCTAGCCAACATCCCATTTTTCTCATCTGGGTTAATGCTTGTGACGTAGCTACTCCTGGCGCCAGGACACTGGCGGCTATAATTTCTCCGGGGTTCCAGAATTCTACGTTCGAGTCACAATCAGATTCAAAGGCATGGATTTCACGTTTTGTCCTGATATGGTTCCTCCTATGTTGCCAAATTTGGGTGTTGTTTGGGAGGAATATTGTCAGGCGTCCCAAACTACATGGTCCACCTTGCAATCGAGAAGGCACTCCAGGCCATGCTCGGTCGCCACATATTAAAAATACCCCGGGTGGTAGTTGTATTGGGGCGTTGCTGGACCTAGACAAGTTAGCACTTGTATAATTACACCACTCACTTGCATTGCGATACACCGGCAAGGTCGCATTGACAACTTGCCCTTTTTTCGTGGCATTGCTGCTGTAATTAAACAGTACGCAGTAATCCATCTTTAGTGAACCAAGGAGTTCTAATTCCTGTGGCTCGACTAATGACCCAGGTAATTGAGGAATGATGCCATCCCAATTGTCAGTCTTGCTCCTGCCTGAACAAAGCTCAAAGCTTAGAGAGCTCATAGGGCAGGGCCAAGCTTGGTCATCCAGCGGCACTCCTATCAAACACGTGGAAAATGGGTTGTTGGCGCTAGCCATAGCCAAGCATAATGTCGATTGATTAGTTTGGTTAGCAAGCGTAAGCCAGATGTTAGTTTTGGGTAAGATGGGGGGAGGCCAAATGGCCTCAGCCACGGATAAAAATAGAATAATAATCATCATGTCTGTTGGCATATTTCCCGTGACGTAGACAAAACTCGGGAATGATCTCCTTCAGGATTAACTGTGCAATCTTTGATGACTGTGGGCATGCACGTCTTCTTTAATCACCGTGAGGGTGCGAGTGCTGGTTTGATGCTCTTGCTCGGTACCCACACTGGTCCTTGATCTGTGGAGACACACATATACCCTCGGCCATTAAAAATAACTGGCACAGGACCTAACCATTCACCAGAGACTGGATCTTTGTACAGAACCTTAAATTGTGGTAATGTTGTTTTACTATTCAATTTGATCATTTGATGGTGGATCATTACGGGTGGTTCTTCCCTATCTCCCATGAGACAGAGAAAGTTTAGCGTGAATAACACCCGATGCAACCTCTGTTGAGCCTCGGTCTCAGCACCCTGTTGTTTTCGTAAATAATCCTTCAGTATTTGATGAGTACGTTCTATCATGCCCTGTCCTGTGGGAGAATGTGGGATACCTGTCACATGTTTGACTCCCCAGCGCGTTAGAAATGCTCTGACTTTCTGACTTGTATATGCGGGTCCGTTGTCTGTTTTTATGCACGTAGGGACCCCAAGAATTGCAAAACAGGCAAGTAAATGTTTACAAACATGTAGAGCCTTTTCACCAGGCAAAGCCGTGGCCCATATCATTTTTGAAAAGGTATCAATCGTTACATGTACATATTTTAATTTTCCAAATTCTGGAACGTGTGTGACATCCATTTGCCACAACTCTAGGGCTTGCAAGCCTTTAGGGTTAACCCCCAAGCCTATGCCTGGCCCATGATTTCCACATTGTGGGCAAGCCTGTATTATTCCTTTTGCTTCATTTTCTGTTAAGTCAAACTGGCGTCTTAGCCCTTTGGCATTTTGGTGAAAGTGTTCATGACTCTGTCTTGCCTGTTGAAACTTGTCCATGGGGGGCATGGTAACTATACTCACTAGCTGATCAGCTACATGATTTCCCTCACCAAGACCTAATTCGAATTGGTGACTGCGGATATGTAGTACACAGCACTGAGCCGTGCGTTGGGACATGATTGAACGCAACTGAATAAATAGCTGTCCCAACCTGGGATTCGACGTTTCCCGCAAAAGTGCATCCTCGAGACGTGGTACTACTCCTGCGACATACAAGGAGTCTGTGACCACATTTAGAGGAGTACTAAGCCAATTTTTTAGTGCCCAGGTAACTGCACTGAGTTCTAAGGTCTGTAACGAATCTCTCGGGTGACCATCAATCATATGATGTTGCCATTCAGTTCCGTGTCTCCACACACATGTTGCTTTATGCGATCGTCGACCCGCATCGGTGTATACTGTGACCCCTTCTGTCAGAGGTGTAGTACACACTTTGGACCTTTCTAACCACTGGTTTCGCGAAAGAACCTGCCACAATTTCCCTGACGGATGTTGGGAATGAATCTTTCCGTCATAGCCGAGCAGAGCATTTTGTATGGGTAAGGAAGTACGGAGCCACCAGTCTATGTCAGCAGCATTTGCAGGGATGCTAATATCCTCTGGTTCATGCCCGCTCATCTCAATTATTCGCGAGCGTCCCTTACGTATCAGGGTGGCTATTGCTTGAGTACGCGTTTCAATGCTGGTTTTGGGCTGTACACTCAAAAACACCCATTCCAATACACCAAACCCATCATTTTGCAATTCGCATTTGCCAGTGGCATTAGAGGTTACAGAAGAGGAAGATATCTCCCCGTTCTTCTTTTGCCATTGGCAAATGACTGCGTATGGTGAGGTTTTACCATTACAAATTAATAAAGAGATTGGCAAGTCCAACAGGCGCCGTGTGGACCATGATTGTTGCAGTTTTTCTCCTATTTGTCGCAGTGTTCTTGTCTGCTCTGTGTTCAACGAGACGGTATCTGCTGGGTTGGAACCCCTTAACAGGCACGTCAGTGGGGCAATATCGGAATTCGAAATACCGACACAATTGCGAACCCATTGAATGTCTCCAAGTATAGTCTGTATATCGTGGAGAGTTTGAATTTGAGTAGAAAGTTCAGTCTTTTGTGGGCGGATTTTTGAGTCCGAGATAGTCCATCCCAGATATTTCCATGGGGCTGAACGTTGCACTTTTTCTGGAGCAATGACAAGACCTTTTGTCGATAGGGTGGTGACTAGCTGTTTTAGTGACGCATCAGTGAAGGGTTTTTCTTGACAACAGAGGATGTCGTCCATATAGTGATAAATGATGGTTTCCGGCCATTGATTGCGCAGTGGTTGAAGTGCCCAAGCGACATAAAGCTGACACAACGTGGGAGAGTTCTTCATGCCTTGTGGTAAGACAACCCATTCATATCGTTCTGCTGGAGTAGCTTTATTTGTTGATGGAAGTGAAAAGGCGAATCGTTGAGTGTCCTGCGGGTGTAGCGGAATAGTAAAAAAACAGTCTTTCAGATCTACTATTAAGATGTGCCAGCCTTGAGGTAACATATTAGGGGAAGGCATTCCGGGTTGCAATGCACCCATTGTTTGCATTTGATCATTCACTTTTCTCAGATCATGTAATAATCGCCATTTTCCATTTTTCTTTGGGATTACAAATATTGGAGTGTTCCATGGACTGACAGATGGTTTGATATGTTCTGCAGCTAATTGTTCGGCGACTAACTGTTTGGCTGCTTGCAGTCGCTCCTCTGTTAAAGGCCACTGGTCAACCCACACAGGGTCATTGGTATTCCACACTAATGGTGGGTTGGGCGACTGCGCGCCAGTGACCGCAGCTAAAAAGGCGTAGTAGTTAGCACAGCTCCAATTTGAGTTAAGACATCCCTGCCGATTAAGGCCTCCAAGGTTGACGGTAGGGATAAGACATACACTTTGAGTGTGGCTTTTTGCCCTTCCGGAAACTGTAATTGTACAAGATGTTTACTGATTTTTGAAATGGAATGTCCTCCAACTCGTTGTCTTTGGGCAGCTGCACTCACAGCTCTTTGACTCCACGCTGATTGCCACAACAGATATTGCGTGGGCGTTAGCAAAAGTCTCATTAGATTTTGACAGTCATACGGACACATTAGATCTGCAGAAAAAATCCAGCTCACAATTTGGCGCGTAGCTTCAGATTTTAGTCCGTAGGTGGAGACAGTAGTGCGTGCTTGCTGTAAGATTTTCCAGTCATGTGCTTCCCACTTTTGCCCTCCTGCTTCCTGTACGACTGGAAACGCCATGTTCAGCGGTGAAAGCTGTCCTTCTAAAATCGCATTCTTAATAATTCCGCTCCAGCGGATGGGTTGTGGTTGAGTAATAATGTTTTGTAAGCAAGGAGGTTTATCCTGCTCTTTGGTAACAGTTTGTAGTTCTAATTTATCAAGGCGCTGTAAAACGGTTTGTAACATTTTGGTCACAGCGTCATTCGCATGTTGCTCTTCCTTCTCAGAAGGTGGCGTCGCAGGGCCAGGGGATATATCAGTCGATGTTGGTAAGGGTGGATACAAAGGCGGAGCTGAGGGCGGTTCGGGAGGAGGCGCAGGAGGTGGAGGACAGCAAACGGTTCCACCTAACTCTTTGCCACTCCCAATGGGCGTTGCAGTCTCCTCCCCTGGAGGCTGCATCGGTTGTACTTCCGCAACTGGCTCAGTATGTACTGGAGGCTCACTGGCGGTAACTTCCGCATTCGCATGGAGCGGTGTCGGGCTCGGAGACACTAGCTGAGCAACTTCCAGAGGGCTGTTACAAACCGGGGCAGAGATCCCGCTCACAGGGAGCAATCCCGGGAATACCCCACGAAGGCTTGCTCCGAAACCTGATCGCTTCGGAGAGTCTGTCTTTCGCTCTGGCCCCAGCATCTGTGCCGCCGCGCAGGCAACCTCCCTCTCTGCTTTCATTTCCTTTAGAGTCTCTAGCACGCTATGCCACAGCGCCCGAACAGCCTTTACCTCCTTTTCATCTTTGTCCGTGCCCTTTATAGTCTTTTGCCACATCGTTTCCCCAAAGTCCCGCCATTCCGTAATCGAAAATAACATATGGCTGTCTGAGAAATGTCCCCACGCTTGCCCCAGCTTGATCAGACGGACTAGTTGTTTCACCGGGGTTTCTATCCCTCTCTTAGAGAGGATCCCGGCGAGTAACTTAGCTGCCGCTTCCAGCTCCATCGCTGCCACTGAGGGGTGAGGAGCGACCTCACACCAACCGTGCAAACCCTGCTGGGGGCAGGGCTGCCGACCCTCAGCCGTTGTTTCCCACTCCCCTCCTCTTGCTGCTTACCGCAGACTCGGAGAAGTCGGTCTCGCTACTCCCTAGTCGAGCCGAACCGTCCTCTGCTACCAGATGTCGGAGTGGGAGCCGAACCCAGAGTAACGACGCGATCTCAATATGAGTATGATCGTTCTCTACTTTATTCAAACACTACAGGGTTTATATAGTCACACGCGGCAGAAGCTGCTACTTGATTGGATAATGGCCTTTGTCCACGAGCCTTAGGCAACACTACGGTTGGTGCTTCTCCTTTGTGCACGCACCTTAGGTAACAATATGGTTGGTGCTTCGCATTTGTGCACGCGCCTTAGGCAAGCTGTAACGCTGACATTCATTCCTCTTTAGTTGTTTTCCTTCTAGCTAATCTTATCTGCCAAGGTCAAGTTACTACTGCTAAAGCCTGGATTGCTCAGGCTTAAGTATACGTGTCCTCTTTCGTTTAGCCATTCTTCCACAAAACGGGAAACGTCCGGATCCTTCTCCCACCAGGAAGGGGCCAGCCCTGAAAGCTCTTGCTGCTCTTCACCTTCCCTGGGCAGCCTATTCACAGGCACAACAGCCCTGGGGAACTGGGCTTTCCAGAGACGAAAGGTCTCATCGTTCCCGTTCTCGGCAGAGCCTTTTTTCCAAAACGGGAAACGTCCGGCTCCTTCTCCCACCAGGAAGGGGCCAGCCCTGAAAGCTCTTGCTGCTCTTCACCTTCCCTGGGCAGCCTATTCACAGGCACAACAGCCCTGGGGAACTGGGCTTTCCCAGAGACGCAAGGTCTCATCGTTCCCGTTCTCGGCAGAGCCTTTTTTCCGAAACGGGAAACGTCCGGCTCCTTCTCCCACCAGGAAGGGGCCAGCCCTGAAAGCTCTTGCTGCTCTTCACCTTCCCTGGGCAGCCTAGTCACAGGCACAACAGCCCTGGGGAACTGTGCTTTCCCAGAGACGCAAGGTCTCATCGTTCCCGTTCTCGGCAGAGCCTTTTGTCAGAAACGGGAAACGTCCGGATCCTTCTCCCTCCAGGAAGGGGACAGCCCTGAAAGCTCTTGCTGCTCTTCACCTTCCCTGGGCAGCCTATTCACAGGCACAACAGCCCTGCGGATCTGGGCTTTCCCAGAGACGCAAGGTCTCATCGTTCCCGTTCTTGGCAGAGCCTTTTTTCCAAAACGGGAAACGTCTGGCTCCTTCTCCCACCAGGAAGGGGACAGCCCTGAAAGCTCTTGCTGCTCTTCACCTTCCCTGGGCAGCCTATTCACAGGCACAACAGCCCTGGGGAACTGGGCTTTCCCAGAGACGCAAGGTCTCATCGTTCCCGTTCTCGGCAGAGCCTTTTTTCCGAAACGGGAAACGTCCGGCTCCTTCTCCCACCAGGAAGGGGCCAGCCCTGAAAGCTCTTGCTGCTCTTCACCTTCCCTGGGCAGCCTAGTCACAGGCACAACAGCCCTGCGGATCTGGGCTTTCCCAGAGACGCAAGGTCTAATGGTGCCCGTTCTCGGCAGAGCCTTTTTTCCGAAACGGGAAACGTCCGGCTCCTTCTCCCACCAGGAAGGGGCCAGCCCTGAAAGCTCTTGCTGCTCTTCACCTTCCCTGGGCAGCCTAGTCACAGGCACGACAGCCCTGCGGATGTGGGCTTTCCCAGAGACGCAAGGTGTCATCGTTCCCGTTCTCGGCAGAGCCTTTTTTCCGAAACGGGAAACGTCCGGCTCCTTCTCCCACCAGGAAGGGGCCAGCCCTGAAAGCTCTTGCTGCTCTTCACCTTCCCTGGGCAGCCTAGTCACAGGCACAACAGCCCTGGGGAACTGTGCTTTCCCAGAGACGCAAGGTCTCATCGTTCCCGTTCTCGGCAGAGCCTTTTGTCAGAAACGGGAAAGGTCCGGATCCTTCTCCCTCCAGGAAGGGGACAGCCCTGAAAGCTCTTGCTGCTCTTCACCTTCCCTGGGCAGCCTATTCACAGGCACAACAGCCCTGCGGATCTGTGCTTTCCCAGAGACGCAAGGTCTCATCGTTCCCGTTCTTGGCAGAGCCTTTTTTCCAAAACGGGAAACGTCTGGCTCCTTCTCCCACCAGGAAGGGGACAGCCCTGAAAGCTCTTGCTGCTCTTCACCTTCCCTGGGCAGCCTAGTCACAGGCACAACAGCCCTGGGGAACTGGGCTTTCCCAGAGACGCAAGGTCTCATCGTTCCCGTTCTCGGCAGAGCCTTTTTTCCGAAACAGGAAACGTCCGGCTCCTTCTCCCACCAGGAAGGGGCCAGCCCTGAAAGCTCTTGCTGCTCTTCAACTTCCCTGGGCAGCCTATTCACAGGCACAACAGCCCTGCGGATGTGGGCTTTCCCAGAGACGCAAGGTCTCATGGTGCCTGTTCTCGCCAGAGCCTTTTTTCCGAAACGGGAAACGTCCGGCTCCTTCTCCCACCAGGAAGGGGCCAGCCCTGAAAGCTCTTGCTGCTCTTCACCTTCCCTGGGCAGCCTATTCACAGGCACAACAGCCCTGCGGATCTGGGCTTTCCCAGAGACGCAAGGTCTAATGGTGCCCGTTCTCGGCAGAGCCTTTTTTCCGAAACGGGAAACGTCCGGCTCCTTCTCCCACCAGGAAGGGGACAGCCCTGAAAGCTCTTGCTGCTCTTCACCTTCCCTGGGCAGCCTAGTCACAGGCACGACAGCCCTGCGGATGTGGGCTTTCCCAGAGACGCAAGGTGTCATCGTTCCTGTTGTCGGCAGAGCCTTTTTTCCGAAACGGGAAATGTCCAGCTCCTTCTCCCACCAGGAAGGGGACAGCCCTGAAAGCTCTTGCTGCTCTTCACCTTCCCTGGGCAGCCTAGTCACAGGCACGACAGCCCTGCGGATCTGGGCTTTCCCAGAGACGCAAGGTCTCATCGTTCCCATTCTCGGCAGAGCCTTTTTTCCGAAACGGGAAACGTCCAGCTCCTTCTCCCACCAGGAAGGGGCCAGCCCTGAAAGCTCTTGCTGCTCTTCAACTTCCCTGGGCAGCCTATTCACAGGCACAACAGCCCTGCGGATCTGGGCTTTCCCAGAGACGCAAGGTCTCATCGTTCCCGTTCTCGGCAGAGACTTTTTTCCGAAACGGGAAACGTCCGGCTCCTTCTCCCACCAGGAAGGGGCCAGCCCTGAAAGCTCTTGCTGCTCTTCACCTTCCCTGGGCAGCCTATTCACAGGCACAACAGCCCTGCGGATCTGGGCTTTCCCAGAGACGCAAGGTCTAATGGTGCCCGTTCTCGGCAGAGCCTTTTTTCCGAAACGGGAAACGTCCGGCTCCTTCTCCCACCAGGAAGGGGACAGCCCTGAAAGCTCTTGCTGCTCTTCACCTTCCCTGGGCAGCCTAGTCACAGGCACGACAGCCCTGCGGATGTGGGCTTTCCCAGAGACGCAAGGTGTCATCGTTCCTGTTGTCGGCAGAGCCTTTTTTCCGAAACGGGAAACGTCCAGCTCCTTCTCCCACCAGGAAGGGGCCAGCCCTGAAAGCTCTTGCTGCTCTTCAACTTCCCTGGGCAGCCTATTCACAGGCACAACAGCCCTGCGGATGTGGGCTTTCCCAGAGACGCAAGGTCTCATGGTGCCCGTTCTCGCCAGAGCCTTTTTTCCGAAACGGGAAACGTCCGGCTCCTTCTCCCACCAGGAAGGGGCCAGCCCTGAAAGCTCTTGCTGCTCTTCACCTTCCCTGGGCAGCCTATTCACAGGCACAACAGCCCTGCGGATCTGGGCTTTCCCAGAGACGCAAGGTCTAATGGTGCCCGTTCTCGGCAGAGCCTTTTTTCCGAAACGGGAAACGTCTGGCTCCTTCTCCCACCAGGAAGGGGCCAGCCCTGAAAGCTCTTGCTGTTCTTCACCTTCCCTGGGCAGCCTATTCACAGGCACAACAGCCCTGCGGATCTGGGCTTTCCCAGAGACGCAAGGTCTCATGGTGTCCGTTCTCGGCAGAGCCTTTTTTCCAAAACGGGAAACGTCCGGCTCCTTCTCCCACCAGGAAGGGGCCAGCCCTGAAAGCTCTTGCTGCTCTTCACCTTCCCTGGGCAGCCTATTCACAGGCACAACAGCCCTGCGGATCTGGGCTTTCCCAGAGACGCAAGGTCTAATGGTGCCCGTTCTCGGCAGAGCCTTTTTTCCGAAACGGGAAACGTCCGGCTCCTTCTCCCACCAGGAAGGGGCCAGCCCTGAAAGCTCTTGCTGCTCTTCACCTTCCCTGGGCAGCCTAGTCACAGGCATGACAGCCCTGCGGATGTGGGCTTTCCCAGAGACGCAAGGTCTCATCGTTCCCATTCTCGGCAGAGCCTTTTTTCCGAAACGGGAAACGTCCGGCTCCTTCTCCCACCAGGAAGGGGCCAGCCCTGAAAGCTCTTGCTGCTCTTCACCTTCCCTGGGCAGCCTAGTCACAGGCACAACAGCCCTGCGGATCTGGGCTTTCCCAGAGACGCAAGGTCTCATCGTTCCCATTCTCGGCAGAGCCTTTTTTCCGAAACGGGAAACGTCCGGCTCCTTCTCCCACCAGGAAGGGGCCAGCCCTGAAAGCTCTTGCTGCTCTTCACCTTCCCTGGGCAGCCTAGTCACAGGCACGACAGCCCTGCGGATCTGGGCTTTCCCAGAGACGCAATGTGTCATCTTTCCTGTTGTCGGCAGATCCTTTTTTTCAAAACGGGAAACGTGCGGCTCCTTCTCCCACCAGGAAGGGGACAGCCCTGAAAGCTCTTGCTGCTCTTCACCTTCCCTGGGCAGCCTATTCACAGGCACAACAGCCCTGGGGAACTGGGCTTTCCCAGAGACGCAAGGTCTCATCGTTCCCGTTCTCGGCAGATCCTTTTTTTCGAAACGGGAAACGTGCGGCTCCTTCTCCCACCAGGAAGGGGCCAGCCCTGAAAGCTCTTGCTGCTCTTCACCTTCCCTGGGCAGCCTATTCACAGGCACAACAGCCCTGGGGAACTGGGCTTTCCAGAGACGAAAGGTCTCATCATTCCCGTTCTCGGCAGAGCCTTTTTTCCAAAACGGGAAACGTCCGGCTCCTTCTCCCACCAGGAAGGGGACAGCCCTGAAAGCTCTTGCTGCTCTTCACCTTCCCTGGGCAGCCTATTCACAGGCACAACAGCCCTGGGGAACTGGGCTTTCCCAGAGACGCAAGGTCTCATCGTTCCCGTTCTCGGCAGAGCCTTTTTTCCGAAACGGGAAACGTCCGGCTCCTTCTCCCACCAGGAAGGGGCCAGCCCTGAAAGCTCTTGCTGCTCTTCACCTTCCCTGGGCAGCCTAGTCACAGGCACAACAGCCCTGGGGAACTGTGCTTTCCCAGAGACGCAAGGTCTCATCGTTCCCGTTCTCGGCAGAGCCTTTTGTCAGAAACGGGAAAGGTCCGGATCCTTCTCCCTCCAGGAAGGGGACAGCCCTGAAAGCTCTTGCTGCTCTTCACCTTCCCTGGGCAGCCTATTCACAGGCACAACAGCCCTGCGGATCTGTGCTTTCCCAGAGACGCAAGGTCTCATCGTTCCCGTTCTTGGCAGAGCCTTTTTTCCAAAACGGGAAACGTCTGGCTCCTTCTCCCACCAGGAAGGGGCCAGCCCTGAAAGCTCTTGCTGCTCTTCACCTTCCCTGGGCAGCCTATTCACAGGCACAACAGCCCTGGGGAACTGGGCTTTCCCAGAGACGCAAGGTCTCATCGTTCCCGTTCTCGGCAGAGCCTTTTTTCCGAAACGGGAAACGTCCGGCTCCTTCTCCCACCAGGAAGGGGCCAGCCCTGAAAGCTCTTGCTGCTCTTCACCTTCCCTGGGCAGCCTGGTCACAGGCACAACAGCCCTGGGGAACTGTGCTTTCCCAGAGACGCAAGGTCTCATCGTTCCCGTTCTCGGCAGAGCCTTTTGTCAGAAACGGGAAACGTCCGGATCCTTCTCCCTCCAGGAAGGGGACAGCCCTGAAAGCTCTTGCTGCTCTTCACCTTCCCTGGGCAGCCTATTCACAGGCACAACAGCCCTGCGGATCTGGGCTTTCCCAGAGACGCAAGGTCTCATCGTTCCCGTTCTTGGCAGAGCCTTTTTTCCAAAACGGGAAACGTCTGGCTCCTTCTCCCACCAGGAAGGGGCCAGCCCTGAAAGCTCTTGCTGCTCTTCACCTTCCCTGGGCAGCCTATTCACAGGCACAACAGCCCTGCGGATCTGGGCTTTCCCAGAGACGCAAGGTCTCATGGTGCCCGTTCTCGGCAGAGCCTTTTTTCCGAAACGGGAAACGTCCGGCTCCTTCTCCCACCAGGAAGGGGCCAGCCCTGAAAGCTCTTGCTGCTCTTCACCTTCCCTGGGCAGCCTAGTCACAGGCACAACAGCCCTGCGGATGTGGGCTTTCCCAGAGACGAAAGGTCTCATCGTTCCTGTTCTCGGCAGAGCCTTTTTTCCGAAACGGGAAACGTCCGGCTCATTCTCCCACCAGGAAGGGGACAGCCCTGAAAGCTCTTGCTGTTCTTCACCTTCCCTGGGCAGCCTATTCACAGGCACAACAGCCCTGCGGATCTGGGCTTTCCCAGAGACGCAAGGTCTCATGGTGCCCGTTCTCAGCAGAGCCTTTTTTCCGAAACGGGAAACGTCCGGCTCCTTCTCCCACCAGGAAGGGGCCAGCCCTGAAAGCTCTTGCTGCTCTTCACCTTCCCTGGGCAGCCTATTCACAGGCACAACAGCCCTGGGGAACTGTGCTTTCCCACAGACGCAAGGTCTCATCGTTCCCATTTTCGGCAGAGCCATTTTTCCGAAACGGGAAACGTCCGGCTCCTTCTCCCACCAGGAAGGGGCCAGCCCTGAAAGCTCTTGCTGCTCTTCACCTTCCCTGGGCAGCCTAGTCACAGGCACGACAGCCCTGCGGATCTGGGCTTTCCCAGAGACGCAAGGTGTCATCGTTCCTGTTGTCGGCAGAGCCTTTTTTCCGAAACGGGAAACGTCCGGCTCCTTCTCCCACCAGGAAGGGGCCAGCCCTGAAAGCTCTTGCTGCTCTTCACCTTCCCTGGGCAGCCTAGTCACAGGCACGACAGCCCTGCGGATCTGGGCTTTCCCAGAGACGCAAGGTGTCATCTTTCCTGTTGTCGGCAGAGCCTTTTTTCCGAAACGGGAAACGTCCGGCTCCTTCTCCCACCAGGAAGGGGCCAGCCCTGAAAGCTCTTGCTGCTCTTCACCTTCCCTGGGCAGCCTATTCACAGGCACAACAGCCCTGCGGATGTGGGCTTTCCCAGAGACGCAAGGTCTAATGGTGCCCGTTCTCGGCAGAGCCTTTTTTCCGAAACGGGAAACGTCCGGCTCCTTCTCCCACCAGGAAGGGGCCAGCCCTGAAAGCTCTTGCTGCTCTTCACCTTCCCTGGGCAGCCTAGTCACAGGCACAACAGCCCTGTGGATCTGGGCTTTCCCAGAGACGCAAGGTCTCATCGTTCCCGTTCTCGGCAGAGCCTTTTTTTCGAAACGGGAAGCGTGCGGCTCCTTCTCCCACCAGGAAGGGGCCAGCCCTGAAAGCTCTTGCTGCTCTTCACCTTCCCTGGGCAGCCTATTCACAGGCACAACAGCCCTGCGGATCTGGGCTTTCCCAGAGACGCAAGGTCTAATGGTGCCCGTTCTCGGCAGAGCCTTTTTTCCGCAACGGGAAACGTCCGGCTCCTTCTCCCACCAGGAAGGGGCCAGCCCTGAAAGCTCTTGCTGCTCTTCACCTTCCCTGGGCAGCCTATTCACAGGCACAACAGCCCTGCGGATCTGGGCTTTCCCAGAGACGCAAGGTCTAATGGTGCCCGCTCTCGGCAGAGCCTTTTTTCCGAAATGGGAAACGTCCGGCTCCTTCTCCCACCAGGAAGGGGCCAGCCCTGAAAGCTCTTGCTGCTCTTCACCTTCCCTGGGCAGCCTATTCACAGGCACAACAGCCCTGGGGAACTGGGCTTTCCCAGAGACGCAAGGTCTCATCGTTCCCGGTCTCGGCAGAGCCTTTTTTCCGAAACGGGAAACGTCCGGCTCCTTCTCCCACCAGGAAGGGGCCAGCCCTGAAAGCTCTTGCTGCTCTTCACCTTCCCTGGGCAGCCTAGTCACAGGCACAACAGCCCTGGGGAACTGTGCTTTCCCAGAGACGCAAGGTCTCATCGTTCCCGTTCTCGGGAGATCCTTTTGTCAGAAACGGGAAACGTCCGGATCCTTCTCCCTCCAGGAAGGGGACAGCCCTGAAAGCTCTTGGTGCTCTTCACCTTCCCTGGGCAGCCTATTCACAGGCACAACAGCCCTGCGGATCTGTGCTTTCCCAGAGACGCAAGGTCTCATCGTTCCCGTTCTCGGCAGAGCCTTTTTTCCGAAACGGGAAACGTCTGGCTCCTTCTCCCACCAGGAAGGGGCCAGCCCTGAAAGCTCTTGCTGTTCTTCACCTTCCCTGGGCAGCCTATTCACAGGCACAACAGCCCTGCGGATCTGGGCTTTCCCAGAGACGCAAGGTCTCATGGTGCCCGTTCTCGGCAGAGCCTTTTTTCCAAAACGGGAAACGTCCGGATCCTTCTCCCACCAGGAAGGGGCCAGCCCTGAAAGCTCTTGCTGCTCTTCACCTTCCCTGGGCAGCCTATTCACAGGCACAACAGCCCTGCGGATCTGGGCTTTCCCAGAGACGCAAGGTCTAATGGTGCCCGTTCTCGGCAGAGCCTTTTTTCCGAAACGGGAAACGTCCGGCTCCTTCTCCCACCAGGAAGGGGCCAGCCCTGAAAGCTCTTGCTGCTCTTCACCTTCCCTGGGCAGCCTAGTCACAGGCACAACAGCCCTGCGGATCTGGGCTTTCCCAGAGACGCAAGGTCTCATCGTTCCCGTTCTCGGCAGAGCCTTTTTTCCGAAACGGGAAACGTCTGGCTCCTTCTCCCACCAGGAAGGGGCCAGCCCTGAAAGCTCTTGCTGTTCTTCACCTTCCCTGGGCAGCCTATTCACAGGCACAACAGCCCTGCGGATGTGGGCTTTCCCAGAGACGCAAGGTCTAATGGTGCCCGTTCTCGCCAGAGCCTTTTTTCCGAAACGGGAAACGTCCGGCTCCTTCTCCCACCAGGAAGGGGCCAGCCCTGAAAGCTCTTGCTGCTCTTCACCTTCCCTGGGCAGCCTATTCACAGGCACAACAGCCCTGGGGAACTGGGCTTTCCCAGAGACGCAAGGTCTAATGGTGCCCGCTCTCGGCAGAGCCTTTTTTCCGAAATGGGAAACGTCCGGCTCCTTCTCCCACCAGGAAGGGGCCAGCCCTGAAAGCTCTTGCTGCTCTTCACCTTCCCTGGGCAGCCTAGTCACAGGCACGACAGCCCTGCGGATGTGGGCTTTCCCAGAGACGCAAGGTCTCATCGTTCCCATTCTCGGCAGAGCCTTTTTTCCGAAACGGGAAACGTCCGGCTCCTTCTCCCACCAGGAAGGGGCCAGCCCTGAAAGCTCTTGCTGCTCTTCACCTTCCCTGGGCAGCCTATTCACAGGCACGACAGCCCTGCGGATCTGGGCTTTCCCAGAGACGCAAGGTGTCATCTTTCCTGTTGTCGGCAGATCCTTTTTTTCGAAACGGGAAACGTGCGGCTCCTTCTCCCACCAGGAAGGGGCCAGCCCTGAAAGCTCTTGCTGCTCTTCACCTTCCCTGGGCAGCCTATTCACAGGCACAACAGCCCTGGGGAACTGGGCTTTCCAGAGACGAAAGGTCTCATCGTTCCCGTTCTCGGCAGAGCCTTTTTTCCAAAACGGGAAACGTCCGGCTCCTTCTCCCACCAGGAAGGGGCCAGCCCTGAAAGCTCTTGCTGCTCTTCACCTTCCCTGGGCAGCCTAGTCACAGGCACAACAGCCCTGGGGAACTGTGCTTTCCCAGAGACGCAAGGTCTCATCGTTCCCGTTCTCGGCAGAGCCTTTTGTCAGAAACGGGAAAGGTCCGGATCCTTCTCCCTCCAGGAAGGGGACAGCCCTGAAAGCTCTTGCTGCTCTTCACCTTCCCTGGGCAGCCTATTCACAGGCACAACAGCCCTGCGGATCTGTGCTTTCCCAGAGACGCAAGGTCTCATCGTTCCCGTTCTTGGCAGAGCCTTTTTTCCAAAACGGGAAACGTCCGGCTCCTTCTCCCACCAGGAAGGGGCCAGCCCTGAAAGCTCTTGCTGCTCTTCACCTTCCCTGGGCAGCCTATTCACAGGCACAACAGCCCTGCGGATCTGGGCTTTCCCAGAGACGCAAGGTGTCATCGTTCCTGTTGTCAGCAGAGCCTTTTTTCCGAAACGGGAAACGTCTGGCTCCTTCTCCCACCAGGAAGGGGCCAGCCCTGAAAGCTCTTGCTGCTCTTCACCTTCCCTGGGCAGCCTATTCACAGGCACAACAGCCCTGCGGATCTGGGCTTTCCCAGAGACGCAAGGTCTAATGGTGCCCGTTCTCAGCAGAGCCTTTTTTCCGAAACGGGAAACGTCCGGCTCCTTCTCCCACCAGGAAGGGGCCAGCCCTGAAAGCTCTTGCTGCTCTTCACCTTCCCTGGGCAGCCTAGTCACAGGCACAACAGCCCTGCGGATGTGGGCTTTCCCAGAGACGAAAGGTCTCATCGTTCCCGTTCTCGGCAGAGCCTTTTTTCCGAAACGGGAAACGTCTGGCTCCTTCTCCCACCAGGAAGGGGACAGCCCTGAAAGCTCTTGCTGCTCTTCACCTTCCCTGGGCAGCCTATTCACAGGCACAACAGCCCTGCGGATCTGGGCTTTCCCAGAGACGCAAGGTCTAATGGTGCCCGTTCTCAGCAGAGACTTTTTTCCGAAACGGGAAACGTCCGGCTCCTTCTCCCACCAGGAAGGGGCCAGCCCTGAAAGCTCTTGCTGCTCTTCACCTTCCCTGGGCAGCCTATTCACAGGCACAACAGCCCTGCGGATCTGGGCTTTCCCAGAGACGCAAGGTCTAATGGTGCCCGTTCTCGGCAGAGCCTTTTTTCCGCAACGGGAAACGTCCGGCTCCTTCTCCCACCAGGAAGGGGCCAGCCCTGAAAGCTCTTGCTGCTCTTCACCTTCCCTGGGCAGCCTAGTCACAGGCACGACAGCCCTGCGGATGTGGGCTTTCCCAGAGACGCAAGGTCTCATCGTTCCCATTCTCGGCAGAGCCTTTTTTCCGAAACGGGAAACGTCCGGCTCCTTCTCCCACCAGGAAGGGGCCAGCCCTGAAAGCTCTTGCTGCTCTTCACCTTCCCTGGGCAGCCTAGTCACAGGCACGACAGCCCTGCGGATCTGGGCTTTCCCAGAGACGCAAGGTGTCATCTTTCCTGTTGTCGGCAGAGCCTTTTTTCCGAAACGGGAAACGTCCAGCTCCTTCTCCCACCAGGAAGGGGCCAGCCCTGAAAGCTCTTGCTGCTCTTCAACTTCCCTGGGCAGCCTAGTCACAGGCACAACAGCCCTGCGGATCTGTGCTTTCCCAGAGACGCAAGGTCTCATCGTTCCCGTTCTCGGCAGAGCCTTTTTTCCGAAACGGGAAACGTCTGGCTCCTTCTCCCACCAGGAAGGGGCCAGCCCTGAAAGCTCTTGCTGCTCTTCACCTTCCCTGGGCAGCCTATTCACAGGCACAACAGCCCTGCGGATCTGGGCTTTCCCAGAGACGCAAGGTCTCATGGTGCCCGTTCTCGGCAGAGCCTTTTTTCCGAAACGGGAAACGTCCGGCTCCTTCTCCCACCAGGAAGGGGACAGCCCTGAAAGCTCTTGCTGCTCTTCACCTTCCCTGGGCAGCCTATTCACAGGCACAACAGCCCTGCGGATCTGGGCTTTCCCAGAGACGCAAGGTCTAATGGTGCCCGTTCTCGGCAGAGCCTTTTTTCCGAAATGGGAAACGTCCGGCTCCTTGTCCCACCAGGAAGGGGCCAGCCCTGAAAGCTCTTGCTGCTCTTCACCTTCCCTGGGCAGCCTATTCACAGGCACAACAGCCCTGCGGATGTGGGCTTTCCCAGAGACGCAAGGTCTCATCGTTCCCATTCTCGGCAGAGCCTTTTTTCCGAAACGGGAAACGTCCGGCTCCTTCTCCCACCAGGAAGGGGCCAGCCCTGAAAGCTCTTGCTGCTCTTCACCTTCCCTGGGCAGCCTATTCACAGGCACAACAGCCCTGCGGATCTGGGCTTTCCCAGAGACGCAAGGTCTAATGGTGCCCGTTCTCAGCAGAGCCTTTTTTCCGAAACGGGAAACGTCCGGCTCCTTCTCCCACCAGGAAGGGGCCAGCCCTGAAAGCTCTTGCTGCTCTTCACCTTCCCTGGGCAGCCTAGTCACAGGCACAACAGCCCTGTGGATGTGGGCTTTCCCAGAGACGAAAGGTCTCATCGTTCCCGTTCTCGGCAGAGCCTTTTTTCCGAAACGGGAAACGTCTGGCTCCTTCTCCCACCAGGAAGGGGCCAGCCCTGAAAGCTCTTGCTGCTCTTCACCTTCCCTGGGCAGCCTATTCACAGGCACAACAGCCCTGCGGATCTGGGCTTTCCCAGAGACGCAAGGTCTCATGGTGCCCGTTCTCGGCAGAGCCTTTTTTCCGAAACGGGAAACGTCCGGCTCCTTCTCCCACCAGGAAGGGGCCAGCCCTGAAAGCTCTTGCTGCTCTTCACCTTCCCTGGGCAGCCTATTCACAGGCACAACAGCCCTGCGGATCTGGGCTTTCCCAGAGACGCAAGGTCTAATGGTGCCCGTTCTCAGCAGAGCCTTTTTTCCGAAACGGGAAACGTCCGGCTCCTTCTCCCACCAGGAAGGGGCCAGCCCTGAAAGCTCTTGCTGCTCTTCACCTTCCCTGGGCAGCCTAGTCACAGGCACAACAGCCCTGCGGATGTGGGCTTTCCCAGAGACGAAAGGTCTCATCGTTCCCGTTCTCGGCAGAGCCTTTTTTCCGAAACGGGAAACGTCTGGCTCCTTCTCCCACCAGGAAGGGGACAGCCCTGAAAGCTCTTGCTGCTCTTCACCTTCCCTGGGCAGCCTATTCACAGGCACAACAGCCCTGCGGATCTGGGCTTTCCCAGAGACGCAAGGTCTAATGGTGCCCGTTCTCAGCAGAGACTTTTTTCCGAAACGGGAAACGTCCGGCTCCTTCTCCCACCAGGAAGGGGCCAGCCCTGAAAGCTCTTGCTGCTCTTCACCTTCCCTGGGCAGCCTATTCACAGGCACAACAGCCCTGCGGATCTGGGCTTTCCCAGAGACGCAAGGTCTAATGGTGCCCGTTCTCGGCAGAGCCTTTTTTCCGCAACGGGAAACGTCCGGCTCCTTCTCCCACCAGGAAGGGGCCAGCCCTGAAAGCTCTTGCTGCTCTTCACCTTCCCTGGGCAGCCTAGTCACAGGCACGACAGCCCTGCGGATGTGGGCTTTCCCAGAGACGCAAGGTCTCATCGTTCCCATTCTCGGCAGAGCCTTTTTTCCGAAACGGGAAACGTCCGGCTCCTTCTCCCACCAGGAAGGGGCCAGCCCTGAAAGCTCTTGCTGCTCTTCACCTTCCCTGGGCAGCCTAGTCACAGGCACGACAGCCCTGCGGATCTGGGCTTTCCCAGAGACGCAAGGTGTCATCTTTCCTGTTGTCGGCAGAGCCTTTTTTCCGAAACGGGAAACGTCCAGCTCCTTCTCCCACCAGGAAGGGGCCAGCCCTGAAAGCTCTTGCTGCTCTTCAACTTCCCTGGGCAGCCTATTCACAGGCACAACAGCCCTGCGGATCTGTGCTTTCCCAGAGACGCAAGGTCTCATCGTTCCCGTTCTCGGCAGAGCCTTTTTTCCGAAACGGGAAACGTCTGGCTCCTTCTCCCACCAGGAAGGGGCCAGCCCTGAAAGCTCTTGCTGCTCTTCACCTTCCCTGGGCAGCCTATTCACAGGCACAACAGCCCTGCGGATCTGGGCTTTCCCAGAGACGCAAGGTCTCATGGTGCCCGTTCTCGGCAGAGCCTTTTTTCCGAAACGGGAAACGTCCGGCTCCTTCTCCCACCAGGAAGGGGACAGCCCTGAAAGCTCTTGCTGCTCTTCACCTTCCCTGGGCAGCCTATTCACAGGCACAACAGCCCTGCGGATCTGGGCTTTCCCAGAGACGCAAGGTCTAATGGTGCCCGTTCTCGGCAGAGCCTTTTTTCCGAAATGGGAAACGTCCGGCTCCTTGTCCCACCAGGAAGGGGCCAGCCCTGAAAGCTCTTGCTGCTCTTCACCTTCCCTGGGCAGCCTATTCACAGGCACAACAGCCCTGCGGATGTGGGCTTTCCCAGAGACGCAAGGTCTCATCGTTCCCATTCTCGGCAGAGCCTTTTTTCCGAAACGGGAAACGTCCGGCTCCTTCTCCCACCAGGAAGGGGCCAGCCCTGAAAGCTCTTGCTGCTCTTCACCTTCCCTGGGCAGCCTATTCACAGGCACAACAGCCCTGCGGATCTGGGCTTTCCCAGAGACGCAAGGTCTAATGGTGCCCGTTCTCAGCAGAGCCTTTTTTCCGAAACGGGAAACGTCCGGCTCCTTCTCCCACCAGGAAGGGGCCAGCCCTGAAAGCTCTTGCTGCTCTTCACCTTCCCTGGGCAGCCTAGTCACAGGCACAACAGCCCTGTGGATGTGGGCTTTCCCAGAGACGAAAGGTCTCATCGTTCCCGTTCTCGGCAGAGCCTTTTTTCCGAAACGGGAAACGTCTGGCTCCTTCTCCCACCAGGAAGGGGCCAGCCCTGAAAGCTCTTGCTGCTCTTCACCTTCCCTGGGCAGCCTATTCACAGGCACAACAGCCCTGCGGATCTGGGCTTTCCCAGAGACGCAAGGTCTCATGGTGCCCGTTCTCGGCAGAGCCTTTTTTCCGAAACGGGAAACGTCCGGCTCCTTCTCCCACCAGGAAGGGGCCAGCCCTGAAAGCTCTTGCTGCTCTTCACCTTCCCTGGGCAGCCTATTCACAGGCACAACAGCCCTGCGGATCTGGGCTTTCCCAGAGACGCAAGGTCTAATGGTGCCCGTTCTCAGCAGAGCCTTTTTTCCGAAACGGGAAACGTCCGGCTCCTTCTCCCACCAGGAAGGGGCCAGCCCTGAAAGCTCTTGCTGCTCTTCACCTTCCCTGGGCAGCCTAGTCACAGGCACAACAGCCCTGCGGATGTGGGCTTTCCCAGAGACGCAAGGTCTCATCGTTCCCGTTCTCGGCAGAGCCTTTTTTCCGAAACGGGAAACGTCTGGCTCCTTCTCCCACCAGGAAGGGGCCAGCCCTGAAAGCTCTTGCTGCTCTTCACCTTCCCTGGGCAGCCTATTCACAGGCACAACAGCCCTGCGGATCTGGGCTTTCCCAGAGACGCAAGGTCTCATGGTGCCCGTTCTCGGCAGAGCCTTTTTTCCGAAACAGGAAACGTCCGGCTCCTTCTCCCACCAGGAAGGGGCCAGCCCTGAAAGCTCTTGCTGCTCTTCACCTTCCCTGGGCAGCCTATTCACAGGCACAACAGCCCTGCGGATGTGGGCTTTCCCAGAGACGCAAGGTCTAATGGTGCCCGTTCTCGGCAGAGCCTTTTTTCCGAAACGGGAAACGTCCGGCTCCTTGTCCCACCAGGAAGGGGCCAGCCCTGAAAGCTCTTGCTGCTCTTCACCTTCCCTGGGCAGCCTATTCACAGGCACAACAGCCCTGCGGATGTGGGCTTTCCCAGAGACGCAAGGTCTCATCGTTCCCATTCTCGGCAGAGCCTTTTTTCCGAAACGGGAAACGTCCGGCTCCTTCTCCCACCAGGAAGGGGACAGCCCTGAAAGCTCTTGCTGCTCTTCACCTTCCCTGGGCAGCCTATTCACAGGCACAACAGCCCTGCGGATCTGGGCTTTCCCAGAGACGCAAGATCTAATGGTGCCCGTTCTCAGCAGAGCCTTTTTTCCGAAACGGGAAACGTCCGGCTCCTTCTCCCACCAGGAAGGGGCCAGCCCTGAAAGCTCTTGCTGCTCTTCACCTTCCCTGGGCAGCCTAGTCACAGGCACAACAGCCCTGCGGATGTGGGCTTTCCCAGAGACGAAAGGGCTCATCGTTCCTGTTCTCGGCAGAGCCTTTTTTCCGAAACGGGAAACGTCTGGCTCATTCTCCCACCAGGAAGGGGACAGCCCTGAAAGCTCTTGCTGTTCTTCACCTTCCCTGGGCAGCCTATTCACAGGCACAACAGCCCTGCGGATCTGGGCTTTCCCAGAGACGCAAGGTCTCATGGTGCCCGTTCTCAGCAGAGCCTTTTTTCCGAAACGGGAAACGTCCGGCTCCTTCTCCCACCAGGAAGGGGCCAGCCGTGAAAGCTCTTGCTGCTCTTCACCTTCCCTGGGCAGCCTATTCACAGGCACAACAGCCCTGCGGATCTGGGCTTTCCCAGAGACGCAAGGTCTAATGGTGCCCGTTCTCGGCAGAGCCTTTTTTCCGCAACGGGAAACGTCCGGCTCCTTCTCCCACCAGGAAGGGGCCAGCCCTGAAAGCTCTTGCTGCTCTTCACCTTCCCTGGGCAGCCTATTCACAGGCACAACAGCCCTGGGGAACTGTGCTTTCCCACAGACGCAAGGTCTCATCGTTCCCATTTTCGGCAGAGCCTTTATTCCGAAACGGGAAACGTCCGGCTCCTTCTCCCACCAGGAAGGGGCCAGCCCTGAAAGCTCTTGCTGCTCTTCACCTTCCCTGGGCAGCCTATTCACAGGCACAACAGCCCTGCGGATGTGGGCTTTCCCAGAGACGCAAGGTCTAATGGTGCCCGTTCTCGGCAGAGCCTTTTTTCCGAAACGGGAAACGTCCGGCTCCTTGTCCCACCAGGAAGGGGCCAGCCCTGAAAGCTCTTGCTGCTCTTCACCTTCCCTGGGCAGCCTATTCACAGGCACAACAGCCCTGCGGATGTGGGCTTTCCCAGAGACGCAAGGTCTCATCGTTCCCATTCTCGGCAGAGCCTTTTTTCCGAAACGGGAAACGTCCGGCTCCTTCTCCCACCAGGAAGGGGCCAGCCCTGAAAGCTCTTGCTGCTCTTCACCTTCCCTGGGCAGCCTATTCACAGGCACAACAGCCCTGCGGATCTGGGCTTTCCCAGAGACGCAAGATCTAATGGTGCCCGTTCTCAGCAGAGCCTTTTTTCCGAAACGGGAAACGTCCGGCTCCTTCTCCCACCAGGAAGGGGCCAGCCCTGAAAGCTCTTGCTGCTCTTCACCTTCCCTGGGCAGCCTAGTCACAGGCACAACAGCCCTGCGGATGTGGGCTTTCCCAGAGACGAAAGGGCTCATCGTTCCTGTTCTCGGCAGAGCCTTTTTTCCGAAACGGGAAACGTCTGGCTCATTCTCCCACCAGGAAGGGGACAGCCCTGAAAGCTCTTGCTGTTCTTCACCTTCCCTGGGCAGCCTATTCACAGGCACAACAGCCCTGCGGATCTGGGCTTTCCCAGAGACGCAAGGTCTCATGGTGCCCGTTCTCAGCAGAGCCTTTTTTCCGAAACGGGAAACGTCCGGCTCCTTCTCCCACCAGGAAGGGGCCAGCCGTGAAAGTTCTTGCTGCTCTTCACCTTCCCTGGGCAGCCTATTCACAGGCACAACAGCCCTGCGGATCTGGGCTTTCCCAGAGACGCAAGGTCTAATGGTGCCCGTTCTCGGCAGAGCCTTTTTTCCGCAACGGGAAACGTCCGGCTCCTTCTCCCACCAGGAAGGGGCCAGCCCTGAAAGCTCTTGCTGCTCTTCACCTTCCCTGGGCAGCCTATTCACAGGCACAACAGCCCTGGGGAACTGTGCTTTCCCACAGACGCAAGGTCTCATCGTTCCCATTTTCGGCAGAGCCTTTATTCCGAAACGGGAAACGTCCGGCTCCTTCTCCCACCAGGAAGGGGCCAGCCCTGAAAGCTCTTGCTGCTCTTCACCTTCCCTGGGCAGCCTAGTCACAGGCACGACAGCCCTGCGGATCTGGGCTTTCCCAGAGACGCAAGGTGTCATCGTTCCTGTTGTCGGCAGAGCCTTTTTTCCGAAACGGGAAACGTCCGGCTCCTTCTCCCACCAGGAAGGGGCCAGCCCTGAAAGCTCTTGCTGCTCTTCACCTTCCCTGGGCAGCCTAGTCACAGGCACGACAGCCCTGCGGATCTGGGCTTTCCCAGAGACGCAAGGTGTCATCGTTCCTGTTGTCGGCAGAGCCTTTTTTCCGAAACGGGAAACGTCCGGCTCCTTCTCCCACCAGGAAGGGGCCAGCCCTGAAAGCTCTTGCTGCTCTTCACCTTCCCTGGGCAGCCTATTCACAGGCACAACAGCCCTGCGGATGTGGGCTTTCCCAGAGACGCAAGGTCTAATGGTGCCCGTTCTCGGCAGAGCCTTTTTTCCGAAACGGGAAACGTCCGGCTCCTTCTCCCACCAGGAAGGGGCCAGCCCTGAAAGCTCTTGCTGCTCTTCACCTTCCCTGGGCAGCCTAGTCACAGGCACAACAGCCCTGTGGATCTGGGCTTTCCCAGAGACGCAAGGTCTCATCGTTCCCGTTCTCGGCAGAGCCTTTTTTTCGAAACGGGAAACGTGCGGCTCCTTCTCCCACCAGGAAGGGGCCAGCCCTGAAAGCTCTTGCTGCTCTTCACCTTCCCTGGGCAGCCTATTCACAGGCACAACAGCCCTGCGGATCTGGGCTTTCCCAGAGACGCAAGGTCTAATGGTGCCCGTTCTCGGCAGAGCCTTTTTTCCGAAACGGGAAACGTCCGGCTCCTTCTCCCACCAGGAAGGGGCCAGCCCTGAAAGCTCTTGCTGCTCTTCACCTTCCCTGGGCAGCCTATTCACAGGCACAACAGCCCTGCGGATCTGGGCTTTCCCAGAGACGCAAGGTCTAATGGTGCCCGCTCTCGGCAGAGCCTTTTTTCCGAAATGGGAAACGTCCGGCTCCTTCTCCCACCAGGAAGGGGCCAGCCCTGAAAGCTCTTGCTGCTCTTCACCTTCCCTGGGCAGCCTATTCACAGGCACAACAGCCCTGGGGAACTGGGCTTTCCCAGAGACGCAAGGTCTCATCGTTCCCGGTCTCGGCAGAGCCTTTTTTCCGAAACGGGAAACGTCCGGCTCCTTCTCCCACCAGGAAGGGGCCAGCCCTGAAAGCTCTTGCTGCTCTTCACCTTCCCTGGGCAGCCTATTCACAGGCACAACAGCCCTGGGGAACTGGGCTTTCCCAGAGACGCAAGGTCTAATGGTGCCCGCTCTCGGCAGAGCCTTTTTTCCGAAATGGGAAACGTCCGGCTCCTTCTCCCACCAGGAAGGGGCCAGCCCTGAAAGCTCTTGCTGCTCTTCACCTTCCCTGGGCAGCCTAGTCACAGGCACGACAGCCCTGCGGATGTGGGCTTTCCCAGAGACGCAAGGTCTCATCGTTCCCATTCTCGGCAGAGCCTTTTTTCCGAAACGGGAAACGTCCGGCTCCTTCTCCCACCAGGAAGGGGCCAGCCCTGAAAGCTCTTGCTGCTCTTCACCTTCCCTGGGCAGCCTAGTCACAGGCACGACAGCCCTGCGGATCTGGGCTTTCCCAGAGACGCAAGGTGTCATCGTTCCCGTTCTCGGCAGAGCCTTTTTTCCGAAACGGGAAACGTCCGGCTCCTTCTCCCACCAGGAAGGGGCCAGCCCTGAAAGCTCTTGCTGCTCTTCACCTTCCCTGGGCAGCCTATTCACAGGCACGACAGCCCTGCGGATCTGGGCTTTCCCAGAGACGCAAGGTGTCATCTTTCCTGTTGTCGGCAGATCCTTTTTTTCGAAACGGGAAACGTGCGGCTCCTTCTCCCACCAGGAAGGGGCCAGCCCTGAAAGCTCTTGCTGCTCTTCACCTTCCCTGGGCAGCCTATTCACAGGCACAACAGCCCTGGGGAACTGTGCTTTCCCAGAGACGCAAGGTCTCATCGTTCCCGTTCTCGGCAGATCCTTTTTTTCGAAACGGGAAACGTGCGGCTCCTTCTCCCTCCAGGAAGGGGCCAGCCCTGAAAGCTCTTGCTGCTCTTCACCTTCCCTGGGCAGCCTATTCACAGGCACAACAGCCCTGCGGATCTGGGCTTTCCCAGAGACGCAAGGTCTAATGGTGCCCGTTCTCGGCAGAGCCTTTTTTCCGAAACGGGAAACGTCCGGCTCCTTCTCCCACCAGGAAGGGGCCAGCCCTGAAAGCTCTTGCTGCTCTTCACCTTCCCTGGGCAGCCTATTCACAGGCACAACAGCCCTGGGGAACTGGGCTTTCCCAGAGACGCAAGGTCTCATCGTTCCCGGTCTCGGCAGAGCCTTTTTTCCGAAACGGGAAACGTCCGGCTCCTTCTCCCACCAGGAAGGGGCCAGCCCTGAAAGCTCTTGCTGCTCTTCACCTTCCCTGGGCAGCCTAGTCACAGGCACAACAGCCCTGGGGAACTGTGCTTTCCCAGAGACGCAAGGTCTCATCGTTCCCGTTCTCGGCAGAGCCTTTTGTCAGAAACGGGAAAGGTCCGGATCCTTCTCCCTCCAGGAAGGGGACAGCCCTGAAAGCTCTTGCTGCTCTTCACCTTCCCTGGGCAGCCTATTCACAGGCACAACAGCCCTGCGGATCTGTGCTTTCCCAGAGACGCAAGGTCTCATCGTTCCCGTTCTTGGCAGAGCCTTTTTTCCAAAACGGGAAACGTCCGGATCCTTCTCCCACCAGGAAGGGGCCAGCCCTGAAAGCTCTTGCTGCTCTTCACCTTCCCTGGGCAGCCTATTCACAGGCACAACAGCCCTGCGGATCTGGGCTTTCCCAGAGACGCAAGGTGTCATCGTTCCTGTTGTCAGCAGAGCCTTTTTTCCGAAACGGGAAACGTCTGGCTCCTTCTCCCACCAGGAAGGGGCCAGCCCTGAAAGCTCTTGCTGCTCTTCACCTTCCCTGGGCAGCCTATTCACAGGCACAACAGCCCTGCGGATCTGGGCTTTCCCAGAGACGCAAGGTCTAATGGTGCCCGTTCTCAGCAGAGCCTTTTTTCCGAAACGGGAAACGTCCGGCTCCTTCTCCCACCAGGAAGGGGCCAGCCCTGAAAGCTCTTGCTGCTCTTCACCTTCCCTGGGCAGCCTAGTCACAGGCACAACAGCCCTGCGGATGTGGGCTTTCCCAGAGACGAAAGGTCTCATCGTTCCCGTTCTCGGCAGAGCCTTTTTTCCGAAACGGGAAACGTCTGGCTCCTTCTCCCACCAGGAAGGGGACAGCCCTGAAAGCTCTTGCTGCTCTTCACCTTCCCTGGGCAGCCTATTCACAGGCACAACAGCCCTGCGGATCTGGGCTTTCCCAGAGACGCAAGGTCTAATGGTGCCCGTTCTCGGGAGATCCTTTTGTCAGAAACGGGAAACGTCTGGCTCCTTCTCCCACCAGGAAGGGGCCAGCCCTGAAAGCTCTTGCTGCTCTTCACCTTCCCTGGGCAGCCTAGTCACAGGCACGACAGCCCTGCGGATGTGGGCTTTCCCAGAGACGCAAGGTCTCATCGTTCCCATTCTCGGCAGAGCCTTTTTTCCGAAACGGGAAACGTCCGGCTCCTTCTCCCACCAGGAAGGGGCCAGCCCTGAAAGCTCTTGCTGCTCTTCACCTTCCCTGGGCAGCCTATTCACAGGCACGACAGCCCTGCGGATCTGGGCTTTCCCAGAGACGCAAGGTCTCATGGTGCCCGTTCTCGGCAGAGCCTTTTTTCCGAAACGGGAAACGTCCGGCTCCTTCTCCCACCAGGAAGGGGCCAGCCCTGAAAGCTCTTGCTGCTCTTCACCTTCCCTGGGCAGCCTATTCACAGGCACAACAGCCCTGCGGATCTGGGCTTTCCCAGAGACGCAAGGTCTCATGGTGCCCGTTCTCGGCAGAGCCTTTTTTCCGAAACGGGAAACGTCCGGATCCTTCTCCCACCAGGAAGGGGCCAGCCCTGAAAGCTCTTGCTGCTCTTCACCTTCCCTGGGCAGCCTATTCACAGGCACAACAGCCCTGCGGATCTGGGCTTTCCCAGAGACGCAAGGTCTAATGGTGCCCGTTCTCGGCAGAGCCTTTTTTCCGAAACGGGAAACGTCCGGCTCCTTCTCCCACCAGGAAGGGGCCAGCCCTGAAAGCTCTTGCTGCTCTTCACCTTCCCTGGGCAGCCTAGTCACAGGCACAACAGCCCTGCGGATCTGGGCTTTCCCAGAGACGCAAGGTCTCATCGTTCCCGTTCTCGGCAGAGCCTTTTTTCCGAAACGGGAAACGTCTGGCTCCTTCTCCCACCAGGAAGGGGCCAGCCCTGAAAGCTCTTGCTGTTCTTCACCTTCCCTGGGCAGCCTATTCACAGGCACAACAGCCCTGCGGATGTGGGCTTTCCCAGAGACGCAAGGTCTCATCGTTCCCGTTCTCGCCAGAGCCTTTTTTCCGAAACGGGAAACGTCCGGCTCCTTCTCCCACCAGGAAGGGGCCAGCCCTGAAAGCTCTTGCTGCTCTTCACCTTCCCTGGGCAGCCTATTCACAGGCACAACAGCCCTGCGGATCTGGGCTTTCCCAGAGACGCAAGGTGTCATCGTTCCTGTTGTCAGCAGAGCCTTTTTTCCGAAACGGGAAACGTCTGGCTCCTTCTCCCACCAGGAAGGGGCCAGCCCTGAAAGCTCTTGCTGCTCTTCACCTTCCCTGGGCAGCCTATTCACAGGCACAACAGCCCTGCGGATCTGGGCTTTCCCAGAGACGCAAGGTCTAATGGTGCCCGTTCTCAGCAGAGCCTTTTTTCCGAAACGGGAAACGTCCGGCTCCTTCTCCCACCAGGAAGGGGCCAGCCCTGAAAGCTCTTGCTGCTCTTCACCTTCCCTGGGCAGCCTAGTCACAGGCACAACAGCCCTGCGGATCTGGGCTTTCCCAGAGACGAAAGGTCTCATCGTTCCCGTTCTCGGCAGAGCCTTTTTTCCGAAACGGGAAACGTCTGGCTCCTTCTCCCACCAGGAAGGGGACAGCCCTGAAAGCTCTTGCTGCTCTTCACCTTCCCTGGGCAGCCTATTCACAGGCACAACAGCCCTGCGGATCTGGGCTTTCCCAGAGACGCAAGGTCTCATGGTGCCCGTTCTCAGCAGAGCCTTTTTTCCGAAACGGGAAACGTCCGGCTCCTTCTCCCACCAGGAAGGGGCCAGCCCTGAAAGCTCTTGCTGCTCTTCACCTTCCCTGGGCAGCCTATTCACAGGCACAACAGCCCTGCGGATCTGGGCTTTCCCAGAGACGCAAGGTCTAATGGTGCCCGTTCTCGGCAGAGCCTTTTTTCCGCAACGGGAAACGTCCGGCTCCTTCTCCCACCAGGAAGGGGCCAGCCCTGAAAGCTCTTGCTGCTCTTCACCTTCCCTGGGCAGCCTAGTCACAGGCACGACAGCCCTGCGGATGTGGGCTTTCCCAGAGACGCAAGGTCTCATCGTTCCCATTCTCGGCAGAGCCTTTTTTCCGAAACGGGAAACGTCCGGCTCCTTCTCCCACCAGGAAGGGGCCAGCCCTGAAAGCTCTTGCTGCTCTTCACCTTCCCTGGGCAGCCTAGTCACAGGCACGACAGCCCTGCGGATCTGGGCTTTCCCAGAGACGCAAGGTCTCATGGTGCCCGTTCTCAGCAGAGCCTTTTTTCCGAAACGGGAAACGTCCGGCTCCTTCTCCCACCAGGAAGGGGCCAGCCCTGAAAGCTCTTGCTGCTCTTCACCTTCCCTGGGCAGCCTATTCACAGGCACAACAGCCCTGCGGATCTGGGCTTTCCCAGAGACGCAAGGTCTAATGGTGCCCGTTCTCGGCAGAGCCTTTTTTCCGCAACGGGAAACGTCCGGATCCTTCTCCCACCAGGAAGGGGCCAGCCCTGAAAGCTCTTGCTGCTCTTCACCTTCCCTGGGCAGCCTAGTCACAGGCACGACAGCCCTGCGGATGTGGGCTTTCCCAGAGACGCAAGGTCTCATCGTTCCCATTCTCGGCAGAGCCTTTTTTCCGAAACGGGAAACGTCCGGCTCCTTCTCCCACCAGGAAGGGGCCAGCCCTGAAAGCTCTTGCTGCTCTTCACCTTCCCTGGGCAGCCTAGTCACAGGCACGACAGCCCTGCGGATCTGGGCTTTCCCAGAGACGCAAGGTGTCATCTTTCCTGTTGTCGGCAGAGCCTTTTTTCCGAAACGGGAAACGTCCAGCTCCTTCTCCCACCAGGAAGGGGCCAGCCCATAAAGCTCTTGCTGCTCTTCAACTTCCCTGGGCAGCCTATTCACAGGCACAACAGCCCTGCGGATCTGTGCTTTCCCAGAGACGCAAGGTCTCATCGTTCCCGTTCTCGGCAGAGCCTTTTTTCCGAAACGGGAAACGTCTGGCTCCTTCTCCCACCAGGAAGGGGCCAGCCCTGAAAGCTCTTGCTGCTCTTCACCTTCCCTGGGCAGCCTATTCACAGGCACAACAGCCCTGGGGAACTGTGCTTTCCCAGAGACGCAAGGTCTCATCGTTCCCGTTCTCGGCAGATCCTTTTTTTCGAAACGGGAAACGTGCGGCTCCTTCTCCCACCAGGAAGGGGCCAGCCCTGAAAGCTCTTGCTGCTCTTCACCTTCCCTGGGCAGCCTATTCACAGGCACAACAGCCCTGCGGATCTGGGCTTTCCCAGAGACGCAAGGTCTAATGGTGCCCGTTCTCGGCAGAGCCTTTTTTCCGAAACGGGAAACGTCCGGCTCCTTCTCCCACCAGGAAGGGGCCAGCCCTGAAAGCTCTTGCTGCTCTTCACCTTCCCTGGGCAGCCTATTCACAGGCACAACAGCCCTGGGGAACTGGGCTTTCCAGAGACGAAAGGTCTCATCGTTCCCGTTCTCGGCAGAGCCTTTTTTCCAAAACGGGAAACGTCCGGCTCCTTCTCCCACCAGGAAGGGGACAGCCCTGAAAGCTCTTGCTGCTCTTCACCTTCCCTGGGCAGCCTATTCACAGGCACAACAGCCCTGGGGAACTGGGCTTTCCCAGAGACGCAAGGTCTCATCGTTCCCGGTCTCGGCAGAGCCTTTTTTCCGAAACGGGAAACGTCCGGCTCCTTCTCCCACCAGGAAGGGGCCAGCCCTGAAAGCTCTTGCTGCTCTTCACCTTCCCTGGGCAGCCTAGTCACAGGCACAACAGCCCTGGGGAACTGTGCTTTCCCAGAGACGCAAGGTCTCATCGTTCCCGTTCTCGGCAGAGCCTTTTGTCAGAAACGGGAAAGGTCCGGATCCTTCTCCCTCCAGGAAGGGGACAGCCCTGAAAGCTCTTGCTGCTCTTCACCTTCCCTGGGCAGCCTATTCACAGGCACAACAGCCCTGCGGATCTGTGCTTTCCCAGAGACGCAAGGTCTCATCGTTCCCGTTCTTGGCAGAGCCTTTTTTCCAAAACGGGAAACGTCCGGATCCTTCTCCCACCAGGAAGGGGCCAGCCCTGAAAGCTCTTGCTGCTCTTCACCTTCCCTGGGCAGCCTATTCACAGGCACAACAGCCCTGCGGATCTGGGCTTTCCCAGAGACGCAAGGTGTCATCGTTCCTGTTGTCAGCAGAGCCTTTTTTCCGAAACGGGAAACGTCTGGCTCCTTCTCCCACCAGGAAGGGGCCAGCCCTGAAAGCTCTTGCTGCTCTTCACCTTCCCTGGGCAGCCTATTCACAGGCACAACAGCCCTGCGGATCTGGGCTTTCCCAGAGACGCAAGGTCTAATGGTGCCCGTTCTCAGCAGAGCCTTTTTTCCGAAACGGGAAACGTCCGGCTCCTTCTCCCACCAGGAAGGGGCCAGCCCTGAAAGCTCTTGCTGCTCTTCACCTTCCCTGGGCAGCCTAGTCACAGGCACAACAGCCCTGCGGATGTGGGCTTTCCCAGAGACGAAAGGTCTCATCGTTCCCGTTCTCGGCAGAGCCTTTTTTCCGAAACGGGAAACGTCTGGCTCCTTCTCCCACCAGGAAGGGGACAGCCCTGAAAGCTCTTGCTGCTCTTCACCTTCCCTGGGCAGCCTATTCACAGGCACAACAGCCCTGCGGATCTGGGCTTTCCCAGAGACGCAAGGTCTCATGGTGCCCGTTCTCAGCAGAGCCTTTTTTCCGAAACGGGAAACGTCCGGCTCCTTCTCCCACCAGGAAGGGGCCAGCCCTGAAAGCTCTTGCTGCTCTTCACCTTCCCTGGGCAGCCTATTCACAGGCACAACAGCCCTGCGGATCTGGGCTTTCCCAGAGACGCAAGGTCTAATGGTGCCCGTTCTCGGCAGAGCCTTTTTTCCGCAACGGGAAACGTCCGGCTCCTTCTCCCACCAGGAAGGGGCCAGCCCTGAAAGCTCTTGCTGCTCTTCACCTTCCCTGGGCAGCCTAGTCACAGGCACGACAGCCCTGCGGATGTGGGCTTTCCCAGAGACGCAAGGTCTCATCGTTCCCATTCTCGGCAGAGCCTTTTTTCCGAAACGGGAAACGTCCGGCTCCTTCTCCCACCAGGAAGGGGCCAGCCCTGAAAGCTCTTGCTGCTCTTCACCTTCCCTGGGCAGCCTAGTCACAGGCACGACAGCCCTGCGGATCTGGGCTTTCCCAGAGACGCAAGGTCTCATGGTGCCCGTTCTCAGCAGAGCCTTTTTTCCGAAACGGGAAACGTCCGGCTCCTTCTCCCACCAGGAAGGGGCCAGCCCTGAAAGCTCTTGCTGCTCTTCACCTTCCCTGGGCAGCCTATTCACAGGCACAACAGCCCTGCGGATCTGGGCTTTCCCAGAGACGCAAGGTCTAATGGTGCCCGTTCTCGGCAGAGCCTTTTTTCCGCAACGGGAAACGTCCGGATCCTTCTCCCACCAGGAAGGGGCCAGCCCTGAAAGCTCTTGCTGCTCTTCACCTTCCCTGGGCAGCCTAGTCACAGGCACGACAGCCCTGCGGATGTGGGCTTTCCCAGAGACGCAAGGTCTCATCGTTCCCATTCTCGGCAGAGCCTTTTTTCCGAAACGGGAAACGTCCGGCTCCTTCTCCCACCAGGAAGGGGCCAGCCCTGAAAGCTCTTGCTGCTCTTCACCTTCCCTGGGCAGCCTAGTCACAGGCACGACAGCCCTGCGGATCTGGGCTTTCCCAGAGACGCAAGGTGTCATCTTTCCTGTTGTCGGCAGAGCCTTTTTTCCGAAACGGGAAACGTCCAGCTCCTTCTCCCACCAGGAAGGGGCCAGCCCATAAAGCTCTTGCTGCTCTTCAACTTCCCTGGGCAGCCTATTCACAGGCACAACAGCCCTGCGGATCTGTGCTTTCCCAGAGACGCAAGGTCTCATCGTTCCCGTTCTCGGCAGAGCCTTTTTTCCGAAACGGGAAACGTCTGGCTCCTTCTCCCACCAGGAAGGGGCCAGCCCTGAAAGCTCTTGCTGCTCTTCACCTTCCCTGGGCAGCCTATTCACAGGCACAACAGCCCTGCGGATCTGGGCTTTCCCAGAGACGCAAGGTCTCATGGTGCCCGTTCTCGGCAGAGCCTTTTTTCCGAAACGGGAAACGTCCGGCTCCTTCTCCCACCAGGAAGGGGCCAGCCCTGAAAGCTCTTGCTGCTCTTCACCTTCCCTGGGCAGCCTATTCACAGGCACAACAGCCCTGCGGATCTGGGCTTTCCCAGAGACGCAAGGTCTAATGGTGCCCGTTCTCGGCAGAGCCTTTTTTCCGAAATGGGAAACGTCCGGCTCCTTGTCCCACCAGGAAGGGGCCAGCCCTGAAAGCTCTTGCTGCTCTTCACCTTCCCTGGGCAGCCTATTCACAGGCACAACAGCCCTGCGGATGTGGGCTTTCCCAGAGACGCAAGGTCTCATCGTTCCCATTCTCGGCAGAGCCTTTTTTCCGAAACGGGAAACGTCCGGCTCCTTCTCCCACCAGGAAGGGGCCAGCCCTGAAAGCTCTTGCTGCTCTTCACCTTCCCTGGGCAGCCTATTCACAGGCACAACAGCCCTGCGGATCTGGGCTTTCCCAGAGACGCAAGGTCTAATGGTGCCCGTTCTCAGCAGAGCCTTTTTTCCGAAACGGGAAACGTCCGGCTCCTTCTCCCACCAGGAAGGGGCCAGCCCTGAAAGCTCTTGCTGCTCTTCACCTTCCCTGGGCAGCCTAGTCACAGGCACAACAGCCCTGCGGATGTGGGCTTTCCCAGAGACGAAAGGTCTCATCGTTCCCGTTCTCGGCAGAGCCTTTTTTCCGAAACGGGAAACGTCTGGCTCCTTCTCCCACCAGGAAGGGGACAGCCCTGAAAGCTCTTGCTGTTCTTCACCTTCCCTGGGCAGCCTATTCACAGGCACAACAGCCCTGCGGATCTGGGCTTTCCCAGAGACGCAAGGTCTCATGGTGCCCGTTCTCAGCAGAGCCTTTTTTCCGAAACGGGAAACGTCCGGCTCCTTCTCCCACCAGGAAGGGGCCAGCCCTGAAAGCTCTTGCTGCTCTTCACCTTCCCTGGGCAGCCTATTCACAGGCACAACAGCCCTGCGGATCTGGGCTTTCCCAGAGACGCAAGGTCTAATGGTGCCCGTTCTCGGCAGAGCCTTTTTTCCGAAACGGGAAACGTCCGGATCCTTCTCCCACCAGGAAGGGGCCAGCCCTGAAAGCTCTTGCTGCTCTTCACCTTCCCTGGGCAGCCTAGTCACAGGCACGACAGCCCTGCGGATGTGGGCTTTCCCAGAGACGCAAGGTCTCATCGTTCCCATTCTCGGCAGAGCCTTTTTTCCGAAACGGGAAACGTCCGGCTCCTTCTCCCACCAGGAAGGGGCCAGCCCTGAAAGCTCTTGCTGCTCTTCACCTTCCCTGGGCAGCCTAGTCACAGGCACGACAGCCCTGCGGATCTGGGCTTTCCCAGAGACGCAAGGTGTCATCTTTCCTGTTGTCGGCAGAGCCTTTTTTCCGAAACGGGAAACGTCCAGCTCCTTCTCCCACCAGGAAGGGGCCAGCCCATAAAGCTCTTGCTGCTCTTCACCTTCCCTGGGCAGCCTATTCACAGGCACAACAGCCCTGTGGATCTGGGCTTTCCCAGAGACGCAAGGTCTCATCGTTCCCGTTCTCGGCAGAGCCTTTTTTCCGAAACGGGAAACGTCCGGCTCCTTCTCCCACCAGGAAGGGGACAGCCCTGAAAGCTCTTGCTGCTCTTCACCTTCCCTGGGCAGCCTATTCACAGGCACAACAGCCCTGGGGAACTGGGCTTTCCCAGAGACGCAAGGTCTCATCGTTCCCGTTCTCGGCAGAGCCTTTTTTCCGAAACGGGAAACGTCCGGCTCCTTCTCCCACCAGGAAGGGGCCAGCCCTGAAAGCTCTTGCTGCTCTTCACCTTCCCTGGGCAGCCTATTCACAGGCACAACAGCCCTGCGGATCTGGGCTTTCCCAGAGACGCAAGGTCTAATGGTGCCCGTTCTCGGCAGAGCCTTTTTTCCGAAATGGGAAACGTCCGGCTCCTTCTCCCACCAGGAAGGGGCCAGCCCTGAAAGCTCTTGCTGCTCTTCACCTTCCCTGGGCAGCCTAGTCACAGGCACAACAGCCCTGGGGAACTGGGCTTTCCCAGAGACGCAAGGTCTCATCGTTCCCGTTCTCGGCAGAGCCTTTTTTCCGAAACGGGAAACGTCCGGCTCCTTCTCCCACCAGGAAGGGGCCAGCCCTGAAAGCTCTTGCTGCTCTTCACCTTCCCTGGGCAGCCTAGTCACAGGCACAACAGCCCTGCGGATCTGGGCTTTCCCAGAGACGCAAGGTCTCATCGTTCCCGTTCTCGGCAGATCCTTTTGTCAGAAACGGGAAACGTCTGGCTCCTTCTCCCTCCAGGAAGGGGACAGCCCTGAAAGCTCTTGCTGCTCTTCACCTTCCCTGGGCAGCCTATTCACAGGCACAACAGCCCTGCGGATCTGGGCTTTCCCAGAGACGCAAGGTCTAATGGTGCCCGTTCTCGGCAGAGCCTTTTTTCCGAAATGGGAAACGTCCGGCTCCTTCTCCCACCAGGAAGGGGCCAGCCCTGAAAGCTCTTGCTGCTCTTCACCTTCCCTGGGCAGCCTATTCACAGGCACAACAGCCCTGCGGATCTGGGCTTTCCCAGAGACGCAAGGTCTCATCGTTCCCGTTCTCGGCAGATCCTTTTGTCAGAAACGGGAAACGTCCGGCTCCTTCTCCCACCAGGAAGGGGCCAGCCCTGAAAGCTCTTGCTGCTCTTCACCTTCCCTGGGCAGCCTATTCACAGGCACAACAGCCCTGCGGATCTGGGCTTTCCCAGAGACGCAAGGTCTCATCGTTCCCATTCTCGGCAGAGCCTTTTTTCCGAAACGGGAAACGTCCGGCTCCTTCTCCCACCAGGAAGGGGCCAGCCCTGAAAGTTCTTGCTGCTCTTCACCTTCCCTGGGCAGCCTAGTCACAGGCACAACAGCCCTGGGGAACTGTGCTTTCCCAGAGACGCAAGGTCTCATCGTTCCCATTCTCGGGAGATCCTTTTGTCAGAAACGGGAAACGTCCGGATCCTTCTCCCTCCAGGAAGGGGACAGCCCTGAAAGCTCTTGGTGCTCTTCACCTTCCCTGGGCAGCCTATTCACAGGCACAACAGCCCTGCGGATCTGTGCTTTCCCAGAGACGCAAGGTCTCATCGTTCCCGTTCTCGGCAGAGCCTTTTTTCCGAAACGGGAAACGTCCGGCTCCTTCTCCCACCAGGAAGGGGCCAGCCCATAAAGCTCTTGCTGTTCTTCACCTTCCCTGGGCAGCCTATTCACAGGCACAACAGCCCTGCGGATCTGGGCTTTCCCAGAGACGCAAGGTCTCATCGTTCCCGTTCTCGGCAGATCCTTTTGTCAGAAACGGGAAACGTCCGGCTCCTTCTCCCACCAGGAAGGGGCCAGCCCTGAAAGCTCTTGCTGCTCTTCACCTTCCCTGGGCAGCCTATTCACAGGCACAACAGCCCTGCGGATCTGGGCTTTCCCAGAGACGCAAGGTGTCATCGTTCCCGTTCTCAGCAGAGCCTTTTTTCCGAAACGGGAAACGTCCGGCTCCTTCTCCCACCAGGAAGGGGCCAGCCCTGAAAGCTCTTACTGCTCTTCACCTTCCCTGGGCAGCCTATTCACAGGCACAACAGCCCTGCGGATCTGGGCTTTCCCAGAGACGCAAGGTCTCATCGTTCCCGTTCTCGGCAGAGCCTTTTGTCAGAAACGGGAAATGTCCGGCTCCTTCTCCCTCGAGGAAGGGGACAGCCCTGAAAGCTCTTGCTGCTCTTCACCTTCCCTGGGCAGCCTATTCACAGGCACAACAGCCCTGCGGATCTGGGCTTTCCCAGAGACGCAAGGTCTAATGGTGCCCGTTCTCGGCAGAGCCTTTTTTCCGCAACGGGAAACGTCCGGCTCCTTCTCCCACCAGGAAGGGGCCAGCCCTGAAAGCTCTTGCTGCTCTTCACCTTCCCTGGGCAGCCTAGTCACAGGCACGACAGCCCTGCGGATCTGGGCTTTCCCAGAGACGCAAGGTGTCATCTTTCCTGTTGTCGGCAGAGCCTTTTTTCCGAAACGGGAAACGTCCAGCTCCTTCTCCCACCAGGAAGGGGCCAGCCCATAAAGCTCTTGCTGCTCTTCAACTTCCCTGGGCAGCCTATTCACAGGCACAACAGCCCTGCGGATCTGTGCTTTCCCAGAGACGCAAGGTCTCATCGTTCCCGTTCTCGGCAGAGCCTTTTTTCCGAAACGGGAAACGTCTGGCTCCTTCTCCCACCAGGAAGGGGCCAGCCCTGAAAGCTCTTGCTGCTCTTCACCTTCCCTGGGCAGCCTATTCACAGGCACAACAGCCCTGCGGATCTGGGCTTTCCCAGAGACGCAAGGTCTCATGGTGCCCGTTCTCGGCAGAGCCTTTTTTCCGAAACGGGAAACATCCGGCTCCTTCTCCCACCAGGAAGGGGCCAGCCCTGAAAGCTCTTGCTGCTCTTCACCTTCCCTGGGCAGCCTATTCACAGGCACAACAGCCCTGCGGATCTGGGCTTTCCCAGAGACGCAAGGTCTAATGGTGCCCGTTCTCGGCAGAGCCTTTTTTCCGAAATGGGAAACGTCCGGCTCCTTGTCCCACCAGGAAGGGGCCAGCCCTGAAAGCTCTTGCTGCTCTTCACCTTCCCTGGGCAGCCTATTCACAGGCACAACAGCCCTGCGGATGTGGGCTTTCCCAGAGACGCAAGGTCTCATCGTTCCCATTCTCGGCAGAGCCTTTTTTCCGAAACGGGAAACGTCCGGCTCCTTCTCCCACCAGGAAGGGGCCAGCCCTGAAAGCTCTTGCTGCTCTTCACCTTCCCTGGGCAGCCTATTCACAGGCACAACAGCCCTGCGGATCTGGGCTTTCCCAGAGACGCAAGGTCTAATGGTGCCCGTTCTCAGCAGAGCCTTTTTTCCAAAACGGGAAACGTCCGGCTCCTTCTCCCACCAGGAAGGGGCCAGCCCTGAAAGCTCTTGCTGCTCTTCACCTTCCCTGGGCAGCCTAGTCACAGGCACAACAGCCCTGCGGATGTGGGCTTTCCCAGAGACGAAAGGTCTCATCGTTCCCGTTCTCGGCAGAGCCTTTTTTCTGAAATGGGAAACGTCCGGATCCTTCTCCCACCAGGAAGGGGCCAGCCCTGAAAGCTCTTGCTGCTCTTCACCTTCCCTGGGCAGCCTAGTCACAGGCACGACAGCCCTGCGGATGTGGGCTTTCCCAGAGACGCAAGGTCTCATCGTTCCCATTCTCGGCAGAGCCTTTTTTCCGAAACGGGAAACGTCCGGCTCCTTCTCCCACCAGGAAGGGGCCAGCCCTGAAAGCTCTTGCTGCTCTTCACCTTCCCTGGGCAGCCTAGTCACAGGCACGACAGCCCTGCGGATCTGGGCTTTCCCAGAGACGCAAGGTGTCATCTTTCCTGTTGTCGGCAGAGCCTTTTTTCCGAAACGGGAAACGTCCAGCTCCTTCTCCCACCAGGAAGGGGCCAGCCCATAAAGCTCTTGCTGCTCTTCACCTTCCCTGGGCAGCCTATTCACAGGCACAACAGCCCTGGGGAACTGGGCTTTCCCAGAGACGCAAGGTCTCATCGTTCCCGTTCTCGGCAGATCCTTTTTTTCGAAACGGGAAACGTGCGGCTCCTTCTCCCACCAGGAAGGGGCCAGCCCTGAAAGCTCTTGCTGCTCTTCACCTTCCCTGGGCAGCCTATTCACAGGCACAACAGCCCTGCGGATCTGGGCTTTCCCAGAGACGCAAGGTCTAACGGTGCCCGTTCTCGGCAGAGCCTTTTTTCCAAAATGGGAAACGTCCGGCTCCTTCTCCCACCAGGAAGGGGCCAGCCCTGAAAGCTCTTGGTGCTCTTCACCTTCCCTGGGCAGCCTATTCACAGGCACAACAGCCCTGGGGAACTGGGCTTTCCCAGAGACGCAAGGTCTCATCGTTCCCGTTCTCGGCAGAGCCTTTTTTCCGAAACGGGAAACGTCCGGCTCCTTCTCCCACCAGGAAGGGGCCAGCCCTGAAAGCTCTTGCTGCTCTTCACCTTCCCTGGGCAGCCTAGTCACAGGCACGACAGCCCTGCGGATCTGGGCTTTCCCAGAGACGCAAGGTCTCATCGTTCCTGTTGTCGGCAGAGCCTTTTTTCCGAAACGGGAAACGTCCAGCTCCTTCTCCCACCAGGAAGGGGCCAGCCCATAAAGCTCTTGCTGCTCTTCACCTTCCCTGGGCAGCCTATTCACAGGCACAACAGCCCTGTGGATCTGGGCTTTCCCAGAGACGCAAGGTCTCATCGTTCCCGTTCTCGGCAGAGCCTTTTTTCCGAAACGGGAAACGTCCGGCTCCTTCTCCCACCAGGAAGGGGACAGCCCTGAAAGCTCTTGCTGCTCTTCACCTTCCCTGGGCAGCCTATTCACAGGCACAACAGCCCTGGGGAACTGGGCTTTCCCAGAGACGCAAGGTCTCATCGTTCCCGTTCTCGGCAGATCCTTTTTTTCGAAACGGGAAACGTGCGGCTCCTTCTCCCACCAGGAAGGGGCCAGCCCTGAAAGCTCTTGCTGCTCTTCACCTTCCCTGGGCAGCCTATTCACAGGCACAACAGCCCTGCGGATCTGGGCTTTCCCAGAGACGCAAGGTCTAATGGTGCCCGTTCTCGGCAGAGCCTTTTTTCCGAAATGGGAAACGTCCGGCTCCTTCTCCCACCAGGAAGGGGCCAGCCCTGAAAGCTCTTGGTGCTCTTCACCTTCCCTGGGCAGCCTATTCACAGGCACAACAGCCCTGGGGAACTGGGCTTTCCCAGAGACGCAAGGTCTCATCGTTCCCGTTCTCGGCAGAGCCTTTTTTCCGAAACGGGAAACGTCCGGCTCCTTCTCCCACCAGGAAGGGGCCAGCCCTGAAAGCTCTTGCTGCTCTTCACCTTCCCTGGGCAGCCTAGTCACAGGCACAACAGCCCTGGGGATCTGGGCTTTCCCAGAGACGCAAGGTCTCATCGTTCCCGTTCTCGGCAGATCCTTTTGTCAGAAACGGGAAACGTCTGGCTCCTTCTCCCTCCAGGAAGGGGACAGCCCTGAAAGCTCTTGCTGCTCTTCACCTTCCCTGGGCAGCCTATTCACAGGCACAACAGCCCTGCGGATCTGGGCTTTCCCAGAGACGCAAGGTCTAATGGTGCCCGTTCTCGGCAGAGCCTTTTTTCCGAAATGGGAAAAGTCCGGCTCCTTCTCCCACCAGGAAGGGGCCAGCCCTGAAAGCTCTTGCTGCTCTTCACCTTCCCTGGGCAGCCTATTCACAGGCACAACAGCCCTGCGGATCTGGGCTTTCCCAGAGACGCAAGGTCTCATCGTTCCCGTTCTCGGCAGAGCCTTTTGTCAGAAACGGGAAACGTCCGGCTCCTTCTCCCACCAGGAAGGGGCCAGCCCATAAAGCTCTTGCTGCTCTTCACCTTCCCTGGGCAGCCTATTCACAGGCACAACAGCCCTGCGGATCTGGGCTTTCCCAGAGACGCAAGGTCTCATCGTTCCCATTCTCGGCAGAGCCTTTTTTCCGAAACGGGAAACGTCCGGCTCCTTCTCCCACCAGGAAGGGGCCAGCCCTGAAAGTTCTTGCTGCTCTTCACCTTCCCTGGGCAGCCTAGTCACAGGCACAACAGCCCTGGGGAACTGTGCTTTCCCAGAGACGCAAGGTCTCATCGTTCCCATTCTCGGGAGATCCTTTTGTCAGAAACGGGAAACGTCCGGATCCTTCTCCCTCCAGGAAGGGGACAGCCCTGAAAGCTCTTGGTGCTCTTCACCTTCCCTGGGCAGCCTAGTCACAGGCACAACAGCCCTGGGGATCTGTGCTTTCCCAGAGACGCAAGGTCTCATCGTTCCCGTTCTCGGCAGAGCCTTTTTTCCGAAACGGGAAACGTCCGGCTCCTTCTCCCACCAGGAAGGGGCCAGCCCATAAAGCTCTTGCTGTTCTTCACCTTCCCTGGGCAGCCTATTCACAGGCACAACAGCCCTGCGGATCTGGGCTTTCCCAGAGACGCAAGGTCTCATCGTTCCCGTTCTCGGCAGATCCTTTTGTCAGAAACGGGAAACGTCCGGCTCCTTCTCCCACCAGGAAGGGGCCAGCCCTGAAAGCTCTTGCTGCTCTTCACCTTCCCTGGGCAGCCTATTCACAGGCACAACAGCCCTGCGGATCTGGGCTTTCCCAGAGACGCAAGGTGTCATCGTTCCCGTTCTCGGCAGAGCCTTTTTTCCGAAACGGGAAACGTCCGGCTCCTTCTCCCACCAGGAAGGGGCCAGCCCTGAAAGCTCTTGCTGCTCTTCACCTTCCCTGGGCAGCCTAGTCACAGGCACAACAGCCCTGGGGAACTGGGCTTTCCCAGAGACGCAAGGTCTCATCGTTCCCGTTCTCGGCAGAGCCTTTTGTCAGAAACGGGAAATGTCCGGCTCCTTCTCCCTCGAGGAAGGGGACAGCCCTGAAAGCTCTTGCTGCTCTTCACCTTCCCTGGGCAGCCTATTCACAGGCACAACAGCCCTGCGGATCTGGGCTTTCCCAGAGACGCAAGGTCTAATGGTGCCCGTTCTCGGCAGAGCCTTTTTTCCGAAACGGGAAACGTCCGGCTCCTTCTCCCACCAGGAAGGGGCCAGCCCTGAAAGCTCTTGCTGCTCTTCACCTTCCCTGGGCAGCGTAGTCACAGGCACGACAGCCCTGCGGATGTGGGCTTTCCCAGAGACGCAAGGTCTCATCGTTCCCATTCTCGGCAGAGCCTTTTTTCCGAAACGGGAAACGTCCGGCTCCTTCTCCCACCAGGAAGGGGCCAGCCCTGAAAGCTCTTGCTGCTCTTCACCTTCCCTGGGCAGCCTAGTCACAGGCACGACAGCCCTGCGGATGTGGGCTTTCCCAGAGACGCAAGGTGTCATCTTTCCTGTTGTCGGCAGAGCCTTTTTTCCGAAACGGGAAACGTCCAGCTCCTTCTCCCACCAGGAAGGGGCCAGCCCATAAAGCTCTTGCTGCTCTTCAACTTCCCTGGGCAGCCTATTCACAGGCACAACAGCCCTGCGGATCTGTGCTTTCCCAGAGACGCAAGGTCTCATCGTTCCCGTTCTCGGCAGAGCCTTTTTTCCGAAACGGGAAACGTCTGGCTCCTTCTCCCACCAGGAAGGGGCCAGCCCTGAAAGCTCTTGCTGCTCTTCACCTTCCCTGGGCAGCCTATTCACAGGCACAACAGCCCTGCGGATCTGGGCTTTCCCAGAGACGCAAGGTCTCATGGTGCCCGTTCTCGGCAGAGCCTTTTTTCCGAAACGGGAAACGTCCGGCTCCTTCTCCCACCAGGAAGGGGCCAGCCCTGAAAGCTCTTGCTGCTCTTCACCTTCCCTGGGCAGCCTATTCACAGGCACAACAGCCCTGCGGATCTGGGCTTTCCCAGAGACGCAAGGTCTAATGGTGCCCGTTCTCGGCAGAGCCTTTTTTCCGAAATGGGAAACGTCCGGCTCCTTGTCCCACCAGGAAGGGGCCAGCCCTGAAAGCTCTTGCTGCTCTTCACCTTCCCTGGGCAGCCTATTCACAGGCACAACAGCCCTGCGGATGTGGGCTTTCCCAGAGACGCAAGGTCTCATCGTTCCCATTCTCGGCAGAGCCTTTTTTCCGAAACGGGAAACGTCCGGATCCTTCTCCCACCAGGAAGGGGCCAGCCCTGAAAGCTCTTGCTGCTCTTCACCTTCCCTGGGCAGCCTATTCACAGGCACAACAGCCCTGCGGATCTGGGCTTTCCCAGAGACGCAAGGTCTAATGGTGCCCGTTCTCAGCAGAGCCTTTTTTCCGAAACGGGAAACGTCCGGCTCCTTCTCCCACCAGGAAGGGGCCAGCCCTGAAAGCTCTTGCTGCTCTTCACCTTCCCTGGGCAGCCTAGTCACAGGCACAACAGCCCTGCGGATGTGGGCTTTCCCAGAGACGAAAGGTCTCATCGTTCCCGTTCTCGGCAGAGCCTTTTTTCCGAAACGGGAAACGTCTGGCTCCTTCTCCCACCAGGAAGGGGACAGCCCTGAAAGCTCTTGCTGTTCTTCACCTTCCCTGGGCAGCCTATTCACAGGCACAACAGCCCTGCGGATCTGGGCTTTCCCAGAGACGCAAGGTCTCATGGTGCCCGTTCTCAGCAGAGACTTTTTTCCGAAACGGGAAACGTCCGGCTCCTTCTCCCACCAGGAAGGGGCCAGCCCTGAAAGCTCTTGCTGCTCTTCACCTTCCCTGGGCAGCCTATTCACAGGCACAACAGCCCTGCGGATCTGGGCTTTCCCAGAGACGCAAGGTCTAATGGTGCCCGTTCTCGGCAGAGCCTTTTTTCCGAAATGGGAAACGTCCGGATCCTTCTCCCACCAGGAAGGGGCCAGCCCTGAAAGCTCTTGCTGCTCTTCACCTTCCCTGGGCAGCCTAGTCACAGGCACGACAGCCCTGCGGATGTGGGCTTTCCCAGAGACGCAAGGTCTCATCGTTCCCATTCTCGGCAGAGCCTTTTTTCCGAAACGGGAAACGTCCGGCTCCTTCTCCCACCAGGAAGGGGCCAGCCCTGAAAGCTCTTGCTGCTCTTCACCTTCCCTGGGCAGCCTAGTCACAGGCACGACAGCCCTGCGGATCTGGGCTTTCCCAGAGACGCAAGGTGTCATCTTTCCTGTTGTCGGCAGAGCCTTTTTTCCGAAACGGGAAACGTCCAGCTCCTTCTCCCACCAGGAAGGGGCCAGCCCATAAAGCTCTTGCTGCTCTTCACCTTCCCTGGGCAGCCTATTCACAGGCACAACAGCCCTGTGGATCTGGGCTTTCCCAGAGACGCAAGGTCTCATCGTTCCCGTTCTCGGCAGAGCCTTTTTTCCGAAACGGGAAACGTCCGGCTCCTTCTCCCACCAGGAAGGGGCCAGCCCTGAAAGCTCTTGCTGCTCTTCACCTTCCCTGGGCAGCCTATTCACAGGCACAACAGCCCTGGGGAACTGGGCTTTCCCAGAGACGCAAGGTCTCATCGTTCCCGTTCTCGGCAGATCCTTTTTTTCGAAACGGGAAACGTGCGGCTCCTTCTCCCACCAGGAAGGGGCCAGCCCTGAAAGCTCTTGCTGCTCTTCACCTTCCCTGGGCAGCCTATTCACAGGCACAACAGCCCTGCGGATCTGGGCTTTCCCAGAGACGCAAGGTCTAATGGTGCCCGTTCTCGGCAGAGCCTTTTTTCCGAAATGGGAAACGTCCGGCTCCTTCTCCCACCAGGAAGGGGCCAGCCCTGAAAGCTCTTGGTGCTCTTCACCTTCCCTGGGCAGCCTATTCACAGGCACAACAGCCCTGGGGAACTGGGCTTTCCCAGAGACGCAAGGTCTCATCGTTCCCGTTCTCGGCAGAGCCTTTTTTCCGAAACGGGAAACGTCCGGCTCCTTCTCCCACCAGGAAGGGGCCAGCCCTGAAAGCTCTTGCTGCTCTTCACCTTCCCTGGGCAGCCTAGTCACAGGCACAACAGCCCTGCGGATCTGGGCTTTCCCAGAGACGAAAGGTCTCATCGTTCCCGTTCTCGGCAGATCCTTTTGTCAGAAACGGGAAACGTCTGGCTCCTTCTCCCTCCAGGAAGGGGACAGCCCTGAAAGCTCTTGCTGCTCTTCACCTTCCCTGGGCAGCCTATTCACAGGCACAACAGCCCTGCGGATCTGGGCTTTCCCAGAGACGCAAGGTCTAATGGTGCCCGTTCTCGGCAGAGCCTTTTTTCCGAAATGGGAAACGTCCGGATCCTTCTCCCACCAGGAAGGGGCCAGCCCTGAAAGCTCTTGCTGCTCTTCACCTTCCCTGGGCAGCCTATTCACAGGCACAACAGCCCTGCGGATGTGGGCTTTCCCAGAGACGCAAGGTCTCATCGTTCCCGTTCTCGGCAATCCTTTTGTCAGAAACGGGAAACGTCCGGCTCCTTCTCCCACCAGGAAGGGGCCAGCCCTGAAAGCTCTTGCTGCTCTTCACCTTCCCTGGGCAGCCTATTCACAGGCACAACAGCCCTGCGGATGTGGGCTTTCCCAGAGACGCAAGGTCTCATCGTTCCCGTTCTCGGCAGAGCATTTTTTCCGAAACGGGAAACGTCCGGCTCCTTCTCCCACCAGGAAGGGGCCAGCCCTGAAAGCTCTTGCTGCTCTTCACCTTCCCTGGGCAGCCTAGTCACAGGCACAACAGCCCTGGGGAACTGTGCTTTCCCAGAGACGCAAGGTCTCATCGTTCCCATTCTCGGGAGATCCTTTTGTCAGAAACGGGAAACGTCCGGATCCTTCTCCCTCCAGGAAGGGGACAGCCCTGAAAGCTCTTGGTGCTCTTCACCTTCCCTGGGCAGCCTATTCACAGGCACAACAGCCCTGCGGATCTGTGCTTTCCCAGAGACGCAAGGTCTCATCGTTCCCGTTCTCGGCAGAGCCTTTTTTCCGAAACGGGAAACGTCCGGCTCCTTCTCCCACCAGGAAGGGGCCAGCCCATAAAGCTCTTGCTGTTCTTCACCTTCCCTGGGCAGCCTATTCACAGGCACAACAGCCCTGCGGATCTGGGCTTTCCCAGAGACGCAAGGTCTCATCGTTCCCGTTCTCGGCAGATCCTTTTGTCAGAAACGGGAAACGTCCGGCTCCTTCTCCCACCAGGAAGGGGCCAGCCCTGAAAGCTCTTGCTGCTCTTCACCTTCCCTGGGCAGCCTATTCACAGGCACAACAGCCCTGCGGATCTGGGCTTTCCCAGAGACGCAAGGTGTCATCGTTCCCGTTCTCGGCAGAGCCTTTTTTCCGAAACGGGAAACGTCCGGCTCCTTCTCCCACCAGGAAGGGGCCAGCCCTGAAAGCTCTTGCTGCTCTTCACCTTCCCTGGGCAGCCTAGTCACAGGCACAACAGCCCTGGGGAACTGGGCTTTCCCAGAGACGCAAGGTCTCATCGTTCCCGTTCTCGGCAGAGCCTTTTGTCAGAAACGGGAAATGTCCGGCTCCTTCTCCCTCGAGGAAGGGGACAGCCCTGAAAGCTCTTGCTGCTCTTCACCTTCCCTGGGCAGCCTATTCACAGGCACAACAGCCCTGCGGATCTGTGCTTTCCCAGAGACGCAAGGTCTCATCGTTCCCGTTCTTGGCAGAGCCTTTTTTCCAAAACGGGAAACGTCTGGCTCCTTCTCCCACCAGGAAGGGGCCAGCCCTGAAAGCTCTTGCTGTTCTTCACCTTCCCTGGGCAGCCTATTCACAGGCACAACAGCCCTGCGGATCTGGGCTTTCCCAGAGACGCAAGGTCTAATGGTGCCCGTTCTCGGCAGAGCCTTTTTTCCGAAACGGGAAACGTCCGGCTCCTTCTCCCACCAGGAAGGGGCCAGCCCTGAAAGCTCTTGCTGCTCTTCACCTTCCCTGGGCAGCCTATTCACAGGCACAACAGCCCTGCGGATCTGGGCTTTCCCAGAGACGCAAGGTCTCATCGTTCCCGTTCTCGGCAGAGCCTTTTTTCCGAAACGGGAAACGTCCGGCTCCTTCTCCCACCAGGAAGGGGCCAGCCCTGAAAGCTCTTGCTGCTCTTCACCTTCCCTGGGCAGCCTAGTCACAGGCACAACAGCCCTGCGGATGTGGGCTTTCCCAGAGACGCAAGGTCTCATCGTTCCCATTCTCGGCAGAGCCTTTTTTCCGAAACGGGAAACGTCCGGCTCCTTCTCCCACCAGGAAGGGGCCAGCCCTGAAAGCTCTTGCTGCTCTTCACCTTCCCTGGGCAGCCTAGTCACAGGCACGACAGCCCTGCGGATCTGGGCTTTCCCAGAGACGCAAGGTGTCATCTTTCCTGTTGTCGGCAGAGCCTTTTTTCCGCAACGGGAAACGTCCGGCTCCTTCTCCCACCAGGAAGGGGCCAGCCCTGAAAGCTCTTGCTGCTGTTCACCTTCCCTGGGCAGCCTAGTCACAGGCACAACAGCCCTGGGGAACTGGGCTTTCCCAGAGACGCAAGGTCTCATCGTTCCCGTTCTCGGCAGATCCTTTTGTCAGAAACGGGAAACGTCTGGCTCCTTCTCCCTCCAGGAAGGGGACAGCCCTGAAAGCTCTTGCTGCTCTTCACCTTCCCTGGGCAGCCTATTCACAGGCACAACAGCCCTGCGGATCTGGGCTTTCCCAGAGACGCAAGGTCTAATGGTGCCCGTTCTCGGCAGAGCCTTTTTTCCGAAATGGGAAACGTCCGGATCCTTCTCCCACCAGGAAGGGGCCAGCCCTGAAAGCTCTTGCTGCTCTTCACCTTCCCTGGGCAGCCTATTCACAGGCACAACAGCCCTGCGGATCTGGGCTTTCCCAGAGACGCAAGGTCTCATCGTTCCCATTCTCGGCAGAGCATTTTTTCCGAAACGGGAAACGTCCGGCTCCTTCTCCCACCAGGAAGGGGCCAGCCCTGAAAGCTCTTGCTGCTCTTCACCTTCCCTGGGCAGCCTAGTCACAGGCACAACAGCCCTGGGGAACTGTGCTTTCCCAGAGACGCAAGGTCTCATCGTTCCCGTTCTCGGGAGATCCTTTTGTCAGAAACGGGAAACGTCCGGATCCTTCTCCCTCCAGGAAGGGGACAGCCCTGAAAGCTCTTGGTGCTCTTCACCTTCCCTGGGCAGCCTATTCACAGGCACAACAGCCCTGCGGATCTGTGCTTTCCCAGAGACGCAAGGTCTCATCGTTCCCGTTCTCGGCAGAGCCTTTTTTCCGAAACGGGAAACGTCCGGCTCCTTCTCCCACCAGGAAGGGGCCAGCCCATAAAGCTCTTGCTGTTCTTCACCTTCCCTGGGCAGCCTATTCACAGGCACAACAGCCCTGGGGAACTGTGCTTTCCCAGAGACGCAAGGTCTCATCGTTCCCGTTCTCGGCAGATCCTTTTGTCAGAAACGGGAAACGTCCGGCTCCTTCTCCCACCAGGAAGGGGCCAGCCCTGAAAGCTCTTGCTGCTCTTCACCTTCCCTGGGCAGCCTATTCACAGGCACAACAGCCCTGCGGATCTGGGCTTTCCCAGAGACGCAAGGTGTCATCGTTCCCGTTCTCGGCAGAGCCTTTTTTCCGAAACGGGAAACGTCCGGCTCCTTCTCCCACCAGGAAGGGGCCAGCCCTGAAAGCTCTTGCTGCTCTTCACCTTCCCTGGGCAGCCTAGTCACAGGCACAACAGCCCTGGGGAACTGGGCTTTCCCAGAGACGCAAGGTCTCATCGTTCCCGTTCTCGGCAGAGCCTTTTGTCAGAAACGGGAAATGTCCGGCTCCTTCTCCCTCGAGGAAGGGGACAGCCCTGAAAGCTCTTGCTGCTCTTCACCTTCCCTGGGCAGCCTATTCACAGGCACAACAGCCCTGCGGATCTGTGCTTTCCCAGAGACGCAAGGTCTCATCGTTCCCGTTCTTGGCAGAGCCTTTTTTCCAAAACGGGAAACGTCTGGCTCCTTCTCCCACCAGGAAGGGGCCAGCCCTGAAAGCTCTTGCTGTTCTTCACCTTCCCTGGGCAGCCTATTCACAGGCACAACAGCCCTGCGGATCTGGGCTTTCCCAGAGACGCAAGGTCTAATGGTGCCCGTTCTCGCCAGAGCCTTTTTTCCGAAACGGGAAACGTCCGGCTCCTTCTCCCACCAGGAAGGGGCCAGCCCTGAAAGCTCTTGCTGCTCTTCACCTTCCCTGGGCAGCCTATTCACAGGCACAACAGCCCTGCGGATCTGGGCTTTCCCAGAGACGCAAGGTCTAATGGTGCCCGTTCTCGGCAGAGCCTTTTTTCCGAAACGGGAAACGTCCGGCTCCTTCTCCCACCAGGAAGGGGCCAGCCCTGAAAGCTCTTGCTGCTCTTCACCTTCCCTGGGCAGCCTAGTCACAGGCACGACAGCCCTGCGGATGTGGGCTTTCCCAGAGACGCAAGGTCTCATCGTTCCCATTCTCGGCAGAGCCTTTTTTCCGAAACGGGAAACGTCCGGCTCCTTCTCCCACCAGGAAGGGGCCAGCCCTGAAAGCTCTTGCTGCTCTTCACCTTCCCTGGGCAGCCTAGTCACAGGCACGACAGCCCTGCGGATCTGGGCTTTCCCAGAGACGCAAGGTCTCATCGTTCCCGTTCTCGGCAGAGCCTTTTTTTCGAAACGGGATACGTCTGGCTCCTTCTCCCACCAGGAAGGGGCCAGCCCTGAAAGCTCTTGCTGCTCTTCACCTTCCCTGGGCAGCCTATTCACAGGCACAACAGCCCTGCGGATCTGGGCTTTCCCAGAGACGCAAGGTCTAATGGTGCCCGTTCTCGGCAGAGCCTTTTTTCCGAAATGGGAAACGTCCGGATCCTTCTCCCACCAGGAAGGGGCCAGCCCTGAAAGCTCTTGCTGCTCTTCACCTTCCCTGGGCAGCCTATTCACAGGCACAACAGCCCTGCGGATGTGGGCTTTCCCAGAGACGCAAGGTCTCATCGTTCCCGGTCTCGGCAGAGCCTTTTTTCCGAAACGGGAAACGTCCGGCTCCTTCTCCCACCAGGAAGGGGCCAGCCCTGAAAGCTCTTGCTGCTCTTCACCTTCCCTGGGCAGCCTAGTCACAGGCACAACAGCCCTGGGGAACTGTGCTTTCCCAGAGACGCAAGGTCTCATCGTTCCCGTTCTCGGGAGATCCTTTTGTCAGAAACGGGAAACGTCCGGATCCTTCTCCCTCCAGGAAGGGGCCAGCCCTGAAAGCTCTTGCTGCTCTTCACCTTCCCTGGGCAGCCTATTCACAGGCACAACAGCCCTGCGGATCTGGGCTTTCCCAGAGACGCAAGGTCTCATCGTTCCCGTTCTCGGCAGAGCCTTTTTTCCGAAACGGGAAACGTCCGGCTCCTTCTCCCACCAGGAAGGGGCCAGCCCTGAAAGCTCTTGCTGTTCTTCACCTTCCCTGGGCAGCCTATTCACAGGCACAACAGCCCTGCGGATCTGGGCTTTCCCAGAGACGCAAGGTCTCATGGTGCCCGTTCTCGGCAGAGCCTTTTTTCCGAAACGGGAAACGTCCGGATCCTTCTCCCACCAGGAAGGGGCCAGCCCTGAAAGCTCTTGCTGCTCTTCACCTTCCCTGGGCAGCCTAGTCACAGGCACGACAGCCCTGCGGATGTGGGCTTTCCCAGAGACGCAAGGTCTCATCGTTCCCATTCTCGGCAGAGCCTTTTTTCCGAAACGGGAAACGTCCGGCTCCTTCTCCCACCAGGAAGGGGCCAGCCCTGAAAGCTCTTGCTGCTCTTCACCTTCCCTGGGCAGCCTAGTCACAGGCACGACAGCCCTGCGGATCTGGGCTTTCCCAGAGACGCAAGGTCTCATCGTTCCCGTTCTCGGGAGATCCTTTTGTCAGAAACGGGAAACGTCCGGATCCTTCTCCCTCCAGGAAGGGGACAGCCCTGAAAGCTCTTGGTGCTCTTCACCTTCCCTGGGCAGCCTATTCACAGGCACAACAGCCCTGCGGATCTGGGCTTTCCCAGAGACGCAAGGTCTCATCGTTCCCGTTCTCGGCAGAGCCTTTTTTCCGAAACGGGAAACGTCTGGCTCCTTCTCCCACCAGGAAGGGGCCAGCCCTGAAAGCTCTTGCTGTTCTTCACCTTCCCTGGGCAGCCTATTCACAGGCACAACAGCCCTGCGGATCTGGGCTTTCCCAGAGACGCAAGGTCTCATCGTTCCCATTCTCGGCAGACCCTTTTTTCCGAAACGGGAAACGTCCGGATCCTTCTCCCACCAGGAAGGGGCCAGCCCTGAAAGCTCTTGCTGCTCTTCACCTTCCCTTGGCAGCCTATTCACAGGCACAACAGCCCTGCGGATCTGGGCTTTCCCAGAGACGCAAGGTCCAATGGTGCCCGTTCTCGGCAGAGCCTTTTTTCCGAAACGGGAAACGTCCGGCTCCTTCTCCCACCAGGAAGGGGCCAGCCCTGAAAGCTCTTGCTGCTCTTCACCTTCCCTGGGCAGCCTAGTCACAGGCACAACAGCCCTGCGGATGTGGGCTTTCCCAGAGACGCAAGGTCTCATCGTTCCCGTTCTCGGCAGAGCCTTTTTTCCGAAACGGGAAACGTCCGGCTCCTTCTCCCACCAGGAAGGGGCCAGCCCTGAAAGCTCTTGCTGCTCTTCACCTTCCCTGGGCAGCCTAGTCACAGGCACGACAGCCCTGCGGATCTGGGCTTTCCCAGAGACGCAAGGTGTCATCTTTCCTGTTGTCGGCAGAGCCTTTTTTCCGAAACGGGAAACGTCCAGCTCCTTCTCCCACCAGGAAGGGGCCAGCCCATAAAGCTCTTGCTGCTCTTCACCTTCCCTGGGCAGCCTATTCACAGGCACAACAGCCCTGGGGAACTGTGCTTTCCCAGAGACGCAAGGTCTCATCGTTCCCGTTCTCGGCAGATCCTTTTTTCCGAAACGGGAAACGTCCGGATCCTTCTCCCACCAGGAAGGGGACAGCCCTGAAAGCTCTTGCTGCTCTTCACCTTCCCTGGGCAGCCTATTCACAGGCACAACAGCCCTGCGGATCTGGGCTTTCCCAGAGACGCAAGGTCTAATGGTGCCCGTTCTCGGCAGAGCCTTTTTTCCGAAACGGGAAACATCCGGCTCCTTCTCCCACCAGGAAGGGGACAGCCCTGAAAGCTCTTGCTGCTCTTCACCTTCCCTGGGCAGCCTATTCACAGGCACAACAGCCCTGGGGAACTGGGCTTTCCCAGAGACGAAAGGTCTCATCGTTCCCGTTCTCGGCAGAGCCTTTTTTCCGAAACGGGAAACGTCCGGCTCCTTCTCCCACCAGGAAGGGGACAGCCCTGAAAGCTCTTGCTGCTCTTCACCTTCCCTGGGCAGCCTATTCACAGGCACAACAGCCCTGCGGATGTGGGCTTTCCCAGAGACGCAAGGTCTAATGGTGCCCGTTCTCGGCAGAGCCTTTTTTCCGAAATGGGAAACGTCCGGCTCCTTCTCCCACCAGGAAGGGGCCAGCCCTGAAAGCTCTTGCTGCTCTTCACCTTCCCTGGGCAGCCTAGTCACAGGCACAACAGCCCTGGGGAACTGTGCTTTCCCAGAGACGCAAGGTCTCATCGTTCCCGTTCTCGGGAGATCCTTTTGTCAGAAACGGGAAACGTCCGGATCCTTCTCCCACCAGGAAGGGGACAGCCCTGAAAGCTCTTGGTGCTCTTCACCTTCCCTGGGCAGCCTATTCACAGGCACAACAGCCCTGCGGATCTGTGCTTTCCCAGAGACGCAAGGTCTCATCGTTCCCGTTCTCGGCAGAGCCTTTTTTCCGAAACGGGAAACGTCTGGCTCCTTCTCCCACCAGGAAGGGGCCAGCCCTGAAAGCTCTTGCTGCTCTTCACCTTCCCTGGGCAGCCTATTCACAGGCACAACAGCCCTGCGGATCTGGGCTTTCCCAGAGACGCAAGGTCTCATGGTGCCCGTTCTCGCCAGAGCCTTTTTTCCGAAACGGGAAACGTCCGGCTCCTTCTCCCACCAGGAAGGGGCCAGCCCATAAAGCTCTTGCTGCTCTTCACCTTCCCTGGGCAGCCTAGTCACAGGCACGACAGCCCTGCGGATGCTGGGCTTTCCCAGAGACGCAAGGTCTAATGGTGCCCGTTCTCGGCAGAGCCTTTTTTCCGAAACGGCAAACGTCTGGCTCCTTCTCCCACCAGGAAGGGGACAGCCCTGAAAGCTCTTGCTGCTCTTCACCTTCCCTGGGCAGCCTATTCACAGGCACAACAGCCCTGGGGAACTGGGCTTTCCAGAGACGAAAGGTCTCATCGTTCCCGTTCTCGGCAGAGCCTTTTTTCCAAAACGGGAAACGTCTGGCTCCTTCTCCCACCAGGAAGGGGACAGCCCTGAAAGCTCTTGCTGCTCTTCACCTTCCCTGGGCAGCCTATTCACAGGCACAACAGCCCTGGGGAACTGGGCTTTCCCAGAGACGCAAGGTCTCATCGTTCCCGTTCTCGGCAGAGCCTTTTTTCCGAAACGGGAAACGTCCGGCTCCTTCTCCCACCAGGAAGGGGCCAGCCCTGAAAGCTCTTGCTGCTCTTCACCTTCCCTGGGCAGCCTAGTCACAGGCACAACAGCCCTGGGGAACTGTGCTTTCCCAGAGACGCAAGGTCTCATCGTTCCCGTTCTCGGCAGAGCCTTTTGTCAGAAACGGGAAAGGTCCGGATCCTTCTCCCTCCAGGAAGGGGACAGCCCTGAAAGCTCTTGCTGCTCTTCACCTTCCCTGGGCAGCCTATTCACAGGCACAACAGCCCTGGGGAACTGTGCTTTCACAGAGACGCAAGGTCTCATCGTTCCCGTTCTTGGCAGAGCCTTTTTTCCAAAACGGGAAACGTCTGGCTCCTTCTCCCACCAGGAAGGGGCCAGCCCTGAAAGCTCTTGCTGCTCTTCACCTTCCCTGGGCAGCCTATTCACAGGCACAACAGCCCTGCGGATCTGGGCTTTCCCAGAGACGCAAGGTCTAATGGTGCCCGTTCTCGGCAGAGCCTTTTTTCCGAAACGGCAAACGTCTGGCTCCTTCTCCCACCAGGAAGGGGCCAGCCCTGAAAGCTCTTGCTGCTCTTCACCTTCCCTGGGCAGCCTAGTCACAGGCACAACAGCCCTGGGGAACTGTGCTTTCCCAGAGACGCAAGGTCTCATCGTTCCCGTTCTCGGCAGAGCCTTTTGTCAGAAACGGGAAAGGTCCGGATCCTTCTCCCTCCAGGAAGGGGACAGCCCTGAAAGCTCTTGCTGCTCTTCACCTTCCCTGGGCAGCCTATTCACAGGCACAACAGCCCTGCGGATCTGTGCTTTCCCAGAGACGCAAGGTCTCATCGTTCCCGTTCTCGGCAGAGCCTTTTTTCCAAAACGGGAAACGTCTGGCTCCTTCTCCCACCAGGAAGGGGACAGCCCTGAAAGCTCTTGCTGCTCTTCACCTTCCCTGGGCAGCCTATTCACAGGCACAACAGCCCTGGGGAACTGGGCTTTCCCAGAGACGCAAGGTCTCATCGATCCCGTTCTCGGCAGAGCCTTTTTTCCGAAACGGGAAACGTCCGGCTCCTTCTCCCACCAGGAAGGGGCCAGCCCTGAAAGCTCTTGCTGCTCTTCACCTTCCCTGGGCAGCCTATTCACAGGCACAACAGCCCTGCGGATCTGGGCTTTCCCAGAGACGCAAGGTCTAATGGTGCCCGTTCTCGGCAGAGCCTTTTTTCCGAAACGGGAAACGTCCGGCTCCTTCTCCCACCAGGAAGGGGACAGCCCTGAAAGCTCTTGCTGCTCTTCCACCTTCCCTGGGCAGCCTATTCACAGGCACAACAGCCCTGGGGAACTGGGCTTTCCCAGAGACGAAAGGTCTCATCGTTCCCGTTCTCGGCAGAGCCTTTTTTCCGAAACGGGAAACGTCTGGCTCCTTCTCCCACCAGGAAGGGGACAGCCCTGAAAGCTCTTGCTGCTCTTCACCTTCCCTGGGCAGCCTATTCACAGGCACAACAGCCCTGGGGAACTGTGCTTTCCCAGAGACGCAAGGTCTAATGGTGCCCGTTCTCGGCAGAGCATTTTTCCGAAATGGGAAACGTCCGGCTCCTTCTCCCACCAGGAAGGGGCCAGCCCTGAAAGCTCTTGCTGCTCTTCACCTTCCCTGGGCAGCCTAGTCACAGGCATGACAGCCCTGCGGATATGGGCTTTCCCAGAGTCGCAAGGTCTCATCGTTCCTGTTGTCGGCAGAGCCTTTTTTCCGAAGCGGGAAACGTCCGGCTCCTTCTCCCTCCAGGAAGGGGACAGCCCTGAAAGCTCTTGCTGCTCTTCACCTTCCCTGCGCAGCCTATTCACAGGCATGACAGCCCTGCGGATGTGGGCTTTCCCAGAGACGCAAGGTCTCATCGTTCCTGTTGTCGGCAGAGCCTTTTTTCCGAAACGGGAAACGTCTGGCTCCTTCTCCCACCAGGAAGGGGCCAGCCCTGAAAGCTCTTGCTGCTCTTCACCTTCCCTGGGCAGCCTAGTCACAGGCACGACAGCCCTGCGGATGTGGGCTTTCCCAGAGACGCAAGGTGTCATCTTTTCTGTTGTCGGCAGAGCCTTTTTTCCGAAACGGGAAACGTCCAGCTCCTTCTCCCACCAGGAAGGGGCCAGCCCTGAAAGCTCTTGCTGCTCTTCAACTTCCCTGGGCAGCCTATTCACAGGCACAACAGCCCTGCGGATCTGGGCTTTCCCAGAGACGCAAGGTCTCATCGTTCCCGTTCTCGGCAGAGCCTTTTTTCCGAAACGAGAAACGTCTGGCTCCTTCTCCCACCAGGAAGGGGACAGCCCTGAATGCTCTTGCTGCTCTTCACCTTCCCTGGGCAGCCTATTCACAGGCACAACAGCCCTGCGGATGTGGGCTTTCCCAGAGACGCAAGGTCTCATTGTTCCCCTTCTCGGCAGATCCTTTTTTCCGAAACGGGAAAGGTCCGGATCCTTCTCCCACCAGGAAGGGGCCAGCCCTGAAAGCTCTTGCTGCTCTTCACCTTCCCTGGGCAGCCTATTCACAGGCACAACAGCCCTGCGGATCTGGGCTTTCCCAGAGACGCAAGGTCTAATGGTGCCCGTTCTCGGCAGAGCCTTTTTTCCGAAACGGCAAACGTCTGGCTCCTTCTCCCACCAGGAAGGGGACAGCCCTGAAAGCTCTTGCTGCTCTTCACCTTCCCTGGGCAGCCTATTCACAGGCACAACAGCCCTGGGGAACTGGGCTTTCCAGAGACGAAAGGTCTCATCGTTCCCGTTCTCGGCAGAGCCTTTTTTCCAAAACGGGAAACGTCTGGCTCCTTCTCCCACCAGGAAGGGGACAGCCCTGAAAGCTCTTGCTGCTCTTCACCTTCCCTGGGCAGCCTATTCACAGGCACAACAGCCCTGGGGAACTGGGCTTTCCCAGAGACGCAAGGTCTCATCGTTCCCGTTCTCGGCAGAGCCTTTTTTCCGAAACGGGAAACGTCCGGCTCCTTCTCCCACCAGGAAGGGGCCAGCCCTGAAAGCTCTTGCTGCTCTTCACCTTCCCTGGGCAGCCTAGTCACAGGCACAACAGCCCTGGGGAACTGTGCTTTCCCAGAGACGCAAGGTCTCATCGTTCCCGTTCTCGGCAGAGCCTTTTGTCAGAAACGGGAAAGGTCCGGATCCTTCTCCCTCCAGGAAGGGGCCAGCCCTGAAAGCTCTTGCTGCTCTTCACCTTCCCTGGGCAGCCTATTCACAGGCACAACAGCCCTGGGGAACTGTGCTTTCCCAGAGACGCAAGGTCTCATCGTTCCCGTTCTTGGCAGAGCCTTTTTTCCAAAACGGGAAACGTCTGGCTCCTTCTCCCACCAGGAAGGGGCCAGCCCTGAAAGCTCTTGCTGCTCTTCACCTTCCCTGGGCAGCCTATTCACAGGCACAACAGCCCTGGGGAACTGGGCTTTCCCAGAGACGCAAGGTCTCATCGTTCCCGTTCTCGGCAGAGCCTTTTTTCCGAAACGGGAAACGTCCGGCTCCTTCTCCCACCAGGAAGGGGCCAGCCCTGAAAGCTCTTGCTGCTCTTCACCTTCCCTGGGCAGCCTATTCACAGGCACAACAGCCCTGCGGATCTGGGCTTTCCCAGAGACGCAAGGTCTAATGGTGCCCGTTCTCGGCAGAGCCTTTTTTCCGAAACGGGAAACGTCCGGCTCCTTCTCCCACCAGGAAGGGGCCAGCCCTGAAAGCTCTTGCTGCTCTTCACCTTCCCTGGGCAGCCTAGTCACAGGCACAACAGCCCTGCGGATGTGGGCTTTCCCAGAGACGCAAGGTCTCATCGTTCCCGTTCTCGGCAGAGCCTTTTTTCCGAAACGGGAAACGTCCGGCTCCTTCTCCCACCAGGAAGGGGCCAGCCCTGAAAGCTCTTGCTGCTCTTCACCTTCCCTGGGCAGCCTATTCACAGGCACAACAGCCCTGCGGATGTGGGCTTTCCCAGAGACGCAAGGTCTCATGGTGCCCGTTCTCGGCAGAGCCTTTTTTCCGAAACGGGAAACGTCCGGCTCCTTCTCCCACCAGGAAGGGGCCAGCCCTGAAAGCTCTTGCTGCTCTTCACCTTCCCTGGGCAGCCTAGTCACAGGCACAACAGCCCTGCGGATGTGGGCTTTCCCAGAGACGCAAGGTGTCATCGTTCCTGTTGTCGGCAGAGCCTTTATTCCGAAACGGGAAACGTCTGGCTCCTTCTCCCACCAGGAAGGGGCCAGCCCATAAAGCTCTTGCTGCTCTTCAACTTCCCTGGGCAGCCTATTCACAGGCACAACAGCCCTGGGGAACTGGGCTTTCCCAGAGACGCAAGGTCTCATCGTTCCCGTTCTCGGCAGATCCTTTTTTTCGAAACGGGAAACGTGCGGCTCCTTCTCCCACCAGGAAGGGGCCAGCCCTGAAAGCTCTTGCTGCTCTTCACCTTCCCTGGGCAGCCGATTCACAGGCACAACAGCCCTGCGGATCTGGGCTTTCCCAGAGACGCAAGGTCTCATCGTTCCCGTTCTCGGCAGAGCCTTTTTTCCGAAATGGGAAACGTCCGGCTCCTTCTCCCACCAGGAAGGGGCCAGCCCTGAAAGCTCTTGCTGCTCTTCACCTTCCCTGGGCAGCCTATTCACAGGCACAACAGCCCTGCGGATCTGGGCTTTCCCAGAGACGCAAGGTCTCATCGTTCCCGTTCTTGGCAGAGCCTTTTTTCCAAAACGGGAAACGTCTGGCTCCTTCTCCCACCAGGAAGGGGCCAGCCCTGAAAGCTCTTGCTGCTCTTCACCTTCCCTGGGCAGCCTATTCACAGGCACAACAGCCCTGGGGAACTGGGCTTTCCCAGAGACGCAAGGTCTCATCGTTCCCGTTCTCGGCAGAGCCTTTTTTCCGAAACGGGAAACGTCCGGCTCCTTCTCCCACCAGGAAGGGGCCAGCCCTGAAAGCTCTTGCTGCTCTTCACCTTCCCTGGGCAGCCTATTCACAGGCACAACAGCCCTGGGGAACTGTGCTTTCCCAGAGACGCAAGGTCTAATGGTGCCCGTTCTCGGCAGAGCCTTTTTTCCGAAACGGGAAACGTCCGGCTCCTTCTCCCACCAGGAAGGGGCCAGCCCTGAAAGCTCTTGCTGCTCTTCACCTTCCCTGGGCAGCCTATTCACAGGCACAACAGCCCTGCGGATCTGGGCTTTCCCAGAGACGCAAGGTCTAATGGTGCCCGTTCTCGGCAGAGCCTTTTTTCCGAAACGGGAAACGTCCGGCTCCTTCTCCCACCAGGAAGGGGCCAGCCCTGAAAGCTCTTGCTGCTCTTCACCTTCCCTGGGCAGCCTATTCACAGGCACAACAGCCCTGCGGATGTGGGCTTTCCCAGAGACGCAAGGTCTCATCGTTCCCGTTCTCGGCAGAGCCTTTTTTCCGAAACGGGAAACGTCCGGCTCCTTCTCCCACCAGGAAGGGGCCAGCCCTGAAAGCTCTTGCTGCTCTTCACCTTCCCTGGGCAGCCTATTCACAGGCACAACAGCCCTGCGGATCTGGGCTTTCCCAGAGACGCAAGGTCTCATGGTGCCCGTTCTCGGCAGAGCCTTTTTTCCGAAACGGGAAACGTCCGGCTCCTTCTCCCACCAGGAAGGGGCCAGCCCTGAAAGCTCTTGCTGGTCTTCACCTTCCCTGGGCAGCCTAGTCACAGGCACAACAGCCCTGCGGATGTGGGCTTTCCCAGAGACGCAAGGTCTCATCGTTCCCATTCTCGGCAGAGCCTTTTTTCCGAAACGGGAAACGTCCGGCTCCTTCTCCCACCAGGAAGGGGCCAGCCCTGAAAGCTCTTGCTGCTCTTCACCTTCCCTGGGCAGCCTAGTCACAGGCACGACAGCCCTGCGGATGTGGGCTTTCCCAGAGACGCAAGGTGTCATCTTTCCTGTTGTCGGCAGAGCCTTTTTTCCGAAACGGGAAACGTCCAGCTCCTTCTCCCACCAGGAAGGGGCCAGCCCATAAAGCTCTTGCTGCTCTTCAACTTCCCTGGGCAGCCTATTCACAGGCACAACAGCCCTGGGGAACTGGGCTTTCCCAGAGACGCAAGGTCTCATCGTTCCCGTTCTCGGCAGATCCTTTTTTTCGAAACGGGAAACGTGCGGCTCCTTCTCCCACCAGGAAGGGGCCAGCCCTGAAAGCTCTTGCTGCTCTTCACCTTCCCTGGGCAGCCTAGTCACAGGCACAACAGCCCTGCGGATGTGGGCTTTCCCAGAGACGCAAGGTGTCATCGTTCCTGTTGTCGGCAGAGCCTTTTTTCCGAAACGGGAAACGTCCGGCTCCTTCTCCCACCAGGAAGGGGCCAGCCCTGAAAGCTCTTGCTGCTCTTCACCTTCCCTGGGCAGCCTAGTCACAGGCACGACAGCCCTGCGGATGTGGGCTTTCCCAGAGACGCAAGGTGTCATCTTTCCTGTTGTCGGCAGAGCCTTTTTTCCGAAACGGGAAACGTCTGGCTCCTTCTCCCACCAGGAAGGGGCCAGCCCATAAAGCTCTTGCTGCTCTTCAACTTCCCTGGGCAGCCTATTCACAGGCACAACAGCCCTGGGGAACTGGGCTTTCCCAGAGACGCAAGGTCTCATCGTTCCCGTTCTCGGCAGATCCTTTTTTTCGAAACGGGAAACGTGCGGCTCCTTCTCCCACCAGGAAGGGGCCAGCCCTGAAAGCTCTTGCTGCTCTTCACCTTCCCTGGGCAGCCTATTCACAGGCACAACAGCCCTGCGGATCTGGGCTTTCCCAGAGACGCAAGGTCTCATCGTTCCCGTTCTCGGCAGAGCCTTTTTTCCGAAATGGGAAACGTCCGGCTCCTTCTCCCACCAGGAAGGGGCCAGCCCTGAAAGCTCTTGCTGCTCTTCACCTTCCCTGGGCAGCCTATTCACAGGCACAACAGCCCTGCGGATCTGGGCTTTCCCAGAGACGCAAGGTCTCATCGTTCCCGTTCTCGGCAGAGCCTTTTTTCCGAAACGGGAAACGTCCGGCTCCTTCTCCCACCAGGAAGGGGCCAGCCCTGAAAGCTCTTGCTGCTCTTCACCTTCCCTGGGCAGCCTAGTCACAGGCACAACAGCCCTGGGGAACTGGGCTTTCCCAGAGACGCAAGGTCTCATCGTTCCCGTTCTCGGGAGATCCTTTTGTCAGAAACGGGAAACGTCCGGATCCTTCTCCCACCAGGAAGGGGCCAGCCCTGAAAGCTCTTGCTGCTCTTCACCTTCCCTGGGCAGCCTATTCACAGGCACAACAGCCCTGCGGATCTGGGCTTTCCCAGAGACGCAAGGTCTAATGGTGCCCGTTCTCGGCAGAGCCTTTTTTCCGAAACGGCAAACGTCTGGCTCCTTCTCCCACCAGGAAGGGGACAGCCCTGAAAGCTCTTGCTGCTCTTCACCTTCCCTGGGCAGCCTATTCACAGGCACAACAGCCCTGGGGAACTGGGCTTTCCAGAGACGAAAGGTCTCATCGTTCCCGTTCTCGGCAGAGCCTTTTTTCCAAAACGGGAAACGTCTGGCTCCTTCTCCCACCAGGAAGGGGACAGCCCTGAAAGCTCTTGCTGCTCTTCACCTTCCCTGGGCAGCCTATTCACAGGCACAATAGCCCTGGGGAACTGGGCTTTCCCAGAGACGCAAGGTCTCATCGTTCCCGTTCTCGGCAGAGCCTTTTTTCCAAAACGGGAAACGTCCGGCTCCTTCTCCCACCAGGAAGGGGCCAGCCCTGAAAGCTCTTGCTGCTCTTCACCTTCCCTGGGCAGCCTAGTCACAGGCACAACAGCCCTGGGGAACTGTGCTTTCCCAGAGACGCAAGGTCTCATCGTTCCCGTTCTCGGCAGAGCCTTTTGTCAGAAACGGGAAAGGTCCGGATCCTTCTCCCTCCAGGAAGGGGACAGCCCTGAAAGCTCTTGCTGCTCTTCACCTTCCCTGGGCAGCCTAGTCACAGGCACAACAGCCCTGCGGATCTGTGCTTTCCCAGAGACGCAAGGTCTCATCGTTCCCGTTCTTGGCAGAGCCTTTTTTCCAAAACGGGAAACGTCTGGCTCCTTCTCCCACCAGGAAGGGGCCAGCCCTGAAAGCTCTTGCTGCTCTTCACCTTCCCTGGGCAGCCTATTCACAGGCACAACAGCCCTGGGGAACTGGGCTTTCCCAGAGACGCAAGGTCTCATCGTTCCCGTTCTCGGCAGAGCCTTTTTTCCGAAACGGGAAACGTCCGGCTCCTTCTCCCACCAGGAAGGGGCCAGCCCTGAAAGCTCTTGCTGCTCTTCACCTTCCCTGGGCAGCCTAGTCACAGGCACAACAGCCCTGCGGATGTGGGCTTTCCCAGAGACGCAAGGTCTCATCGTTCCCGTTCTCGGCAGAGCCTTTTTTCCGAAACGGGAAACGTCCGGCTCCTTCTCCCACCAGGAAGGGGCCAGCCCTGAAAGCTCTTGCTGCTCTTCACCTTCCCTGGGCAGCCTATTCACAGGCACAACAGCCCTGCGGATCTGGGCTTTCCCAGAGACGCAAGGTCTAATGGTGCCCGTTCTCGGCAGAGCCTTTTTTCCGAAACGGGAAACGTCCGGCTCCTTCTCCCACCAGGAAGGGGCCAGCCCTGAAAGCTCTTGCTGCTCTTCACCTTCCCTGGGCAGCCTATTCACAGGCACAACAGCCCTGCGGATGTGGGCTTTCCCAGAGACGCAAGGTCTCATCGTTCCCGTTCTCGGCAGAGCCTTTTTTCCGAAACGGGAAACGTCCGGCTCCTTCTCCCACCAGGAAGGGGCCAGCCCTGAAAGCTCTTGCTGCTCTTCACCTTCCCTGGGCAGCCTATTCACAGGCACAACAGCCCTGCGGATCTGGGCTTTCCCAGAGACGCAAGGTCTCATGGTGCCCGTTCTCGGCAGAGCCTTTTTTCCGAAACGGGAATCGTCCGGCTCCTTCTCCCACCAGGAAGGGGCCAGCCCTGAAAGCTCTTGCTGGTCTTCACCTTCCCTGGGCAGCCTAGTCACAGGCACAACAGCCCTGCGCATGTGGGCTTTCCCAGAGACGCAAGGTCTCATCGTTCCCATTCTCGGCAGAGCCTTTTTTCCGAAACGGGAAACGTCCGGCTCCTTCTCCCACCAGGAAGGGGCCAGCCCTGAAAGCTCTTGCTGCTCTTCACCTTCCCTGGCAGCCTAGTCACAGGCACGACAGCCCTGCGGATGTGGGCTTTCCCAGAGACGCAAGATGTCATCTTTCCTGTTGTCGGCAGAGCCTTTTTTCCGAAACGGGAAACGTCCAGCTCCTTCTCCCACCAGGAAGGGGCCAGCCCTGAAAGCTCTTGCTGCTCTTCAACTTCCCTGGGCAGCCTATTCACAGGCACAACAGCCCTGGGGAACTGGGCTTTCCCAGAGACGCAAGGTCTCATCGTTCCCGTTCTCGGCAGATCCTTTTTTTCGAAACGGGAAACGTGCGGCTCCTTCTCCCACCAGGAAGGGGCCAGCCCTGAAAGCTCTTGCTGCTCTTCACCTTCCCTGGGCAGCCTAGTCACAGGCACAACAGCCCTGCGGATGTGGGCTTTCCCAGAGACGCAAGGTCTCATCGTTCCCGTTCTCGGCAGAGCCTTTTTTCCGAAACGGGAAACGTCCGGCTCCTTCTCCCACCAGGAAGGGGACAGCCCTGAAAGCTCTTGCTGCTCTTCACCTTCCCTGGGCAGCCTAGTCACAGGCACAACAGCCCTGGGGAACTGGGCTTTCCCAGAGACGCAAGGTCTCATCGTTCCCGTTCTCGGGAGATCCTTTTGTCAGAAACGGGAAACGTCCGGCTCCTTCTCCCACCAGGAAGGGGACAGCCCTGAAAGCTCTTGGTGCTCTTCACCTTCCCTGGGCAGCCTATTCACAGGCACAACAGCCCTGCGGATCTGGGCTTTCCCAGAGACGCAAGGTCTCATCGTTCCCGTTCTCGGCAGAGCCTTTTTTCCGAAATGGGAAACGTCTGGCTCCTTCTCCCACCAGGAAGGGGCCAGCCCTGAAAGCTCTTGCTGTTCTTCACCTTCCCTGGGCAGCCTATTCACAGGCACAACAGCCCTGCGGATCTGGGCTTTCCCAGAGACGCAAGGTCTCATGGTGCCCGTTCTCGGCAGAGCCTTTTTTCCGAAACGGGAAACGTCCGGCTCCTTCTCCCACCAGGAAGGGGCCAGCCCTGAAAGCTCTTGCTGCTCTTCACCTTCCCTGGGCAGCCTATTCACAGGCACAACAGCCCTGCGGATCTGGGCTTTCCCAGAGACGCAAGGTCTCATGGTGACCGTTCTCGGCAGAGCCTTTTTTCCGAAATGGGAAACGTCCGGATCCTTCTCCCACCAGGAAGGGGCCAGCCCTGAAAGCTCTTGCTGCTCTTCACCTTCCCTGGGCAGCCTAGTCACAGGCACAACAGCCCTGCGGATCTGGGCTTTCCCAGAGACGCAAGGTCTCAACGTTCCCGTTCTCGGCAGAGCCTTTTTTCCGAAACGGGAAACGTCCGGCTCCTTCTCCCACCAGGAAGGGGCCAGCCCTGAAAGCTCTTGCTGCTCTTCACCTTCCCTGGGCAGCCTAGTCACAGGCACAACAGCCCTGGGGAACTGTGCTTTCCCAGAGACGCAAGGTCTCATCGTTCCCGTTCTCGGGAGATCCTTTTGTCAGAAACGGGAAACGTCCGGATCCTTCTCCCACCAGGAAGGGGACAGCCCTGAAAGCTCTTGCTGCTCTTCACCTTCCCTGGGCAGCCTATTCACAGGCACAACAGCCCTGCGGATCTGGGCTTTCCCAGAGACGCAAGGTGTCATCGTTCCCATTCTCGGCAGAGCCTTTTTTCCGAAACGGGAAACGTCTGGCTCCTTCTCCCACCAGGAAGGGGCCAGCCCTGAAAGCTCTTGCTGTTCTTCACCTTCCCTGGGCAGCCTATTCACAGGCACAACAGCCCTGCGGATCTGGGCTTTCCCAGAGACGCAAGGTCTCATGGTGCCCGTTCTCGGCAGAGCCTTTTTTCCGAAACGGGAAACGTCCGGCTCCTTCTCCCACCAGGAAGGGGCCAGCCCTGAAAGCTCTTGCTGGTCTTCACCTTCCCTGGGCAGCCTAGTCACAGGCACGACAGCCCTGCGGATGTGGGCTTTCCCAGAGACGCAAGGTCTCATCGTTCCCATTCTCGGCAGAGCCTTTTTTCCGAAATGGGAAACGTCCGGCTCCTTCTCCCACCAGGAAGGGGCCAGCCCTGAAAGCTCTTGCTGCTCTTCACCTTCCCTGGGCAGCCTAGTCACAGGCACGACAGCCCTGCGGATATGGGCTTTCCCAGAGACGCAAGTTGTCATCGTTCCTGTTGTCGGCAGAGCCTTTTTTCCGAAACGGGAAACGTCCAGCTCCTTCTCCCACCAGGAAGGGGCCAGCCCTGAAAGCTCTTGCTGCTCTTCAACTTCCCTGGGCAGCCTATTCACAGGCACAACAGCCCTGGGGAACTGGGCTTTCCCAGAGACGCAAGGTCTCATCGTTCCCGTTCTCGGCAGAGCCTTTTTTCCGAAATGGGAAACGTCCGGCTCCTTCTCCCACCAGGAAGGGGACAGCCCTGAAATCTCTTGCTGCTCTTCACCTTCCCTGGGCAGCCTATTCACAGGCACAACAGCCCTGCGGATCTGGGCTTTCCCAGAGACGCAAGGTCTCATCGTTCCCGTTCTCGGCAGAGCCTTTTTTCCGAAACGGGAAACGTCCGGCTCCTTCTCCCACCAGGAAGGGGCCAGCCCTGAAAGCTCTTGCTGCTCTTCACCTTCCCTGGGCAGCCTAGTCACAGGCACAACAGCCCTGGGGAACTGTGCTTTCCCAGAGACGCAAGGTCTCATCGTTCCCGTTCTCGGGAGATCCTTTTGTCAGAAACGGGAAACGTCCGGATCCTTCTCCCACCAGGAAGGGGACAGCCCTGAAAGCTCTTGGTGCTCTTCACCTTCCCTGGGCAGCCTATTCACAGGCACAACAGCCCTGCGGATCTGTGCTTTCCCAGAGACGCAAGGTCTCATCGTTCCCGTTCTCGGCAGAGCCTTTTTTCCGAAACGGGAAACGTCTGGCTCCTTCTCCCACCAGGAAGGGGCCAGCCCTGAAAGCTCTTGCTGTTCTTCACCTTCCCTGGGCAGCCTATTCACAGGCACAACAGCCCTGCGGATCTGGGCTTTCCCAGAGTCGCAAGGTCTCATGTTGCCCGTTCGCGGCAGAGCCTTTTTTCCGAAACGGGAAACGTCCGGCTCCTTCTCCCACCAGAAAGGGGCCAGCCCTGAAAGCTCTTGCTGCTCTTCACCTTCCCTGGGCAGCCTAGTCACAGGCACGACAGCCCTGCGGATGTGGGCTTTCCCAGAGACGCAAGGTCTCATCGTTCCCATTCTCGGCAGAGCCTTTTTTCCGAAACGGGAAACGTCCGGCTCCTTCTCCCTCCAGGAAGGGGACAGCCCTGAAAGCTCTTGCTGCTCTTCACCTTCCCTGGGCAGCCTAGTCACAGGCACAACAGCCCTGCGGATCTGGGCTTTCCCAGAGACGCAAGGTGTCATCGTTCCTGTTGTCGGCAGAGCCTTTTTTCCGAAACGGGAAACGTCCGGCTCCTTCTCCCACCAGGAAGGGGCCAGCCCTGAAAGCTCTTGCTGCTCTTCACCTTCCCTGGGCAGCCTATTCACAGGCACAACAGCCCTGGGGAACTGGGCTTTCCCAGAGACGCAAGGTCTCATCGTTCCCGTTCTCGGCAGATCCTTTTGTCAGAAACGGGAAACGTCCGGATCCTTCTCCCTCCAGGAAGGGGCCAGCCCTGAAAGCTCTTGCTGCTCTTCACCTTCCCTGGGCAGCCTATTCACAGGCACAACAGCCCTGGGGATCTGAGCTTTCCCAGAGACGCAAGGTCTAATGGTGCCCGTTCTCGGCAGAGCCTTTTTTCCGAAATGGGAAACGTCCGGATCCTTCTCCCACCAGGAAGGGGCCAGCCCTGAAAGCTCTTGCTGCTCTTCACCTTCCCTGGGCAGCCTATTCACAGGCACAACAGCCCTGCGGATCTGGGCTTTCCCAGAGACGCAAGGTCTCATCGTTCCCGTTCTCGGCAGAGCCTTTTTTCCGAAACGGGAAACGTCCGGCTCCTTCTCCCACCAGGAAGGGGCCAGCCCTGAAAGCTCTTGCTGCTCTTCACCTTCCCTGGGCAGCCTAGTCACAGGCACAACAGCCCTGCGGATCTGGGCTTTCCCAGAGACGCAAGGTCTCATCGTTCCCGTTCTCGGCAGAGCCTTTTTTCCGAAACGGGAAACGTCCGGCTCCTTCTCCCACCAGGAAGGGGCCAGCCCTGAAAGCTCTTGCTGCTCTTCACCTTCCCTGGGCAGCCTAGTCACAGGCACGACAGCCCTGCGGATGTGGGCTTTCCCAGAGACGCAAGGTCTCATCGTTCCCATTCTTGGCAGAAACTTTTTTCCGAAATGGGAAACGTCCGGCTCCTTCTCCCACCAGGAAGGGGCCAGCCCTGAAAGCTCTTGCTGCTCTTCACCTTCCCTGGGCAGCCTAGTCACAGGCACGACAGCCCTGCGGATCTGGGCTTTCCCAGAGACGCAAGGTCTCATCGTTCCCGTTCTCGGCAGATCCTTTTTTTCGAAACGGGAAACGTGCGGCTCCTTCTCCCACCAGGAAGGGGCCAGCCCTGAAAGCTCTTGCTGCTCTTCACCTTCCCTGGGCAGCCTATTCACAGGCACAACAGCCCTGCGGATCTGGGCTTTCCCAGAGACGCAAGGTCTAATGGTGCCCGTTCTCGGCAGAGCCTTTTTTCCGAAATGGGAAACGTCCGGATCCTTCTCCCACCAGGAAGGGGCCAGCCCTGAAAGCTCTTGCTGCTCTTCACCTTCCCTGGGCAGCCTATTCACAGGCACAACAGCCCTGCGGATCTGGGCTTTCCCAGAGACGCAAGGTCTCATCGTTCCCGTTCTCGGCAGAGCCTTTTTTCCGAAACGGGAAACGTCTGGCTCCTTCTCCCACCAGGAAGGGGCCAGCCCTGAAAGCTCTTGCTGTTCTTCACCTTCCCTGGGCAGCCTATTCACAGGCACAACAGCCCTGCGGATCTGGGCTTTCCCAGAGACGCAAGGTCTCATGGTGCCCGTTCTCGGCAGAGCCTTTTTTCCGAAACGGGAAACGTCCGGCTCCTTCTCCCACCAGGAAGGGGCCAGCCCTGAAAGCTCTTGCTGCTCTTCACCTTCCCTGGGCAGCCTATTCACAGGCACAACAGCCCTGCGGATCTGGGCTTTCCCAGAGACGCAAGGTCTAATGGTGACCGTTCTCGGCAGAGCCTTTTTTCCGAAATGGGAAACGTCCGGATCATTCTCCCACCAGGAAGGGGCCAGCCCTGAAAGCTCTTGCTGCTCTTCACCTTCCCTGGGCAGCCTAGTCACAGGCACAACAGCCCTGCGGATCTGGGCTTTCCCAGAGACGCAAGGTCTCAACGTTCCCGTTCTCGGCAGAGCCTTTTTTCCGAAACGGGAAACGTCCGGCTCCTTCTCCCACCAGGAAGGGGCCAGCCCTGAAAGCTCTTGCTGCTCTTCACCTTCCCTGGGCAGCCTAGTCACAGGCACAACAGCCCTGGGGAACTGTGCTTTCCCAGAGACGCAAGGTCTCATCGTTCCCGTTCTCGGGAGATCCTTTTGTCAGAAACGGGAAACGTCCGGATCCTTCTCCCACCAGGAAGGGGACAGCCCTGAAAGCTCTTGCTGCTCTTCACCTTCCCTGGGCAGCCTATTCACAGGCACAACAGCCCTGCGGATCTGGGCTTTCCCAGAGACGCAAGGTGTCATCGTTCCCATTCTCGGCAGAGCCTTTTTTCCGAAACGGGAAACGTCTGGCTCCTTCTCCCACCAGGAAGGGGCCAGCCCTGAAAGCTCTTGCTGTTCTTCACCTTCCCTGGGCAGCCTATTCACAGGCACAACAGCCCTGCGGATCTGGGCTTTCCCAGAGACGCAAGGTCTCATGGTGCCCGTTCTCGGCAGAGCCTTTTTTCCGAAACGGGAAACGTCCGGCTCCTTCTCCCACCAGGAAGGGGCCAGCCCTGAAAGCTCTTGCTGGTCTTCACCTTCCCTGGGCAGCCTAGTCACAGGCACGACAGCCCTGCGGATGTGGGCTTTCCCAGAGACGCAAGGTCTCATCGTTCCCATTCTCGGCAGAGCCTTTTTTCCGAAATGGGAAACGTCCGGCTCCTTCTCCCACCAGGAAGGGGCCAGCCCTGAAAGCTCTTGCTGCTCTTCACCTTCCCTGGGCAGCCTAGTCACAGGCACGACAGCCCTGCGGATATGGGCTTTCCCAGAGACGCAAGTTGTCATCGTTCCTGTTGTCGGCAGAGCCTTTTTTCCGAAACGGGAAACGTCCAGCTCCTTCTCCCACCAGGAAGGGGCCAGCCCTGAAAGCTCTTGCTGCTCTTCAACTTCCCTGGGCAGCCTATTCACAGGCACAACAGCCCTGGGGAACTGGGCTTTCCCAGAGACGCAAGGTCTCATCGTTCCCGTTCTCGGCAGAGCCTTTTTTCCGAAATGGGAAACGTCCGGCTCCTTCTCCCACCAGGAAGGGGACAGCCCTGAAATCTCTTGCTGCTCTTCACCTTCCCTGGGCAGCCTATTCACAGGCACAACAGCCCTGCGGATCTGGGCTTTCCCAGAGACGCAAGGTCTCATCGTTCCCGTTCTCGGCAGAGCCTTTTTTCCGAAACGGGAAACGTCCGGCTCCTTCTCCCACCAGGAAGGGGCCAGCCCTGAAAGCTCTTGCTGCTCTTCACCTTCCCTGGGCAGCCTAGTCACAGGCACAACAGCCCTGGGGAACTGTGCTTTCCCAGAGACGCAAGGTCTCATCGTTCCCGTTCTCGGGAGATCCTTTTGTCAGAAACGGGAAACGTCCGGATCCTTCTCCCACCAGGAAGGGGACAGCCCTGAAAGCTCTTGGTGCTCTTCACCTTCCCTGGGCAGCCTATTCACAGGCACAACAGCCCTGCGGATCTGTGCTTTCCCAGAGACGCAAGGTCTCATCGTTCCCGTTCTCGGCAGAGCCTTTTTTCCGAAACGGGAAACGTCTGGCTCCTTCTCCCACCAGGAAGGGGCCAGCCCTGAAAGCTCTTGCTGTTCTTCACCTTCCCTGGGCAGCCTATTCACAGGCACAACAGCCCTGCGGATCTGGGCTTTCCCAGAGTCGCAAGGTCTCATGTTGCCCGTTCGCGGCAGAGCCTTTTTTCCGAAACGGGAAACGTCCGGCTCCTTCTCCCACCAGAAAGGGGCCAGCCCTGAAAGCTCTTGCTGCTCTTCACCTTCCCTGGGCAGCCTAGTCACAGGCACGACAGCCCTGCGGATGTGGGCTTTCCCAGAGACGCAAGGTCTCATCGTTCCCATTCTCGGCAGAGCCTTTTTTCCGAAACGGGAAACGTCCGGCTCCTTCTCCCTCCAGGAAGGGGACAGCCCTGAAAGCTCTTGCTGCTCTTCACCTTCCCTGGGCAGCCTAGTCACAGGCACAACAGCCCTGCGGATCTGGGCTTTCCCAGAGACGCAAGGTGTCATCGTTCCTGTTGTCGGCAGAGCCTTTTTTCCGAAACGGGAAACGTCCGGCTCCTTCTCCCACCAGGAAGGGGCCAGCCCTGAAAGCTCTTGCTGCTCTTCACCTTCCCTGGGCAGCCTATTCACAGGCACAACAGCCCTGGGGAACTGGGCTTTCCCAGAGACGCAAGGTCTCATCGTTCCCGTTCTCGGCAGATCCTTTTGTCAGAAACGGGAAACGTCCGGATCCTTCTCCCTCCAGGAAGGGGCCAGCCCTGAAAGCTCTTGCTGCTCTTCACCTTCCCTGGGCAGCCTATTCACAGGCACAACAGCCCTGGGGATCTGAGCTTTCCCAGAGACGCAAGGTCTAATGGTGCCCGTTCTCGGCAGAGCCTTTTTTCCGAAATGGGAAACGTCCGGATCCTTCTCCCACCAGGAAGGGGCCAGCCCTGAAAGCTCTTGCTGCTCTTCACCTTCCCTGGGCAGCCTATTCACAGGCACAACAGCCCTGCGGATCTGGGCTTTCCCAGAGACGCAAGGTCTCATCGTTCCCGTTCTCGGCAGAGCCTTTTTTCCGAAACGGGAAACGTCCGGCTCCTTCTCCCACCAGGAAGGGGCCAGCCCTGAAAGCTCTTGCTGCTCTTCACCTTCCCTGGGCAGCCTAGTCACAGGCACAACAGCCCTGCGGATCTGGGCTTTCCCAGAGACGCAAGGTCTCATCGTTCCCGTTCTCGGCAGAGCCTTTTTTCCGAAACGGGAAACGTCCGGCTCCTTCTCCCACCAGGAAGGGGCCAGCCCTGAAAGCTCTTGCTGCTCTTCACCTTCCCTGGGCAGCCTAGTCACAGGCACGACAGCCCTGCGGATGTGGGCTTTCCCAGAGACGCAAGGTCTCATCGTTCCCATTCTTGGCAGAAACTTTTTTCCGAAATGGGAAACGTCCGGCTCCTTCTCCCACCAGGAAGGGGCCAGCCCTGAAAGCTCTTGCTGCTCTTCACCTTCCCTGGGCAGCCTAGTCACAGGCACGACAGCCCTGCGGATCTGGGCTTTCCCAGAGACGCAAGGTCTCATCGTTCCCGTTCTCGGCAGATCCTTTTTTTCGAAACGGGAAACGTGCGGCTCCTTCTCCCACCAGGAAGGGGCCAGCCCTGAAAGCTCTTGCTGCTCTTCACCTTCCCTGGGCAGCCTATTCACAGGCACAACAGCCCTGCGGATCTGGGCTTTCCCAGAGACGCAAGGTCTAATGGTGCCCGTTCTCGGCAGAGCCTTTTTTCCGAAATGGGAAACGTCCGGCTCCTTCTCCCACCAGGAAGGGGCCAGCCCTGAAAGCTCTTGCTGCTCTTCACCTTCCCTGGGCAGCCTATTCACAGGCACAACAGCCCTGCGGATCTGGGCTTTCCCAGAGACGCAAGGTCTCAACGTTCCCGTTCTCGGCAGAGCCTTTTTTAAGAAACGGGAAACGTCCGGCTCCTTCTCCCACCAGGAAGGGGCCAGCCCTGAAAGCTCTTGCTGCTCTTCACCTTCCCTGGGCAGCCTAGTCACAGGCACAACAGCCCTGGGGAACTGGGCTTTCCCAGAGACGCAAGGTCTCATCGTTCCCGTTCTCGGGAGATCCTTTTGTCAGAAACGGGAAACGTCCGGATCCTTCTCCCACCAGGAAGGGGACAGCCCTGAAAGCTCTTGCTGCTCTTCACCTTCCCTGGGCAGCCTATTCACAGGCACAACAGCCCTGCGGATCTGGGCTTTCCCAGAGACGCAAGGTCTCATCGTTCCCGTTCTTGGCAGAGCCTTTTTTCCGAAACGGGAAACGTCTGGCTCCTTCTCCCACCAGGAAGGGGCCAGCCCTGAAAGCTCTTGCTGCTCTTCACCTTCCCTGGGCAGCCTATTCACAGGCACAACAGCCCTGCGGATCTGGGCTTTCCCAGAGACGCAAGGTCTCATGGTGCCCGTTCTCGGCAGAGCCTTTTTTCCGAAACGGGAAACGTCCGGCTCCTTCTCCCACCAGGAAGGGGCCAGCCCTGAAAGCTCTTGCTGCTCTTCACCTTCCCTGGGCAGCCTAGTCACAGGCACGACAGCCCTGCGGATGTGGGCTTTCCCAGAGACGCAAGGTCTCATCGTTCCCATTCTCGGCAGAGTCTTTTTTCCGAAATGGGAAACGTCCGGCTCCTTCTCCCACCAGGAAGGGGCCAGCCCTGAAAGCTCTTGCTGCTCTTCACCTTCCCTGGGCAGCCTAGTCACAGGCACGACAGCCCTGCGGATATGGGCTTTCCCAGAGACGCAAGTTGTCATCGTTCCTGTTGTCGGCAGAGCCTTTTTTCCGAAACGGGAAACGTCCAGCTCCTTCTCCCACCAGGAAGGGGCCAGCCCTGAAAGCTCTTGCTGCTCTTCACCTTCCCTGGGCAGCCTATTCACAGGCACAACAGCCCTGGGGAACTGGGCTTTCCCAGAGACGCAAGGTCTCATCGTTCCCGTTCTCGGGAGATCCTTTTGTCAGAAACGGGAAACGTCCGGATCCTTCTCCCACCAGGAAGGGGACAGCCCTGAAAGCTCTTGCTGCTCTTCACCTTCCCTGGGCAGCCTATTCACAGGCACAACAGCCCTGCGGATCTGGGCTTTCCCAGAGACGCAAGGTCTAATGGTGCCCGTTCTCGGCAGAGCCTTTTTTCCGAAACGGGAAACGTCCGGCTCCTTCTCCCACCAGGAAGGGGCCAGCCCTGAAAGCTCTTGCTGCTCTTCACCTTCCCTGGGCAGCCTAGTCACAGGCACGACAGCCCTGCGGATGTGGGCTTTCCCAGAGACGCAAGGTCTCATCGTTCCCATTCTCGGCAGAAACTTTTTTCCGAAATGGGAAACGTCCGGCTCCTTCTCCCACCAGGAAGGGGCCAGCCCTGAAAGCTCTTGCTGCTCTTCACCTTCCCTGGGCAGCCTAGTCACAGGCACGACAGCCCTGCGGATCTGGGCTTTCCCAGAGACGCAAGGTCTCATCGTTCCCGTTCTCGGCAGAGCCTTTTTTTCGAAACGGGAAACGTGCGGCTCCTTCTCCCACCAGGAAGGGGCCAGCCCTGAAAGCTCTTGCTGCTCTTCACCTTCCCTGGGCAGCCTATTCACAGGCACAACAGCCCTGCGGATCTGGGCTTTCCCAGAGACGCAAGGTCTAATGGTGCCCGTTCTCGGCAGAGCCTTTTTTCCGAAACGGGAAACGTCCGGCTCCTTCTCCCACCAGGAAGGGGCCAGCCCTGAAAGCTCTTGCTGCTCTTCACCTTCCCTGGGCAGCCTATTCACAGGCACAACAGCCCTGCGGATCTGGGCTTTCCCAGAGACGCAAGGTCTCAACGTTCCCGTTCTCGGCAGAGCCTTTTTTCCGAAACGGGAAACGTCCGGCTCCTTCTCCCACCAGGAAGGGGCCAGCCCTGAAAGCTCTTGCTGCTCTTCACCTTCCCTGGGCAGCCTAGTCACAGGCACAACAGCCCTGGGGAACTGTGCTTTCCCAGAGACGCAAGGTCTCATCGTTCCCGTTCTCGGGAGATCCTTTTGTCAGAAACGGGAAACGTCCGGATCCTTCTCCCACCAGGAAGGGGACAGCCCCTGAAAGCTCTTGCTGCTCTTCACCTTCCCTGGGCAGCCTATTCACAGGCACAACAGCCCTGCGGATCTGGGCTTTCCCAGAGACGCAAGGTCTCATCGTTCCCGTTCTCGGCAGAGCCTTTTTTCCGAAACGGGAAACGTCTGGCTCCTTCTCCCACCAGGAAGGGGCCAGCCCTGAAAGCTCTTGCTGTTCTTCACCTTCCCTGGGCAGCCTATTCACAGGCACAACAGCCCTGCGGATCTGGGCTTTCCCAGAGACGCAAGGTCTCATGGTGCCCGTTCTCGGCAGAGCCTTTTTTCCGAAATGGGAAACGTCCGGCTCCTTCTCCCACCAGTGAAGGGGCCAGCCCTGAAAGCTCTTGCTGCTCTTCACCTTCCCTGGGCAGCCTAGTCACAGGCACGACAGCCCTGCGGATGTGGGCTTTCCCCAGAGACGCAAGGTCTCATCGTTCCCATTCTCGGCAGAGCCTTTTTTCCGAAATGGGAAACGTCCGGCTCCTTCTCCCACCAGGAAGGGGCCAGCCCTGAAAGCTCTTGCTGCTCTTCACCTTCCCTGGGCAGCCTAGTCACAGGCACGACAGCCCTGCGGATATGGGCTTTCCCAGAGACGCAAGTTGTCATCGTTCCTGTTGTCGGCAGAGCCTTTTTTCCGAAACGGGAAACATCCGGCTCCTTCTCCCACCAGGAAGGGGACAGCCCTGAAAGCTCTTGCTGCTCTTCAACTTCCCTGGGCAGCCTATTCACAGGCACAACAGCCCTGGGGAACTGGGCTTTCCCAGAGACGCAAGGTCATCATCGTTCCCGTTCTCGGCAGAGCCTTTTTTCCGAAATGGGAAACGTCCGGCTCCTTCTCCCACCAGGAAGGGGACAGCCCTGAAATCTCTTGCTGCTCTTCACCTTCCCTGGGCAGCCTATTCACAGGCACAACAGCCCTGCGGATCTGGGCTTTCCCAGAGACGCAAGGTCTCATCGTTCCCGTTCTCGGCAGAGCCTTTTTTTCCGAAACGGGAAACGTCCGGCTCCTTCTCCCACCAGGAAGGGGCCAGCCCTGAAAGCTCTTGCTGTTCTTCACCTTCCCTGGGCAGCCTATTCACAGGCACAACAGCCCTGCGGATCTGGGCTTTCCCAGAGACGCAAGGTCTCATGGTGCCCGTTCTCGGCAGAGCCTTTTTTCCGAAACGGGAAACGTCCGGCTCCTTCTCCCACCAGAAAGGGGCCAGCCCTGAAAGCTCTTGCTGCTCTTCACCTTCCCTGGGCAGCCTAGTCACAGGCACGACAGCCCTGCGGATGTGGGCTTTCCCAGAGACGCAAGGTCTCATCGTTCCCATTCTCGGCAGAGCCTTTTTTCCGAAACGGGAAACGTCCGGCTCCTTCTCCCACCAGGAAGGGGACAGCCCTGAAAGCTCTTGCTGCTCTTCACCTTCCCTGGGCAGCCTAGTCACAGGCACGACAGCCCTGCGGATCTGGGCTTTCCCAGAGACGCAAGGTGTCATCGTTCCTGTTGTCGGCAGAGCCTTTTTTCCGAAACGGGAAACGTCCGGCTCCTTCTCCCACCAGGAAGGGGCCAGCCCTGAAAGCTCTTGCTGCTCTTCACCTTCCCTGGGCAGCCTAGTCACAGGCACAACAGCCCTGGGGAACTGGGCTTTCCCAGAGACGCAAGGTCTCATCGTTCCGTTCTCGGCAGATCCTTTTGTCAGAAACGGGAAACGTCCGGATCCTTCTCCCTCCAGGAAGGGGCCAAGCCCTGAAAGCTCTTGCTGCTCTTCACCTTCCCTGGGCAGCCTATTCACAGGCACAACAGCCCTGGGGATCTGGGCTTTCCCAGAGACGCAAGGTCTAATGGTGCCCGTTCTCGGCAGAGCCTTTTTTCCGAAATGGGAAACGTCGGCTCCTTCTCCCACCAGGAAGGGGCCAGCCCTGAAAGCTCTTGCTGCTCTTCACCTTCCCTGGGCAGCCTATTCACAGGCACAACAGCCCTGCGGATCTGGGCTTTCCCAGAGACGCAAGGTCTCATCGTTCCCGTTCTCGGCAGAGCCTTTTTTCCGAAACGGGAAACGTCCGGCTCCTTCTCCCACCAGGAAGGGGCCAGCCCTGAAAGCTCTTGCTGCTCTTCACCTTCCCTGGGCAGCCTAGTCACAGGCACAACAGCCCTGCGGATGTGGGCTTTCCCAGAGACGCAAGGTCTCATCGTTCCCGTTCTCGGCAGAGCCTTTTTTCCGAAACGGGAAACGTCCGGCTCCTTCTCCCACCAGGAAGGGGCCAGCCCTGAAAGCTCTTGCTGCTCTTCACCTTCCCTGGGCAGCCTATTCACAGGCACAACAGCCCTGCGGATGTGGGCTTTCCCAGAGACGCAAGGTCTCATCGTTCCCGTTCTCGGGAGATCCCTTTTTTCAGAAACGGGAAACGTCCGGATCCTTCTCCCTCCAGGAAGGGGACAGCCCTGAAAGCTCTTGGTGCTCTTCACCTTCCCTGGGCAGCCTATTCACAGGCACAACAGCCCTGCGGATGTGGGGCTTTCCCAGAGACGCAAGGTCTCATCGTTCCCGTTCTCGGCAGAGCCTTTTTTCCGAAACGGGAAACGTCCGGCTCCTTCTCCCACCAGGAAGGGGCCAGCCCTGAAAGCTCTTGCTGCTCTTCACCTTCCCTGGGCAGCCTAGTCACAGGCACAAACAGCCCTGCGGATCTGGGCTTTCCAGAGACGCAAGGTCTCATCGTTCCCGTTCTCGGCAGAGCCTTTTTTCCGAAACGGGAAACGTCCGGCTCCTTCTCCCACCAGGAAGGGGCCAGCCCTGAAAGCTCTTGCTGCTCTTCACCTTCCCTGGGCAGCCTAGTCACAGGCACAACAGCCCTGGGGAACTGTGCTTTCCCCAGAGACGCAAGGTCTCATCGTTCCCGTTCTCGGGAGATCCTTTTGTCAGAAACGGGAAACGTCCGGATCCTTCTCCCTCCAGGAAGGGGACAGCCCTGAAAGCTCTTGCTGCTCTTCACCTTCCCTGGGCAGCCTATTCACAGGCACAACAGCCCTGCGGATCTGGGCTTTCCCAGAGACGCAAGGTCTCATGGTGCCCGTTCTCGCCAGAGCCTTTTTTCCCGATATGGGAAACGTCCGGCTCCTTCTCCCACCAGGAAGGGGGCCAGCCCTGAAAGCTCTTGCTGCTCTTCACCTTCCCTGGGCAGCCTATTCACAGGCACAACAGCCCTGCGGATGTGGGCTTTCCCAGAGACGCAAGGTCTAATGGTGCCCGTTCTCGGCAGAGCCTTTTTTCCGAAACGGGAAACGTCCGGCTCCTTCTCCCACCAGGAAGGGGCCAGCCCTGAAAGCTCTTGCTGCTCTTCACCTTCCCTGGGCAGCCTAGTCACAGGCACGACAGCCCTGCGGATGTGGGCTTTCCCAGAGACGCAAGGTCTCATCGTTCCCATTCTCGGCAGAGCCTTTTTTCCGAAACGGGAAACGTCCGGCTCCTTCTCCCACCAGGAAGGGGACAGCCCTGAAAGCTCTTGCTGCTCTTCACCTTCCCTGGGCAGCCTAGTCACAGGCACGACAGCCCTGCGGATCTGGGCTTTCCCAGAGACGCAAGGTGTCATCTTTCCTGTTGTCGGCAGAGCCTTTTTTCCGAAACGGGAAACGTCCAGCTCCTTCTCCCACCAGGAAGGGGCCAGCCCATAAAGCTCTTGCTGCTCTTCAACTTCCCTGGGCAGCCTATTCACAGGCACAACAGCCCTGCGGATCTGGGCTTTCCCAGAGACGCAAGGTCTCATCGTTCCCGTTCTCGGCAGAGCCTTTTTTCCGAAACGGGAAACGTCCGGATCCTTCTCCCACCAGGAAGGGGCCAGCCCTGAAAGCTCTTGCTGCTCTTCACCTTCCCTGGGCAGCCTATTCACAGGCACAACAGCCCTGCGGATCTGGGCTTTCCCAGAGACGAAAGGTCTCATCGTTCCCGTTCTCGGCAGAGCCTTTTTTCCGAAACGGGAAACGTCCGGCTCCTTCTCCCACCAGGAAGGGGCCAGCCCTGAAAGCTCTTGCTGCTCTTCACCTTCCCTGGGCAGCCTATTCACAGGCACAACAGCCCTGCGGATCTGGGCTTTCCCAGAGACGCAAGGTCTAACGGTGCCCGTTCTCGACAGAGCATTTTTACGAAATGGGAAACGTCCGGCTCCTTCTCCCACCAGGAAGGGGCCAGCCCTGAAAGCTCTTGCTGCTCTTCACCTTCCCTGGGCAGCCTAGTCACAGGCACAACAGCCCTGGGGAACTGGGCTTTCCCAGAGACGCAAGGTCTCATCGTTCCCGTTCTCGGGAGATCCTTTTGTCAGAAACGGGAAACGTCCGGATCCTTCTCCCACCAGGAAGGGGCCAGCCCTGAAAGCTCTTGCTGTTCTTCACCTTCCCTGGGCAGCCTAGTCACAGGCACAACAGCCCTGCGGATCTGGGCTTTCCCAGAGACGCAAGGTCTCATGGTGCCCGTTCTCGGCAGAGCCTTTTTTCCGAAACGGGAAACGTCCGGCTCCTTCTCCCACCAGGAAGGGGCCAGCCCTGAAAGCTCTTGCTGCTCTTCACCTTCCCTGGGCAGCCTATTCACAGGCACAACAGCCCTGCGGATCTGGGCTTTCCCAGAGACGCAAGGTCTCATCGTTCCCGTTCTCGGCAGAGCCTTTTTTCCGAAACGGGAAACGTCCAGCTCCTTCTCCCACCAGGAAGGGGCCAGCCCTGAAAGCTCTTGCTGCTCTTCACCTTCCCTGGGCAGCCTAGTCACAGGCACAACAGCCCTGGGGAACTGTGCTTTCCCAGAGACGCAAGGTCTCATCGTTCCCGTTCTCGGGAGATCCTTTTGTCAGAAACGGGAAACGTCCGGATCCTTCTCCCACCAGGAAGGGGACAGCCCTGAAAGCTCTTGGTGCTCTTCACCTTCCCTGGGCAGCCTATTCACAGGCACAACAGCCCTGCGGATCTGTGCTTTCCCAGAGACGCAAGGTCTCATCGTTCCCGTTCTCGGCAGAGCCTTTTGTCAGAAACGGGAAACGTCTGGCTCCTTCTCCCACCAGGAAGGGGCCAGCCCTGAAAGCTCTTGCTGTTCTTCACCTTCCCTGGGCAGCCTATTCACAGGCACAACAGCCCTGCGGATCTGGGCTTTCCCAGAGACGCAAGGTCTCATGGTGCCCGTTCTCGGCAGAGCCTTTTTTCCGAAACGGGAAACGTCCGGCTCCTTCTCCCACCAGGAAGGGGCCAGCCCTGAAAGCTCTTGCTGCTCTTCACCTTCCCTGGGCAGCCTATTCACAGGCACAACAGCCCTGCGGATCTGGGCTTTCCCAGAGACGCAAGGTCTAATGGTGCCCGTTCTCGGCAGAGCCTTTTTTCCGAAACGGGAAACGTCCGGCTCCTTCTCCCACCAGGAAGGGGCCAGCCCTGAAAGCTCTTGCTGCTCTTCACCTTCCCTGGGCAGCCTAGTCACAGGCACGACAGCCCTGCGGATGTGGGCTTTCCCAGAGACGCAAGGTCTCATCGTTCCCATTCTCGGCAGAGCCTTTTTTCCGAAATGGGAAACGTCCGGCTCCTTCTCCCACCAGGAAGGGGCCAGCCCTGAAAGCTCTTGCTGCTCTTCACCTTCCCTGGGCAGCCTAGTCACAGGCACGACAGCCCTGCGGATCTGGGCTTTCCCAGAGACGCAAGGTGTCATCGTTCCTCTTGTCGGCAGAGCCTTTTTTCCGAAACGGGAAACGTCCAGCTCCTTCTCCCACCAGGAAGGGGCCAGCCCTGAAAGCTCTTGCTGCTCTTCAACTTCCCTGGGCAGCCTATTCACAGGCACAACAGCCCTGGGGAACTGGGCTTTCCCAGAGACGCAAGGTCTCATCGTTCCCGTTCTCGGCAGAGCCTTTTTTCCGAAATGGGAAACGTCCGGCTCCTTCTCCCACCAGGAAGGGGACAGCCCTGAAAGCTCTTGCTGCTCTTCACCTTCCCTGGGCAGCCTATTCACAGGCACAACAGCCCTGGGGAACTGGGCTTTCCCAGAGACGCAAGGTCTCATCGTTCCCGTTCTCGGCAGATCCTTTTGTCAGAAACGGGAAACGTCCGGATCCTTCTCCCTCCAGGAAGGGGCCAGCCCTGAAAGCTCTTGCTGCTCTTCACCTTCCCTGGGCAGCCTATTCACAGGCACAACAGCCCTGCGGATCTGGGCTTTCCCAGAGACGCAAGGTCTAATGGTGCCCGTTCTCGGCAGAGCCTTTTTTCCGAAATGGGAAACGTCCGGATCCTTCTCCCACCAGGAAGGGGCCAGCCCTGAAAGCTCTTGCTGCTCTTCACCTTCCCTGGGCAGCCTATTCACAGGCACAACAGCCCTGCGGATCTGGGCTTTCCCAGAGACGCAAGGTCTCATCGTTCCCGTTCTCGGCAGAGCCTTTTTTCCGAAATGGGAAACGTCCGGCTCCTTCTCCCACCAGGAAGGGGCCAGCCCTGAAAGCTCTTGCTGCTCTTCACCTTCCCTGGGCAGCCTAGTCACAGGCACAACAGCCCTGCGGATCTGGGCTTTCCCAGAGACGCAAGGTCTCATCGTTCCCGTTCTCGGCAGAGCCTTTTTTCCGAAACGGGAAACGTCCGGCTCCTTCTCCCACCAGGAAGGGGCCAGCCCTGAAAGCTCTTGCTGCTCTTCACCTTCCCTGGGCAGCCTAGTCACAGGCACAACAGCCCTGGGGAACTGTGCTTTCCCAGAGACGCAAGGTCTCATCTGTCGGAGTGGGAGCCGAACCCAGAGTAACGACGCGATCTCAATATGAGTATGATCGTTCTCTACTTTATTCAAACACTACAGGGTTTATATAGTCACACGCGGCAGAAGCTGCTACTGGATTGGATAATGGCCTTTGTCCACGAGCCTTAGGCAACACTACGGTTGGTGCTTCTCCTTTGTGCACGCACCTTAGGCAACACTACGGTTGGTGCTTCTCCTTTGTGCACGCACCTTAGGCAAGCTGTAACGCTGACATGCATTCCTCTTTAGTTGTTTTCCTTCTAGCTAATCTTATCTGCCAAGGTCAAGTTACTACTGCTAAAGCCTGGATTGCTCAGGCTTAAGTATACGTGTCCTCTTTCGTTTAGCCATTCTTCCACAACTCCCCGTTCTTCTTTTTGAGCAATCCAGGTTTGATGGACCATGCGCATTATGAGGGTTTTAATACACGAAAACATACAGCTAAAGACAATTATTACAATCAGAATCATTACCAAGAGTCTACCTCCTTCAAGGACCAAGGTTTGTAACCAGCCAGTAATTCCCCATCTACTAAGTAATTTGTTTAACCATCCAAGGCCATCACTAACTTGTAACTTGCCTACTTGTTCCTTCATGGTTTGGAGGGCTTTATGAATCGACTCTGAATGATCTGACAGATTCATGCAACACATTCCATCCAGATCTTCACACCCATGACCATGCGCTAGCAATAAAAAATCTATGGCAGCTCTATTTTGTAGTGTAGCGTGTCTAATACTATCTACATCGGTAAGCAAACCATCCTCTGCTACCAGATGTCGGAGTGGGAGCCGAACCCAGAGTAACGACGCGATCTCAATATGAGTATGATCGTTCTCTACTTTATTCAAACACTACAGGGTTTATATAGTCACACGCGGCAGAAGCTGCTACTGGATTGGATAATGGCCTTTGTCCACGAGCCTTAGGCAACACTACGGTTGGTGCTTCTCCTTTGTGCACGCACCTTAGGCAACACTACGGTTGGTGCTTCTCCTTTGTGCACGCACCTTAGGCAAGCTGTAACGCTGACATGCATTCCTCTTTAGTTGTTTTCCTTCTAGCTAATCTTATCTGCCAAGGTCAAGTTACTACTGCTAAAGCCTGGATTGCTCAGGCTTAAGTATACGTGTCCTCTTTCGTTTAGCCATTCTTCCACACTCATCGTTCCCGTTCTCGGGAGATACTTTTGTCAGAAACGGGAAACGTCCGGATCCTTCTCCCTCCAGGAAGGGGACAGCCCTGAAAGCTCTTGGTGCTCTTCACCTTCCCTGGGCAGCCTATTCACAGGCACAACAGCCCTGCGGATCTGGGCTTTCCCAGAGACGCAAGGTCTCATGGTGCCCGTTCTCGCCAGAGCCTTTTTTCCGAAACGGGAAACGTCCGGCTCCTTCTCCCACCAGGAAGGGGCCAGCCCTGAAAGCTCTTGCTGCTCTTCACCTTCCCTGGGCAGCCTATTCACAGGCACAACAGCCCTGCGGATCTGGGCTTTCCCAGAGACGCAAGGTCTCATGGTGCCCGTTCTCGGCAGAGCCTTTTTTCCGAAACGGGAAACGTCCGGCTCCTTCTCCCACCAGGAAGGGGCCAGCCCTGAAAGCTCTTGCTGCTCTTCACCTTCCCTGGGCAGCCTAGTCACAGGCACGACAGCCCTGCGGATGTGGGCTTTCCCAGAGACGCAAGGTCTCATCGTTCCCATTCTCGGCAGAGCCTTTTTTCCGAAACGGGAAACGTCCGGCTCCTTCTCCCACCAGGAAGGGGCCAGCCCTGAAAGCTCTTGCTGCTCTTCACCTTCCCTGGGCAGCCTAGTCACAGGCACAACAGCCCTGGGGAACTGGGCTTTCCCAGAGACGCAAGGTCTCATCGTTCCCGTTCTCGGGAGATCCTTTTGTCAGAAACGGGAAACGTCCGGATCCTTCTCCCACCAGGAAGGGGACAGCCCTGAAAGCTCTTGCTGCTCTTCAACTTCCCTGGGCAGCCTATTCACAGGCACAACAGCCCTGCGGATCTGTGCTTTCCCAGAGACGCAAGGTCTCATCGTTCCCGTTCTCGGCAGATCCTTTTTTCCGAAATGGGAAACGTGCGGATCCTTCTCCCACCAGGAAGGGGACAGCCCTGAAAGCTCTTGCTGCTCTTCACCTTCCCTGGGCAGCCTATTCACAGGCACAACAGCCCTGCGGATCTGGGCTTTCCCAGAGACGCAAGGTCTAATGGTGCCCGTTCTCGGCAGAGCCTTTTTTCCGAAACGGGAAACGTCCGGCTCCTTCTCCCACCAGGAAGGGGCCAGCCCTGAAAGCTCTTGCTGCTCTTCACCTTCCCTGGGCAGCCTATTCACAGGCACAACAGCCCTGTGGATGTGGGCTTTCCCAGAGACGAAAGGTCTCATCGTTCCCGTTCTCGGCAGAGCCTTTTTTCCGAAACGGGAAACGTCTGGCTCCTTCTCCCACCAGGAAGGGGCCAGCCCTGAAAGCTCTTGCTGCTCTTCACCTTCCCTGGGCAGCCTATTCACAGGCACAACAGCCCTGCGGATCTGGGCTTTCCCAGAGACGCAAGGTCTAATGGTGCCCGTTCTCGGCAGACCATTTTTCCGAAATGGGAAACGTCCGGCTCCTTCTCCCACCAGGAAGGGGACAGCCCTGAAAGCTCTTGCTGCTCTTCACCTTCCCTGGGCAGCCTAGTCACAGGCATGACAGCCCTGCGGATATGGGCTTTCCCAGAGTCGCAAGGTCTCATCGTTCCTGTTGTCGGCAGAGCCTTTTTTCCGAAACGGGAAACGTCTGGCTCCTTCTCCCACCAGGAAGGGGCCAGCCCTGAAAGCTCTTGCTGCTCTTCACCTTCCCTGCGCAGCCTATTCACAGGCATGACAGCCCTGCGGATGTGGGCTTTCCCAGAGACGCAAGGTCTCATCGTTCCTGTTGTCGGCAGAGCCTTTTTTCCGAAACGGGAAACGTCTGGCTCCTTCTCCCACCAGGAAGGGGCCAGCCCTGAAAGCTCTTGCTGCTCTTCACCTTCCCTGGGCAGCCTAGTCACAGGCACGACAGCCCTGCGGATCTGGGCTTTCCCAGAGACGCAAGGTCTCATGGTGCCCGTTCTCGGCAGAGCCTTTTTTCCGAAACGGCAAACGTCCGGCTCCTTCTCCCACCAGGAAGGGGACAGCCCTGAAAGCTCTTGCTGCTCTTCACCTTCCCTGGGCAGCCTATTCACAGGCACAACAGCCCTGCGGATGTGGGCTTTCCCAGAGACGAAAGGTCTCATCGTTCCCGTTCTCGGCAGAGCCTTATTTCCAAAACGGGAAACGTCCGGATCCTTCTCCCACCAGGAAGGGGACAGCCCTGAAAGCTCTTGCTGCTCTTCACCTTCCCTGGGCAGCCTATTCACAGGCACAACAGCCCTGGGGAACTGGGCTTTCCCAGAGACGCAAGGTCTCATCGTTCCCGTTCTCGGCAGAGCCTTTTTTCCGAAACGGGAAACGTCCGGCTCCTTCTCCCACCAGGAAGGGGCCAGCCCTGAAAGCTCTTGCTGCTCTTCACCTTCCCTGGGCAGCCTAGTCACAGGCACGACAGCCCTGGGGAACTGTGCTTTCCCAGAGACGCAAGGTCTCATCGTTCCCGTTCTCGGCAGAGCCTTTTGTCAGAAACGGGAAAGGTCCGGATCCTTCTCCCTCCAGGAAGGGGACAGCCCTGAAAGCTCTTGCTGCTCTTCACCTTCCCTGGGCAGCCTATTCACAGGCACAACAGCCCTGCGGATCTATGCTTTCCCAGAGACGCAAGGTCTCATCGTTCCCGTTCTTGGCAGAGCCTTTTTTCCAAAACGGGAAACGTCTGGCTCCTTCTCCCACCAGGAAGGGGACAGCCCTGAAAGCTCTTGCTGCTCTTCACCTTCCCTGGGCAGCCTATTCACAGGCACAACAGCCCTGCGGATGTGGGCTTTCCCAGAGACGCAAGGTCTCATCGTTCCCGTTCTCGGCAGAGCCTTTTTTCCGAAACGGGAAACGTCCGGCTCCTTCTCCCACCAGGAAGGGGCCAGCCCTGAAAGCTCTTGCTGCTCTTCACCTTCCCTGGGCAGCCTAGTCACAGGCACAACAGCCCTGGGGAACTGTGCTTTCCCAGAGACGCAAGGTCTCATCGTTCCCGTTCTCGGCAGAGCCTTTTGTCAGAAACGGGAAAGGTCCAGATCCTTCTCCCTCCAGGAAGGGGACAGCCCTGAAAGCTCTTGCTGCTCTTCACCTTCCCTGGGCAGCCTATTCACAGGCACAACAGCCCTGCGGATCTGTGCTTTCCCAGAGACGCAAGGTCTCATCGTTCCCGTTCTCGGCAGAGCCTTTTTTCCGAAACGGGAAACGTCCGGCTCCTTCTCCCACCAGGAAGGGGCCAGCCCTGAAAGCTCTTGCTGCTCTTCACCTTCCCTGGGCAGCCTATTCACAGGCACAACAGCCCTGCGGATCTGGGCTTTCCCAGAGACACAAGGTCTCATGGTGCCCGTTCTCGGCAGAGCCTTTTTTCCGAAACGGGAAACGTCCGGCTCCTTCTCCCACCAGGAAGGGGCCAGCCCTGAAAGCTCTTGCTGCTCTTCACCTTCCCTGGGCAGCCTATTCACAGGCACAACAGCCCTGCGGATCTGGGCTTTCCCAGAGACGCAAGGTCTAATGGTGCCCGTTCTCGGCAGAGCCTTTTTTCCGAAACGGGAAACGTCCGGCTCCTTCTCCCACCAGGAAGGGGACAGCCCTGAAAGCTCTTGCTGCTCTTCACCTTCCCTGGGCAGCCTAGTCACAGGCACAACAGGCCTGCGGATCTGGGCTTTCCCAGAGACGCAAGGTCTAATGGTGCCCGTTCTCGGCAGAGCCTTTTTTCCGAAACGGGAAACGTCCGGCTCCTTCTCCCACCAGGAAGGGGCCAGCCCTGAAAGCTCTTGCTGCTCTTCACCTTCCCTGGGCAGCCTATTCACAGGCACAACAGCCCTGGGGAACTGGGCTTTCCCAGAGACGCAAGGTCTCATCGTTCCCGTTCTCGGCAGAGCCTTTTTTCCGAAATGGGAAACGTCCGGCTCCTTCTCCCACCAGGAAGGGGCCAGCCCTGAAAGCTCTTGCTGCTCTTCACCTTCCCTGGGCAGCCTATTCACAGGCACAACAGCCCTGGGGAACTGGGCTTTCCCAGAGACGCAAGGTCTCATCGTTCCCGTTCTCGGCAGAGCCTTTTGTCAGAAACGGGAAACGTCCGGATCCTTCTCCCTCCAGGAAGGGGCCAGCCCTGAAAGCTCTTGCTGCTCTTCACCTTCCCTGGGCAGCCTATTCACAGGCACAACAGCCCTGCGGATCTGGGCTTTCCCAGAGACGCAAGGTCTAATGGTGCCCGTTCTCGGCAGAGCCTTTTTTCCGAAATGGGAAACGTCCGGATCCTTCTCCCACCAGGAAGGGGCCAGCCCTGAAAGCTCTTGCTGCTCTTCACCTTCCCTGGGCAGCCTATTCACAGGCACAACAGCCCTGCGGATCTGGGCTTTCCCAGAGACGCAAGGTCTCATCGTTCCCGTTCTCGGCAGAGCCTTTTTTCCGAAATGGGAAACGTCCGGCTCCTTCTCCCACCAGGAAGGGGCCAGCCCTGAAAGCTCTTGCTGCTCTTCACCTTCCCTGGGCAGCCTAGTCACAGGCACAACAGCCCTGCGGATCTGGGCTTTCCCAGAGACGCAAGGTCTCATCGTTCCCGTTCTCGGCAGAGCCTTTTTTCCGAAACGGGAAACGTCCGGCTCCTTCTCCCACCAGGAAGGGGCCAGCCCTGAAAGCTCTTGCTGCTCTTCACCTTCCCTGGGCAGCCTAGTCACAGGCACAACAGCCCTGGGGAACTGTGCTTTCCCAGAGACGCAAGGTCTCATCGTTCCCGTTCTCGGGAGATACTTTTGTCAGAAACGGGAAACGTCCGGATCCTTCTCCCTCCAGGAAGGGGACAGCCCTGAAAGCTCTTGGTGCTCTTCACCTTCCCTGGGCAGCCTATTCACAGGCACAACAGCCCTGCGGATCTGGGCTTTCCCAGAGACGCAAGGTCTCATGGTGCCCGTTCTCGCCAGAGCCTTTTTTCCGAAACGGGAAACGTCCGGCTCCTTCTCCCACCAGGAAGGGGCCAGCCCTGAAAGCTCTTGCTGCTCTTCACCTTCCCTGGGCAGCCTATTCACAGGCACAACAGCCCTGCGGATCTGGGCTTTCCCAGAGACGCAAGGTCTAATGGTGCCCGTTCTCGGCAGAGCCTTTTTTCCGAAACGGGAAACGTCCGGCTCCTTCTCCCACCAGGAAGGGGCCAGCCCTGAAAGCTCTTGCTGCTCTTCACCTTCCCTGGGCAGCCTAGTCACAGGCACGACAGCCCTGCGGATGTGGGCTTTCCCAGAGACGCAAGGTCTCATCGTTCCCATTCTCGGCAGAGCCTTTTTTCCGAAACGGGAAACGTCCGGCTCCTTCTCCCACCAGGAAGGGGCCAGCCCTGAAAGCTCTTGCTGCTCTTCACCTTCCCTGGGCAGCCTAGTCACAGGCACAACAGCCCTGCAGATCTGGGCTTTCCCAGAGACGCAAGGTCTCATCGTTCCCGTTCTCGGGAGATCCTTTTGTCAGAAACGGGAAACGTCCGGATCCTTCTCCCACCAGGAAGGGGACAGCCCTGAAAGCTCTTGCTGCTCTTCAACTTCCCTGGGCAGCCTATTCACAGGCACAACAGCCCTGCGGATCTGTGCTTTCCCAGAGACGCAAGGTCTCATCGTTCCCGTTCTCGGCAGATCCTTTTTTCCGAAATGGGAAACGTCCGGATCCTTCTCCCACCAGGAAGGGGCCAGCCCTGAAAGCTCTTGCTGCTCTTCACCTTCCCTGGGCAGCCTATTCACAGGCACAACAGCCCTGCGGATCTGGGCTTTCCCAGAGACGCAAGGTCTAATGGTGCCCGTTCTCGGCAGAGCCTTTTTTCCGAAACGGGAAACGTCCGGCTCCTTCTCCCACCAGGAAGGGGCCAGCCCTGAAAGCTCTTGCTGCTCTTCACCTTCCCTGGGCAGCCTATTCACAGGCACAACAGCCCTGTGGATGTGGGCTTTCCCAGAGACGAAAGGTCTCATCGTTCCCGTTCTCGGCAGAGCCTTTTTTCCGAAACGGGAAACGTCTGGCTCCTTCTCCCACCAGGAAGGGGCCAGCCCTGAAAGCTCTTGCTGCTCTTCACCTTCCCTGGGCAGCCTATTCACAGGCACAACAGCCCTGCGGATCTGGGCTTTCCCAGAGACGCAAGGTCTAATGGTGCCCGTTCTCGGCAGACCATTTTTCCGAAATGGGAAACTTCCGGCTCCTTCTCCCACCAGGAAGGGGACAGCCCTGAAAGCTCTTGCTGCTCTTCACCTTCCCTGGGCAGCCTATTCACAGGCACAACAGCCCTGCGGATCTGGGCTTTCCCAGAGTCGCAAGGTCTCATCGTTCCTGTTGTCGGCAGAGCCTTTTTTCCGAAACGGGAAACGTCTGGCTCCTTCTCCCACCAGGAAGGGGCCAGCCCTGAAAGCTCTTGCTGCTCTTCACCTTCCCTGCGCAGCCTATTCACAGGCATGACAGCCCTGCGGATGTGGGCTTTCCCAGAGACGCAAGGTCTCATCGTTCCTGTTGTCGGCAGAGCCTTTTTTCCGAAACGGGAAACGTCTGGCTCCTTCTCCCACCAGGAAGGGGCCAGCCCTGAAAGCTCTTGCTGCTCTTCACCTTCCCTGGGCAGCCTAGTCACAGGCACGACAGCCCTGCGGATCTGGGCTTTCCCAGAGACGCAAGGTCTAATGGTGCCCGTTCTCGGCAGAGCCTTTTTTCCGAAACGGCAAACGTCCGGCTCCTTCTCCCACCAGGAAGGGGACAGCCCTGAAAGCTCTTGCTGCTCTTCACCTTCCCTGGGCAGCCTATTCACAGGCACAACAGCCCTGCGGATGTGGGCTTTCCCAGAGACGAAAGGTCTCATCGTTCCCGTTCTCGGCAGAGCCTTATTTCCAAAACGGGAAACGTCCGGATCCTTCTCCCACCAGGAAGGGGACAGCCCTGAAAGCTCTTGCTGCTCTTCACCTTCCCTGGGCAGCCTATTCACAGGCACAACAGCCCTGGGGAACTGGGCTTTCCCAGAGACGCAAGGTCTCATCGTTCCCGTTCTCGGCAGAGCCTTTTTTCCGAAACGGGAAACGTCCGGCTCCTTCTCCCACCAGGAAGGGGCCAGCCCTGAAAGCTCTTGCTGCTCTTCACCTTCCCTGGGCAGCCTAGTCACAGGCACGACAGCCCTGGGGAACTGTGCTTTCCCAGAGACGCAAGGTCTCATCGTTCCCGTTCTCGGCAGAGCCTTTTGTCAGAAACGGGAAAGGTCCGGATCCTTCTCCCTCCAGGAAGGGGACAGCCCTGAAAGCTCTTGCTGCTCTTCACCTTCCCTGGGCAGCCTATTCACAGGCACAACAGCCCTGCGGATCTATGCTTTCCCAGAGACGCAAGGTCTCATCGTTCCCGTTCTTGGCAGAGCCTTTTTTCCAAAACGGGAAACGTCTGGCTCCTTCTCCCACCAGGAAGGGGACAGCCCTGAAAGCTCTTGCTGCTCTTCACCTTCCCTGGGCAGCCTATTCACAGGCACAACAGCCCTGCGGATGTGGGCTTTCCCAGAGACGCAAGGTCTCATCGTTCCCGTTCTCGGCAGAGCCTTTTTTCCGAAACGGGAAACGTCCGGCTCCTTCTCCCACCAGGAAGGGGCCAGCCCTGAAAGCTCTTGCTGCTCTTCACCTTCCCTGGGCAGCCTAGTCACAGGCACAACAGCCCTGGGGAACTGTGCTTTCCCAGAGACGCAAGGTCTCATCGTTCCCGTTCTCGGCAGAGCCTTTTGTCAGAAACGGGAAAGGTCCAGATCCTTCTCCCTCCAGGAAGGGGACAGCCCTGAAAGCTCTTGCTGCTCTTCACCTTCCCTGGGCAGCCTATTCACAGGCACAACAGCCCTGCGGATCTGTGCTTTCCCAGAGACGCAAGGTCTCATCGTTCCCGTTCTCGGCAGAGCCTTTTTTCCGAAACGGGAAACGTCCGGCTCCTTCTCCCACCAGGAAGGGGCCAGCCCTGAAAGCTCTTGCTGCTCTTCACCTTCCCTGGGCAGCCTATTCACAGGCACAACAGCCCTGCGGATCTGGGCTTTCCCAGAGACACAAGGTCTCATGGTGCCCGTTCTCGGCAGAGCCTTTTTTCCGAAACGGGAAACGTCCGGCTCCTTCTCCCACCAGGAAGGGGCCAGCCCTGAAAGCTCTTGCTGCTCTTCACCTTCCCTGGGCAGCCTAGTCACAGGCACAACAGCCCTGCGGATCTGGGCTTTCCCAGAGACGCAAGGTCTAATGGTGCCCGTTCTCGGCAGAGCCTTTTTTCCGAAACGGGAAACGTCCGGCTCCTTCTCCCACCAGGAAGGGGACAGCCCTGAAAGCTCTTGCTGCTCTTCACCTTCCCTGGGCAGCCTAGTCACAGGCACAACAGGCCTGCGGATCTGGGCTTTCCCAGAGACGCAAGGTCTAATGGTGCCCGTTCTCGGCAGAGCCTTTTTTCCGAAACGGGAAACGTCCGGCTCCTTCTCCCACCAGGAAGGGGACAGCCCTGAAAGCTCTTGCTGCTCTTCACCTTCCCTGGGCAGCCTATTCACAGGCACAACAGCCCTGCGGATGTGGGCTTTCCCAGAGACGCAAGGTGTCATCGTTCCTGTTGTCGGCAGAGCCTTTTTTCCGAAACGGGAAACGTCTGGCTCCTTCTCCCACCAGGAAGGGGCCAGCCCTGAAAGCTCTTGCTGCTCTTCAACTTCCCTGGGCAGCCTATTCACAGGCACAACAGCCCTGTGGATCTGGGCTTTCCCAGAGACGCAAGGTCTCATCGTTCCCGTTCTCGGCAGAGCCTTTTTTCCGAAACGGGAAACGTCCGGCTCCTTCTCCCACCAGGAAGGGGAGAGCCCTGAAAGCTCTTGCTGCTCTTCACCTTCCCTGGGCAGCCTATTCACAGGCACAACAGCCCTGCGGATGTGGGCTTTCCCAGAGACGCAAGGTCTCATCGTTCCCGTTCTCGCAGATCCTTTTTTCCGAAATGGGAAATGTCCGGATCCTTCTCCCACCAGGAAGGGGCCAGCCCTGAAAGCTCTTGCTGCTCTTCACCTTCCCTGGGCAGCCTAGTCACAGGCACGACAGCCCTGCGGATCTGGGCTTTCCCAGAGACGCAAGGTCTAATGGTGCCCGTTCTCGGCAGAGCCTTTTTTCCGAAACGGCAAACGTCCGGCTCCTTCTCCCACCAGGAAGGGGACAGCCCTGAAAGCTCTTGCTGCTCTTCACCTTCCCTGGGCAGCCTATTCACAGGCACAACAGCCCTGCGGATGTGGGCTTTCCCAGAGACGAAAGGTCTCATCGTTCCCGTTCTCGGCAGAGCCTTATTTCCAAAACGGGAAACGTCCGGATCCTTCTCCCACCAGGAAGGGGACAGCCCTGAAAGCTCTTGCTGCTCTTCACCTTCCCTGGGCAGCCTATTCACAGGCACAACAGCCCTGGGGAACTGGGCTTTCCCAGAGACGCAAGGTCTCATCGTTCCCGTTCTCGGCAGAGCCTTTTTTCCGAAACGGGAAACGTCCGGCTCCTTCTCCCACCAGGAAGGGGCCAGCCCTGAAAGCTCTTGCTGCTCTTCACCTTCCCTGGGCAGCCTAGTCACAGGCACGACAGCCCTGGGGAACTGTGCTTTCCCAGAGACGCAAGGTCTCATCGTTCCCGTTCTCGGCAGAGCCTTTTGTCAGAAACGGGAAAGGTCCGGATCCTTCTCCCTCCAGGAAGGGGACAGCCCTGAAAGCTCTTGCTGCTCTTCACCTTCCCTGGGCAGCCTATTCACAGGCACAACAGCCCTGCGGATCTATGCTTTCCCAGAGACGCAAGGTCTCATCGTTCCCGTTCTTGGCAGAGCCTTTTTTCCAAAACGGGAAACGTCTGGCTCCTTCTCCCACCAGGAAGGGGACAGCCCTGAAAGCTCTTGCTGCTCTTCACCTTCCCTGGGCAGCCTATTCACAGGCACAACAGCCCTGCGGATGTGGGCTTTCCCAGAGACGCAAGGTCTCATCGTTCCCGTTCTCGGCAGAGCCTTTTTTCCGAAACGGGAAACGTCCGGCTCCTTCTCCCACCAGGAAGGGGCCAGCCCTGAAAGCTCTTGCTGCTCTTCACCTTCCCTGGGCAGCCTAGTCACAGGCACAACAGCCCTGGGGAACTGTGCTTTCCCAGAGACGCAAGGTCTCATCGTTCCCGTTCTCGGCAGAGCCTTTTGTCAGAAACGGGAAAGGTCCAGATCCTTCTCCCTCCAGGAAGGGGACAGCCCTGAAAGCTCTTGCTGCTCTTCACCTTCCCTGGGCAGCCTATTCACAGGCACAACAGCCCTGCGGATCTGTGCTTTCCCAGAGACGCAAGGTCTCATCGTTCCCGTTCTCGGCAGAGCCTTTTTTCCGAAACGGGAAACGTCCGGCTCCTTCTCCCACCAGGAAGGGGCCAGCCCTGAAAGCTCTTGCTGCTCTTCACCTTCCCTGGGCAGCCTATTCACAGGCACAACAGCCCTGCGGATCTGGGCTTTCCCAGAGACACAAGGTCTCATGGTGCCCGTTCTCGGCAGAGCCTTTTTTCCGAAACGGGAAACGTCCGGCTCCTTCTCCCACCAGGAAGGGGCCAGCCCTGAAAGCTCTTGCTGCTCTTCACCTTCCCTGGGCAGCCTATTCACAGGCACAACAGCCCTGCGGATCTGGGCTTTCCCAGAGACGCAAGGTCTAATGGTGCCCGTTCTCGGCAGAGCCTTTTTTCCGAAACGGGAAACGTCCGGCTCCTTCTCCCACCAGGAAGGGGACAGCCCTGAAAGCTCTTGCTGCTCTTCACCTTCCCTGGGCAGCCTAGTCACAGGCACAACAGGCCTGCGGATCTGGGCTTTCCCAGAGACGCAAGGTCTAATGGTGCCCGTTCTCGGCAGAGCCTTTTTTCCGAAACGGGAAACGTCCGGCTCCTTCTCCCACCAGGAAGGGGACAGCCCTGAAAGCTCTTGCTGCTCTTCACCTTCCCTGGGCAGCCTATTCACAGGCACAACAGCCCTGCGGATGTGGGCTTTCCCAGAGACGCAAGGTGTCATCGTTCCTGTTGTCGGCAGAGACTTTTTTCCGAAACGGGAAACGTCTGGCTCCTTCTCCCACCAGGAAGGGGCCAGCCCTGAAAGCTCTTGCTGCTCTTCAACTTCCCTGGGCAGCCTATTCACAGGCACAACAGCCCTGTGGATCTGGGCTTTCCCAGAGACGCAAGGTCTCATCGTTCCCGTTCTCGGCAGAGCCTTTTTTCCGAAACGGGAAACGTCCGGCTCCTTCTCCCACCAGGAAGGGGAGAGCCCTGAAAGCTCTTGCTGCTCTTCACCTTCCCTGGGCAGCCTATTCACAGGCACAACAGCCCTGCGGATCTGGGCTTTCCCAGAGACGCAAGGTCTCATCGTTCCCGTTCTCGCAGATCCTTTTTTCCGAAATGGGAAATGTCCGGATCCTTCTCCCACCAGGAAGGGGCCAGCCCTGAAAGCTCTTGCTGCTCTTCACCTTCCCTGGGCAGCCTATTCACAGGCACAACAGCCCTGCGGATCTGGGCTTTCCCAGAGACGCAAGGTCTAATGGTGCCCGTTCTCGGCAGAGCCTTTTTTCCGAAACGGGAAACGTCCGGCTCCTTCTCCCACCAGGAAGGGGCCAGCCCTGAAAGCTCTTGCTGCTCTTCACCTTCCCTGGGCAGCCTAGTCACAGGCACAACAGCCCTGGGGAACTGTGCTTTCCCAGAGACGCAAGGTCTCATCGTTCCCGTTCTCGGCAGAGCCTTTTTTCCGAAACGGGAAACGTCTGGCTCCTTCTCCCACCAGGAAGGGGACAGCCCTGAAAGCTCTTGCTGCTCTTCACCTTCCCTGGGCAGCCTAGTCACAGGCACAACAGCCCTGGGGAACTGTGCTTTCCCAGAGACGCAAGGTCTAATGGTGCCCGTTCTCGGCAGAGCCTTTTTTCCGAAACGGGAAACGTCCGGCTCCTTCTCCCACCAGGAAGGGGCCAGCCCTGAAAGCTCTTGCTGCTCTTCACCTTCCCTGGGCAGCCTAGTCACAGGCACAACAGGCCTGCGGATCTGGGCTTTCCCAGAGACGCAAGGTCTCATCATTCCCATTCTCGGCAGAGCCTTTTTTCCGAAATGGGAAACGTCCGGCTCCTTCTCCCACCAGGAAGGGGACAGCCCTGAAAGCTCTTGCTGCTCTTCACCTTCCCTGGGCAGCCTATTCACAGGCACGACAGCCCTGCGGATCTGGGCTTTCCCAGAGACGCAAGGTGTCATCGTTCCTGTTGTCGGCAGAGCCTTTTTTCCGAAACGGGAAACGTCCAGCTCCTTCTCCCACCAGGAAGGGGCCAGCCCTGAAAGCTCTTGCTGCTCTTCAACTTCCCTGGGCAGCCTATTCACAGGCACAACAGCCCTGTGGATCTGGGCTTTCCCAGAGACGCAAGGTCTCATCGTTCCCGTTCTCGGCAGAGCCTTTTTTCCGAAACGGGAAACGTCCGGCTCCTTCTCCCACCAGGAAGGGGAGAGCCCTGAAAGCTCTTGCTGCTCTTCACCTTCCCTGGGCAGCCTATTCACAGGCACAACAGCCCTGCGGATGTGGGCTTTCCCAGAGACGCAAGGTCTCATCGTTCCCGTTCTCGCAGATCCTTTTTTTCCGAAATGGGAAACGTCCGGATCCTTCTCCCACCAGGAAGGGGCCAGCCCTGAAAGCTCTTGCTGCTCTTCACCTTCCCTGGGCAGCCTATTCACAGGCACAACAGCCCTGCGGATCTGGGCTTTCCCAGAGACGCAAGGTCTAATGGTGCCCGTTCTCGGCAGAGCCTTTTTTCCGAAACGGGAAACGTCCGGCTCCTTCTCCCACCAGGAAGGGGCCAGCCCTGAAAGCTCTTGCTGCTCTTCACCTTCCCTGGGCAGCCTATTCACAGGCACAACAGCCCTGGGGAACTGTGCTTTCCCAGAGACGCAAGGTCTCATCGTTCCCGTTCTCGGCAGAGCCTTTTTTCCGAAACGGGAAACGTCTGGCTCCTTCTCCCACCAGGAAGGGGACAGCCCTGAAAGCTCTTGCTGCTCTTCACCTTCCCTGGGCAGCCTAGTCACAGGCACAACAGCCCTGGGGAACTGTGCTTTCCCAGAGACGCAAGGTCTAATGGTGCCCGTTCTCGGCAGAGCCTTTTTTCCGAAACGGGAAACGTCCGGCTCCTTCTCCCACCAGGAAGGGGCCAGCCCTGAAAGCTCTTGCTGCTCTTCACCTTCCCTGGGCAGCCTATTCACAGGCACAACAGCCCTGTGGATCTGGGCTTTCCCAGAGACGCAAGGTCTAATGGTGCCCGTTCTCGGCAGAGCCTTTTTTCCGAAACGGGAAACGTCCGGCTCCTTCTCCCACCAGGAAGGGGCCAGCCCTGAAAGCTCTTGCTGCTCTTCACCTTCCCTGGGCAGCCTATTCACAGGCACAACAGCCCTGCGGATCTGGGCTTTCCCAGAGACGCAAGGTCTCATCGTTCCCGTTCTCGCAGATCCTTTTTTCCGAAATGGGAAACGTCCGGATCCTTCTCCCACCAGGAAGGGGCCAGCCCTGAAAGCTCTTGCTGCTCTTCACCTTCCCTGGGCAGCCTATTCACAGGCACAACAGCCCTGCGGATCTGGGCTTTCCCAGAGACGCAAGGTCTAATGGTGCCCGTTCTCGGCAGAGCCTTTTTTCCGAAACGGGAAACGTCCGGCTCCTTCTCCCACCAGGAAGGGGCCAGCCCTAAAAGCTCTTGCTGCTCTTCACCTTCCCTGGGCATCCTAGTCACAGGCACAACAGGCCTGCGGATCTGGGCTTTCCCAGAGACGCAAGGTCTAATGGTGCCCGTTCTCGGCAGAGCCTTTTTTCCGAAATGGGAAACGTCCGGCTCCTTCTCCCACCAGGAAGGGGCCAGCCCTGAAAGCTCTTGCTGCTCTTCACCTTCCCTGGGCAGCCTATTCACAGGCACAACAGCCCTGCGGATGTGGGCTTTCCCAGAGACGCAAGGTCTCATCGTTCTCATTCTCGGCAGAGCCTTTTTTCCGAAACGGGAAACGTCCGGCTCCTTCTCCCACCAGGAAGGGGCCAGCCCTGAAAGCTCTTGCTGCTCTTCACCTTCCCTGGGCAGCCTAGTCACAGGCACGACAGCCCTGCGGATGTGAGCTTTCCCAGAGACGCAAGGTCTCATCGTTCCCGTTCTCGGCAGAGCCTTTTTTCCGAAACGGGAAACGTCCGGCTCCTTCTCCCACCAGGAAGGGGCCAGCCCTGAAAGCTCTTGCTGCTCTTCAACTTCCCTGGGCAGCCTATTCACAGGCACAACAGCCCTGTGGATCTGGGCTTTCCCAGAGACGCAAGGTCTCATCGTTCCCGTTCTCGGCAGAGCCTTTTTTCCGAAACGGGAAACGTCCGGCTCCTTCTCCCACCAGGAAGGGGACAGCCCTGAAAGCTCTTGCTGCTCTTCACCTTCCCTGGGCAGCCTATTCACAGGCACAACAGCCCTGCGGATCTGGGCTTTCCCAGAGACGCAAGGTCTCATCGTTCCCGTTCTCGCAGATCCTTTTTTCCGAAATGGGAAACGTCCGGCTCCTTCTCCCACCAGGAAGGGGACAGCCCTGAAAGCTCTTGCTGCTCTTCACCTTCCCTGGGCAGCCTATTCACAGGCACAACAGCCCTGCGGATCTGGGCTTTCCCAGAGACGCAAGGTCTAATGGTGCCCGTTCTCGGCAGAGCCTTTTTTCCGAAACGGGAAACGTCCGGCTCCTTCTCCCACCAGGAAGGGGCCAGCCCTGAAAGCTCTTGCTGCTCTTCACCTTCCCTGGGCAGCCTATTCACAGGCACAACAGCCCTGGGGAACTGGGCTTTCCCAGAGACGCAAGGTCTCATCGTTCCCGTTCTCGGCAGAGCCTTTTTTCCGAAACGGGAAACGTCTGGCTCCTTCTCCCACCAGGAAGGGGACAGCCGTGAAAGCTCTTGCTGCTCTTCACCTTCCCTGGGCAGCCTATTCACAGGCACAACAGCCCTGGGGAACTGTGCTTTCCCAGAGACGCAAGGTCTAATGATGCCCGTTCTCGGCAGAGCATTTTTCCGAAATGGGAAACGTCCGGCTCCTTCTCCCACCAGGAAGGGGCCAGCCCTGAAAGCTCTTGCTGCTCTTCACCTTCCCTGGGCAGCCTAGTCACAGGCATGACAGCCCTGCGGATCTGGGCTTTCCCAGAGACGCAAGGTCTCATCGTTCCTGTTGTCGGCAGAGCCTTTTTTCCGAAACGGGAAACGTCCGGCTCCTTCTCCCACCAGGAAGGGGCCAGCCCTGAAAGCTCTTGCTGCTCTTCACCTTCCCTGGGCAGCCTATTCACAGGCACAACAGCCCTGGGGAACTGTGCTTTCCCAGAGACGCAAGGTCTCATCGTTCCCGTTCTCGGCAGAGCCTTTTTTCCGAAACGGGAAACGTCTGGCTCCTTCTCCCACCAGGAAGGGGACAGCCCTGAAAGCTCTTGCTGCTCTTCACCTTCCCTGGGCAGCCTAGTCACAGGCACAACAGCCCTGGGGAACTGTGCTTTCCCAGAGACGCAAGGTCTAATGGTGCCCGTTCTCGGCAGAGCCTTTTTTCCGAAACGGGAAACGTCCGGCTCCTTCTCCCACCAGGAAGGGGCCAGCCCTGAAAGCTCTTGCTGCTCTTCACCTTCCCTGGGCAGCCTATTCACAGGCACAACAGCCCTGTGGATCTGGGCTTTCCCAGAGACGCAAGGTCTAATGGTGCCCGTTCTCGGCAGAGCCTTTTTTCCGAAACGGGAAACGTCCGGCTCCTTCTCCCACCAGGAAGGGGCCAGCCCTGAAAGCTCTTGCTGCTCTTCACCTTCCCTGGGCAGCCTATTCACAGGCACAACAGCCCTGCGGATCTGGGCTTTCCCAGAGACGCAAGGTCTCATCGTTCCCGTTCTCGCAGATCCTTTTTTCCGAAATGGGAAACGTCCGGATCCTTCTCCCACCAGGAAGGGGCCAGCCCTGAAAGCTCTTGCTGCTCTTCACCTTCCCTGGGCAGCCTATTCACAGGCACAACAGCCCTGCGGATCTGGGCTTTCCCAGAGACGCAAGGTCTAATGGTGCCCGTTCTCGGCAGAGCCTTTTTTCCGAAACGGGAAACGTCCGGCTCCTTCTCCCACCAGGAAGGGGCCAGCCCTAAAAGCTCTTGCTGCTCTTCACCTTCCCTGGGCATCCTAGTCACAGGCACAACAGGCCTGCGGATCTGGGCTTTCCCAGAGACGCAAGGTCTAATGGTGCCCGTTCTCAGCAGAGCCTTTTTTCCGAAATGGGAAACGTCCGGCTCCTTCTCCCACCAGGAAGGGGCCAGCCCTGAAAGCTCTTGCTGCTCTTCACCTTCCCTGGGCAGCCTATTCACAGGCACAACAGCCCTGCGGATGTGGGCTTTCCCAGAGACGCAAGGTCTCATCGTTCTCATTCTCGGCAGAGCCTTTTTTCCGAAACGGGAAACGTCCGGCTCCTTCTCCCACCAGGAAGGGGCCAGCCCTGAAAGCTCTTGCTGCTCTTCACCTTCCCTGGGCAGCCTAGTCACAGGCACGACAGCCCTGCGGATGTGAGCTTTCCCAGAGACGCAAGGTCTCATCGTTCCCGTTCTCGGCAGAGCCTTTTTTCCGAAACGGGAAACGTCCGGCTCCTTCTCCCACCAGGAAGGGGCCAGCCCTGAAAGCTCTTGCTGCTCTTCAACTTCCCTGGGCAGCCTATTCACAGGCACAACAGCCCTGTGGATCTGGGCTTTCCCAGAGACGCAAGGTCTCATCGTTCCCGTTCTCGGCAGAGCCTTTTTTCCGAAACGGGAAACGTCCGGCTCCTTCTCCCACCAGGAAGGGGACAGCCCTGAAAGCTCTTGCTGCTCTTCACCTTCCCTGGGCAGCCTATTCACAGGCACAACAGCCCTGCGGATCTGGGCTTTCCCAGAGACGCAAGGTCTCATCGTTCCCGTTCTCGCAGATCCTTTTTTCCGAAATGGGAAACGTCCGGCTCCTTCTCCCACCAGGAAGGGGACAGCCCTGAAAGCTCTTGCTGCTCTTCACCTTCCCTGGGCAGCCTATTCACAGGCACAACAGCCCTGCGGATCTGGGCTTTCCCAGAGACGCAAGGTCTAATGGTGCCCGTTCTCGGCAGAGCCTTTTTTCCGAAACGGGAAACGTCCGGCTCCTTCTCCCACCAGGAAGGGGCCAGCCCTGAAAGCTCTTGCTGCTCTTCACCTTCCCTGGGCAGCCTATTCACAGGCACAACAGCCCTGGGGAACTGTGCTTTCCCAGAGACGCAAGGTCTAATGATGCCCGTTCTCGGCAGAGCATTTTTCCCGAAATGGGAAACGTCTGGCTCCTTCTCCCACCAGGAAGGGGCCAGCCCTGAAAGCTCTTGCTGCTCTTCACCTTCCCTGGGCAGCCTAGTCACAGGCATGACAGCCCTGCGGATCTGGGCTTTCCCAGAGACGCAAGGTCTCATCGTTCCTGTTGTCGGCAGAGCCTTTTTTCCGAAACGGGAAACGTCCGGCTCCTTCTCCCACCAGGAAGGGGCCAGCCCTGAAAGCTCTTGCTGCTCTTCACCTTCCCTGGGCAGCCTATTCACAGGCACAACAGCCCTGGGGAACTGGGCTTTCCCAGAGACGAAAGGTCTCATCGTTCCCGTTCTCGGCAGAGCCTTTTTTCCGAAACGGGAAACGTCTGGCTCCTTCTCCCACCAGGAAGGGGACAGCCGTGAAAGCTCTTGCTGCTCTTCACCTTCCCTGGGCAGCCTATTCACAGGCACAACAGCCCTGGGGAACTGTGCTTTCCCAGAGACGCAAGGTCTAATGATGCCCGTTCTCGGCAGAGCATTTTTCCGAAATGGGAAACGTCCGGCTCCTTCTCCCACCAGGAAGGGGCCAGCCCTGAAAGCTCTTGCTGCTCTTCACCTTCCCTGGGCAGCCTATTCACAGGCACAACAGCCCTGGGGAACTGTGCTTTCCCAGAGACGCAAGGTCTAATGATGCCCGTTCTCGGCAGAGCATTTTTCCGAAATGGGAAACGTCCGGCTCCTTCTCCCACCAGGAAGGGGCCAGCCCTGAAAGCTCTTGCTGCTCTTCACCTTCCCTGGGCAGCCTAGTCACAGGCATGACAGCCCTGCGGATCTGGGCTTTCCCAGAGACGCAAGGTCTCATCGTTCCTGTTGTCGGCAGAGCCTTTTTTCCGAAACGGGAAACGTCCGGCTCCTTCTCCCACCAGGAAGGGGCCAGCCCTGAAAGCTCTTGCTGCTCTTCACCTTCCCTGGGCAGCCTATTCACAGGCACAACAGCCCTGGGGAACTGGGCTTTCCCAGAGACGAAAGGTCTCATCGTTCCCGTTCTCGGCAGAGCCTTTTTTCCGAAACGGGAAACGTCTGGCTCCTTCTCCCACCAGGAAGGGGACAGCCGTGAAAGCTCTTGCTGCTCTTCACCTTCCCTGGGCAGCCTATTCACAGGCACAACAGCCCTGGGGAACTGTGCTTTCCCAGAGACGCAAGGTCTAATGATGCCCGTTCTCGGCAGAGCATTTTTCCGAAATGGGAAACGTCCGGCTCCTTCTCCCACCAGGAAGGGGCCAGCCCTGAAAGCTCTTGCTGCTCTTCACCTTCCCTGGGCAGCCTAGTCACAGGCATGACAGCCCTGCGGATCTGGGCTTTCCCAGAGACGCAAGGTCTCATCGTTCCTGTTGTCGGCAGAGCCTTTTTTCCGAAACGGGAAACGTCCGGCTCCTTCTCCCACCAGGAAGGGGCCAGCCCTGAAAGCTCTTGCTGCTCTTCACCTTCCCTGGGCAGCCTATTCACAGGCACAACAGCCCTGGGGAACTGTGCTTTCCCAGAGACGCAAGGTCTCATCGTTCCCGTTCTCGGCAGAGCCTTTTTTCCGAAACGGGAAACGTCTGGCTCCTTCTCCCACCAGGAAGGGGCCAGCCCTGAAAGCTCTTGCTGCTCTTCACCTTCCCTGGGCATCCTAGTCACAGGCACAACAGGCCTGCGGATCTGGGCTTTCCCAGAGACGCAAGGTGTCATCGTTCCCGTTCTCGGCAGAGCCTTTTTTCCGAAATGGGAAACGTCCGGCTCCTTCTCCCACCAGGAAGGGGCCAGCCCTGAAAGCTCTTGCTGCTCTTCACCTTCCCTGGGCAGCCTATTCACAGGCACAACAGCCCTGCGGATGTGGGCTTTCCCAGAGACGCAAGGTGTCATCTTTCCTATTGTCGGCAGAGCCTTTTTTCCGAAACGGGAAACGTCCAGCTCCTCCTCCCACCAGGAAGGGGCCAGCCCTGAAAGCTCTTGCTGCTCTTCAACTTCCCTGGGCAGCCTATTCACAGGCACAACAGCCCTGCGGATCTGGGCTTTCCCAGAGACGCAAGGTCTCATCGTTCCCGTTCTCGGCAGAGCCTTTTTTCCGAAACGGGAAACGTCCGGCTCCTTCTCCCACCAGGAAGGGGCCAGCCCTGAAAGCTCTTGCTGCTCTTCACCTTCCCTGGGCAGCCTATTCACAGGCACAACAGCCCTGCGGATGTGGGCTTTCCCAGAAACGCAAGAACTCATCGTTCCCGTTGTCGGCAGATCCTTTTTTCCGAAACGGGAAACGTCCGGCTCCTTCTCCCACCAGGAAGGGGCCAGCCCTGAAAGCTCTTGCTGCTCTTCACCTTCCCTGGGCAGCCTATTCACAGGCACAACAGCCCTGCGGATCTGGGCTTTCCCAGAGACGCAAGGTCTAATGGTGCCCGTTCTCGGCAGAGCCTTTTTTCCGAAACGGGAAACGTCTGGCTCCTTCTCCCACCAGGAAGGGGCCAGCCCTGAAAGCTCTTGCTGCTCTTCACCTTCCCTGGGCAGCCTATTCACAGGCACAACAGCCCTGCGGATGTGGGCTTTCCCAGAGACGCAAGGTGTCATCGTTCCTGTTGTCGGCAGAGCCTTTTTTCCGAAACGGGAAACGTCCAGCTCCTTCTCCCACCAGGAAGGGGCCAGCCCTGAAAGCTCTTGCTGCTCTTCAACTTCCCTGGGCAGCCTATTCACAGGCACAACAGCCCTGTGGATCTGGGCTTTCCCAGAGACGCAAGGTCTAATGATGCCCGTTCTCGGCAGAGCCTTTTTTCCGAAACGGGAAACGTCCGGCTCCTTCTCCCACCAGGAAGGGGAGAGCCCCTGAAAGCTCTTGCTGCTCTTCACCTTCCCTGGGCAGCCTATTCACAGGCACAACAGCCCTGCGGATCTGGGCTTTCCCAGAGACGCAAGGTCTCATCGTTCCCGTTCTCGCAGATCCTTTTTTCCGAAATGGGAAATGTCCGGATCCTTCTCCCACCAGGAAGGGGCCAGCCCTGAAAGCTCTTGCTGCTCTTCACCTTCCCTGGGCAGCCTATTCACAGGCACAACAGCCCTGCGGATCTGGGCTTTCCCAGAGACGCAAGGTCTAATGGTGCCCGTTCTCGGCAGAGCCTTTTTTCCGAAACGGGAAACGTCCGGCTCCTTCTCCCACCAGGAAGGGGCCAGCCCTGAAAGCTCTTGCTGCTCTTCACCTTCCCTGGGCAGCCTAGTCACAGGCACGACAGCCCTGCGGATCTGGGCTTTCCCAGAGACGCAAGGTCTCATCGTTCCCGTTCTCGGCAGAGCCTTTTTTCCGAAATGGGAAACGTCTGGCTCCTTCTCCCACCAGGAAGGGGACAGCCCTGAAAGCTCTTGCTGCTCTTCACCTTCCCTGGGCAGCCTAGTCACAGGCACAACAGCCCTGGGGAACTGTGCTTTCCCAGAGACGCAAGGTCTAATGGTGCCCGTTCTCGGCAGAGCCTTTTTTCCGAAACGGGAAAACGTCCGGCTCCTTCTCCCACCAGGAAGGGTCCAGCCCTGAAAGCTCTTGCTGCTCTTCACCTTCCCTGGGCAGCCTAGTCACAGGCACAACAGGCCTGCGGATCTGGGCTTTCCCAGAGACGAAAGGTCTCATCGTTCCCATTCTCGGCAGAGCCTTTTTTCCGAAATGGGAAACGTCCGGCTCCTTCTCCCACCAGGAAGGGGACAGCCCTGAAAGCTCTTGCTGCTCTTCACCTTCCCTGGGCAGCCTATTCACAGGCACGACAGCCCTGCGGATCTGGGCTTTCCCAGAGACGCAAGGTGTCATCGTTCCTGTTGTCGGCAGAGCCTTTTTTCCGAAACGGGAAACGTCCAGCTCCTTCTCCCACCAGGAAGGGGCCAGCCCTGAAAGCTCTTGCTGCTCTTCAACTTCCCTGGGCAGCCTATTCACAGGCACAACAGCCCTGTGGATCTGGGCTTTCCCAGAGACGCAAGGTCTCATCGTTCCCGTTCTCGGCAGAGCCTTTTTTCCGAAACGGGAAACGTCCGGCTCCTTCTCCCACCAGGAAGGGGAGAGCCCTGAAAGCTCTTGCTGCTCTTCACCTTCCCTGGGCAGCCTATTCACAGGCACAACAGCCCTGCGGATCTGGGCTTTCCCAGAAGACGCAAGGTCTCATCGTTCGCCGTTCTCGGCAGATCCTTTTTTCCGAAATGGGAAACGTCCGGATCCTTCTCCCCACCAGGAAGGGGCCAGCCCTGAAAGCTCTTGCTGCTCTTCACCTTCCCTGGGCAGCCTATTCACAGGCACAACAGCCCTGCGGATCTGGGCTTTCCCAGAGACGCAAGGTCTAATGGTGCCCGTTCTCGGCAGAGCCTTTTTTCCGAAACGGGAAACGTCCGGCTCCTTCTCCCACCAGGAAGGGGCCAGCCCTGAAAGCTCTTGCTGCTCTTCACCTTCCCTGGGCAGCCTATTCACAGGCACAACAGCCCTGGGGAACTGTGCTTTCCCAGAGACGCAAGGTCTCATCGTTCCCGTTCTCGGCAGAGCCTTTTTTCCGAAACGGGAAACGTCTGGCTCCTTCTCCCACCAGGAAGGGGACAGCCCTGAAAGCTCTTGCTGCTCTTCACCTTCCCTGGGCAGCCTAGTCACAGGCACAACAGCCCTGGGGAACTGTGCTTTCCCAGAGACGCAAGGTCTAATGGTGCCCGTTCTCGGCAGAGCCTTTTTTCCGAAACGGGAAACGTCCGGCTCCTTCTCCCACCAGGAAGGGGCCAGCCCCTGAAAGCTCTTGCTGCTCTTCACCTTCCCTGGGCAGCCTATTCACAGGCACAACAGCCCTGTGGATCTGGGCTTTCCCAGAGACGCAAGGTCTAATGGTGCCCGTTCTCGGCAGAGCCTTTTTTCCGAAACGGGAAACGTCCGGCTCCTTCTCCCACCAGGAAGGGGCCAGCCCTGAAAGCTCTTGCTGCTCTTCACCTTCCCTGGGCAGCCTATTCACAGGCACAACAGCCCTGCGGATCTGGGCTTTCCCAGAGACGCAAGGTCTCATCGTTCCCGTTCTCGCAGATCCTTTTTTCCGAAATGGGAAACGTCCGGATCCTTCTCCCACCAGGAAGGGGCCAGCCCTGAAAGCTCTTGCTGCTCTTCACCTTCCCTGGGCAGCCTATTCACAGGCACAACAGCCCTGCGGATCTGGGCTTTCCCAGAGACGCAAGGTCTAATGGTGCCCGTTCTCGGCAGAGCCTTTTTTCCGAAACGGGAAACGTCCGGCTCCTTCTCCCACCAGGAAGGGGCCAGCCCTAAAAGCTCTTGCTGCTCTTCACCTTCCCTGGGCATCCTAGTCACAGGCACAACAGGCCTGCGGATCTGGGCTTTCCCAGAGACGCAAGGTCTAATGGTGCCCGTTCTCGGCAGAGCCTTTTTTCCGAAATGGGAAACGTCCGGCTCCTTCTCCCACCAGGAAGGGGCCAGCCCTGAAAGCTCTTGCTGCTCTTCACCTTCCCTGGGCAGCCTATTCACAGGCACAACAGCCCCTGCGGATGTGGGCTTTCCCAGAGACGCAAGGTCTCATCGTTCTCATTCTCGGCAGAGCCTTTTTTCCGAAACGGGAAACGTCCGGCTCCTTCTCCCACCAGGAAGGGGCCAGCCCTGAAAGCTCTTGCTGCTCTTCACCTTCCCTGGGCAGCCTAGTCACAGGCACGACAGCCCTGCGGATGTGAGCTTTCCCAGAGACGCAAGGTCTCATCGTTCCCGTTCTCGGCAGAGCCTTTTTTCCGAAACGGCAAACGTCCGGCTCCTTCTCCCACCAGGAAGGGGCCAGCCCTGAAAGCTCTTGCTGCTCTTCAACTTCCCTGGGCAGCCTATTCACAGGCACAACAGCCCTGTGGATCTGGGCTTTCCCAGAGACGCAAGGTCTCATCGTTCCCGTTCTCGGCAGAGCCTTTTTTCCGAAACGGGAAACGTCCGGCTCCTTCTCCCACCAGGAAGGGGACAGCCCTGAAAGCTCTTGCTGCTCTTCACCTTCCCTGGGCAGCCTATTCACAGGCACAACAGCCCTGCGGATCTGGGCTTTCCCAGAGACGCAAGGTCTCATCGTTCCCGTTCTCGCAGATCCTTTTTTCCGAAATGGGAAACGTCCGGCTCCTTCTCCCACCAGGAAGGGGACAGCCCTGAAAGCTCTTGCTGCTCTTCACCTTCCCTGGGCAGCCTATTCACAGGCACAACAGCCCTGCGGATCTGGGCTTTCCCAGAGACGCAAGGTCTAATGGTGCCCGTTCTCGGCAGAGCCTTTTTTCCGAAACGGGAAACGTCCGGCTCCTTCTCCCACCAGGAAGGGGCCAGCCCTGAAAGCTCTTGCTGCTCTTCACCTTCCCTGGGCAGCCTATTCACAGGCACAACAGCCCTGGGGAACTGGGCTTTCCCAGAGACGAAAGGTCTCATCGTTCCCGTTCTCGGCAGAGCCTTTTTTCCGAAACGGGAAACGTCTGGCTCCTTCTCCCACCAGGAAGGGGACAGCCGTGAAAGCTCTTGCTGCTCTTCACCTTCCCTGGGCAGCCTATTCACAGGCACAACAGCCCTGGGGAACTGTGCTTTCCCAGAGACGCAAGGTCTAATGGTGCCCGTTCTAGGCAGAGCATTTTTCCGAAATGGGAAACGTCCGGCTCCTTCTCCCACCAGGAAGGGGCCAGCCCTGAAAGCTCTTGCTGCTCTTCACCTTCCCTGGGCAGCCTAGTCACAGGCATGACAGCCCTGCGGATCTGGGCTTTCCCAGAGACGCAAGGTCTCATCGTTCCTGTTGTCGGCAGAGCCTTTTTTCCGAAACGGGAAACGTCCGGCTCCTTCTCCCACCAGGAAGGGGCCAGCCCTGAAAGCTCTTGCTGCTCTTCACCTTCCCTGGGCAGCCTATTCACAGGCACAACAGCCCTGGGGAACTGTGCTTTCCCAGAGACGCAAGGTCTCATCGTTCCCGTTCTCGGCAGAGCCTTTTTTCCGAAACGGGAAACGTCTGGCTCCTTCTCCCACCAGGAAGGGGCCAGCCCTGAAAGCTCTTGCTGCTCTTCACCTTCCCTGGGCATCCTAGTCACAGGCACAACAGGCCTGCGGATCTGGGCTTTCCCAGAGACGCAAGGTCTAATGGTGCCCGTTCTCGGCAGAGCCTTTTTTCCGAAATGGGAAACGTCCGGCTCCTTCTCCCACCAGGAAGGGGCCAGCCCTGAAAGCTCTTGCTGCTCTTCACCCTCCCTGGGCAGCCTATTCACAGGCACAACAGCCCTGCGGATGTGGGCTTTCCCAGAGACGCAAGGTGTCATCTTTCCTGTTGTCGGCAGAGCCTTTTTTCCGAAACGGGAAACGTCCAGCTCCTCCTCCCACCAGGATGGGGCCAGCCCTGAAAGCTCTTGCTGCTCTTCAACTTCCCTGGGCAGCCTATTCACAGGCACAACAGCCCTGCGGATCTGGGCTTTCCCAGAGACGCAAGGTCTCATCGTTCCCGTTCTCGGCAGAGCCTTTTTTCCGAAACGGGAAACGTCCGGCTCCTTCTCCCACCAGGAAGGGGCCAGCCCTGAAAGCTCTTGCTGCTCTTCACCTTCCCTGGGCAGCCTATTCACAGGCACAACAGCCCTGCGGATGTGGGCTTTCCCAGAAACGCAAGAACTCATCGTTCCCGTTGTCGGCAGATCCTTTTTTCCGAAACGGGAAACGTCCGGCTCCTTCTCCCACCAGGAAGGGGACAGCCCTGAAAGCTCTTGCTGCTCTTCACCTTCCCTGGGCAGCCTATTCACAGGCACAACAGCCCTGCGGATCTGGGCTTTCCCAGAGACGCAAGGTCTAATGGTGCCCGTTCTCGGCAGAGCCTTTTTTCCGAAACGGGAAACGTCTGGCTCCTTCTCCCACCAGGAAGGGGCCAGCCCTGAAAGCTCTTGCTGCTCTTCACCTTCCCTAGGCAGCCTATTCACAGGCACAACAGCCCTGGGGAACTGGGCTTTCCCAGAGACGCAAGGTCTCATCGTTCCCGTTCTCGGCAGAGCCTTTTTTCCGAAACGGGAAACGTCTGGCTCCTTCTCCCACCAGGAAGGGGACAGCCCTGAAAGCTCTTGCTGCTCTTCACCTTCCCTGGGCAGCCTAGTCACAGGCACAACAGCCCTGGGGAACTGTGCTTTCCCAGAGACGCAAGGTCTCATCGTTCCCGTTCTCGGCAGAGCCTTTTTCCGAAATGGGAAACGTCCGGCTCCTTCTCCCACCAGGAAGGGGCCAGCCCTGAAAGCTCTTGCTGCTCTTCACCTTCCCTGGGCAGCCTAGTCACAGGCATGACAGCCCTGCGGATGTGGGCTTTCCCAGAGACGCAAGGTCTCATCGTTCCCGTTCTCGGCAGAGCCTTTTTTCCGAAACGGGAAACGTCCGGCTCCTTCTCCCACCAGGAAGGGGCCAGCCCTGAAAGCTCTTGCTGCTCTTCACCTTCCCTGGGCAGCCTAGTCACAGGCACAACAGCCCTGGGGAACTGTGCTTTCCAGGAGACGCAAGGTCTCATCGTTCCCGTTCTCGGCAGAGCCTTTTTTCCGAAACGGGAAACGTCCGGCTCCTTCTCCCACCAGGAAGGGGCCAGCCCTGAAAGCTCTTGCTGCTCTTCACCTTCCCTGGGCAGCCTAGTCACAGGCACAACAGCCCTGGGGAACTGTGCTTTCCCAGAGACGCAAGGTCTAATGGTGCCCGTTCTCGGCAGAGCCTTTTTTCCGAAACGGGAAACGTCCGGCTCCTTCTCCCACCAGGAAGGGGCCAGCCCTGAAAGCTCTTGCTGCTCTTCACCTTCCCTGGGCAGCCTAGTCACAGGCACAACAGCCCTGGGGAACTGGGCTTTCCCAGAGACGCAAGGTCTCATCGTTCCCGTTCTCGGCAGAGCCTTTTTTCCGAAACGGGAAACGTCCGGCTCCTTCTCCCACCAGGAAGGGGACAGCCCTGAAAGCTCTTGCTGCTCTTCACCTTCCCTGGGCAGCCTATTCACAGGCACAACAGCCCTGTGGATCTGGGCTTTCCCAGAGACGCAAGGTCTAATGGTGCCCGTTCTCGGCAGATCCTTTTGTCAGAAACGGGAAACGTCCGGATCCTTCTCCCACCAGGAAGGGGCCAGCCCTGAAAGCTCTTGCTGCTCTTCACCTTCCCTGGGCAGCCTATTCACAGGCACAACAGCCCTGCGGATCTGGGCTTTCCCAGAGACGCAAGGTCTAATGGTGCCCGTTCTCGGCAGAGCCTTTTTTCCGAAACGGGAAACGTCCGGCTCCTTCTCCCACCAGGAAGGGGCCAGCCCTGAAAGCTCTTGCTGCTCTTCACCTTCCCTGGGCAGCCTATTCACAGGCACGACAGCCCTGCGGATGTGGGCTTTCCCAGAGACGCAAGGTCTCATCGTTCCTGTTGTCGGCAGAGCCTTTTTTCCGAAACGGGAAACGTCCGGCTCCTTCTCCCACCAGGAAGGGGCCAGCCCTGAAAGCTCTTGCTGCTCTTCACCTTCCCTGGGCAGCCTATTCACAGGCACAACAGCCCTGCGGATGTGGGCTTTCCCAGAGACGCAAGGTTTCATCTTTCCTGTTGTCGGCAGAGCCTTTTTTCCGAAACGGGAAACGTCCAGCTCCTCCTCCCACCAGGAAGGGGCCAGCCCATAAAGCTCTTGCTGCTCTTCAACTTCCCTGGGCAGCCTATTCACAGGCACAACAGCCCTGCGGATGTGGGCTTTCCCAGAAACGCAAGAACTCATCGTTCCCGTTCTCGGCAGATCCTTTTTTCCGAAACGGGAAACGTCCGGCTCCTTCTCCCACCAGGAAGGGGCCAGCCCTGAAAGCTCTTGCTGCTCTTCACCTTCCCTGGGCAGCCTATTCACAGGCACAACAGCCCTGCGGATCTGGGCTTTCCCAGAGACGCAAGGTCTAATGGTGCCCGTTCTCGGCAGAGCCTTTTTTCCGAAACGGGAAACGTCTGGCTCCTTCTCCCACCAGGAAGGGGCCAGCCCTGAAAGCTCTTGCTGCTCTTCACCTTCCCTGGGCAGCCTATTCACAGGCACAACAGCCCTGTGGATCTGGGCTTTCCCAGAGACGCAAGGTCTAATGGTGCCCGTTCTCGGCAGATCCTTTTGTGAGAAACGGGAAACGTCCGGATCCTTCTCCCACCAGGAAGGGGCCAGCCCTGAAAGCTCTTGCTGCTCTTCACCTTCCCTGGGCAGCCTATTCACAGGCACAACAGCCCTGCGGATCTGGGCTTTCCCAGAGACGCAAGGTCTAATTGTGCCCGTTCTCGGCAGAGCCTTTTTTCCGAAACGGGAAACGTCCGGCTCCTTCTCCCACCAGGAAGGGGCCAGCCCTGAAAGCTCTTGCTGCTCTTCACCTTCCCTGGGCAGCCTATTCACAGGCACAACAGCCCTGCGGATCTGGGCTTTCCCAGAGACGCAAGGTGTCATCGTTCCCGTTCTCGGCAGAGCCTTTTTTCCGAAACGGGAAACGTCCGGCTCCTTCTCCCACCAGGAAGGGGCCAGCCCTGAAAGCTCTTGCTGCTCTTCACCTTCCCTGGGCAGCCTAGTCACAGGCACAACAGCCCTGCGGATCTGGGCTTTCCCAGAGATGCAAGGTCTAATGGTCCCCGTTCTCGGCAGAGCCTTTTTTCCGAAACGGCAAACGTCCGGCTCCTTCTCCCACCAGGAAGGGGCCAGCCCTGAAAGCTCTTGCTGCTCTTCACCTTCCCTGGGCAGCCTAGTCACAGGCATGACAGCCCTGCGGATGTGGGCTTTCCCAGAGACGCAAGGTCTCATCGTTCCTGTTGTCGGCAGAGCCTTTTTTCCGAAACGGGAAACGTCCGGCTCCTTCTCCCACCAGGAAGGGGACAGCCCTGAAAGCTCTTGCTGCTCTTCACCTTCCCTGGGCAGCCTATTCACAGGCACAACAGCCCTGTGGATCTGGGCTTTCCCAGAGACGCAAGGTCTCATCGTTCCCGTTCTCGGCAGAGCCTTTTTTCCGAAACAGGAAACGTCCGGATCCTTCTCCCTCCAATAAGGGGACAGCCCTGAAAGCTCTTGGTGCTCTTCACCTTCCCTGGGCAGCCTATTCACAGGCACAACAGCCCTGCGGATCTGGGCTTTCCCAGAGACGCAAGGTCTCATCGTTCCCGTTCTCGGCAGAGCCTTTATTCCGAAACGGGAAACGTCTGGCTCCTTCTCCCACCAGGAAGGGGCCAGCCCTGAAAGCTCTTGCTGCTCTTCACCTTCCCTGGGCAGCCTATTCACAGGCACAACAGCCCTGCGGATCTGGGCTTTCCCAGAGACGCAAGGTCTCATGGTGCCCGTTCTCGGCAGAGCCTTTTTTCCGAAACGGGAAACGTCCGGCTCCTTCTCCCACCAGGAAGGGGACAGCCCTGAAAGCTCTTGCTGCTCTTCACCTTCCCTGGGCAGCCTAGTCACAGGCACGACAGCCCTGCGGATCTGGGCTTTCCCAGAGACGCAAGGTCTAATGGTGCCCGTTCTCGGCAGAGCCTTTTTTCCGAAACGGGAAACGTCTGGCTCCTTCTCCCACCAGGAAGGGGCCAGACCTGAAAGCTCTTGCTGCTCTTCACCTTCCCTGGGCAGCCTATTCACAGGCACAACAGCCCTGGGGAACTGTGCTTTCCCAGAGATGCAAGGTCTAATGGTGCCCGTTCTCGGCAGAGCCTTTTTTCCGAAATGGGAAACGTCCGGCTCCTTCTCCCACCAGGAAGGGGCCAGCCCTGAAAGCTCTTGCTGCTCTTCACCTTCCCTGGGCAGCCTAGTCACAGGCACGACAGCCCTGCGGATGTGGGCTTTCCCAGAGACGCAAGGTCTCATCGTTCCTGTTGTCGGCAGAGCCTTTTCTCCGAAACGGGAAACGTCTGGCTCCTTCTCCCACCAGGAAGGGGCCAGCCCTGAAAGCTCTTGCTGCTCTTCACCTTCCCTGGGCAGCCTAGTCACAGGCACAACAGCCCTGGGGAACTGTGCTTTCCCAGAGACGCAAGGTCTAATGGTGCCCGTTCTCGGCAGAGCCTTTTTTCCGAAACGGGAAACGTCCGGCTCCTTCTCCCACCAGGAAGGGGCCAGCCCTGAAAGCTCTTGCTGCTCTTCACCTTCCCTGGGCAGCCTAGTCACAGGCACAACAGCCCTGGGGATCTGGGCTTTCCCAGAGACGCAAGGTCTAATGGTGCCCGTTCTCGGCAGAGCCTTTTTTCCGAAACGGGAAACGTCCGGCTCCTTCTCCCACCAGGAAGGGGCCAGCCCTGAAAGCTCTTGCTGCTCTTCACCTTCCCTGGGCAGCCTAGTCACAGGCACAACAGCCCTGCGGATCTGGGCTTTCCCAGAGACGCAAGGTCTAATGGTGCCCGTTCTCGGCAGAGCCTTTTTTCCGAAATGGGAAACGTCCGGCTCCTTCTCCCACCAGGAAGGGGCCAGCCCTGAAAGCTCTTGCTGCTCTTCACCTTCCCTGGGCAGCCTATTCACAGGCACAACAGCCCTGGGGAACTGGGCTTTCCCAGAGACGCAAGGTCTCATCGTTCCCATTCTCAGCAGAGCCTTTTTTCCGAAACGGGAAACGTCTGGCTCCTTCTCCCACCAGGAAGGGGCCAGCCCTGAAAGCTCTTGCTGCTCTTCACCTTCCCTGGGCAGCCTATTCACAGGCACAACAGCCCTGGGGAACTGGGCTTTCCCAGAGACGCAAGGTGTCATCGTTCCTGTTGTCGGCAGAGCCTTTTTTCCGAAACGGGAAACGTCCGGCTCCTTCTCCCACCAGGAAGGGGCCAGCCCTGAAAGCTCTTGCTGCTCTTCACCTTCCCTGGGCAGCCTAGTCACAGGCACGACAGCCCTGCGCATGTGGGCTTTCCCAGAGATGCAAGGTCTCATCGTTCCCGTTCTCGGCAGAGCCTTTTTTCCGAAACGGGAAACGTCCGGCTCCTTCTCCCACCAGGAAGGGGCCAGCCCTGAAAGCTCTTGCTGCTCTTCACCTTCCCTGGGCAGCCTATTCACAGGCACAACAGCCCTGGGGAACTGTGCTTTCCCAGAGACGCAAGGTCTCATCGTTCCCGTTCTCGGCAGAGCCTTTTTTCCGAAACGGGAAACGTCCGGCTCCTTCTCCCACCAGGAAGGGGACAGCCCTGAAAGCTCTTGCTGCTCTTCACCTTCCCTGGGCAGCCTATTCACAGGCACAACAGCCCTGCGGATGTGGGCTTTCCCAGAGACGCAAGGTCTAATGGTGCCCGTTCTCGGCAGAGCCTTTTTTCCGAAACGGGAAACGTCCGGCTCCTTCTCCCACCAGGAAGGGGCCAGCCCTGAAAGCTCTTGCTGCTCTTCACCTTCCCTGGGCAGCCTATTCACAAGAACGACAGCCCTGCGGATGTGGGCTTTCCCAGAGACGCAAGGTGTCATCGTTCCTGTTGTCGGCAGAGCCTTTTTTCCGAAACGGGAAACGTCCGGCTCCTTCTCCCACCAGGAAGGGGACAGCCCTGAAAGCTCTTGCTGCTCTTCACCTTCCCTGGGCAGCCTAGTCACAGGCACAACAGCCCTGCGGATGTGGGCTTTCCCAGAGACGCAAGGTCTTATCGTTCCCGTTCTCGGCAGAGCCTTTTTTCCGAAACGGGAAACGTCCGGCTCCTTCTCCCACCAGGAAGGGGACAGCCCTGAAAGCTCTTGCTGCTCTTCAACTTCCCTGGGCAGCCTATTCACAAGCACGACAGCCCTGCGGATGTGGGCTTTCCCAGAGACGCAAGGTGTCATCGTTCCTGTTGTCGCCAGAGCCTTTTTTCCGAAACGGGAAACGTCCGGCTCCTTCTCCCACCAGGAAGGGGCCAGCCCTGAAAGCTCTTGCTGCTCTTCACCTTCCCTGGGCAGCCTATTCACAGGCACAACAGCCCTGGGGATCCGGGCTTTCCCAGAGACGCAAGTTCTCATCGTTCCCATTCTCGGCAGAGCCTTTTTTCCGAAACGGGAAACGTCCGGCTCCTTCTCCCACCAGGAAGGGGCCAGCCCTGAAATCTCTTGCTGCTCTTCACCTTCCCTGGGCAGCCTAGTCACAGGCACAACAGCCCTGCGGATCTGGGCTTTCCCAGAGACGCAAGGTCTTATCGTTCCCGTTCTCGGCAGAGCCTTTTTTCCGAAACGGGAAACGTCTGGCTCCTTCTCCCACCAGGAAGGGGCCAGCCCTGAAAGCTCTTGCTGCTCTTCACCTTCCCTGGGCAGCCTATTCACAGGCACAACAGCCCTTGGGAACTGTGCTTTCCCAGAGACGCAAGGTCTCATCGTTCCCGTTCTCGGCAGATCCTTTTGTCAGAAACGGGAAACGTCCGGCTCCTTCTCCCACCAGGAAGGGGACAGCCCTGAAAGCTCTTGCTGCTCTTCACCTTCCCTGCGCAGCCTATTCACAGGCACAACAGCCCTGCGGATCTGGGCTTTCCCAGAGACGCAAGGTCTAATGGTGCCCGTTCTCGGCAGAGCCTTTTTTCCGAAACGGGAAACGTCTGGCTCCTTCTCCCACCAGGAAGGGGCCAGCCCTGAAAGCTCTTGCTGCTCTTCACCTTCCCTGGGCAGCCTAGTCACAAGCACGACAGCCCTGCGGATGTGGGCTTTCCCAGAGACGCAAGGTGTCATCGTTCCTGTTGTCGGCAGAGCCTTTTTTCCGAAACGGGAAACGTCCGGCTCCTTCTCCCACCAGGAAGGGGCCAGCCCTGAAAGCTCTTGCTGCTCTTCAACTTCCCTGGGCAGCCTAGTCACAGGCACAACAGGCCTGGGGAACTGTGCTTTCCCAGAGACGCAAGGTCTCATCGTTCCCGTTCTCGGCAGAGCCTTTTTTCCGAAACGGGAAACGTCCGGCTCCTTCTCCCACCAGGAAGGGGCCAGACCTGAAAGCTCTTGCTGCTCTTCACCTTCCCTGGGCAGCCTATTCACAGGCACAACAGCCCTGCGTATGTGGGCTTTCCCAGAGACGCAAGGTCTAATGGTGCCCGTTCTCGGCAGAGCCTTTTTTCCGAAACGGGAAACGTCCGGCTCCTTCTCCCACCAGGAAGGGGCCAGCCCTGAAAGCTCTTGCTGCTCTTCACCTTCCCTGGGCAGCCTATTCACAAGCACGACAGCCCTGCGGATGTGGGCTTTCCCAGAGACGCAAGGTGTCATCGTTCCTGTTGTCGGCAGAGCCTTTTTTCCGAAACGGGAAACGTCCGGCTCCTTCTCCCACCAGGAAGGGGACAGCCCTGAAAGCTCTTGCTGCTCTTCACCTTCCCTGGGCAGCCTATTCACAGGCACAACAGCCCTGCGGATCTGGGCTTTCCCAGAGACGCAAGGTGTCATCGTTCCTGTTGTCGGCAGAGCCTTTTTTCCGAAACGGGAAACGTCCGGCTCCTTCTCCCACCAGGAAGGGGCCAGCCCTGAAAGCTCTTGCTGCTCTTCACCTTCCCTGGGCAGCCTATTCACAGGCACAACAGCCCTGCGGATGTGGGCTTTCCCAGAGACGCAAGGTCTTATCGTTCCCGTTCTCGGCAGAGCCTTTTTTCCGAAACGGGAAACGTCCGGCTCCTTCTCCCACCAGGAAGGGGCCAGCCCTGAAAGCTCTTGCTGCTCTTCACCTTCCCTGGGCAGCCTATTCACAGGCACAACAGGCCTGGGGAACTGGGCTTTCCCAGAGACGCAAGGTCTCATCGTTCCCGTTCTCGGCAGATCCTTTTGTCAGAAACGGGAAACGTCCGGCTCCTTCTCCCACCAGGAAGGGGCCAGCCCTGATAGCTCTTGCTGCTCTTCACCTTCCCCGTGCAGCCTGTTCACAGGCATGACAGCTCTCGGGATCTGGGCTTTCCCACAGTCCGAACATCTCATCGTGCCCATTCTTGGCAGAACCTTTTTCCGAAATGGGAAACGTCCGGCTCCTTCTCCCACAGGGAAGGTGCCAGCCCTGAAAGCTGTTGCTCGTCTTCATATACCCTTGGCAGCCGATTCACAGGCACAAGAGCACTGGGGATATGGGCTTTCCCACGGACGCAACATCTCATTTTGCCCATTCTCGGCAGAGAATTTTTCCGAAACGGAAGACATCCGGCTCCTTCTCTAATAAGGAAGGTGCCAGCCCTGAAAGCTGTTGCTCATCTTCATATTCCCTTGGCAGCCCATTCACAGGCAAAAGAGCACTGGGGATCTGTGCTTTCCCACAGACGCAACATCTCATCGTACCCATTCTCGGCGGAGCCTTTTTCCGAGACAGCAAACGTCCTGCTCCTTCTCCCACAAGGTTGGGGACAGCCCTGAAAGCTGTTGCTCGTCTTCATATACCCTTGGCAGCCGATTAACAGGCACAACAGCACTGGGGATCTGGGCTTTCCCACAGGCATAACATCTCATCGTGCCCGTTCTCGGCAAAGCATTTTTCCGAAAAAGGAACCTTGGGGTCCTTCTCCCACAGGGAAGGTGCCAGCCCTGAAAGCTGTTGCTCATCTTCATATTCCCTTGGCAGCCAATTCACAGGCACAACAGCACTGGGGATCTGTGCTTTCCCACAGACCGAACATCTCATCGTGCCCGTTCTCAGCAGAGCATTTTTCTAAAATGGGAAATGTTGGGTTCCTTCTCCTGTAAGGAAGGTGCCAGCCCTGAAAGATGTTGCTGCTCTTCACCTTCCCCGTGCAGCCTATTCACAGGAACAACAGCACTGGGGATCTAGGCTTTCCCACAGACGCAACATCTCATCATGCCCGTTCTCGGCAGAACCTTTTTCCGAAATGGGAAACGTCCGGCTCCTTCTCCCACAAGGAAGCTGCCAGCCCTGAAAGCTGTTGCTCATCTTCATATTCCCTTGGCAGCCCATTCACAGGCAAAAGAGCACTGGGGATCTGGGCTTTCCCATGGACGCAACATCTCATTTTGCCCATTCTCGGCAGAGAATTTTTCCGAAACGGAAAACATCCGGCTCCTTCTCCCATAAGGAAGGTGCCAGCCCTGAAAGCTGTTGCTCATCTTCATAATCCCTTGGCAGCCCATTCACAGGCAAAAGAGCACTGGGGATCTGGGCTTTCCCACTCTCGGAACATCTCATCGTGCCTGTTCTCGGCGCAGCCTTTTTCCAAAACGGGAAACGTCGGGCCCCTTCTACCACCAGGAAGGTGTCAGCCCTGAAAGCTGTTGCTGCTCTTCATATACCCTTGGCAGCCGATTCACAGGCACAAGAGCACTGGGGATCTGTGCTTTCCCAGACAGGGAACATCTCATCGTACCCATTCTCGGCAGAGTCTTTTTCCAAAACAGCAAACGTCGGGCTGCTTCTCCCACAAGGAAGGTGCCAGCCCTGAAAGCTGTTGCTCGTCTTCATATACCCTTGGCAGCCGATTCACAGGCACAACAGCACTGGGGATCTGGGCTTTCCCACAGGCGGAACATCTCATCGTGCCCGTTCTCGGCAGAGCATTTTTCCGAAAAAGGAACCTTGGGGTCCTTCTCCCACAGGGAAGGTGCCAGCCCTGAAAGCTGTTGCTCATCTTCATATTCCCTTGGCAGCCTATTCAAAGGCACAACAGCACTGGGGATCTGTGCTTTCCCACTCTCGGAACATCTCATTGTGCCTGTTCTCATCAGAGCCTTTTTCCGAAACGGGAAACATCTGGCTCCTTCTCCCACAGGGAAGGTGCCAGACCTGAAAGCTATTGCTGCTCTTCATATACCCTTGGCAGCCCATTCACAGGCACAAGAGCACTGGGGATCTGGGCTTTCCCACGGACGCAACATCTCATTTTGCCCATTCTCGGCAGAGAATTTTTCCGAAACGGAAGACATCCGGCTCCTTCTCCCACAGGGAAGGTGCCAGCCCTGAAAGCTGTTGCTCATCTTCCTATTCCCTTGGCAGCCCATTCACAGGCAAAAGAGCACTGGGGATCTGGGCTTTCCCACTCTCGGAACATCTCATCGTGCCTGTTCTCGGCGCAGACTTTTTCCAAAACGGGAAACGTCGGGCTCCTTCTCCCACAAGGAAGGTATCAGCCCTGAAAGCTGTTGCTGCTCTTCACCTTCCCTTGGAAGCCTATTCACAGGCACAAGAGCACTGGGGATCTGGGCTTTCCCAGACACGGAACATCTCATCGAACCCGTTCTCAGCAGAGCCTTTTTCCGAAACGGGATACGTGCTGCTCCTTCTCCCACAAGGAAGGTGCCAGCCCTGAAAGAGGTTGCTGATCTTCACCTTCCCCGTGCAGCCCATTCACAGGCACAAGAGCACTGGGGATCTGGGCTTTCCCACAGACGCAACATCTCATCGCACCCATTCTCGGCAGAGCCTTTTTCCGAAACAGCAAAAGTCCTGCTCCTTCTCCCACAAGGTTGGGGACAGCCCTGAAAGCTGTTGCTGCTCTTCATATACCCTTGGCAGCCGATTCACAGGCACAACAGCACTGGGGATCTGGGCTTTCCCACAGGCGGAACATCTCATCGTGCCCGTTCTCGGCAGAGCATTTTTCCGAAAAAGGAACCTTGGGGTCCTTCTCCCACAGGGAAGGTGCCAGCCCTGAAAGCTGTTGCTCATCTTCATATTCCCTTGGCATCCGATTCAAAGGCACAACAGCACTGGGGATCTGTGCTTTCCCACTCTCAGAACATTTCATCGTGCCTGTTCTCATCAGAGCCTTTTTCCGAAACGGGAAACGTCTGTCTCATTCTCCCACAGGGAAGGTGCCAGCCCTGAAAGCTGTTGCTGCTCTTCACCTTCCCCGTGCAGCCTGTTCACAGGCATGACAGCTCTGGGGATCTGGGCTTTCCCACAGGCCGAACATCTCATCGTGCCCATTCTTGGCAGAACCTTTTTCCGAAATGGGAAACGTCCGGCTAATTCTCCCACAGGGAAGGTGCCAGCCCTGAAAGCTGTTGCTCGTCTTCATATACCCTTGGCAGCCGATTCACAGGCAAAAGAGCACTGGGGATCTGTGCTTTCCCACTCTCGGAACATCTCATCGTGCCTGTTCTCGGCGAAGACTTTTTCCAAAATGCAAAACGTCGGGCTCCTTCTCCCACAAGGAAGGTGCCAGCCCTGAAAGCTGTTGCTGCTCTTCACCTTCCCTTTGAAGCCTATTCACAGGAACAACAGCACTGGGGATCTAGGCTTTCCCACAGACGCAACATCTCGTCATGCCCGTTCTCGGCAGAGCCTTTTTCCGAGACAGCAAACGTCCGGCTCCTTCTCCGACAAGGAAGATGCCAGCCCTGAAAGCTGTTGCTCATCTTCATATTCCCTTGGCAGCCCATTCACAGGCAAAAGAGCACTGGGGATCTGGGCTTTCCCATGGACGCAACATCTCATTTTGCCCATTCTCGGCAGAGAATTTTTCCGAAACGGAAAACATCCGGCTCCTTCTCCCATAAGGAAGGTGCCAGCCCTGAAAGCTGTTGCTCATCTTCCTATTCCCTGGGCAGCCCATTCACAGGCAAAAGAGCACTGGGGATCTGGGCTTTCCCACTCTCGGAACATTTCATCGTGCCTGTTCTCGGCGCAGCCTTTTTCTGAAACGGGAAACGTCGTGCTCCTTCTCCCACCAGGAAGGTGTCAGCCCTGAAAGCTGTTGCTGCTCTTCACCTTCCCTTTGAAGCCTATTCATAGGCACAAGAGCACTGGGGATCTGGGCTTTCCCAGACAGGGAACATCTCATCGTGCCCATTCTCGGCAGAGCCTTTTTCCAAAAAGGGAAACGTCGGGCTGCTTCTCCCACAAGGAAGGTGCCAGCCCTGAAAGCTGTTGCTGCTCTTCACCTTCCCTTTGAAGCCTATTCACAGGCACAACAGCACTGGGGATCTGGGGTTTCCCAGACACAGAACATCCCATCGAACACGTTCTCGGCAGAGCCTTTTTCCGAAACGGGAAACGTGCTGCTCCTTCTCCCACAAGGAAGGTGCCAGCCCTGAAAGAGGTTGCTGCTCTTCACCTTCCCCGTGCAGCCTATTCACAGGCACAAGAGCACTGGGGATCTGTGCTTTCCCACAGACGCAACATCTCATCGTACCCATTCTCGGCAGAGCCTTTTTCCGAGACTGCAAACGTCCTGCTCCTTCTCCCACCAGGTTGGGGACAGCCCTGAAAGCTGTTGCTCGTCTTCATATACCCTTGGCAGCCGATTCACAGGCACAACAGCACTTGGGATCTGGGCTTTCCCACAGGCCAAACATCTCATCGTGCCCGTTCTCGGCAGAGCATTTTTCCGAAAAAGGAACCTTGGGGTCCTTCTCCCACAGGGAAGGTGCCAGCCCTGAAAGCTGTTGCTCATCTTCATATTCCCTTGGCAGCCGATTCAAAGGCACAACAGCACTGGGGATCTGTGCTTTCCCACTCTCAGAACATTTCATCGTGCCTGTTCTCATCAGAGCCTTTTTCCGAAACGGGAAACGTCTGTCTCCTTCTCCCACAGGGAAGGTGCCAGCCCTGAAAGCTGTTGCTGCTCTTCACCTTCCCCGTGCAGCCTGTTCACAGGCATGACAGCTCTGGGGATCTGGGCTTTCCCACAGGCCGAACATCTCATCGTGCCCATTCTTGGCAGAACCTTTTTCCGAAATGGGAAACGTCCGGCTCCTTCTCCCAGAAGGAAGGTGCCAGCCCTGAAAGCTGTTGCTCGTCTTCATATACCCTTGGCAGCCGATTCACAGGCAAAAGAGCACTGGGGATCTGTGCTTTCCCACTCTCGGAACATCTCATCGTGCCTGTTCTCGGCGAAGACTTTTTCCAAAATGCAAAACGTCGGGCTCCTTCTCCCACAAGGAAGGTGCCAGCCCTGAAAGCTGTTGCTGCTCTTCACCTTCCCTTGGAAGCCTATTCACAGGCACAAGAGCACTGGGGATCTGGGCTTTCCCAGACAGGGAACATCTCATCGAACCCGTTCTCGGCAGAGCCTTTTTCCGAAACGGGATACGTCGGGCTCCTTCTCCCACAAGGAAGGTGCCAGCCCTGAAAGAGGTTGCTGCTCTTCACCTTCCCCGTGCAGCCCATTCACAGGCACAAGAGCACTGGGGATCTGGGCTTTCCCACAGACGCAACATCTCATCGTACCCATTATCGGCAGAGCCTTTTTCCGAAACAGCAAACGTCCTGCTCCTTCTCCCACAAGGTTGGGGACAGCCCTGAAAGCTTTTGCTCGTCTTCATATACCCTTGGCAGCCGATTCACAGGCACAACAGCACTGGGGATCTGTGCTTTCCCACAGACCGAACATCTCATCGTGCCCGTTCTCAGCAGAGCATTTTTCTAAAATGGGAAATGTTGGGTTCCTTCTCCCGTAAGGAAGGTGCCAGCCCTGAAAGATGTTGCTGCTCTTCACCTTCCCCGTGCAGCCTATTCACAGGAACAACAGCACTGGGGATCTAGGCTTTCCCACAGACGCAACATCTCATCATGCCCGTTCTCGGCAGAGCCTTTTTCCGAGACAGCAAACGTCCTGCTACTTCTCCCACAAGGAAGATGCCAGCCCTGAAAGCTGTTGCTCATCTTCATATTCCCTTGGCAGCCCATTCACAGGCAAAAGAGCACTGGGGATCTGGGCTTTCCCATGGACGCAACATCTCATTTTGCCCATTCTCGGCAGAGAATTTTTCCGAAACGGAAAACATCCGGCTCCTTCTCCCATAAGGAAGGTGCCAGCCCTGAAAGCTGTTGCTCATCTTCCTATTCCCTTGGCAGCCCATTCACAGGCAAAAGAGCACTGGGGATCTGGGCTTTCCCACTCTCGGAACATCTCATCGTGCCTGTTCTCGGCGCAGCCTTTTTCTGAAACGGGAAACGTCGGGCTCCTTCTCCCACCAGGAAGGTGTCAGCCCTGAAAGCTGTTGCTGCTCTTCACCTTCCCTTTGAAGCCTATTCATAGGCACAAGAACACTGGGGATCTGGGCTTTCCCAGACAGGGAACATCTCATCGTACCCGTTCACGGCAGAGCCTTTTTCCGAAACAGCAAACGTCCTGTTCCTTCTCCCACAATGTTGGGGACAGCCCTGAAAGCTGTTGCTCGTCTTCATATACCCTTGGCAGCCGATTCACAGGCAAACAGCACTGGGGATCTGGGCTTTCCCAGAGACGCAACGTCTCATTTTGCCCGTTCACGGCAGAGAATTTCTCCGAAACGGAAAACATCCTGCTCCTTCTCCCATAGGGAAGGTGCCAGCCCTGAAAGCTGTTGCTCATCTTCATATTCCCTTGGCAGCCCATTCACAGGCAAAAGAGCACTGGGGATCTGGGCTTTCCCACTCTTGGAACATCTCATCGTGCCTGTTCTCGGCGCAGCCTTTTTCTGAAACGGGAAACGTCAGGCTCCCTCTACCACCAGGAAGGTGCCAGCCCTGAAAGCTGTTGCTGCTCTTCACCTTCCCCGTGCAGCCTATTCACAGGCACAACAGCACTGGGGATCTGGGCTTTCCCAGAGACGCAAGGTCTCATCGTTCCCGTTCTCGGCAGATCCTTTTGTCAGAAACGGGAAACGTCCGGCTCCTTCTCCCACCAGGAAGGGGCCAGACCTGAAAGCTGTTGCTGCTCTTCACCTTCCCTTGGAAGCCTATTCACAGGCACAAGAGCACTGGGGATCTGGGCTTTCCCAGACACGGAACATCTCATCGAACCCGTTCTCAGCAGAGCCTTTTTCCGAAACGGGATACGTGCTGCTCCTTCTCCCACAAGGAAGGTGCCAGCCCTGACAGAGGTTGCTGCTCTTCACCTTCCCCGTGCAGCCCATTCACAGGCACAAGAGCACTGGGGATCTGTGCTTTCCCACAGACGCAACATCTCATCGCACCCATTCTCGGCAGAGCCTTTTTCCGAAACAGCAAAAGTCCTGCTCCTTCTCCCACAAGTTTGGGGACAGCCCTGAAAGCTGTTGCTGCTCTTCATATACCCTTGGCAGCCGATTCACAGGCACAACAGCACTGGGGATCTGGGCTTTCCCACAGGCGGAACATCTCATCGTGCCCGTTCTCGGCAGAGCATTTTTCCGAAAAAGGAACCTTGGGGTCCTTCTCCCACAGGGAAGGTGCCAGCCCTGAAAGCTGTTGCTCATCTTCATATTCCCTTGGCAGCCAATTCACAGGCACAACAGCACTGGGGATCTGTGCTTTCCCACAGACCGAACATCTCATCGTGCCCGTTCTCAGCAGAGCATTTTTCTAAAATGGGAAATGTTGGGTTCCTTCTCCTGTAAGGAAGGTGCCAGCCCTGAAAGCTGTTGCTCATCTTCATATTCCCTTGGCAGCCAATTCACAGGCACAACAGCACTGGGGATCTGTGCTTTCCCACAGACCGAACATCTCATCGTGCCCGTTCTCAGCAGAGCATTTTTCTAAAATGGGAAATGTTCGGTTCCTTCTCCTGTAAGGAAGGTGCCAGCCCTGAAAGATGTTGCTGCTCTTCACCTTCCCCGTGCAGCCTATTCACAGGAACAACAGCACTGGGGATCTAGGCTTTCCCACAGACGCAACATCTCATCATGCCCGTTCTCGGCAGAACCTTTTTCCGAAATGGGAAACGTCCGGCTCCTTCTCCCACAAGGAAGCTGCCAGCCCTGAAAGCTGTTGCTCATCTTCATATTCCCTTGGCAGCCCATTCACAGGCAAAAGAGCACTGGGGATCTGGGCTTTCCCATGGACGCAACATCTCATTTTGCCCATTCTCGGCAGAGAATTTTTCCGAAACGGAAAACATCCGGCTCCTTCTCCCATAAGGAAGGTGCCAGCCCTGAAAGCTGTTGCTCATCTTCATAATCCCTTGGCAGCCCATTCACAGGCAAAAGAGCACTGGGGATCTGGGCTTTCCCACTCTCGGAACATCTCATCGTGCCTGTTCTCGGCGCAGCCTTTTTCCAAAACGGGAAACGTCGGGCCCCTTCTACCACCAGGAAGGTGTCAGCCCTGAAAGCTGTTGCTGCTCTTCATATACCCTTGGCAGCCGATTCACAGGCACAAGAGCACTGGGGATCTGTGCTTTCCCAGACAGGGAACATCTCATCGTACCCATTCTCGGCAGAGTCTTTTTCCAAAACAGCAAACGTCGGGCTGCTTCTCCCACAAGGAAGGTGCCAGCCCTGAAAGCTGTTGCTCGTCTTCATATACCCTTGGCAGCCGATTCACAGGCACAACAGCACTGGGGATCTGGGCTTTCCCACAGGCGGAACATCTCATCGTGCCCGTTCTCGGCAGAGCATTTTTCCGAAAAAGGAACCTTGGGGTCCTTCTCCCACAGGGAAGGTGCCAGCCCTGAAAGCTGTTGCTCATCTTCATATTCCCTTGGCAGCCCATTCACAGGCAAAAGAGCACTGGGGATCTGGGCTTTCCCACTCTCGGAACATCTCATCGTGCCTGTTCTCGGCGCAGCCTTTTTCTGAAACGGGAAACGTCGGGCTCCTTCTCCCACCAGGAAGGTGTCAGCCCTGAAAGCTGTTGCTGCTCTTCACCTTCCCTTTGAAGCCTATTCATAGGCACAAGAACACTGGGGATCTGGGCTTTCCCAGACAGGGAACATCTCATCGTACCCGTTCACGGCAGAGCCTTTTTCCGAAACAGCAAACGTCCTGTTCCTTCTCCCACAATGTTGGGGACAGCCCTGAAAGCTGTTGCTCGTCTTCATATACCCTTGGCAGCCGATTCACAGGCAAACAGCACTGGGGATCTGGGCTTTCCCAGAGACGCAACGTCTCATTTTGCCCGTTCACGGCAGAGAATTTCTCCGAAACGGAAAACATCCTGCTCCTTCTCCCATAGGGAAGGTGCCAGCCCTGAAAGCTGTTGCTCATCTTCATATTCCCTTGGCAGCCCATTCACAGGCAAAAGAGCACTGGGGATCTGGGCTTTCCCACTCTTGGAACATCTCATCGTGCCTGTTCTCGGCGCAGCCTTTTTCTGAAACGGGAAACGTCAGGCTCCCTCTACCACCAGGAAGGTGCCAGCCCTGAAAGCTGTTGCTGCTCTTCACCTTCCCCGTGCAGCCTATTCACAGGCACAACAGCACTGGGGATCTGGGCTTTCCCAGAGACGCAAGGTCTCATCGTTCCCGTTCTCGGCAGATCCTTTTGTCAGAAACGGGAAACGTCCGGCTCCTTCTCCCACCAGGAAGGGGCCAGACCTGAAAGCTGTTGCTGCTCTTCACCTTCCCTTGGAAGCCTATTCACAGGCACAAGAGCACTGGGGATCTGGGCTTTCCCAGACACGGAACATCTCATCGAACCCGTTCTCAGCAGAGCCTTTTTCCGAAACGGGATACGTGCTGCTCCTTCTCCCACAAGGAAGGTGCCAGCCCTGACAGAGGTTGCTGCTCTTCACCTTCCCCGTGCAGCCCATTCACAGGCACAAGAGCACTGGGGATCTGTGCTTTCCCACAGACGCAACATCTCATCGCACCCATTCTCGGCAGAGCCTTTTTCCGAAACAGCAAAAGTCCTGCTCCTTCTCCCACAAGTTTGGGGACAGCCCTGAAAGCTGTTGCTGCTCTTCATATACCCTTGGCAGCCGATTCACAGGCACAACAGCACTGGGGATCTGGGCTTTCCCACAGGCGGAACATCTCATCGTGCCCGTTCTCGGCAGAGCATTTTTCCGAAAAAGGAACCTTGGGGTCCTTCTCCCACAGGGAAGGTGCCAGCCCTGAAAGCTGTTGCTCATCTTCATATTCCCTTGGCAGCCAATTCACAGGCACAACAGCACTGGGGATCTGTGCTTTCCCACAGACCGAACATCTCATCGTGCCCGTTCTCAGCAGAGCATTTTTCTAAAATGGGAAATGTTGGGTTCCTTCTCCTGTAAGGAAGGTGCCAGCCCTGAAAGCTGTTGCTCATCTTCATATTCCCTTGGCAGCCAATTCACAGGCACAACAGCACTGGGGATCTGTGCTTTCCCACAGACCGAACATCTCATCGTGCCCGTTCTCAGCAGAGCATTTTTCTAAAATGGGAAATGTTCGGTTCCTTCTCCTGTAAGGAAGGTGCCAGCCCTGAAAGATGTTGCTGCTCTTCACCTTCCCCGTGCAGCCTATTCACAGGAACAACAGCACTGGGGATCTAGGCTTTCCCACAGACGCAACATCTCATCATGCCCGTTCTCGGCAGAACCTTTTTCCGAAATGGGAAACGTCCGGCTCCTTCTCCCACAAGGAAGCTGCCAGCCCTGAAAGCTGTTGCTCATCTTCATATTCCCTTGGCAGCCCATTCACAGGCAAAAGAGCACTGGGGATCTGGGCTTTCCCATGGACGCAACATCTCATTTTGCCCATTCTCGGCAGAGAATTTTTCCGAAACGGAAAACATCCGGCTCCTTCTCCCATAAGGAAGGTGCCAGCCCTGAAAGCTGTTGCTCATCTTCATAATCCCTTGGCAGCCCATTCACAGGCAAAAGAGCACTGGGGATCTGGGCTTTCCCACTCTCGGAACATCTCATCGTGCCTGTTCTCGGCGCAGCCTTTTTCCAAAACGGGAAACGTCGGGCCCCTTCTACCACCAGGAAGGTGTCAGCCCTGAAAGCTGTTGCTGCTCTTCATATACCCTTGGCAGCCGATTCACAGGCACAAGAGCACTGGGGATCTGTGCTTTCCCAGACAGGGAACATCTCATCGTACCCATTCTCGGCAGAGTCTTTTTCCAAAACAGCAAACGTCGGGCTGCTTCTCCCACAAGGAAGGTGCCAGCCCTGAAAGCTGTTGCTCGTCTTCATATACCCTTGGCAGCCGATTCACAGGCACAACAGCACTGGGGATCTGGGCTTTCCCACAGGCGGAACATCTCATCGTGCCCGTTCTCGGCAGAGCATTTTTCCGAAAAAGGAACCTTGGGGTCCTTCTCCCACAGGGAAGGTGCCAGCCCTGAAAGCTGTTGCTCATCTTCATATTCCCTTGGCAGCCTATTCAAAGGCACAACAGCACTGGGGATCTGTGCTTTCCCACTCTCGGAACATCTCATTGTGCCTGTTCTCATCAGAGCCTTTTTCCGAAACGGGAAACATCTGGCTCCTTCTCCCACAGGGAAGGTGCCAGACCTGAAAGCTATTGCTGCTCTTCATATACCCTTGGCAGCCCATTCACAGGCACAAGAGCACTGGGGATCTGGGCTTTCCCACGGACGCAACATCTCATTTTGCCCATTCTCGGCAGAGAATTTTTCCGAAACGGAAGACATCCGGCTCCTTCTCCCACAGGGAAGGTGCCAGCCCTGAAAGCTGTTGCTCATCTTCCTATTCCCTTGGCAGCCCATTCACAGGCAAAAGAGCACTGGGGATCTGGGCTTTCCCACTCTCGGAACATCTCATCGTGCCTGTTCTCGGCGCAGACTTTTTCCAAAGCGGGAAACGTCGGGCTCCTTCTCCCACAAGGAAGGTATCAGCCCTGAAAGCTGTTGCTGCTCTTCACCTTCCCTTGGAAGCCTATTCACAGGCACAAGAGCACTGGGGATCTGGGCTTTCCCAGACACGGAACATCTCATCGAACCCGTTCTCGGCAGAGCCTTTTTCCGAAACGGGATACGTGCTGCTCCTTCTCCCACAAGGAAGGTGCCAGCCCTGAAAGAGGTTGCTGATCTTCACCTTCCCCGTGCAGCCCATTCACAGGCACAAGAGCACTGGGGATCTGGGCTTTCCCACAGACGCAACATCTCATCGCACCCATTCTCGGCAGAGCCTTTTTCCGAAACAGCAAAAGTCCTGCTCCTTCTCCCACAAGTTTGGGGACAGCCCTGAAAGCTGTTGCTGCTCTTCATATACCCTTGGCAGCCGATTCACAGGCACAACAGCACTGGGGATCTGGGCTTTCCCACAGGCGGAACATCTCATCGTGCCCGTTCTCGGCAGAGCATTTTTCCGAAAAAGGAACCTTGGGGTCCTTCTCCCACAGGGAAGGTGCCAGCCCTGAAAGCTGTTGCTCATCTTCATATTCCCTTGGCATCCGATTCAAAGGCACAACAGCACTGGGGATCTGTGCTTTCCCACTCTCAGAACATTTCATCGTGCCTGTTCTCATCAGAGCCTTTTTCCGAAACGGGAAACGTCTGTCTCCTTCTCCCACAGGGAAGGTGCCAGCCCTGAAAGCTGTTGCTGCTCTTCACCTTCCCCGTGCAGCCTGTTCACAGGCATGACAGCTCTGGGGATCTGGGCTTTCCCACAGGCCGAACAACTCATCGTGCCCATTCTTGGCAGAACCTTTTTCCGAAATGGGAAACGTCCGGCTCCTTCTCCCACAGGGAAGGTGCCAGCCCTGAAAGCTGTTGCTCGTCTTCATATACCCTTGGCAGCCGATTCACAGGCAAAAGAGCACTGGGGATCTGTGCTTTCCCACTCTCGGAACATCTCATCGTGCCTGTTCTCGGCGAAGACTTTTTCCAAAATGCAAAACGTCGGGCTCCTTCTCCCACAAGGAAGGTGCCAGCCCTGAAAGCTGTTGCTGCTCTTCACCTTCCCTTTGAAGCCTATTCACAGGAACAACAGCACTGGGGATCTAGGCTTTCCCACAGACGCAACATCTCATCATGCCCGTTCTCGGCAGAGCCTTTTTCCGAGACAGCAAACGTCCTGCTCCTTCTCCCACAAGGAAGATGCCAGCCCTGAAAGCTGTTGCTCATCTTCATATTCCCTTGGCAGCCCATTCAGAGGCACAAGAGCACTGGGGATCTGGGCTTTCCCATGGACGCAACATCTCATTTTGCCCATTCTCGGCAGAGAATTTTTCCGAAACGGAAAACATCCGGCTCCTTCTCCCATAAGGAAGGTGCCAGCCCTGAAAGCTGTTGCTCATCTTCCTATTCCCTGGGCAGCCCATTCACAGGCAAAAGAGCACTGGCGATCTGGGCTTTCCCACTCTCGGAACATTTCATCGTGCCTGTTCTCGGCGCAGCCTTTTTCTGAAACGGGAAACGTCGTGCTCCTTCTCCCACCAGGAAGGTGTCAGCCCTGAAAGCTGTTGCTGCTCTTCACCTTCCCTTTGAAGCCTATTCATAGGCACAAGAGCACTGGGGATCTGGGCTTTCCCAGACAGGGAACATCTCATCGTGCCCATTCTCGGCAGAGCCTTTTTCCAAAAAGGGAAACGTCGGGCTGCTTCTCCCACAAGGAAGGTGCAGGCCTGAAAGCTGTTGCTGCTCTTCACCTTCCCTTTGAAGCCTATTCACAGGCACAACAGCACTGGGGATCTGGGGTTTCCCAGACACGGAACATCCCATCGAACACGTTCTCGGCAGAGCCTTTTTCCGAAACGGGAAACGTGCTGCTCCTTCTCCCACAAGGAAGGTGCCAGCCCTGAAAGAGGTTGCTGCTCTTCACCTTCCCCGTGCAGCCTATTCACAGGCACAAGAGCACTGGGGATCTGTGCTTTCCCACAGACGCAACATCTCATCGTACCCATTCTCGGCAGAGCCTTTTTCCGAGACTGCAAACGTCCTGCTCCTTCTCCCACCAGGTTGGGGACAGCCCTGAAAGCTGTTGCTCGTCATCATATACCCTTGGCAGCCGATTCACAGGCACAACAGCACTTGGGATCTGGGCTTTCCCACAGGCCAAACATCTCATCGTGCCCGTTCTCGGCAGAGCATTTTTCCGAAAAAGGAACCTTGGGGTCCTTCTCCCACAGGGAAGGTGCCAGCCCTGAAAGCTGTTGCTCATCTTCATATTCCCTTGGCAGCCGATTCAAAGGCACAACAGCACTGGGGATCTGTGCTTTCCCACTCTCAGAACATTTCATCGTGCCTGTTCTCATCAGAGCCTTTTTCCGAAACGGGAAACGTCTGGCTCCTTCTCCCACAGGGAAGGTGCCAGCCCTGAAAGCTGTTGCTGCTCTTCACCTTCCCCGTGCAGCCTGTTCACAGGCATGACAGCTCTGGGGATCTGGGCTTTCCCACAGGCCGAACATCTCATCGTGCCCATTCTTGGCAGAACCTTTTTCCGAAATGGGAAACGTCCGGCTCCTTCTCCCAGAAGGAAGGTGCCAGCCCTGAAAGCTGTTGCTCGTCTTCATATACCCTTGGCAGCCGATTCACAGGCAAAAGAGCACTGGGGATCTGTGCTTTCCCACTCTCGGAACATCTCATCGTGCCTGTTCTCGGCGAAGACTTTTTCCAAAATGCAAAACGTCGGGCTCCTTCTCCCACAAGGAAGGTGCCAGCCCTGAAAGCTGTTGCTGCTCTTCACCTTCCCTTGGAAGCCTATTCACAGGCACAAGAGCACTGGGGATCTGGGCTTTCCCAGACAGGGAACATCTCATCGAACCCGTTCTCGGCAGAGCCTTTTTCCGAAACGGGATACGTCGGGCTCCTTCTCCCACAAGGAAGGTGCCAGCCCTGAAAGAGGTTGCTGCTCTTCACCTTCCCCGTGCAGCCCATTCACAGGCACAAGAGCACTGGGGATCTGGGCTTTCCCACAGACGCAACATCTCATCGTACCCATTATCGGCAGAGCCTTTTTCCGAAACAGCAAACGTCCTGCTCCTTCTCCCACAAGGTTGGGGACAGCCCTGAAAGCTTTTGCTCGTCTTCATATACCCTTGGCAGCCGATTCACAGGCACAACAGCACTGGGGATCTGTGCTTTCCCACAGACCGAACATCTCATCGTGCCCGTTCTCAGCAGAGCATTTTTCTAAAATGGGAAATGTTGGGTTCCTTCTCCCGTAAGGAAGGTGCCAGCCCTGAAAGATGTTGCTGCTCTTCACCTTCCCCGTGCAGCCTATTCACAGGAACAACAGCACTGGGGATCTAGGCTTTCCCACAGACGCAACATCTCATCATGCCCGTTCTCGGCAGAGCCTTTTTCCGAGACAGCAAACGTCCTGCTCCTTCTCCCACAAGGAAGATGCCAGCCCTGAAAGCTGTTGCTCATCTTCATATTCCCTTGGCAGCCCATTCACAGGCAAAAGAGCACTGGGGATCTGGGCTTTCCCATGGACGCAACATCTCATTTTGCCCATTCTCGGCAGAGAATTTTTCCGAAACGGAAAACATCCGGCTCCTTCTCCCATAAGGAAGGTGCCAGCCCTGAAAGCTGTTGCTCATCTTCCTATTCCCTTGGCAGCCCATTCACAGGCAAAAGAGCACTGGGGATCTGGGCTTTCCCACTCTCGGAACATCTCATCGTGCCTGTTCTCGGCGCAGCCTTTTTCTGAAACGGGAAACGTCGGGCTCCTTCTCCCACCAGGAAGGTGTCAGCCCTGAAAGCTGTTGCTGCTCTTCACCTTCCCTTTGAAGCCTATTCATAGGCACAAGAACACTGGGGATCTGGGCTTTCCCAGACAGGGAACATCTCATCGTACCCGTTCACGGCAGAGCCTTTTTCCGAAACAGCAAACGTCCTGTTCCTTCTCCCACAATGTTGGGGACAGCCCTGAAAGCTGTTGCTCGTCTTCATATACCCTTGGCAGCCGATTCACAGGCAAACAGCACTGGGGATCTGGGCTTTCCCAGAGACGCAACGTCTCATTTTGCCCGTTCACGGCAGAGAATTTCTCCGAAACGGAAAACATCCTGCTCCTTCTCCCATAAGGAAGGTGCCAGCCCTGAAAGCTGTTGCTGCTCTTCACCTTCCCCGTGCAGCCTATTCACAGGCACAACAGCACTGGGGATCTGGGCTTTCCCAGAGACGCAAGGTCTCATCGTTCCCGTTCTCGGCAGATCCTTTTGTCAGAAACGGGAAACGTCCGGCTCCTTCTCCCACAAGGAAGGTATCAGCCCTGAAAGCTGTTGCTGCTCTTCAGCTTCCCTTGGAAGCCTATTCACAGGCACAAGAGCACTGGGGATCTGGGCTTTCCCAGACACGGAACATCTCATCGAACCCGTCCTCAGCAGAGCCTTTTTCCGAAACGGGATACGTGCTGCTCCTTCTCCCACAAGGAAGGTGCCAGCCCTGACAGAGGTTGCTGCTCTTCACCTTCCCCGTGCAGCCCATTCACAGGCACAAGAGCACTGGGGATCTGTGCTTTCCCACAGACGCAACATCTCATCGCACCCATTCTCGGCAGAGCCTTTTTCCGAAACAGCAAAAGTCCTGCTCCTTCTCCCACAAGTTTGGGGACAGCCCTGAAAGCTGTTGCTGCTCTTCATATACCCTTGGCAGCCGATTCACAGGCACAACAGCACTGGGGATCTGGGCTTTCCCACAGGCGGAACATCTCATCGTGCCCGTTCTCGGCAGAGCATTTTTCCGAAAAAGGAACCTTGGGGTCCTTCTCCCACAGGGAAGGTGCCAGCCCTGAAAGCTGTTGCTCATCTTCATATTCCCTTGGCATCCGATTCAAAGGCACAACAGCACTGGGGATCTGTGCTTTCCCACTCTCAGAACATTTCATCGTGCCTGTTCTCATCAGAGCCTTTTTCCGAAACGGGAAACGTCTGTCTCCTTCTCCCACAGGGAAGGTGCCAGCCCTGAAAGCTGTTGCTGCTCTTCACCTTCCCCGTGCAGCCTGTTCACAGGCATGACAGCTCTGGGGATCTGGGCTTTCCCACAGGCCGAACATCTCATCGTGCCCATTCTTGGCAGAACCTTTTTCCGAAATGGGAAACGTCCGGCTCCTTCTCCCACAGGGAAGGTGCCAGCCCTGAAAGCTGTTGCTCGTCTTCATATACCCTTGGCAGCCGATTCACAGGCAAAAGAGCACTGGGGATCTGTGCTTTCCCACTCTCGGAACATCTCATCGTGCCTGTTCTCGGCGAAGACTTTTTCCAAAATGCAAAACGTCGGGCTCCTTCTCCCACAAGGAAGGTGCCAGCCCTGAAAGCTGTTGCTGCTCTTCACCTTCCCTTGGAAGCCTATTCACAGGCACAAGAGCACTGGGGATCTGGGCTTTCCCAGACAGGGAACCTCTCATCGAACCCGTTCTCGGCAGAGCCTTTTTCCGAAACGGGATACGTCGGGCTCCTTCTCCCACAAGGAAGGTGCCAGCCCTGAAAGAGGTTGCTGCTCTTCACCTTCCCCGTGCAGCCCATTCACAGGCACAAGAGCACTGGGGATCTGGGCTTTCCCACAGACGCAACATCTCATCGTACCCATTCTCGGCAGAGCCTTTTTCCGAAACAGCAAACGTCCTGCTCCTTCTCCCACAAGGTTGGGGACAGCCCTGAAAGCTTTTGCTCGTCTTCATATACCCTTGGCAGCCAATTCACAGGCAAAACAGCACTGGGGATCTGTGCTTTCCCACAGACCGAACATCTCATTGTTCCCGTTCTCAGCAGAGCATTTTTCTTAAATGGGAAATGTTGGGTTCCTTCTCCCGTAAGGAAGGTGCCAGCCCTGAAAGATGTTGCTGCTCTTCACCTTCCCCGTGCAGCCTATTCACAGGAACAACAGCACTGGGGATCTAGGCTTTCCCACAGACGCAACATCTCATCATGCCCGTTCTCGGCAGAGCCTTTTTCCGAGACAGCAAACGTCCTGCTCCTTCTCCCACAAGGAAGATGCCAGCCCTGAAAGCTGTTGCTCATCTTCATATTCCCTTGGCAGCCCATTCACAGGCAAAAGAGCACTGGGGATCTGGGCTTTCCCAGACACGGAACATCTCATCGTGCCTGTTCTCGGCGCAGACTTCTTCCAAAACGGGAAACGTCGGGCTCCTTCTCCCACAAGGAAGGTGCCAGCCCTGAAAGCTGTTGCTGCTCTTCACATTCCTCGTGCAGCCTGTTCACAGGCATGACAGCTCTGGGGATCTGGGCTTTCCCACAGGCCGAACATCTCATCGTGCCCATTCTCGGCAGAACCTTTTTCCGAAATGGGAAACGTCCTGCTCCTTCTCCCACCAGGAAGGTGTCAGCCCTGAAAGCTGTTGCTGCTCTTCATATACCCTTGGCAGCCGATTCACAGGCACAACAGCACTGGGGATCTGGGCTTTCCCAGACACGGAACATCTCATCGTGCCTGTTCTCTGCGCAGACTTTTTCCAAAACGGGAAACGTCGGGCTCCTTCTCCCACAAGGAAGGTGCCAGCCCTGAAAGCTGTTGCTGCTCTTCACCTTCCCCGTGCAGCCTATTCACAGGCACAACAGCACTGGGGATCTGGGCTTTCCCACAGGCCGAACATCTCATCGTGCCCGTTTTCTTCAGAACCTTTTTCTGAAACGGGAAACGTCGGGCTCCTTCTCCCACCAGGAAGGTGCCAGACCTGAAAGCTGTTGCTGCTCTTCACCTTCCCTTGGAAGCCTATTCACAGGCACAACAGCACTGGGGATCTGGGCTTTCCCACAAACGGAACATCTCATCGAACCCGTTCTCGGCAGAGCATTTTTCCGAAACGGGATACGTGCTGCTCCTTCTCCCACAAGGAAGGTGCCAGCCCTGAAAGCTGTTGCTGCTCTTCACCTTCCCCGTGGAGCCCATTTCCAGGCACAAGAGCACTGGAGATCTGGGCTTTCCCACAGACGCAACATCTCATCGTACCCATTCTCGGCAGAGCCTTTTTCCGAAACAGCAAACGTCCTGCTCCTTCTCCCACAAGGTTGGGGACAGCCCTGAAACCTGTTGCTCGTCTTCATATACCCTTGGCAGCCGATTCACAGGCACAACAGCACTGGGGACCTGGGCTTTCCCAGACACGGAACATCTCATCGTGCCCGTTCTCGGCAGAGCATTTTTCCGAAAAAGGAACCTTTGTGTCCTTCTCCCATAAGGAAGGTGCCAGCCCTAAAGCTGTTGCTCGGCTTCATATACCCTTGGCAGCCGATTCACAGGCACAACAGCACTGGGGATCTAGGCTTTCCCACGGACGCAACATCTCATTTTGCCCGTTCACGGCAGGGAATTTCTCCGAAACGGAAAACATCCTGCTCCTTCTCCCATAGGGAAGGTGCCAGCCCTGAAAGCTGTTGCTCATCTTCATATTCCCTTGGCAGCCCATTCACAGGCAAAAGAGCACTGGGGATCTGGGCTTTCCCACTCTCGGAACATCTCATCGTGCCTGTTCTCGGCGCAGCCTTTTTCTGAAACGGGAAACGTCGGGCTCCTTCTACCACCAGGAAGGTGTCAGCCCTGAAAGCTGTTGCTGTTCCTCACCTTCCCTTTGAAGCCTATTCATAGGCACAAGAGCACTGGGGATCTGGGCTTTCCCAGACAGGGAACATCTCATCGAACCCATTCTAGGCAGAGCCTTTTTCCAAAACGGGAAACGTCGGGCTGCTTCTCCCACAAGGAAGGTGCCAGCCCTGAAAGCTGTTGCTGCTCTTCACCTTCCCCGTGCAGCCTGTTCACAGGCACAACAGCACTGGGGATCTGGGCTTTCCCACAGGCCGAACATGCCATCGTGCCCGTTTTCTTCAGAACCTTTTTCCGAAACGGGAAACGTCGGGCTCCTTCTCCCACCAGGAAGGTGCCAGCCCTGAAAGCTGTTGCTGCTCTTCACCTTCCCTTGGAAGCCTATTCACAGGCACAACAGCACTGGGGATCTGGGCTTTCCCACAAACGGAACATCCCATCGAACCCGTTCTCGGCAGAGCCTTTTTCCGAAACGGGAAACTTGCTGCTCCTTCTCCCACAAGGAAGGTGCCAGCCCTGAAAGAGGTTGCTGCTCTTCACCTTCCCCGTGCAGTCCATTCACAGGCACAAGAGCACTGGGGATCTGGGCTTTCCCACAGACGCAACATCTCATCGTACCCATTCTCGGCAGAGTCTTTTTCCAAAACAGCAAACGTCCTGCTCCTTCTCCCACAAGGTTGGGGACAGCCCTGAAAGATGTTGCTCGTCTTCATATACCCTTGGCAGCTGATTCACAGGCACAACAGCACTGGGGATCTGGGCTTTCCCACAGGCGGAACATCTCATCGTGCCCGTTCTCGGCAGAGCATTTTTCCGAAAAAGGAACCTTGGGGTCCTTCTCCCACAGGGAAGGTGCCAGCCCTGAAAGCTGTTGCTCATCTTCATATTCCCTTGGCAGCCCATTCACAGGCAAAAGAGCACTGGGGATCTGTGCTTTCCCACTCTCGGAACATCTCATCGTGCCTGTTCTCGGCGCAGACTTTTTCCAAAACGGGACACGTCGGGCTCCTTCTCCCACAAGGAAGGTGCCAGCCCTGAAAGCTCTTGCTGCTCTTCACCTTCCCCGTGCAGCCTATTCACAGGCACAACAGCACTTGGGATCTGGGCTTTCCCACAGGCCGAACATCTCATCGTGCCCGTTCTCGGCAGAGCATTTTTCCGAAAAAGGAACCTTGGGGTCCTTCTCCCACAGGGAAGTTGCCAGCCCTGAAAGCTGTTGCTCATCTTCATATTCCCTTGGCACCCTAATCAAAGGCACAACAGCACTGGGGATCTGTGCTTTCCCACTCTCGGAACATCTCATCGTCTCTGTTCTCATCAGAGCCTTTTTCCGAAACGGGAAACGTCTGGCTCCTTCTCCCACAGGGAAGGTGCCAGCCCTGAAAGCTGTTGCTGCTCTTCACCTTCCTCGTGCAGCCTCTTCACAGGCATGACAGCTCTGGGGATCTGGGCTTTCCCACAGGCCGAACATCTCATCGTGCCCATTCTCGGCAGAACCTTTTTCCGAAATGGGAAACGTCCTGCTCCTTCTCCCACAGGGAAGGTGCCAGCCCTGAAAGCTGTTGCTGCTCTTCATATACCCTTGGCAGCCGATTCACAGGCACAACAGCACTGGGGATCTGGGCTTTCCCAGACACGGAACATCTCATCGTGCCTGTTCTCGACGCAGACTTTTTCCAAAACGGGAAACGTCGGGCTCCTTCTCCCACAAGGAAGGTGCCAGCCCTGAAAGCTGTTGCTGCTCTTCACCTTCCCCGTGCAGCCTATTCACAGGCACAACAGCACTGGGGATCTGGGCTTTCCCACAGGCCGAACATCTCATCGTGCTTGTTTTCTTCAGAACCTTTTTCTGAAACGGGAAACGTCGGGCTCCTTCTCCCACAGGGAAGGTATCAGCCCTGAAAGCTGTTGCTGCTCTTCACCTTCCCTTGGAAGCCTATTCACAGGCACAACAGCACTGGGGATCTGGGCTTTCCCAGACACGGAACATCCCATCGAACCCGTTCTCGGCAGAGCCTTTTTCCGAAACGGGAAACTTGCTGCTCCTTCTCCCACAAGGAAGGTGCCAGCCCTGAAAGAGGTTGCTGCTCTTCACCTTCCCCGTGCAGCGCATTCACAGGCACAAGAGCACTGGGGATCTGGGCTTTCCCACAGATGCAACATCACATCGTACCCATTCTCGGCAGAGTCTTTTTCCAAAACAGCAAACGTCCTGCTCCTTCTCCCACAAGGTTGGGGACAGCCCTGAAAGCTGTTGCTGCTCTTCACCTTCCCTTGGCAGCCGATTCACAGGCACAACAGCACTGGGGATCTGGGCTTTCCCACGGATGCAGCATCTCATTTTGCCCATTCTCGGCAGAGAATTTTTCCGAAACGGAAAACTTCCGGCTCCTTCTCCCACAGGGAAGGTGCCAGCCCTGAAAGCTGTTGCTCATCTTCCTATTCCCTTGGCATCCCATTCAGAGGCAAAAGAGCACTGGGTATATGGGCTTTCCCACTCTCGGAACATCTCATCGTACTTGTTCTTGGCGCAGCCTTTTGCTGAAACGGGAAACGTCGGGCTCCTTCTACCACCAGGAAGGTGTCAGCCCTGAAAGCTGTTGCTGCTCTTCACCTTCCCTTTGAAGCCTATTCATAGGCACAAGAGCACTGGGGATCTGGGCTTTCCCAGACAGGGAACATCTCATCGAACCCGTTCTAGGCAGAGCCTTTTTCCAAAACGGGAAATGTCGGGCTGCTTCTCCCACAAGGAAGGTGCCAGCCCTGAAAGCTGTTGCTGCTCTTCACCTTCCCCGTGCAGCCTATTCACAGGCACAACAGCACTGGGGATCTGGGCTTTCCCACAGGCGGAACATCTCATCGTGCCCGTTCTCGTCAGAGCATTTTTCCGAAAAAGGAACCTTGGGGTCCTTCTCCCACAGGGAAGGTGCCAGCCCTGAAAGCTGTTGCTGCTCTTCACCTTCCCCGTGCAGCCTATTCACAGGCACAACAGCACTGGGGATCTGGGCTTTCCCACACACGCAACATCTCATTTTGCCCATTCTCGGCAGAGAATTTTTCCGAAACGGAAAACATCCGGCTCCTTCTCCCATAAGGAAGGTGCCAGCCCTGAAAGCTGTTGCTCATCTTCATATTCCTTGGCAGCCCATTCACAGGCAAAAGAGCACTGGGGATCTGTGCTTTCCCACTCTCGGAACATCTCATCGTGCCTGTTCTCGGCGCAGACTTCTTACAAAACGGGAAACGTCGGGCTCCTTCTCCCACAAGGAAGGTGCCAGCCCTGAAAGCTGTTGCTGCTCTTCACCTTCCCCGTGCAGCCTATTCACAGGCACAACAGCACTGGGGATCTGGGCTTTCCCACAGGCCAAACATCTCATCGTGCCCGTTTTCTTCAGAACCTTTTTCTGAAACGGGAAACGTCGGGCTCCTTCTCCCACCAGGAAGGTGCCAGCCCTGAAAGCTGTTGCTGCTCTTCACCTTCCCTTGGAAGCCTATTCACAGGCACAAGAGCACTGGGGATCTGGGCTTTCCCAGAGACGGAACATCTCATCGAACCCGTTCTCGGCAGAGCCTTTTTCCGAAACGGGATACGTGCTGCTCCTTCTCCCACAAGGAAGGTGCCAGCCCTGAAAGAGGTTGCTGCTCTTCACCTTCCCCGTGCAGCCCATTCACAGGCACAAGAGCACTGGGGATCTGGGATTTCCCACAGATGCAGCATCTCATTTTGCCCATTCTCGGCAGAGAATTTTTCCGAAATGGAAAACATCCGGCTCCTTCTCCCATAGGGAAGGTGCCAGCCCTGAAAGCTGTTGCTCGTCTTCATATACCCTTGGCAGCCGATTCACAGGCACAACAGCACTGGGGATCTGGGCTTTCCCAGAGGCGCAACATCTCATCGTGCCTGTTTTCTTCAGAACCTTTTTCCGAAATGGGAAACGTCCGGCTCCTTCTCCCACAGGGAAGGTGCCAGCCCTGAAAGCTGTTGCTGCTCTTCACCTTCCCTTGGAAGCTTTTCACATGCACAAGAGCACTGGGGATCTGGGCTTTCCCAAACACGGAACATCCCATCGAACGCATTCTCGGCAGAGCCTTTTTCCGAAACGGGAAACGTCCTGCTCCTTCTCCCACCAGGAAGGTGCCAGCCCTGAAAGCTGTTGCTGCTCTTCACCTTCCCCGTGCAGCCCATTCACAGGCACAGGAGCACTGGGGATCTGTGCTTTCCCACAGACGCAACATCTCATCGTACCCGTTCTCGGCAGAGCCTTTTTCCGAAACAGCAAACGTCCTGCTCCTTCTCCCACAAGGTTGGGGACAGCCCTGAAACCTGTTGCTCGTCTTCATATACCCTTGGCAGCCGATTCACAGGCACAAGAGCACTGGGGATCTGGGCTTTCCCACAAACGGAACATTTCATCGTGCCCGTTCTCGGCAGAGCATTTTTCCGAAAGGGGAAATGTCTGGCTCCTTCTCCCACAGGGAAGGTGCCAGACCTGAAAGCTGTTGCTGATCTTCATGTACCCTTGGCAGCCGATTCACAGGCACAACAGCACTGGGGATCTGGGCTTTCCCACGGATGCAACATCTCATTTTGCCCATTCTCGGCAGAGAATTTTTCCGAAACGGAAAACATCCGGCTCCTTCTCTCATAAGGAAGGTGCCAGCCCTGAAAGCTGTTGCTCGTCTTCATATTCCCTTGGCAGCCCATTCACAGGCAAAAGAGCACTGGGGATCTGGGCTTTCCCACTCTCGGAACATCTCATCGTGCCTGTTCTTGCCGCAGACTTTTTCCAAAACGGGAAATGTCGTGCTCCTTCTACCACCAGGAAGGTGTCAGCCCTGAAAGCTGTTGCTGCTCTTCACCTTCCCTTTGAAGCCTATTCATAGGCACAAGAGCACTGGGGATCTGGGCTTTCCCAGACAGGGAACATCTCATCGAAGCTGTTCTCGGCAGAGCCTTTTTCTGAAACAGCAAACGTCCTGCTCCTTCCCCCACAAGGTTGGGGACAGCCCTGAAAGCTGTTGCTCGTCTTCATATACCCTTGGCAGCCTATTCACAGGCACAACAGCACTGGGGATCTGGGCTTTCCCACTCTCGGAACATCTCATCATGCCCGTTTTCTTCAGAACCTTTTTCCGAAACGGGAAACGTCGGGCTCCTTCTCCCACCAGGAAGGTGCCAGACCTGAAAGCTGTTGCTGCTCTTCACCTTCCCTTGGAAGCTTTTCACAGGCACAAGAGCACTGGGGATCTGGGCTTTCCCAGACACGGAACATCCCATCGAACCCATTCTCGGCAGAGCCTTTTTCCGAAACGGGAAACGTCCTGCTCCTTCTCCCACCAGGAAGGTGCCAGCCCTGAAAGAGGTTGCTGCTCTTCACCTTCCCCGTGCAGCCCATTCACAGGCACAGGAGCACTGGGGATCTGTGCTTTCCCACAGACGCAACATCTCATCGTACCCCTTCTCGGCAGAGCCTTTTTCCGAAAAACCAAACGTCCTGCTCCTTCTCCCACAAGGTTGGGGACAGCCCTGAAAGCTGTTGCTCGTCTTCATATACCCTTGGCAGCCGATTCACAGGCACAACAGCACTGGGGATCTGGGCTTTCCCACAGGCGGAACATCTCATCGTGCCCGTTCTCGGCAGAGCATTTTTCCGAAAAAGGAACCTTGGGGTCCTTCTCCCACAGGGAAGTTGCCAGCCCTGAAAGCTGTTGCTCATCTTCATATTCCCTTGGCAGCCTATTCAAAGGCACAACACCACTGGGGATCTGTGCTTTCCCACAAACGGAACATTTCATCGTGCCTGTTCTCATCAGAGCCTTTTTCCGAAAGGGGAAACGTCTGGCTCCTTCTCCCACAGGGAAGGTGCCAGCCCTGAAAGCTGTTGCTGCTCTTCACCTTCCTCATGCAGCCTGTTCACAGGCATGACAGCTCTGGGGATCTGTGCTTTCCCACAGGCCGAACATCTCATCATGCCCATTCTCGGCAGAACCTTTTTCCGAAATGGGAAACGTCCTGCTCCTTCTCCCACAGGGAAGGTGCCAGCCCTGAAAGCTGTTGCTGCTCTTCATATACCCTTGGCAGCCGATTCACAGGCACAAGACCACTGGGGATCTGGGCTTTCCCTCTCTCGGAACATCTCATCGTGCCTGTTCTCGGCGCAGACTTTTTCCAAAACGGGAAACGTCGTGCTCCTTCTCCCACCAGGAAGGTGCCAGCCCTGAAAGCTGTTGCTGCTCTTCACCTTCCCCATGCAGCCTATTCACAGGCACAACAGCACTGGGGATCTGGGCTTTCCCACAGGCCGAACATCTCATCGTGCCCGTTTTCTTCAGAACCTTTTTCTGAAACGGGAAACGTCGGGCTCATTCTCCCACCAGGAAGGTGCCAGACCTGAAAGCTGTTGCTGCTCTTCACCTTCCCTTGGAAGCCTATTCAAAGGCACAACAGCACTGGGGATCTGGGCTTTCCCACAAACGGAACATCACATCGAAACCGTTCTCGGCAGAGCCTTTTTCCGAAACGGGAAACGTCCGGCTCCTTCTCCCACAAGGAAGGTGCCAGCCCTGAAAGAGGTTGCTGCTCTTCAGCTTCCCCGTGCAGCCTGTTCACAGGCACAACAGCACTGGGGATCTGGGCTTTCCCACGGGCCGAATATCTCATCGTGCCCATTCTCGGCAGAACCTTTTTCCGAAATGGGAAACGTCCGTCTCCTTCTCCCACAGGGAAGGTGCCAGCCCTGAAAGCTGTTGCTGCTCTTCATATACCCTTGGCAGCCGATTCACAGGCAAAAGAGCACTGGGGATCTGGGCTTTCCCACTCTCGGAACATCTCATCGTGCCTGTTCTTGGCGCAGACTTTTTCCAAAACGGGAAACGTCGTGCTCCTTCTACCACCAGGAAGGTGTCAGCCCTGAAAGCTGTTTCTGCTCTTCACCTTCCCTTTGAAGCCTATTCAGAGGCACAAGAGCACTGGGGATCTGGGCTTTCCCAGACAGGGAACATCTCATCGAACCCGTTCTCGGCAGAGCCTTTTTCCGAAACAGCAAACGTCCTGCTCCTTCTCCCACAAGGTTGGGGACAGCCCTGAAAGCTGTTGCTCGTCTTCATATACCCTTGGCAGCCGATTCACAGGCACAACAGCACTGGGGATCTGGGCTTTCCCACGGACGCAACATCTCATTTTGCCCGTTCACGGCAGAGAATTTCTCCGAAACGGAAAACATCCTGCTCCTTCTCCCATAAGGAAGGTGCCAGCCCTGAAAGCTGTTGCTCATCTTCATATTCCCTTGGCAGCCCATTCACAGGCAAAAGAGCACTGGGGATCTGGGCTTTCCCACTCTCGGAACATCTCATCGTGCCTGTTCTCGGCGCAGCCTTTTTCTGAAACGGGAAACGTCGGGCTCCTTCTCCCACCAGGAAGGTGTCAGCCCTGAAAGCTGTTGCTGTTCTTCACCTTCCCTTTGAAGCCTATTCATAGGCACAAGAGCACTGGGGATCTGGGCTTTCCCAGACAGGGAACATCTCATCGAACCCGTTCTAGGCAGAGCCTTTTTCCAAAACGGGAAAGGTCGGGCTGCTTCTCCCACAAGGAAGGTGCCAGCCCTGAAAGCTGTTGCTGCTCTTCACCTTCCCCGTGCAGCCTATTCACAGGCACAACAGCACTGGGGATCTGGGCTTTCCCACTCTCGGAACATCTCATCGTCTCTGTTCTCATCAGAGCCTTTTTCCGAAACGGGAAACGTCTGGCTCCTTCTCCCACAGGGAAGGTGCCAGCCCTGAAAGCTGTTGCTGCTCTTCACCTTCCCTTTGAAGCCTATTCATAGGCACAAGAGCACTGGGGATCTGGGCTTTCCCAGACAGGGAACATCTCATCGAACCCGTTCTAGTCAGAGCCTTTTTCTGAAACGGGAAAGGTCGGGCTGCTTCTCCCACAAGGAAGGTGCCAGCCCTGAAAGCTGTTGCTGCTCTTCACCTTCCCCGTGCAGCCTATTCACAGGCACAACAGCACTGGGGATCTGGGCTTTCCCACTCTCGGAACATCTCATCGTGCCCGTTCTCGGCAGAGCCTTTTTCCGAAACAGCAAACGTCCTGCTCCTTCTCCCACAAGGTTGGGGACAGCCCTGAAAGCTGTTGCTCGTCTTCATATACCCTTGGCAGCCGATTCACAGGCACAAGAGCACTGGGGATCTGGGCTTTCCCACAGGCAAAACATCTCATCGTGCCCGTTCTCGGCAGAGCATTTTTCCGAAAAAAGAACCTTGTGCTCCTTCTCCCACAGGGAAGTTGCCAGCCCTGAAAGCTGTTGCTCATCTTCATATTCCCTTGGCAGCCTATTCAAAGGCACAACAGCACTGGGGATCTGTGCTTTCCCACAAACGGAACATCTCATCCTCTCTGTTCTCATCAGAGCCTTTTTCCGAAACGGGAAACGTCTGTCTCCTGCTCCCACAGGGAAGGTGCCAGACCTGAAAGCTGTTGCTGCTCTTCACCTTCCTCGTGCAGCCTGTTCACAGGCATGACAGCTCTGGGGATCTGGGATTTCCCAGACACGGAACATCTCATCATGCCCGTTCTCGGCAGAGCCTTTTTCTGAGACAGCAAAAGTCCTGCTCCTTCTCCCACAAGGAAGCTGCCAGCCCTGAAAGCTGTTGCTGCTCTTCACCTTCCCCGTGCAGCCGATTCACAGGCACAACAGCACTGGGGATCTGGGCTTTCCCACAGGCCAAACATCTCATCGTGCCCGTTCTCGGCAGAGCATTTTTCCGAAAAAGGAACCTTGGGGTCCTTCTCCCACAGGGAAGTTGCCAGCCCTGAAAGCTGTTGCTCATCTTCATATTCCCTTGGCACCCTAATCAAAGGCACAACACCACTGGGGATCTGTGCTTTCCCACTCTCGGAACATCTCATCGTCTCTGTTCTCATCAGAGCCTTTTTCCGAAACGGGAAACGTCTGGCTCCTTCTCCCACAGGGAAGGTGCCAGCCCTGAAAGCTGTTGCTGCTCTTCACCTTCCTCGTGCAGCCTGTTCACAGGCATGACAGCTCTGGGGATCTGGGCTTTCCCACAGGCCGAACATCTCATCGTGCCCATTCTCGGCAGAACCTTTTTCCGAAATGGGAAACGTCCTGCTCCTTCTCCCACAGGGAAGGTGCCAGCCCTGAAAGCTGTTGCTGCTCTTCATATACCCTTGGCAGCCGATTCACAGGCACAACAGCACTGGGGATCTGGGCTTTCCCAGACACGGAACATCTCATCGTGCCTGTTCTCGGCGCAGACTTCTTCCAAAACGGGAAACGTCGGGCTCCTTCTCCCACAAGGAAGGTGCCAGCCCTGAAAGCTGTTGCTGCTCTTCACCTTCCCCGTGCAGCCTATTCACAGGCACAACAGCACTGGGGATCTGGGCTTTCCCACAGGCCGAACATCTCATCGTGCCCGTTTTCTTCAGAACCTTTTTCTGAAACGGGAAACGTCGGGCTCCTTCTCCCACCAGGAAGGTGCCAGACCTGAAAGCTGTTGCTGCTCTTCACCTTCCCTTGGAAGCCTATTCACAGGCACAACAGCACTGGGGATCTGGGCTTTCCCACAAACGGAACATCCCATCGAACCCGTTCTCGGCAGAGCCTTTTTCCGAAACGGGAAACTTGCTGCTCCTTCTCCCACAAGGAAGGTGCCAGCCCTGAAAGAGGTTGCTGCTCTTCACCTTCCCCGTGCAGCGCATTCACAGGCACAAGAGCACTGGGGATCTGGGCTTTCCCACAGATGCAACATCACATCGTACCCATTCTCGGCAGAGTCTTTTTCCAAAACAGCAAACGTCCTGCTCCTTCTCCCACAAGGTTGGGGACAGCCCTGAAAGCTGTTGCTGCTCTTCACCTTCCCTTGGCAGCCGATTCACAGGCACAAGAGCACTGGGGATCTGGGCTTTCCCACAGGCCGAACATCTCATCGTGCCCGTTTTCTTCAGAACCTTTTTCTGAAACGGGAAACGTCGGGCTCATTCTCCCACCAGGAAGGTGCCAGACCTGAAAGCTCTTGCTGCTCTTCACCTTCCCTTGGAAGCCTATTCACAGGCACAACAGCACTGGGGATCTGGGCTTTCCCACAAACGGAATATCTCATCGAAACCGTTCTCGGCAGAGCCTTTTTCCGAAACGGGATACGTGCTGCTCCTTCTCCCACAAGGAAGGTGCCAGCCCTGAAAGAGGTTGCTGCTCTTCACCTTCCCCGTGCAGCCTGTTCACAGGCACAACAGCACTGGGGATCTGGGCTTTCCCACGGGCCGAACATCTCATCGTGCCCATTCTCGGCAGAACCTTTTTCCGAAATGGGAAACGTCCGTCTCCTTCTCCCACAGGGAAGGTGCCAGCCCTGAAAGCTGTTGCTGCTCTTCATATACCCTTGGCAGCCGATTCACAGGCACAAGAGCACTGGGGATCTGGGCTTTCCCACGGATGCAGCATCTCATTTTGCCCATTCTCGGCAGAGAATTTTTCCGAAACGGAAAACGTCCGGCTCCTTCTCCCACAAGGAAGGTGCCAGCCCTGAAAGCTGTTGCTCATCTTCATATTCCCTTGGCAGCCCATTCACAGGCAAAAGAGCACTGGGGATCTGGGCTTTCCCACTCTCGGAACATCTCATCGTGCCTGTTCTTGGCGCAGACTTTTTCCAAAACGGGAAACGTCGTGCTCCTTCTACCACCAGGAAGGTGTCAGCCCTGAAAGCTGTTTCTGCTCTTCACCTTCCCTTTGAAGCCTATTCAGAGGCACAAGAGCACTGGGGATCTGGGCTTTCCCAGACAGGGAACATCTCATCGAACCCGTTCTCGGCAGAGCCTTTTTCCGAAACAGCAAACGTCCTGCTCCTTCTCCCACAAGGTTGGGGACAGCCCTGAAAGCTGTTGCTCGTCTTCATATACCCTTGGCAGCCGATTCACAGGCACAACAGCACTGGGGATCTGGGCTTTCCCACGGACGCAACATCTCATTTTGCCCGTTCACGGCAGAGAATTTCTCCGAAACGGAAAACATCCTGCTCCTTCTCCCATAAGGAAGGTGGCAGCCCTGAAAGCTGTTGCTCATCTTCATATTCCCTTGGCAGCCCATTCACAGGCAAAAGAGCACTGGGGATCTGGGCTTTCCCACTCTCGGAACATCTCATCGTGCCTGTTCTCGGCGCAGCCTTTTTCTGAAACGGGAAACGTCGGGCTCCTTCTACCACCAGGAAGGTGTCAGCCCTGAAAGCTGTTGCTGTTCTTCACCTTCCCTTTGAAGCCTATTCATAGGCACAAGAGCACTGGGGATCTGGGCTTTCCCAGACAGGGAACATCTCATCGAACCCGTTCTAGGCAGAGCCTTTTTCCAAAACGGGAAAGGTCGGGCTGCTTCTCCCACAAGGAAGGTGCCAGCCCTGAAAGCTGTTGCTGCTCTTCACCTTCCCCGTGCAGCCTATTCACAGGCACAACAGCACTGGGGATCTGGGCTTTCCCACAGGGGGAACATCTCATCGTCTCTGTTCTCATCAGAGCCTTTTTCCGAAACGGGAAACGTCTGGCTCCTTCTCCCACAGGGAAGGTGCCAGCCCTGAAAGCTGTTGCTGCTCTTCATATACCCTTGGCAGCCGATTCACAGGCACAAGAGCACTGGGGATCTGGGCTTTCCCACGGATGCAACATCTCATTTTGCCCATTCTCGGCAGAGAATTTTTCCGAAACGGAAAACATCCGGCTCCTTCTCTCATAAGGAAGGTGCCAGCCCTGAAAGCTGTTGCTCGTCTTCATATTCCCTTGGCAGCCCATTCACAGGCAAAAGAGCACTGGGTATATGGGCTTTCCCACTCTCGGAACATCTCATCGTGCCTGTTCTCGGCGCAGCCTTTTTCTGAAACGGGAAACGTCGGGCTCCTTCTCCCACCAGGAAGGTGTCAGCCCTGAAAGCTGTTGCTGTTCTTCACCTTCCCTTTGAAGCCTATTCATAGGCACAAGAGCACTGGGGATCTGGGCTTTCCCAGACAGGGAACATCTCATCGAACCCGTTCTAGGCAGAGCCTTTTTCTGAAACGGGAAACGTCGGGCTGCTTCTCCCACAAGGAAGGTGCCAGCCCTGAAAGCTGTTGCTGCTCTTCACCTTCCCCGTGCAGCCTATTCACAGGCACAACAGCACTGGGGATCTGGGCTTTCCCACTCTCGGAACATCTCATCGTGCCCGTTCTCGGCAGAGCCTTTTTCCGAAACAGCAAACGTCCTGCTCCTTCTCCCACAAGGTTGGGGACAGCCCTGAAAGCTGTTGCTCGTCTTCATATACCCTTGGCAGCCGATTCACAGGCACAACAGCACTGGGGATCTGGGCTTTCCCACAGGCCAAACATCTCATCGTGCCCGTTCTCGGCAGAGCATTTTTCCGAAAAAGGAACCTTGTGCTCCTTCTCCCACAGGGAAGTTGCCAGCCCTGAAAGCTGTTGCTCATCTTCATATTCCCTTGGCAGCCTATTCAAAGGCACAACAGCAATGGGGATCTGTGCTTTCCCACAAACGGAACATCTCATCCTCTCTGTTCTCATCAGAGCCTTTTTCCGAAACGGGAAACGTCTGACTCCTGCTCCCACAGGGAAGGTGCCAGACCTGAAAGCTGTTGCTGCTCTTCACCTTCCTCGTGCAGCCTGTTCACAGGCATGACAGCTCTGGGGATCTGGGATTTCCCAGACACGGAACATCTCATCATGCCCGTTCTCGGCAGAGCCTTTTTCTGAGACAGCAAAAGTCCTGCTCCTTCTCCCACAAGGAAGCTGCCAGCCCTGAAAGCTGTTGCTGCTCTTCACCTTCCCCGTGCAGCCGATTCACAGGCACAACAGCACTGGGGATCTGGGCTTTCCCACAGGCCAAACATCTCATCGTGCCCGTTCTCGGCAGAGCATTTTTCCGAAAAAGGAACCTTGGGGTCCTTCTCCCACAGGGAAGTTGCCAGCCCTGAAAGCTGTTGCTCATCTTCATATTCCCTTGGCACCCTAATCAAAGGCACAACACCACTGGGGATCTGTGCTTTCCCACTCTCGGAACATCTCATCGTCTCTGTTCTCATCAGAGCCTTTTTCCGAAACGGGAAACGTCTGGCTCCTTCTCCCACAGGGAAGGTGCCAGCCCTGAAAGCTGTTGCTGCTCTTCACCTTCCTCGTGCAGCCTGTTCACAGGCATGACAGCTCTGGGGATCTGGGCTTTCCCACAGGCCGAACATCTCATCGTGCCCATTCTCGGCAGAACCTTTTTCCGAAATGGGAAACGTCCTGCTCCTTCTCCCACAGGGAAGGTGCCAGCCCTGAAAGCTGTTGCTGCTCTTCATATACCCTTGGCAGCCGATTCACAGGCACAACAGCACTGGGGATCTGGGCTTTCCCAGACACGGAACATCTCATCGTGCCTGTTCTCGGCGCAGACTTCTTCCAAAACGGGAAACGTCGGGCTCCTTCTCCCACAAGGAAGGTGCCAGCCCTGAAAGCTGTTGCTGCTCTTCACCTTCCCCGTGCAGCCTATTCACAGGCACAACAGCACTGGGGATCTGGGCTTTCCCACAGGCCGAACATCTCATCGTGCCCATTCTCGGCAGAACCTTTTTCCGAAATGGGAAACGTCCTGCTCCTTCTCCCACAGGGAAGGTGCCAGCCCTGAAAGCTGTTGCTGCTCTTCATATACCCTTGGCAGCCGATTCACAGGCACAACAGCACTGGGGATCTGGGCTTTCCCAGACACGGAACATCTCATCGTGCCTGTTCTCGGCGCAGGATTCTTCCAAAACGGGAAACTTGCTGCTCCTTCTCCCACAAGGAAGGTGCCAGCCCTGAAAGAGGTTGCTGCTCTTCACCTTCCCCGTGCAGCGCATTCACAGGCACAAGAGCACTGGGGATCTGGGCTTTCCCACAGGCCGAACATCTCATCGTGCCCGTTTTCTTCAGAACCTTTTTCTGAAACGGGAAACGTCGGGCTCATTCTCCCACCAGGAAGGTGCCAGACCTGAAAGCTGTTGCTGCTCTTCACCTTCCCTTGGAAGCCTATTCACAGGCACAACAGCACTGGGGATCTGGGCTTTCCCACAAACGGAATATCTCATCGAAACCGTTCTCGGCAGAGCCTTTTTCCGAAACGGGATACGTGCTGCTCCTTCTCCCACAAGGAAGGTGCCAGCCCTGAAAGAGGTTGCTGCTCTTCACCTTCCCCGTGCAGCCTGTTCACAGGCACAACAGCACTGGGGATCTGGGCTTTCCCACGGGCCGAACATCTCATCGTGCCCATTCTCGGCAGAACCTTTTTCCGAAATGGGAAACGTCCGTCTCCTTCTCCCACAGGGAAGGTGCCAGCCCTGAAAGCTGTTGCTGCTCTTCATATACCCTTGGCAGCCGATTCACAGGCACAAGAGCACTGGGGATCTGGGCTTTCCCACGGATGCAGCATCTCATTTTGCCCATTCTCGGCAGAGAATTTTTCCGAAACGGAAAACGTCCGGCTCCTTCTCCCACAAGGAAGGTGCCAGCCCTGAAAGCTGTTGCTCATCTTCATATTCCCTTGGCAGCCCATTCACAGGCAAAAGAGCACTGGGGATCTGGGCTTTCCCACTCTCGGAACATCTCATCGTGCCTGTTCTTGGCGCAGACTTTTTCCAAAACGGGAAACGTCGTGCTCCTTCTACCACCAGGAAGGTGTCAGCCCTGAAAGCTGTTTCTGCTCTTCACCTTCCCTTTGAAGCCTATTCAGAGGCACAAGAGCACTGGGGATCTGGGCTTTCCCAGACAGGGAACATCTCATCGAACCCGTTCTCGGCAGAGCCTTTTTCCGAAACAGCAAACGTCCTGCTCCTTCTCCCACAAGGTTGGGGACAGCCCTGAAAGCTGTTGCTCGTCTTCATATACCCTTGGCAGCCGATTCACAGGCACAACAGCACTGGGGATCTGGGCTTTCCCACGGACGCAACATCTCATTTTGCCCGTTCACGGCAGAGAATTTCTCCGAAACGGAAAACATCCTGCTCCTTCTCCCATAAGGAAGGTGGCAGCCCTGAAAGCTGTTGCTCATCTTCATATTCCCTTGGCAGCCCATTCACAGGCAAAAGAGCACTGGGGATCTGGGCTTTCCCACTCTCGGAACATCTCATCGTGCCTGTTCTCGGCGCAGCCTTTTTCTGAAACGGGAAACGTCGGGCTCCTTCTACCACCAGGAAGGTGTCAGCCCTGAAAGCTGTTGCTGTTCTTCACCTTCCCTTTGAAGCCTATTCATAGGCACAAGAGCACTGGGGATCTGGGCTTTCCCAGACAGGGAACATCTCATCGAACCCGTTCTAGGCAGAGCCTTTTTCCAAAACGGGAAAGGTCGGGCTGCTTCTCCCACAAGGAAGGTGCCAGCCCTGAAAGCTGTTGCTGCTCTTCACCTTCCCCGTGCAGCCTATTCACAGGCACAACAGCACTGGGGATCTGGGCTTTCCCACAGGGGGAACATCTCATCGTCTCTGTTCTCGTCAGAGCCTTTTTCCGAAACGGGAAACGTCTGGCTCCTTCTCCCACAGGGAAGGTGCCAGCCCTGAAAGCTGTTGCTGCTCTTCATATACCCTTGGCAGCCGATTCACAGGCACAAGAGCACTGGGGATCTGGGCTTTCCCACGGACGCAACATCTCATTTTGCCCATTCTCGGCAGAGAATTTTTCCGAAACGGAAAACATCCGGCTCCTTCTCTCATAAGGAAGGTGCCAGCCCTGAAAGCTGTTGCTCGTCTTCATATTCCCTTGGCAGCCCATTCACAGGCAAAAGAGCACTGGGTATATGGGCTTTCCCACTCTCGGAACATCTCATCGTGCCTGTTCTCGGCGCAGCCTTTTTCTGAAACGGGAAACGTCGGGCTCCTTCTCCCACCAGGAAGGTGTCAGCCCTGAAAGCTGTTGCTGTTCTTCACCTTCCCTTTGAAGCCTATTCATAGGCACAAGAGCACTGGGGATCTGGGCTTTCCCAGACAGGGAACATCTCATCGAACCCGTTCTAGGCAGAGCCTTTTTCTGAAACGGGAAACGTCGGGCTGCTTCTCCCACAAGGAAGGTGCCAGCCCTGAAAGCTGTTGCTGCTCTTCACCTTCCCCGTGCAGCCTATTCACAGGCACAACAGCACTGGGGATCTGGGCTTTCCCACTCTCGGAACATCTCATCGTGCCCGTTCTCGGCAGAGCCTTTTTCCGAAACAGCAAACGTCCTGCTCCTTCTCCCACAAGGTTGGGGACAGCCCTGAAAGCTGTTGCTCGTCTTCATATACCCTTGGCAGCCGATTCACAGGCACAACAGCACTGGGGATCTGGGCTTTCCCACAGGCCAAACATCTCATCGTGCCCGTTCTCGGCAGAGCATTTTTCCGAAAAAGGAACCTTGTGCTCCTTCTCCCACAGGGAAGTTGCCAGCCCTGAAAGCTGTTGCTCATCTTCATATTCCCTTGGCAGCCTATTCAAAGGCACAACAGCAATGGGGATCTGTGCTTTCCCAAAAACGGAACATCTCATCCTCTCTGTTCTCATCAGAGCCTTTTTCCGAAACGGGAAACGTCTGACTCCTGCTCCCACAGGGAAGGTGCCAGACCTGAAAGCTGTTGCTGCTCTTCACCTTCCTCGTGCAGCCTGTTCACAGGCATGACAGCTCTGGGGATCTGGGATTTCCCAGACACGGAACATCTCATCATGCCCGTTCTCGGCAGAGCCTTTTTCTGAGACAGCAAAAGTCCTGCTCCTTCTCCCACAAGGAAGCTGCCAGCCCTGAAAGCTGTTGCTGCTCTTCACCTTCCCCGTGCAGCCGATTCACAGGCACAACAGCACTGGGGATCTGGGCTTTCCCACAGGCCAAACATCTCATCGTGCCCGTTCTCGGCAGAGCATTTTTCCGAAAAAGGAACCTTGGGGTCCTTCTCCCACAGGGAAGTTGCCAGCCCTGAAAGCTGTTGCTCATCTTCATATTCCCTTGGCACCCTAATCAAAGGCACAACACCACTGGGGATCTGTGCTTTCCCACTCTCGGAACATCTCATCGTCTCTGTTCTCATCAGAGCCTTTTTCCGAAACGGGAAACGTCTGGCTCCTTCTCCCACAGGGAAGGTGCCAGCCCTGAAAGCTGTTGCTGCTCTTCACCTTCCTCGTGCAGCCTGTTCACAGGCATGACAGCTCTGGGGATCTGGGCTTTCCCACAGGCCGAACATCTCATCGTGCCCATTCTCGGCAGAACCTTTTTCCGAAATGGGAAACGTCCTGCTCCTTCTCCCACAGGGAAGGTGCCAGCCCTGAAAGCTGTTGCTGCTCTTCATATACCCTTGGCAGCCGATTCACAGGCACAACAGCACTGGGGATCTGGGCTTTCCCAGACACGGAACATCCCATCGAACCCGTTCTCGGCAGAGCCTTTTTCCAAAACGGGAAACTTGCTGCTCCTTCTCCCACCAGGAAGGTGCCAGCCCTGAAAGAGGTTGCTGCTCTTCACCTTCCCCGTGCAGCGCATTCACAGGCACAAGAGCACTGGGGATCTGGGCTTTCCCACAGATGCAACATCACATCGTACCCATTCTCGGCAGAGTCTTTTTCCAAAACAGCAAACGTCCTGCTCCTTCTCCCACAAGGTTGGGGACAGCCCTGAAAGCTGTTGCTGCTCTTCACCTTCCCTTGGCAGCCGATTCACAGGCACAACAGCACTGGGGATCTGGGCTTTCCCACGGATGCAGCATCTCATTTTGCCCATTCTCGGCAGAGAATTTTTCCGAAACGGAAAACTTCCGGCTCCTTCTCCCACAGGGAAGGTGCCAGCCCTGAAAGCTGTTGCTCATCTTCCTATTCCCTTGGCATCCCATTCAGAGGCAAAAGAGCACTGGGTATATGGGCTTTCCCACTCTCGGAACATCTCATCGTACTTGTTCTTGGCGCAGCCTTTTGCTGAAACGGGAAACGTCGGGCTCCTTCTACCACCAGGAAGGTGTCAGCCCTGAAAGCTGTTGCTGCTCTTCACCTTCCCTTTGAAGCCTATTCATAGGCACAAGAGCACTGGGGATCTGGGCTTTCCCAGACAGGGAACATCTCATCGAACCCGTTCTAGTCAGAGCCTTTTTCTGAAACGGGAAAGGTCGGGCTGCTTCTCCCACAAGGAAGGTGCCAGCCCTGAAAGCTGTTGCTGCTCTTCACCTTCCCCGTGCAGCCTATTCACAGGCACAACAGCACTGGGGATCTGGGCTTTCCCACAGACGGAACATCTCATCGTGCCCGTTCTCGTCAGAGCATTTTTCCGAAAAAGGAACCTTGGGGTCCTTCTCCCACAGGGAAGGTGCCAGCCCTGAAAGCTGTTGCTGCTCTTCACCTTCCCCGTGCAGCCTATTCACAGGCACAACAGCACTGGGGATCTGGGCTTTCCCACAGACGCAACATCTCATTTTGCCCATTCTCGGCGGAGAATTTTTCCGAAACGGAAAACATCCGGCTCCTTCTCTCATAAGGAAGGTGCCAGCCCTGAAAGCTGTTGCTCATCTTCATATTCCTTGGCAGCCCATTCACAGGCAAAAGAGCACTGGGGATCTGTGCTTTCCCACTCTCGGAACATCTCATCGTGCCTGTTCTCGGCGCAGACTTCTTCCAAAACGGGAAACGTCGGGCTCCTTCTCCCACAAGGAAGGTGCCAGCCCTGAAAGCTGTTGCTGCTCTTCACCTTCCCTTGGAAGCCTATTCACAGGCACAACAGCACTGGGGATCTGGGCTTTCCCAGACACGGAACATCTCATCGAACCCGTTCTCGGCAGAGCCTTTTTCCGAAACGTGATACGTGCTGCTCCTTCTCCCACAAGGAAGATGCCAGCCCTGAAAGAGGTTGCTGCTCTTCACCTTCCCCGTGCAGCCCATTCACAGGCACAAGAGCACTGGGGATCTGGGATTTCCCACAGATGCAGCATCTCATTTTGCCCATTCTCGGCAGAGAATTTTTCCGAAATGGAAAACATCCGGCTCCTTCTCCCATAAGGAAGGTGCCAGCCCTGAAAGCTGTTGCTCATCTTCATATTTCCTTGGCAGCCCATTCACAGGCACAAGAGCACTGGGTATCTGGGCTTTCCCACAGACGCAACATCTCATCGTACCCATTCTCGGCAGAGCCTTTTTCCGAAACAGCAAACGTCCTGCTCCTTCTCCCACAAGGTTGGGGACAGCCCTGAAAGCTGTTGCTCGTCTTCATATACCCTTGGCAGCCGATTCACAGGCACAACAGCACTGGGGATCTGGGCTTTCCCACAAACGGAACATCTCATCGTCTCTGTTCTCATCAGAGCCTTTTTCCGAAACTGGAAACGTCTGGCTCCTTCTCCCACAGGGAAGGTGCCAGCCCTGAAAGCTGTTGCTGCTCTTCACCTTCCTCGTGCAGCCTGTTCACAGGCATGACAGCTCTGGGGATCTGGGCTTTCCAACAGGCCGAACATCTCATCGTGCCCATTCTCGGCAGAACCTTTTTCCGAAATGGGAAACGTCCGGCTCCTTCTCCCACAGGGAAGCTGCCAGCCCTGAAAGCTATTGCTGCTCTTCATATACCCTTGGCAGCCGATTCACAGGCACAACAGCACTGGGGATCTGGGCTTTCCCACAGGCGGAACATCTCATCGTGCCTGTTTTCTTCAGAACCTTTTTCCGAAACGGGAAACGTCTGGCTCCTTCTCCCACAGGGAAGGTGCCAGCCCTGAAAGCTGTTGCTGCTCTTCAGCTTCCCCGTGCAGCCTATTCAAAGGCACAATAGCACTGGGGATCTGGGCTTTCCCAGACACGGAACATCTCATCGTGCCCGTTCTTGGCAGAGCCTTTGTCCGAAACGGGAAACGTCCGGCTCCTTCTCCCACCAGGAAGGTGCCAGACCTGAAAGCTGTTGCTGCTCTTCACCTTCCCTTGGAAGCTTTTCACAGGCACAAGAGCACTGGGGATCTGGGCTTTCCCAAACACGGAACATCCCATCGAACGCATTCTCGGCAGAGCCTTTTTCCGAAACGGGAAACGTCCTGCTCCTTCTCCCACCAGGAAGGTGCCAGCCCTGAAAGAGGTTGCTGCTCTTCACCTTCCCCGTGCAGCCCATTCACAGGCACAGGAGCACTGGGGATCTGTGCTTTCCCACAGACGCAACATCTCATCGTACCCGTTCTCGGCAGAGCCTTTTTCCGAAACAGCAAACGTCCTGCTCCTTCTCCCACAAGGTTGTGGACAGCCCTGAAAGCTGTTGCTCATCTTCATATACCCTTGGCAGCCGATTCACAGCCACAAGAGCACTGGGGATCTGGGCTTTCCCACAAACGGAACATTTCATCGTGCCCGTTCTCGGCAGAGCATTTTTCCGAAAGGGGAAATGTCTGGCTCCTTCTCCCACAGGGAAGGTGCCAGCCCTGAAAGCTGTTGCTGCTCTTCATATACCCTTGGCAGCCGATTCACAGGCACAAGAGCACTGGGGATCTGGGCTTTCCCACGGATGCAACATCTCATTTTGCCCATTCTCGGCAGAGAATTTTTCCGAAACGGAAAACTTCCGGCTCCTTCTCTCATGAGGAAGGTGCCAGCCCTGAAAGCTGTTGCTCGTCTTCATATTCCCTTGGCATCCCATTCACAGGCAAAAGAGCACTGGGGATCTGGGCTTTCCCACTCTCGGAACATCTCATCGTGCCTGTTCTTGCCGCAGACTTTTTCCAAAACGGGAAATGTCGTGCTCCTTCTACCACCAGGAAGGTGTCAGCCCTGAAAGCTGTTGCTGCTCTTCACCTTCCCTTTGAAGCCTATTCATAGGCACAAGAGCACTGGGGATCTGGGCTTTCCCAGACAGGGAACATCTCATCGAAGCTGTTCTCGGCAGAGCCTTTTTCCGAAACAGCAAACGTCCTGCTCCTTCTCCCACAAGGTTGGGGACAGCCCTGAAAGCTGTTGCTCGTCTTCATATACCCTTGGCAGCCTATTCACAGGCACAACAGCACTGGGGATCTGGGCTTTCCCAGACACGGAACATCTCATCGTGCCTGTTCTCGGCGCAGACTTCTTCCAAAACGGGAAACGTCGGGCTCCTTCTCCCACAAGGAAGGTGCCAGCCCTGAAAGCTGTTGCTGCTCTTCACCTTCCCCGTGCAGCCTATTCACAGGCACAACAGCACTGGGGATCTGGGCTTTCCCACAGGCCGAACATCTCATCGTGCCCGTTTTCTTCAGAACCTTTTTCTGAAACGGGAAACGTCGGGCTCCTTCTCCCACAGGGAAGGTGCCAGACCTGAAAGCTGTTGCTGCTCTTCACCTTCCCTTGGAAGCCTATTCACAGGCACAACAGCACTGGGGATCTGGGCTTTCCCAGACACGGAACATCCCATCGAACCCGTTCTCGGCAGAGCCTTTTTCCGAAACGGGAAACTTGCTGCTCCTTCTCCCACCAGGAAGGTGCCAGCCCTGAAAGAGGTTGCTGCTCTTCACCTTCCCCGTGCAGCGCATTCACAGGCACAAGAGCACTGGGGATCTGGGCTTTCCCACAGATGCAACATCACATCGTACCCATTCTCGGCAGAGTCTTTTTCCAAAACAGCAAACGTCCTGCTCCTTCTCCCACAAGGTTGGGGACAGCCCTGAAAGCTGTTGCTGCTCTTCACCTTCCCTTGGCAGCCGATTCACAGGCACAACAGCACTGGGGATCTGGGCTTTCCCACGGATGCAGCATCTCATTTTGCCCATTCTCGGCAGAGAATTTTTCCGAAACGGAAAACTTCCGGCTCCTTCTCCCACAGGGAAGGTGCCAGCCCTGAAAGCTGTTGCTCATCTTCCTATTCCCTTGGCATCCCATTCAGAGGCAAAAGAGCACTGGGTATATGGGCTTTCCCACTCTCGGAACATCTCATCGTACTTGTTCTTGGCGCAGCCTTTTGCTGAAACGGGAAACGTCGGGCTCCTTCTACCACCAGGAAGGTGTCAGCCCTGAAAGCTGTTGCTGCTCTTCACCTTCCCTTTGAAGCCTATTCATAGGCACAAGAGCACTGGGGATCTGGGCTTTCCCAGACAGGGAACATCTCATCGAAGCTGTTCTCGGCAGAGCCTTTTTCCGAAACAGCAAACGTCCTGCTCCTTCTCCCACAAGGTTGGGGACAGCCCTGAAAGCTGTTGCTCGTCTTCATATACCCTTGGCAGCCTATTCACAGGCACAACAGCACTGGGGATCTGGGCTTTCCCAGACACGGAACATCTCATCGTGCCTGTTCTCGGCGCAGACTTCTTCCAAAACGGGAAACGTCGGGCTCCTTCTCCCACAAGGAAGGTGCCAGCCCTGAAAGCTGTTGCTGCTCTTCACCTTCCCCGTGCAGCCTATTCACAGGCACAACAGCACTGGGGATCTGGGCTTTCCCACAGGCCGAACATCTCATCGTGCCCGTTTTCTTCAGAACCTTTTTCTGAAACGGGAAACGTCGGGCTCCTTCTCCCACAGGGAAGGTGCCAGACCTGAAAGCTGTTGCTGCTCTTCACCTTCCCTTGGAAGCCTATTCACAGGCACAACAGCACTGGGGATCTGGGCTTTCCCAGACACGGAACATCCCATCGAACCCGTTCTCGGCAGAGCCTTTTTCCGAAACGGGAAACTTGCTGCTCCTTCTCCCACCAGGAAGGTGCCAGCCCTGAAAGAGGTTGCTGCTCTTCACCTTCCCCGTGCAGCGCATTCACAGGCACAAGAGCACTGGGGATCTGGGCTTTCCCACAGATGCAACATCACATCGTACCCATTCTCGGCAGAGTCTTTTTCCAAAACAGCAAACGTCCTGCTCCTTCTCCCACAAGGTTGGGGACAGCCCTGAAAGCTGTTGCTGCTCTTCACCTTCCCTTGGCAGCCGATTCACAGGCACAACAGCACTGGGGATCTGGGCTTTCCCACGGATGCAGCATCTCATTTTGCCCATTCTCGGCAGAGAATTTTTCCGAAACGGAAAACTTCCGGCTCCTTCTCCCACAGGGAAGGTGCCAGCCCTGAAAGCTGTTGCTCATCTTCCTATTCCCTTGGCATCCCATTCAGAGGCAAAAGAGCACTGGGTATATGGGCTTTCCCACTCTCGGAACATCTCATCGTACTTGTTCTTGGCGCAGCCTTTTGCTGAAACGGGAAACGTCGGGCTCCTTCTACCACCAGGAAGGTGTCAGCCCTGAAAGCTGTTGCTGCTCTTCACCTTCCCTTTGAAGCCTATTCATAGGCACAAGAGCACTGGGGATCTGGGCTTTCCCAGACAGGGAACATCTCATCGAACCCGTTCTAGTCAGAGCCTTTTTCTGAAACGGGAAAGGTCGGGCTGCTTCTCCCACAAGGAAGGTGCCAGCCCTGAAAGCTGTTGCTGCTCTTCACCTTCCCCGTGCAGCCTATTCACAGGCACAACAGCACTGGGGATCTGGGCTTTCCCACAGACGGAACATCTCATCGTGCCCGTTCTCGTCAGAGCATTTTTCCGAAAAAGGAACCTTGGGGTCCTTCTCCCACAGGGAAGGTGCCAGCCCTGAAAGCTGTTGCTGCTCTTCACTTTCCCCGTGCAGCCTATTCACAGGCACAACAGCACTGGGGATCTGGGCTTTCCCACAGACGCAACATCTCATTTTGCCCATTCTCGGCAGAGAATTTTTCCGAAACGGAAAACATCCGGCTCCTTCTCTCATAAGGAAGGTGCCAGCCCTGAAAGCTGTTGCTCATCTTCATATTCCTTGGCAGCCCATTCACAGGCAAAAGAGCACTGGGGATCTGTGCTTTCCCACTCTCGGAACATCTCATCGTGCCTGTTCTCGGCGCAGACTTCTTCCAAAACGGGAAACGTCGGGCTCCTTCTCCCACAAGGAAGGTGCCAGCCCTGAAAGCTGTTGCTGCTCTTCACCTTCCCTTGGAAGCCTATTCACAGGCACAACAGCACTGGGGATCTGGGCTTTCCCAGACACGGAACATCTCATCGAACCCGTTCTCGGCAGAGCCTTTTTCCGAAACGTGATACGTGCTGCTCCTTCTCCCACAAGGAAGATGCCAGCCCTGAAAGAGGTTGCTGCTCTTCACCTTCCCCGTGCAGCCCATTCACAGGCACAAGAGCACTGGGGATCTGGGATTTCCCACAGATGCAGCATCTCATTTTGCCCATTCTCGGCAGAGAATTTTTCCGAAATGGAAAACATCCGGCTCCTTCTCCCATAAGGAAGGTGCCAGCCCTGAAAGCTGTTGCTCATCTTCATATTTCCTTGGCAGCCCATTCACAGGCACAAGAGCACTGGGTATCTGGGCTTTCCCACAGACGCAACATCTCATCGTACCCATTCTCGGCAGAGCCTTTTTCCGAAACAGCAAACGTCCTGCTCCTTCTCCCACAAGGTTGGGGACAGCCCTGAAAGCTGTTGCTCGTCTTCATATACCCTTGGCAGCCGATTCACAGGCACAACAGCACTGGGGATCTGGGCTTTCCCACAAACGGAACATCTCATCGTCTCTGTTCTCATCAGAGCCTTTTTCCGAAACGGGAAACGTCTGGCTCCTTCTCCCACAGGGAAGGTGCCAGCCCTGAAAGCTGTTGCTGCTCTTCAGCTTCCCCGTGCAGCCTATTCAAAGGCACAATAGCACTGGGGATCTGGGCTTTCCCAGACACGGAACATCTCATCGTGCCCGTTCTTGGCAGAGCCTTTGTCCGAAACGGGAAACGTCCGGCTCCTTCTCCCACCAGGAAGGTGCCAGACCTGAAAGCTGTTGCTGCTCTTCACCTTCCCTTGGAAGCTTTTCACAGGCACAAGAGCACTGGGGATCTGGGCTTTCCCAAACACGGAACATCCCATCGAACGCATTCTCGGCAGAGCCTTTTTCCGAAACGGGAAACGTCCTGCTCCTTCTCCCACCAGGAAGGTGCCAGCCCTGAAAGAGGTTGCTGCTCTTCACCTTCCCCGTGCAGCCCATTCACAGGCACAGGAGCACTGGGGATCTGTGCTTTCCCACAGACGCAACATCTCATCGTACCCGTTCTCGGCAGAGCCTTTTTCCGAAACAGCAAACGTCCTGCTCCTTCTCCCACAAGGTTGTGGACAGCCCTGAAAGCTGTTGCTCGTCTTCATATACCCTTGGCAGCCGATTCACAGGCACAAGAGCACTGGGGATCTGGGCTTTCCCACAAACGGAACATTTCATCGTGCCCGTTCTCGGCAGAGCATTTTTCCGAAAGGGGAAATGTCTGGCTCCTTCTCCCACAGGGAAGGTGCCAGCCCTGAAAGCTGTTGCTGCTCTTCATATACCCTTGGCAGCCGATTCACAGGCACAAGAGCACTGGGGATCTGGGCTTTCCCACGGATGCAACATCTCATTTTGCCCATTCTCGGCAGAGAATTTTTCTGAAACGGAAAACATCCGGCTCCTTCTCTCATAAGGAAGGTGCCAGCCCTGAAAGCTGTTGCTCGTCTTCATATTCCCTTGGCAGCCCATTCACAGGCAAAAGAGCACTGGGGATCTGGGCTTTCCCACTCTCGGAACATCTCATCGTGCCTGTTCTTGCCGCAGACTTTTTCCAAAACGGGAAATGTCGTGCTCCTTCTACCACCAGGAAGGTGTCAGCCCTGAAAGCTGTTGCTGCTCTTCACCTTCCCTTTGAAGCCTATTCATAGGCACAAGAGCACTGGGGATCTGGGCTTTCCCAGACAGGGAACATCTCATCGAAGCTGTTCTCGGCAGAGCCTTTTTCCGAAACAGCAAACGTCCTGCTCCTTCTCCCACAAGGTTGGGGACAGCCCTGAAAGCTGTTGCTCGTCTTCATATACCCTTGGCAGCCTATTCACAGGCACAACAGCACTGGGGATCTGGGCTTTCCCAGACACGGAACATCTCATCGTGCCTGTTCTCGGCGCAGACTTCTTCCAAAACGGGAAACGTCGGGCTCCTTCTCCCACAAGGAAGGTGCCAGCCCTGAAAGCTGTTGCTGCTCTTCACCTTCCCCGTGCAGCCTATTCACAGGCACAACAGCACTGGGGATCTGGGCTTTCCCACAGGCCGAACATCTCATCGTGCCCGTTTTCTTCAGAACCTTTTTCTGAAACGGGAAACGTCGGGCTCCTTCTCCCACAGGGAAGGTGCCAGACCTGAAAGCTGTTGCTGCTCTTCACCTTCCCTTGGAAGCCTATTCACAGGCACAACAGCACTGGGGATCTGGGCTTTCCCAGACACGGAACATCCCATCGAACCCGTTCTCGGCAGAGCCTTTTTCCGAAACGGGAAACTTGCTGCTCCTTCTCCCACCAGGAAGGTGCCAGCCCTGAAAGAGGTTGCTGCTCTTCACCTTCCCCGTGCAGCGCATTCACAGGCACAAGAGCACTGGGGATCTGGGCTTTCCCACAGATGCAACATCACATCGTACCCATTCTCGGCAGAGTCTTTTTCCAAAACAGCAAACGTCCTGCTCCTTCTCCCACAAGGTTGGGGACAGCCCTGAAAGCTGTTGCTGCTCTTCACCTTCCCTTGGCAGCCGATTCACAGGCACAACAGCACTGGGGATCTGGGCTTTCCCACGGATGCAGCATCTCATTTTGCCCATTCTCGGCAGAGAATTTTTCCGAAACGGAAAACTTCCGGCTCCTTCTCCCACAGGGAAGGTGCCAGCCCTGAAAGCTGTTGCTCATCTTCCTATTCCCTTGGCATCCCATTCAGAGGCAAAAGAGCACTGGGTATATGGGCTTTCCCACTCTCGGAACATCTCATCGTACTTGTTCTTGGCGCAGCCTTTTGCTGAAACGGGAAACGTCGGGCTCCTTCTACCACCAGGAAGGTGTCAGCCCTGAAAGCTGTTGCTGCTCTTCACCTTCCCTTTGAAGCCTATTCATAGGCACAAGAGCACTGGGGATCTGGGCTTTCCCAGACAGGGAACATCTCATCGAACCCGTTCTAGGCAGAGCCTTTTTCTGAAACGGGAAAGGTCGGGCTGCTTCTCCCACAAGGAAGGTGCCAGCCCTGAAAGCTGTTGCTGCTCTTCACCTTCCCCGTGCAGCCTATTCACAGGCACAACAGCACTGGGGATCTGGGCTTTCCCACAGACGGAACATCTCATCGTGCCCGTTCTCGTCAGAGCATTTTTCCGAAAAAGGAACCTTGGGGTCCTTCTCCCACAGGGAAGGTGCCAGCCCTGAAAGCTGTTGCTGCTCTTCACCTTCCCCGTGCAGCCTATTCACAGGCACAACAGCACTGGGGATCTGGGCTTTCCCACAGACGCAACATCTCATTTTGCCCATTCTCGGCAGAGAATTTTTCCGAAACGGAAAACATCCGGCTCCTTCTCTCATAAGGAAGGTGCCAGCCCTGAAAGCTGTTGCTCATCTTCATATTCCTTGGCAGCCCATTCACAGGCAAAAGAGCACTGGGGATCTGTGCTTTCCCACTCTCGGAACATCTCATCGTGCCTGTTCTCGGCGCAGACTTCTTCCAAAACGGGAAACGTCGGGCTCCTTCTCCCACAAGGAAGGTGCCAGCCCTGAAAGCTGTTGCTGCTCTTCACCTTCCCTTGGAAGCCTATTCACAGGCACAACAGCACTGGGGATCTGGGCTTTCCCAGACACGGAACATCTCATCGAACCCGTTCTCGGCAGAGCCTTTTTCCGAAACGTGATACGTGCTGCTCCTTCTCCCACAAGGAAGATGCCAGCCCTGAAAGAGGTTGCTGCTCTTCACCTTCCCCGTGCAGCCCATTCACAGGCACAAGAGCACTGGGGATCTGGGATTTCCCACAGATGCAGCATCTCATTTTGCCCATTCTCGGCAGAGAATTTTTCCGAAATGGAAAACATCCGGCTCCTTCTCCCATAAGGAAGGTGCCAGCCCTGAAAGCTGTTGCTCATCTTCATATTTCCTTGGCAGCCCATTCACAGGCACAAGAGCACTGGGTATCTGGGCTTTCCCACAAACGCAACATCTCATCGTACCCATTCTCGGCAGAGCCTTTTTCCGAAACAGCAAACGTCCTGCTCCTTCTCCCACAAGGTTGGGGACAGCCCTGAAAGCTGTTGCTCGTCTTCATATACCCTTGGCAGCCGATTCACAGGCACAACAGCACTGGGGATCTGGGCTTTCCCACAAACGGAACATCTCATCGTGTCTGTTCTCATCAGAGCCTTTTTCCGAAACGGGAAACGTCTGGCTCCTTCTCCCACAGGGAAGGTGCCAGCCCTGAAAGCTGTTGCTGCTCTTCACCTTCCTCGTGCAGCCTGTTCACAGGCATGACAGCTCTGGGGATCTGGGCTTTCCAACAGGCCGAACATCTCATCGTGCCCATTCTCGGCAGAACCTTTTTCCGAAATGGGAAACGTCCGGCTCCTTCTCCCACAGGGAAGGTGCCAGCCCTGAAAGCTGTTGCTGCTCTTCATATACCCTTGGCAGCCGATTCACAGGCACAACAGCACTGGGGATCTGGGCTTTCCCACTCTCGGAACATCTCATCGTGCCTGTTTTCTTCAGAACCTTTTTCCGAAACGGGAAACGTCCGGCTCCTTCTCCCACAGGGAAGGTGCCAGCCCTGAAAGCTGTTGCTGCTCTTCAGCTTCCCCGTGCAGCCTATTCAAAGGCACAATAGCACTGGGGATCTGGGCTTTCCCAGACACGGAACATCTCATCGTGCCCGTTCTCGGCAGAGCCTTTGTCCGAAACGGGAAACGTCCGGCTCCTTCTCCCACCAGGAAGGTGCCAGACCTGAAAGCTGTTGCTGCTCTTCACCTTCCCTTGGAAGCTTTTCACAGGCACAAGAGCACTGGGGATCTGGGCTTTCCCAAACACGGAACATCCCATCGAACGCATTCTCGGCAGAGCCTTTTTCCGAAACGGGAAACGTCCTGCTCCTTCTCCCACCAGGAAGGTGCCAGCCCTGAAAGAGGTTGCTGCTCTTCACCTTCCCCGTGCAGCCCATTCACAGGCACAGGAGCACTGGGGATCTGTGCTTTCCCACAGACGCAACATCTCATCGTACCCGTTCTCGGCAGAGCCTTTTTCCGAAACAGCAAACGTCCTGCTCCTTCTCCCACAAGGTTGTGGACAGCCCTGAAAGCTGTTGCTCGTCTTCATATACCCTTGGCAGCCGATTCACAGGCACAACAGCACTGGGGATCTGGGCTTTCCCACAAACGGAACATTTCATCGTGCCCGTTCTCGGCAGAGCATTTTTCCGAAAGGGGAAATGTCTGGCTCCTTCTCCCACAGGGAAGGTGCCAGCCCTGAAAGCTGTTGCTGCTCTTCATATACCCTTGGCAGCCGATTCACAGGCACAAGAGCACTGGGGATCTGGGCTTTCCCACGGATGCAACATCTCATTTTGCCCATTCTCGGCAGAGAATTTTTCCGAAACGGAAAACATCCGGCTCCTTCTCTCATAAGGAAGGTGCCAGCCCTGAAAGCTGTTGCTCGTCTTCATATTCCCTTGGCATCCCATTCAGAGGCAAAAGAGCACTGGGTATATGGGCTTTCCCACTCTCGGAACATCTCATCGTACTTGTTCTTGGCGCAGCCTTTTGCTGAAACGGGAAACGTCGGGCTCCTTCTACCACCAGGAAGGTGTCAGCCCTGAAAGCTGTTGCTGCTCTTCACCTTCCCTTTGAAGCCTATTCATAGGCACAAGAGCACTGGGGATCTGGGCTTTCCCAGACAGGGAACATCTCATCGAACCCGTTCTAGGCAGAGCCTTTTTCTGAAACGGGAAAGGTCGGGCTGCTTCTCCCACAAGGAAGGTGCCAGCCCTGAAAGCTGTTGCTGCTCTTCACCTTCCCCGTGCAGCCTATTCACAGGAACAACAGCACTGGGGATCTGGGCTTTCCCACAGACGGAACATCTCATCGTGCCCGTTCTCGTCAGAGCATTTTTCCGAAAAAGGAACCTTGGGGTCCTTCTCCCACAGGGAAGGTGCCAGCCCTGAAAGCTGTTGCTGCTCTTCACCTTCCCCGTGCAGCCTATTCACAGGCACAACAGCACTGGGGATCTGGGCTTTCCCACAGACGCAACATCTCATTTTGCCCATTCTCGGCAGAGAATTTTTCCGAAACGGAAAACATCCGGCTCCTTCTCTCATAAGGAAGGTGCCAGCCCTGAAAGCTGTTGCTCATCTTCATATTCCTTGGCAGCCCATTCACAGGCAAAAGAGCACTGGGGATCTGTGCTTTCCCACTCTCGGAACATCTCATCGTGCCTGTTCTCGGCGCAGACTTCTTCCAAAACGGGAAACGTCGGGCTCCTTCTCCCACAAGGAAGGTGCCAGCCCTGAAAGCTGTTGCTGCTCTTCACCTTCCCTTGGAAGCCTATTCACAGGCACAACAGCACTGGGGATCTGGGCTTTCCCAGACACGGAACATCTCATCGAACCCGTTCTCGGCAGAGCCTTTTTCCGAAACGTGATACGTGCTGCTCCTTCTCCCACAAGGAAGATGCCAGCCCTGAAAGAGGTTGCTGCTCTTCACCTTCCCCGTGCAGCCCATTCACAGGCACAAGAGCACTGGGGATCTGGGATTTCCCACAGGCCGAACATCTCATCGTGCCCGTTTTCTTCAGAACCTTTTTCTGAAACGGGAAACGTCGGGCTCATTCTCCCACCAGGAAGGTGCCAGACCTGAAAGCTGTTGCTGCTCTTCACCTTCCCTTGGAAGCCTATTCACAGGCACAACAGCACTGGGGATCTGGGCTTTCCCACAAACGGAACATCTCATCGAAACCGTTCTCGGCAGAGCCTTTTTCCAAAACGGGAAAGGTCGGGCTGCTTCTCCCACAAGGAAGGTGCCAGCCCTGAAAGCTGTTGCTGCTCTTCACCTTCCCTTTGAAGCCTATTCACAGGCACAACAGCACTGGGGATCTGGGCTTTCCCACAGGGGGAACATCTCATCGTCTCTGTTCTCATCAGAGCCTTTTTCCGAAAGGGGAAACGTCTGGCTCCTTCTCCGACAGGGAAGGTGCCAGCCCTGAAAGCTGTTGCTGCTCTTCATATACCCTTGGCAGCCGATTCACAGGCACAACAGCACTGGGGATCTGGGCTTTCCCACGGATGCAACATCTCATTTTGCCCATTCTCGGCAGAGAATTTTTCCGAAACGGAAAACATCCGGCTCCTTCTCTCATAAGGAAGGTGCCAGCCCTGAAAGCTGTTGCTCGTCTTCATATGCCCTTGGCAGCCCATTCACAGGCAAAAGAGCACTGGCGATCTGGGCTTTCCCACTCTCGGAACATCTCATCGTGCCTGTTCTCGGCGCAGCCTTTTTCTGAAACGGGAAACGTCGGGCTCCTTCTACCACCAGGAAGGTGTCAGCCCTGAAAGCTGTTGCTGCTCTTCACCTTCCCTTTGAAGCCTATTCATAGGCACAAGAGCACTGGGGATCTGGGCTTTCCCAGACAGGGAACATCTCATCGAAACTGTTCTCGGCAGAGCCTTTTTCCGAAACAGCAAACGTCCTGCTCCTTCCACAACAAGGTTGGGGACAGCCCTGAAAGCTGTTGCTCGTCTTCATATACCCTTGGCAGCCTATTCACAGGCACAACAGCACTGGGGATCTGGGCTTTCCCACGGACGCAACATCTCATTTTGCCCTTTCACGGCAGAGAATTTCTCCGAAACGGAAAACATCCTGCTCCTTCTCCCATAAGGAAGGTGGCAGCCCTGAAAGCTGTTGCTCATCTTCATATTCCCTTGGCAGCCCATTCACAGGCAAAAGAGCACTGGGGATCTGGGCTTTCCCACTCTCGGAACATCTCATCGTGCCTGTTCTCGGCGCAGCCTTTTTCTGAAACGGGAAACGTCGGGCTCCTTCTCCCACCAGGAAGGTGTCAGCCCTGAAAGCTGTTGCTGTTCTTCACCTTCCCTTTGAAGCCTATTCATAGGCACAAGAGCACTGGGGATCTGGGCTTTCCCAGACAGGGAACATCTCATCGAACCCGTTCTAGGCAGAGCCTTTTTCCAAAACGGGAAACGTCGGGCTGCTTCTCCCACAAGGAAGGTGCCAGCCCTGAAAGCTGTTGCTGCTCTTCACCTTCCCCGTGCAGCCTATTCACAGGCAAAACAGCACTGGGGATCTGGGCTTTCCCACTCTCGGAACATCTCATCGTGCCCGTTCTCGGCAGAGCCTTTTTCCGAAACAGCAAACGTCCTGCTCCTTCTCCCACAAGGTTGGGGACAGCCCTGAAAGCTGTTGCTCGTCTTCATATACCCTTGGCAGCCGATTCACAGGCACAACAGCACTGGGGATCTGGGCTTTCCCACAGGCCAAACATCTCATCGTGCCCGTTCTCGGCAGAGCATTTTTCCGAAAAAGGAACCTTGTGCTCCTTCTCCCACAGGGAAGTTGCCAGCCCTGAAAGCTGTTGCTCATCTTCATATTCCCTTGGCAGCCCCTTCACAGGCAAAAGAGCACTGGGGATCTGGGCTTTCCCACTCTCGGAACATCTCATCGTGCCTATTCTTGGCGCAGACTTTTTCCAAAATGGGAAACGTCGGGCTCCTTCTACCACCAGGAAGGTGTCAGCCCTGAAAGCTGTTGCTGCTCTTCACCTTCCCTTTGAAGCCTATTCACAGGCACAACAGCACTGGGGATCTGGGCTTTCCCACGGACGCAACATCTCATTTTGCCCTTTCACGGCAGAGAATTTCTCCGAAACGGAAAACATCCTGCTCCTTCTCCCATAAGGAAGGTGGCAGCCCTGAAAGCTGTTGCTCATCTTCATATTCCCTTGGCAGCCCATTCACAGGCAAAAGAGCACTGGGGATCTGGGCTTTCCCACTCTCGGAACATCTCATCGTGCCTGTTCTCGGCGCAGCCTTTTTCTGAAACGGGAAACGTCGGGCTCCTTCTCCCACCAGGAAGGTGTCAGCCCTGAAAGCTGTTGCTGTTCTTCACCTTCCCTTTGAAGCCTATTCATAGGCACAAGAGCACTGGGGATCTGGGCTTTCCCAGACAGGGAACATCTCATCGAACCCGTTCTAGGCAGAGCCTTTTTCCAAAACGGGAAACGTCGGGCTGCTTCTCCCACAAGGAAGGTGCCAGCCCTGAAAGCTGTTGCTGCTCTTCACCTTCCCCGTGCAGCCTATTCACAGGCAAAACAGCACTGGGGATCTGGGCTTTCCCACTCTCGGAACATCTCATCGTGCCCGTTCTCGGCAGAGCCTTTTTCCGAAACAGCAAACGTCCTGCTCCTTCTCCCACAAGGTTGGGGACAGCCCTGAAAGCTGTTGCTCGTCTTCATATACCCTTGGCAGCCGATTCACAGGCACAACAGCACTGGGGATCTGGGCTTTCCCACAGGCCAAACATCTCATCGTGCCCGTTCTCGGCAGAGCATTTTTCCGAAAAAGGAACCTTGTGCTCCTTCTCCCACAGGGAAGTTGCCAGCCCTGAAAGCTGTTGCTCATCTTCATATTCCCTTGGCAGCCCCTTCACAGGCAAAAGAGCACTGGGGATCTGGGCTTTCCCACTCTCGGAACATCTCATCGTGCCTATTCTTGGCGCAGACTTTTTCCAAAATGGGAAACGTCGGGCTCCTTCTACCACCAGGAAGGTGTCAGCCCTGAAAGCTGTTGCTGCTCTTCACCTTCCCTTTGAAGCCTATTCATAGGCACAAGAGCACTGTGGATCTGGGCTTTCCCAGACAGGGAACATCTCATCGAACCCGTTCTAGGCAGAGCCTTTTTCCAAAACGGGAAACGTCGGGCTCCTTCTCCCACCAGGAAGGTGCCAGCCCTGAAAGCTGTTGCTGCTCTTCACCTTCCCCGTGCAGCCTATTCACAGGCACAACAGCACCGGGGATCTGGGATTTCCCAAAGGAGGAACATCTCATCGTGCCCATTTTCTTCAGAACCTCTTTCCGAAACGGGAAACGTCGAGCTCCTTCTCCCACAAGGAAGGTGCCAGACCTGAAAGCTGTTGCTGCTCTTCACCTTCCCCGTGCAGCCTATTCACAGGCACAACAGCACTGGGGATCTGTGCTTTCCCACAGACGTAACATCTCATCGTGCCCGTTCTCAGCAGAGCATTTTTCTAAAATGGGAAACATCCGGCTCCTTCTCCCACAAGGAAGGTGCCAGCCCTGAAAGCTGTTGCTGTTCTTCACCTTCCTCGTGCAGCCTATTCACAGGCACAACAGTACTGGGGATCTAGGCTTTCCCACAGACGCAACATCTCATCATGCCCGTTCTCGGCAGAGCCTTTTTCCGAGACAGCAAACGTCCTGCTCCTTCTCCCACAAGGAAGCTGCCAGCCCTGAAAGCTGTTGCTCATCTTCATATTCCCTTGGCAGCCCATTCACAGGCAAAAGAGCACTGGGGATCTGGGCTTTCCCTCTCTCGGAACATCTCATCGTGCCTGTTCTCGGCGCAGCCTTTTTCTGAAACGGGAAACGTCGGGCTCCTTCTCCCACCAGGAAGGTGCCAGACCTGAAAGAGGTTGCTGCTCTTCACCTTCCCCGTGCAGCCTGTTCACAGGCACGACAGCACTGGGGATCTGGGCTTTCCCACAGACGCAACATCTCATCGTGCCCATTCTCGGCAGAACCTTTTTCCGAAATGGGAAACGTCCGGCTCCTTCTCCCACAGGGAAGCTGCCAGCCCTGAAAGCTGTTGCTCGTCTTCATATACCCTTGGCAGCCGATTCACAGGCACAAGAGCACTGGGGATCTGGGCTTTCCCACGGATGCAGCATCTCATTTTGCCCATTCTCGGCAGAGAATTTTTCCGAAACGGAAAACATCCGGCTCCTTCTCCCATAAGGAAGGTGCCAGCCCTGAAAGCTGTTGCTCATCTTCATATTCCCTTGGCAGCCCATTCACAGGCAAAAGAGCACTGGGGATCTGGGCTTTCCCACTCTCGGAACATCTCATCGTGCCTGTTCTTGGCGCAGACTTTTTCCAAAACGGGAAACGTCCTGCTCCTTCTACCACCAGGAAGGTGTCAGCCCTGAAAGCTGTTGCTGCTCTTCACCTTCCCTTTGAAGCCTATTCATAGGCACAAGAGCACTGGGGATCTGGGCTTTCCCAGACAGGGAACATCTCATCGAACCCGTTCTAGGCAGAGCCTTTTTCTGAAACGGGAAACGTCGGGCTGCTTCTCCCACAAGGAAGGTGCCAGCCCTGAAAGCTGTTGCTGCTCTTCACCTTCCCCGTGCAGCCTATTCACAGGCAAAACAGCACTGGGGATCTGGGCTTTCCCACTCTCGGAACATCTCATCGTGCCCGTTCTCGGCAGAGCCTTTTTCCGAAACAGCAAACGTCCTGCTCCTTCTCCCACAAGGTTGGGGACAGCCCTGAAAGCTGTTGCTCGTCTTCATATACCCTTGGCAGCCGATTCACAGGCACAACAGCACTGGGGATCTGGGCTTTCCCACAGGCCGAACATCTCATCGTGCCCGTTCTCGGCAGAGCATTTTTCCGAAAAAGGAACCTTGGGGTCCTTCTCCCACAGGGAAGGTGCCAGCCCTGAAAGCTGTTGCTCATCTTCATATTCCCTTGGCAGCCGATTCAAAGGCACAACAGCACTGGGGATCTGTGCTTTCCCACAAACGGAACATCTCATCCTCTCTGTTCTCATCAGAGCCTTTTTGCGAAACGGGAAACGTCTGTCTCCTGCTCCCACAGGGAAGGTGCCAGACCTGAAAGCTGTTGCTGCTCTTCACCTTCCTCGTGCAGCCTGTTCACAGGCATGACAGCTCTGGGGATCTGGGATTTCCCAGACACGGAACATCTCATCATGCCCGTTCTCGGCAGAGCCTTTTTCTGAGACAGCAAAAGTCCTGCTCCTTCTCCCACAAGGAAGCTGCCAGCCCTGAAAGCTGTTGCTGCTCTTCACCTTCCCCGTGCAGCCTATTCACAGGCACAACAGCACTGGGGATCTGGGCTTTCCCACAGGCCGAACATGTCATCGTGCCCGTTTTCTTCAGAACCTTTTTCTGAAACGGGAAACGTCGGGCTCCTTCTCCCACAGGGAAGGTGCCAGACCTGAAAGCTGTTGCTGCTCTTCACCTTCCCTTGGAAGCCTATTCACAGGCACAACGGCACTGGGGATCTGGGCTTTCCCAGACACGGAACATCTCATCGAACCCGTTCTCGGCAGAGCCTTTTTCCGAAATGGGATACGTGCTGCTCCTTCACCCACCAGGAAGGTGCCAGCCCTGAAAGAGGTTGCTGCTCTTCACCTTCCCCGTGCAGCCTGTTCACAGGCACGACAGCACTGGGGATCTGGGCTTTCCCACAGACGCAACATCTCATCGTGCCCATTCTCGGCAGAACCTTTTTCCGAAATGGGAAACGTCCGGCTCCTTCTCCCACAGGGAAGGTGCCAGCCCTGAAAGCTGTTGCTGCTCTTCATATACCCTTGGCAGCCGATTCACAGGCACAAGAGCACTGGGGATCTGGGCTTTCCCACGGATGCAGCATCTCATTTTGCCCATTCTCGGCAGAGAATTTTTCCGAAACGGAAAACGTCCGGCTCCTTCTCCCATAAGGAAGGTGCCAGCCCTGAAAGCTGTTGCTCATCTTCATATTCCCTTGGCAGCCCATTCACAGGCAAAAGAGCACTGGGGTTCTGGGCTTCCCCACTCTCGGAACATCTCATCGTGCCTGTTCTTGGCACAGACTTTTTCCAAAACGGGAAACGTCGTGCTCCTTCTACCACCAGGAAGGTGTCAGCCCTGAAAGCTGTTGCTGCTCTTCACCTTCCCTTTGAAGCCTATTCATAGGCACAAGAGCACTGGGGATCTGGGCTTTCCCACAGACGCAACATCTCATCGTACCCATTCTCGGCAGAGCCTTTTTCCGAAACAGCAAACGTCCTGCTCCTTCTCCCACAAGGTTGGGGACAGCTCTGAAAGCTGTTGCTCGTTTTCATATACCCTTGGCAGCCGATTCACAGGCACAACAGCACTGGGGATCTGTGCTTTCCCACAAACGGAACATCTCATCGTCTCTGTTCTCATCAGAGCCTTTTTCCGAAAGGGGAAATGTCTAGCTCCTTCTCCGACAGGGAAGGTGCCAGCCCTGAAAGCTGTTGCTGCTCTTCATATACCCTTGGCAGCCGATTCACAGGCACAAGAGCACTGGGGATCCGGGCTTTCCCACGGATGCAACATCTCATTTTGCCCATTCTCGGCAGAGAATTTTTCCGAAACGGAAAACATCCGGCTCCTTCTCTCATAAGGAAGGTGCCAGCCCTGAAAGCTGTTGCTCGTCTTCATATTCCCTTGGCAGCCCATTCACAGGCAAAAGAGCACTGGGGATCTGGGCTTTCCCACTCTCGGAACATCTCATCGTGCCTGTTCTTGGCGCAGACTTTTTCCAAAACGGGAAACGTCCTGCTCCTTCTACCACCAGGAAGGTGTCAGCCCTGAAAGCTGTTGCTGCTCTTCACCTTCCCTTTGAAGCCTATTCATAGGCACAAGAGCACTGGGGATCTGGGCTTTCCCACAGACGCAACATCTCATCGTACCCCTTCTCGGCAGAGCCTTTTTCCGAAAAACCAAACCTCCTGCTCCTTCTCCCACAAGGTTGGGGACAGCCCTGAAAGCTGTTGCTCGTCTTCATATACCCGTGTCAGCCGATTCACAGGCACAACAGCACTGGGGATCTGGGCTTTCGCACCGGCGGAACATCTCATCGTGCCCGTTCTCGGCAGAGCATTTTTCCGAAAAAGGAACCTTGTGCTCCTTCTCCCACAGGGAAGTTGCCAGCCCTGAAAGCTGTTGCTCATCTTCATATTCCCTTGGCAGCCTATTCAAAGGCACAACAGCACTGGGGATCTGTGCTTTCCCACAAACGGAACATTTCATCGTGCCTGTTCTCATCAGAGCCTTTTTCCGAAAGGGGAAACGTCTGGCTCCTTCTCCCACAGGGAAGGTGCCAGCCCTGAAAGCTGTTGCTGCTCTTCACCTTCCTCATGCAGCCTGTTCACAGGCATGACAGCTCTGGGGATCTGGGCTTTCCCACAGGCCGAACATCTCATCGTGCCCATTCTCGGCAGAACCTTTTTCCGAAATGGGAAACGTCCTGCTCCTTCTCCCACAGGGAAGGTGCCAGCCCTGAAAGCTGTTGCTGCTCTTCATATACCCTTGGCAGCCGATTCACAGGCACAAGACCACTGGGGATCTGGGCTTTCCCTCTCTCGGAACATCTCATCGTGCCTGTTCTCGGCGCAGACTTTTTCCAAAACGGGAAACGTCGTGCTCCTTCTCCCACCAGGAAGGTGCCAGCCCTGAAAGCTGTTGCTGCTCTTCACCTTCCCCGTGCAGCCTATTCACAGGCACAACAGCACTGGGGATCTGGGCTTTCCCACAGGCCGAACATCTCATCGTGCCCGTTTTCTTCAGAACCTTTTTCTGAAACGGGAAACGTCGGGCTCATTCTCCCACCAGGAAGGTGCCAGACCTGAAAGCTGTTGCTGCTCTTCACCTTCCCTTGGAAGCCTATTCACAGGCACAACAGCACTGGGGATCTGGGCTTTCCCACAAACGGAACATCTCATCGAAACCGTTCTCGGCAGAGCCTTTTTCCGAAACGGGATACGTGCTGCTCCTTCTCCCACAAGGAAGGTGCCAGCCCTGAAAGAGGTTGCTGCTCTTCAGCTTCCCCGTGCAGCCTGTTCACAGGCACAACAGCACTGGGGATCTGGGCTTTCCCACGGGCCGAACATCTCATCGTGCCCATTCTCGGCAGAACCTTTTTCCGAAATGGGAAACGTCCGTCTCCTTCTCCCACAGGGAAGGTGCCAGCCCTGAAAGCTGTTGCTGCTCTTCATATACCCTTGGCAGCCGATTCACAGGCACAAGAGCACTGGGGATCTGGGCTTTCCCACGGATGCAGCATCTCATTTTGCCCATTCTCGGCAGAGAATTTTTCCGAAACGGAAAACGTCCGGCTCCTTCTCCCACAAGGAAGGTGCCAGCCCTGAAAGCTGTTGCTCATCTTCATATTCCCTTGGCAGCCCATTCACAGGCAAAAGAGCACTGGGGATCTGGGCTTTCCCACTCTCGGAACATCTCATCGTGCCTGTTCTTGGCGCAGACTTTTTCCAAAACGGGAAACGTCCTGCTCCTTCTCCCACCAGGAAGGTGCCAGCCCTGAAAGCTGTTTCTGCTCTTCACCTTCCCTTTGAAGCCTATTCATAGGCACAAGAGCACTGGGGATCTGGGCTTTCCCAGACAGGGAACATCTCATCGAACCTGTTCTCGGCAGAGCCTTTTTCCGAAACAGCAAACGTCCTGCTCCTTCCCCCACAAGGTTGGGGACAGCCCTGAAAGCTGTTGCTCGTCTTCATATACCCTTGGCAGCCTATTCACAGGCAAAAGAGCACTGGGGATCTGGGCTTTCCCACGGACGCAACATCTCATTTTGCCCTTTCACGGCAGAGAATTTCTCCGAAACGGAAAACATCCTGCTCCTTCTCCCATAAGGAAGGTGGCAGCCCTGAAAGCTGTTGCTCATCTTCATATTCCCTTGGCAGCCCATTCACAGGCAAAAGAGCACTGGCGATCTGGGCTTTCCCACTCTCGGAACATCTCATCGTGCCTGTTCTCGGCGCAGCCTTTTTCTGAAACGGGAAACGTCGGGCTCCTTCTACCACCAGGAAGGTGTCAGCCCTGAAAGCTGTTGCTGTTCTTCACCTTCCCTTTGAAGCCTATTCATAGGCACAAGAGCACTGGGGATCTGGGCTTTCCCAGACAGGGAACATCTCATCGAACCCGTTCTCGGCAGAGCCTTTTTCTGAAACGGGAAACGTCGGGCTGCTTCTCCCACAAGGAAGGTGCCAGCCCTGAAAGCTGTTGCTGCTCTTCACCTTCCCCGTGCAGCCTATTCACAGGCACAACAGCACTGGGGATCTGGGCTTTCCCACTCTCGGAACATCTCATCGTGCCCGTTCTCGGCAGAGCCTTTTTCCGAAACAGCAAACGTCCTGCTCCTTCTCCCACAAGGTTGGGGACAGCCCTGAAAGCTGTTGCTCGTCTTCATATACCCTTGGCAGCCGATTCACAGGCACAACAGCACTGGGGATCTGGGCTTTCCCACAGGCCGAACATCTCATCGTGCCCGTTCTCGGCAGAGCATTTTTCCGAAAAAGGAACCTTGTGCTCCTTCTCCCACAGGGAAGTTGCCAGCCCTGAAAGCTGTTGCTCATCTTCATATTCCCTTGGCAGCCTATTCAAAGGCACAACAGCACTGGGGATCTGTGCTTTCCCACAAACGGAACATCTCATCCTCTCTGTTCTCATCAGAGCCTTTTTCCGAAACGGGAAACGTCTGTCTCCTGCTCCCACAGGGAAGGTGCCAGACCTGAAAGCTGTTGCTGCTCTTCACCTTCCTCGTGCAGCCTGTTCACAGGCATGACAGCTCTGGGGATCTGGGATTTCCCAGACACGGAACATCTCATCATGCCCGTTCTCGGCAGAGCCTTTTTCTGAGACAGCAAAATTCCTGCTCCTTCTCCGACAGGGAAGGTGCCAGCCCTGAAAGCTGTTGCTGCTCTTCATATACCCTTGGCAGCCGATTCACAGGCACAAGAGCACTGGGGATCTGATCTTTCCCACGGATGCAACATCTCATTTTGCCCATTCTCGGCAGAGAATTTTTCCGAAACGGAAAACATCCGGCTCCTTCTCTCATAAGGAAGGTGCCAGCCCTGAAAGCTGTTGCTCGTCTTCATATTCCCTTGGCAGCCCATTCACAGGCAAAAGAGCACTGGGGATCTGGGCTTTCCCACTCTCGGAACATCTCATCGTGCCTGTTCTCGGCGCAGCCTTTTTCTGAAACTGGAAACGTCGGGCTCCTTCTACCACCAGGAAGGTATCAGCCCTGAAAGCTGTTGCTGCTCTTCACCTTCCCTTTGAAGCCTATTCATAGGCACAAGAGCACTGGGGATCTGGGCTTTCCCAGACAGGGAACATCTCATCGAACCCGTTCTCGGCAGAGCCTTTTTCCAAAACGGGAAACGTCGGGCTGCTTCTCCCACAAGGAAGGTGTCAGCCCTGAAAGCTGTTGCTGCTCTTCACCTTCCCTTTGAAGCCTATTCATAGGCACAAGAGCACTGGGGATCTGGGCTTTCCCAGACAGGGAACATCTCATCGAACCCGTTCTCGGCAGAGCCTTTTTCCGAAACAGCAAACGTCCTGCTCCTTCTCCCACAAGGTTGGGGACAGCCCTGAAAGCTGTTGCTCGTCTTCATATACCCTTGGCAGCCGATTCACAGGCACAACAGCACTGGGGATCTGGGCTTTCCCACAGGCCGAACATCTCATCGTGCCCGTTCTCGGCAGAGCATTTTTCCGAAAAAGGAACCTTGGGGTCCTTCTCCCACAGGGAAGGTGCCAGCCCTGAAAGCTGTTGCTCATCTTCATATTCCCTTGGCAGCCGATTCAAAGGTACAACAGCACTGGGGATCTGTGCTTTCCCACAAACGGAACATCTCATCCTCTCTGTTCTCATCAGAGCCTTTTTCCGAAACGGGAAACGTCTGGCTCCTTCTCCCACAGGGAAGGTGCCAGCCCTGAAAGCTGTTGCTGCTCTTCACCTTCCTCGTGCAGCCTGTTCACAGGCATGACAGCTCTGGGGATCTGGGCTTTCCAACAGGCCGAACATCTCATCGTGCCCATTCTCGGCAGAACCTTTTTCCGAAATGGGAAACGTCCGGCTCCTTCTCCCACAGGGAAGCTGCCAGCCCTGAAACCTGTTGCTGCTCTTCATATACCCTTGGCAGCCGATTCACAGGCACAAGAGCACTGGGGATCTGGGCTTTCCCACGGATGCAACATCTCATTTTGCCCATTCTCGGCAGAGAATTTTTCCGAAATGGAAAACATCCGGCTCCTTCACTCATAAGGAAGGTGCCAGCCCTGAAAGCTGTTGCTCGTCTTCATATTCCCTTGGCAGCCCCTTCACAGGCAAAAGAGCACTGGGGATCTGGGCTTTCCCACTCTCGGAACATCTCATCGTGCCTATTCTTGGCGCAGACTTTTTCCAAAACGGGAAACGTCGGGCTCCTTCTACCACCAGGAAGGTGTCAGCCCTGAAAGCTGTTGCTGCTCTTCACCTTCCCCGTGCAGCCTATTCACAGGCACAACAGCACCGGGGATCTGGGCTTTCCCAGACAGGGAACATCTCATCGTGCCCATTTTCTTCAGAACCTCTTTCCGAAACGGGAAACGTCGGGCTCCTTCTCCCACCAGGAAGGTGCCAGACCTGAAAGAGGTTGCTGCTCTTCACCTTCCCCGTGCAGCCTGTTCACAGGCACGACAGCACTGGGGATCTGGGCTTTCCCACCAATGAAACATCTCATCGTGCCCATTCTCGGCAGAACCTTTTTCCGAAATGGGAAACGTCCGGCTCCTTCTCCCACAGGGAAGGTGCACACCTGAAAGCTGTTGCTGCTCTTCATATACCCTTGGCAGCCGATTCACAGGCACAAGAGCACTGGGGATCTGGGCTTTCCCACGGATGCAGCATCTCATTTTGCCCATTCTCGGCAGAGAATTTTTCCGAAACGGAAAACATCCGGCTCCTTCTCCCATAAGGAAGGTGCCAGCCCTGAAAGCTGTTGCTCATCTTCATATTCCCTTGGCAGCCCATTCACAGGCACAAGAGCACTGGGGATCTGGGCTTTCCCACTCTCGGAACATCTCATCGTGCCTGTTCTTGGCGCAGAGTTTTTCCAAAACGGGAAACGTCCTGCTCCTTCTACCACCAGGAAGGTGTCAGCCCTGAAAGCTGTTGCTGCTCTTCACCTTCCCTTTGAAGCCTATTCATAGGCACAAGAGCACTGGGGATCTGGGCTTTCCCAGACAGGGAACATCTCATCGAACCCGTTCTCGGCAGAGCCTTTTTCCGAAACAGCAAACGTCCTGCTCCTTCTCCCACAAGGTTGGGGACAGCCCTGAAAGCTGTTGCTCGTCTTCATATACCCTTGGCTGCCGATTCACAGGCACAACAGCACTGGGGATCTGGGCTTTCCCACGGACGCAACATCTCATTTTGCCCTTTCACGGCAGAGAATTTCTCCGAAACGGAAAACATCCTGCTCCTTCTCCCATAAGGAAGGTGCCAGCCCTGAAAGCTGTTGCTCATCTTCATATTCCCTTGGCAGCCCATTCACAGGCAAAAGAGCACTGGCGATCTGGGCTTTCCCACTCTCGGAACATCTCATCGTGCCTGATCTCGGCGCAGCCTTTTTCTGAAACGGGAAATGTCGGGCTGCTTCTCCCACAAGGAAGGTGCCAGCCCTGAAAGCTGTTGCTGCTCTTCACCTTCCCCGTGCAGCCTATTCACAGGCACAACAGCACTGGGGATCTGGGCTTTCCCTCAGGCCGAACATGTCATCGTGCCCGTTTTCTTCAGAACCTTTTTCCGAAACGGGAAACGTCGGGCTCCTTCTCCCACCAGGAAGGTGCCAGACCTGACAGAGGTTGCTGCTCTTCACCTTCCCTTGGAAGCCTATTCACAGGCACAACAGCACTGGGGATTTGGGCTTTCCCAGACACGGAACATCCCATCGAACCCATTCTCGGCAGAGCCTTTTTCCGAAACGGGAAACATGCTGCTCCTTCTCCCACAAGGAAGGTGCCAGCCCTGAAAGAGATTGCTGCTCTTCACCTTCCCCGTGCAGCCCATTCACAGGCACAAGAGCACTGGGGATCTGGGCTTTCCCACAGACGCAACATCTCATCGAACCCATTCTCGGCAGAGTCTTTTTACAAAACAGCAAACGTCCTGCTCCTTCTCCCACAAGGTTGGGGACAGCCCTGAAAGCTGTTGCTCGTCTTCATATACCCTTGGCAGCCGATTCACAGGCACAACAGCACTGGGGATCTGGGCTTTCCCACAGGCGGAACATCTCATCGTGCCCGTTCTCGGCAGAGCATTTTTCCGAAAAAGGAACCTTGGGGTCCTTCTCCCACAGGGAAGGTGCCAGCCCTGAAAGCTGTTGCTCATCTTCATATTCCCTTGGCAGCCTATTCAAAGGCACAACAGCACTGGGGATCTGTGCTTTCCCACAAACGGAACATCTCATCGTCTCTGTTCTCATCAGAGCCTTTTTCCGAAACGGGAAACGTCTGGCTCCTTCTCCCACAGGGAAGGTGCCAGCCCTGAAAGCTGTTGCTGCTCTTCACCTTCCTCGTGCAGCCTGTTCACAGGCATGACAGCTCTGGGGATCTGGGCTTTCCCACAGGCCGAACATCTCATCGTGCCCATTCTCGGCAGAACCTTTTTCCGAAATGGGAAACGTCCGGCTCCTTCTCCCACAGGGAAGCTGCCAGCCCTGAAACCTGTTGCTGCTCTTCATATACCCTTGGCAGCCGATTCACAGGCACAAGAGCACTGGGGATCTGGGCTTTCCCACAGATGCAACATCTCATTTTGCCCATTCTCGGCAGAGAATTTTTCCGAAATGGAAAACATCCGGCTCCTTCACTCATAAGGAAGGTGCCAGCCCTGAAAGCTGTTGCTCGTCTTCATATTCCCTTGGCAGCCCCTTCACAGGCAAAAGAGCACTGGGGATCTGGGCTTTCCCACTCTCGGAACATCTCATCGTGCCTATTCTTGGCGCAGACTTTTTCCAAAACGGGAAACGTCGTGCTCCTTCTACCACCAGGAAGGTGTCAGCCCTGAAAGCTGTTGCTGCTCTTCACCTTCCCTTTGAAGCCTATTCATAGGCACAAGAGCACTGGGGATCTGGGCTTTCCCAGACAGGGAACATCTCATCGAACGCGTTCCCGGCAGAGCCTTTTTCCGAAACAGCAAACGTCCTGCTCCTTCTCCCACAAGGTTGGGGACAGCCCTGAAAGCTGTTGCTCGTCTTCATATACCCTTGGCAGCCGATTCACAGGCACAACAGCACTGGGGATCTGGGCTTTCCCACGGACGCAACGTCTCATTTTGCCCTTTCACGGCAGAGAATTTCTCCGAAACGGAAAACATCCGGCTCCTTCTCCCACAGGGAAGGTGCCAGACCTGAAAGCTGTTGCTTATCTTCATATTCCCTTGGCAGCCCATTCACAGGCAAAAGAGCACTGGGGATCTGGGCTTTCCCACTCTCGGAACATCTCATCGTGCCTTTTCTCGGCGCAGCCTTTTTCTGAAACGGGAAACGTCGGGCTCCTTCTACCACCAGGAAGGTGCCAGCCCTGAAAGCTGTTGCTGCTCTTCACCTTCCCCGTGCAGCCCATTCACAGGCACAAGAGCACTGGGGATCTGGGATTTCCCACAGACGCAACATCTCATCGCACCCATTCTCGGCAGAGTCTTTTTCCAAAACAGCAAACGTCCTGCTCCTTCTCCCACAAGGTTGGGGACAGCCCTGAAAGCTGTTGCTAGTCTTCATATACCCTTGGCAGCCGATTCACAGGCACAACAGCACTGGGGATCTGGGCTTTCCCACAGGCGGAACATCTCATCGTGCCCGTTCTCGGCAGAGCATTTTTCCGACAAAGGAACCTTGGGGTCCTTCTCCCACAGGGAAGGTGCCAGCCCTGAAAGCTCTTGCTGCTCTTCATATACCCTTGGCAGCCGATTCACAGGCACAAGAGCACTGGGGATCTGTGCTTTCCCACAGACGCAACTTCTCATCGCACCCATTCTCGGCAGAGTCTTTTTCCAAAACAGCAAACGTCCTGCTCCTTCTCCCACAAGGTTGGGGACAGCCCTGAAAGCTGTTGCTAGTCTTCATATACCCTTGGCAGCCGATTCACAGGCACAACAGCACTGGGGATCTGTGCTTCCCCACAGACGCAACATCTCATCATGCCTGTTCTCGGCAGAGCCTTTTTCCGAGACAGCAAACGTCCTGCTCCTTCTCCCACAAGGAAGATGCCAGCCCTGAAAGCTGTTGCTCATCTTCATATTCCCTTGGCAGCCCATTCACAGGCAAAAGAGCACTGGTGATCTGGGCTTTCCCATGGACGCAACATCTCATTTTGCCCATTCTCGGCAGAGAATTTTTCCGAAACGGAAAACATCCGGCTCCTTCTCCCGTAAGGAAGGGGCCAGCCCTGAAAGCTGTTGCTCATCTTCATATTCCCTGGGCAGCCCATTCACAGGCAAAAGAGCACTGGGGATCTGGGCTTTCCCACTCTCGGAACATCTCATCGTGCCTGTTCTCGGCGCAGCCTTTTTCTGAAACGGGAAACTTCGGGCTCCTTCTACCACCAGGAAGGTGTCAGCCCTGAAAGCTGTTGCTGCTCTTCACCTTCCCTTTGAAGCCTATTCATAGGCACAAGAGCACTGGGGATCTGGGCTTTCCCAGACAGGGAACATCTCATCGTGCCCGTTCTCGGCAGAGCCTTTTTCCAAAACGGGAAACGTCGGGCTGCTTCTCCCACAAGGAAGGTGTCAGCCCTGAAAGCTGTTGCTGCTCTTCACCTTCCCTTTGAAGCCTATTCATAGGCACAAGAGCACTGGGGATCTGGGCTTTCCCAGACAGGGAACATCTCATCGAACCCGTTCTCGGCAGAGCCTTTTTCCGAAACAGCAAACGTCCTGCTCCTTCTCCCACAAGGTTGGGGACAGCCCTGAAAGCTGTTGCTCGTCTTCATATACCCTTGGCAGCCGATTCACAGGCACAACAGCACTGGGGATCTGGGCTTTCCCACGGACGCAACATCTCATTTTGCCCTTTCACGGCAGAGAATTTCTCCGAAACGGAAAACATCCGGCTCCTTCTCCCATAAGGAAGGTGCCAGCCCTGAAAGCTGTTGCTCATCTTCATATTCCCTTGGCAGCCCATTCACAGGCAAAAGAGCACTGGGGATCTGGGCTTTCCCACTCTCGGAACATCTCATCGTGCCTGTTCTCGGCGCAGCCTTTTTCTGAAACGGGAAACGTCGGGCTCCTTCTACCACCAGGAAGGTGTCAGCCCTGAAAGCTGTTGCTGTTCTTCACCTTCCCTTTGAAGCCTATTCACAGGCACAACAGCACTGGGGATCTGGGCTTTCCCAGACAGGGAACATCTCATCGTGCCCGTTCTCGGCAGAGCCATTTTCCAAATCGGCAAACGTCGGGCTGCTTCTCCCACAAGGAAGGTGCCAGCCCTGAAAGCTGTTCCTGCTCTTCACCTTCCCCGTGCAGCCTATTCACAGGCACAAGAGCACTGGGGATCTGGGCTTTCCCACAGGCGGAACATCTCATCGTGCCCGTTCTCGGCAGAGCATTTTTCCGAAAAAGGAACCTTGGGGTCCTTCTCCCACAGGGAAGGTGCCAGCCCTGAAAGCTGTTGCTCATCTTCATATTCCCTTGGCAGCCTATTCAAAGGCACAACAGCACTGGGGATCTGTGCTTTCCCACAAACGGAACATCTCATCGTCTCTGTTCTCATCAGAGCCTTTTTCCGAAACGGGAAACGTCTGGCTCCTTCTCCCACAGGGAAGGTGCCAGCCCTGAAAGCTGTTGCTGCTCTTCACCTTCCTCGTGCAGCCTGTTCACAGGCATGACAGCTCTGGGGATCTGGGCTTTCCCACAGGCCGAACATCTCATCGTGCCCATTCTCGGCAGAACCTTTTTCCGAAATGGGAAACGTCCGGCTCCTTCTCCCACAGGGAAGCTGCCAGCCCTGAAACCTGTTGCTGCTCTTCATATACCCTTGGCAGCCGATTCACAGGCACAAGAGCACTGGGGATCTGGGCTTTCCCACAGATGCAACATCTCATTTTGCCCATTCTCGGCAGAGAATTTTTCCGAAATGGAAAACATCCGGCTCCTTCACTCATAAGGAAGGTGCCAGCCCTGAAAGCTGTTGCTCGTCTTCATATTCCCTTGGCAGCCCCTTCACAGGCAAAAGAGCACTGGGGATCTGGGCTTTCCCACTCTCGGAACATCTCATCGTGCCTATTCTTGGCGCAGACTTTTTCCAAAACGGGAAACGTCGTGCTCCTTCTACCACCAGGAAGGTGTCAGCCCTGAAAGCTGTTGCTGCTCTTCACCTTCCCTTTGAAGCCTATTCATAGGCACAAGAGCACTGGGGATCTGGGCTTTCCCAGACAGGGAACATCTCATCGAACGCGTTCCCGGCAGAGCCTTTTTCCGAAACAGCAAACGTCCTGCTCCTTCTCCCACAAGGTTGGGGACAGCCCTGAAAGCTGTTGCTCGTCTTCATATACCCTTGGCAGCCGATTCACAGGCACAACAGCACTGGGGATCTGGGCTTTCCCACGGACGCAACGTCTCATTTTGCCCTTTCACGGCAGAGAATTTCTCCGAAACGGAAAACATCCGGCTCCTTCTCCCACAGGGAAGGTGCCAGACCTGAAAGCTGTTGCTTATCTTCATATTCCCTTGGCAGCCCATTCACAGGCAAAAGAGCACTGGGGATCTGGGCTTTCCCACTCTCGGAACATCTCATCGTGCCTTTTCTCGGCGCAGCCTTTTTCTGAAACGGGAAACGTCGGGCTCCTTCTACCACCAGGAAGGTGCCAGCCCTGAAAGCTGTTGCTGCTCTTCACCTTCCCCGTGCAGCCCATTCACAGGCACAAGAGCACTGGGGATCTGGGATTTCCCACAGACGCAACATCTCATCGCACCCATTCTCGGCAGAGTCTTTTTCCAAAACAGCAAACGTCCTGCTCCTTCTCCCACAAGGTTGGGGACAGCCCTGAAAGCTGTTGCTAGTCTTCATATACCCTTGGCAGCCGATTCACAGGCACAACAGCACTGGGGATCTGGGCTTTCCCACAGGCGGAACATCTCATCGTGCCCGTTCTCGGCAGAGCATTTTTCCGACAAAGGAACCTTGGGGTCCTTCTCCCACAGGGAAGGTGCCAGCCCTGAAAGCTCTTGCTGCTCTTCATATACCCTTGGCAGCCGATTCACAGGCACAAGAGCACTGGGGATCTGTGCTTTCCCACAGACGCAACTTCTCATCGCACCCATTCTCGGCAGAGTCTTTTTCCAAAACAGCAAACGTCCTGCTCCTTCTCCCACAAGGTTGGGGACAGCCCTGAAAGCTGTTGCTAGTCTTCATATACCCTTGGCAGCCGATTCACAGGCACAACAGCACTGGGGATCTGTGCTTTCCCACTCTCGGAACATCTCATCATGCCTGTTCTCGGCAGAGCCTTTTTCCGAAACAGCAAACGTCCTGCTCCTTCTCCCACAAGGAAGATGCCAGCCCTGAAAGCTGTTGCTCATCTTCATATTCCCTTGGCAGCCCATTCACAGGCAAAAGAGCACTGGTGATATGGGCTTTCCCATGGACGCAACATCTCATTTTGCCCATTCTCGGCAGAGAATTTTTCCGAAACGGAAAACATCCGGCTCCTTCTCCCGTAAGGAAGGGGCCAGCCCTGAAAGCTGTTGCTCATCTTCATATTCCCTGGGCAGCCCATTCACAGGCAAAAGAGCACTGGGGATCTGGGCTTTCCCACTCTCGGAACATCTCATCGTGCCTGTTCTCGGCGCAGCCTTTTTCTGAAACGGGAAACTTCGGGCTCCTTCTACCACCAGGAAGGTGTCAGCCCTGAAAGCTGTTGCTGCTCTTCACCTTCCCTTTGAAGCCTATTCATAGGCACAAGAGCACTGGGGATCTGGGCTTTCCCAGACAGGGAACATCTCATCGTGCCCGTTCTCGGCAGAGCCTTTTTCCAAAACGGGAAACGTCGGGCTGCTTCTCCCACAAGGAAGGTGTCAGCCCTGAAAGCTGTTGCTGCTCTTCACCTTCCCTTTGAAGCCTATTCATAGGCACAAGAGCACTGGGGATCTGGGCTTTCCCAGACAGGGAACATCTCATCGAACCCGTTCTCGGCAGAGCCTTTTTCCGAAACAGCAAACGTCCTGCTCCTTCTCCCACAAGGTGGGACAGCCCTGAAAGCTGTTGCTCGTCTTCATATACCCTTGGCAGCCGATTCACAGGCACAACAGCACTGGGGATCTGGGCTTTCCCACGGACGCAACATCTCATTTTGCCCTTTCACGGCAGAGAATTTCTCCGAAACGGAAAACATCCGGCTCCTTCTCCCATAAGGAAGGTGCCAGCCCTGAAAGCTGTTGCTCATCTTCATATTCCCTTGGCAGCCCATTCACAGGCAAAAGAGCACTGGGGATCTGGGCTTTCCCACTCTCGGAACATCTCATCGTGCCTGTTCTCGGCGCAGCCTTTTTCTGAAACGGGAAACGTCGGGCTCCTTCTACCACCAGGAAGGTGTCAGCCCTGAAAGCTGTTGCTGTTCTTCACCTTCCCTTTGAAGCCTATTCACAGGCACAACAGCACTGGGGATCTGGGCTTTCCCAGACAGGGAACATCTCATCGTGCCCGTTCTCGGCAGAGCCATTTTCCAAATCGGCAAACGTCGGGCTGCTTCTCCCACAAGGAAGGTGCCAGCCCTGAAAGCTGTTCCTGCTCTTCACCTTCCCCGTGCAGCCTATTCACAGGCACAAGAGCACTGGGGATCTGGGCTTTCCCACAGGCGGAACATCTCATCGTGCCCGTTCTCGGCAGAGCATTTTTCCGAAAAAGGAACCTTGGGGTCCTTCTCCCACAGGGAAGGTGCCAGCCCTGAAAGCTGTTGCTCATCTTCATATTCCCTTGGCAGCCTATTCAAAGGCACAACAGCACTGGGGATCTGTGCTTTCCCACAAACGGAACATCTCATCGTCTCTGTTCTCATCAGAGCCTTTTTCCGAAACGGGAAACGTCTGGCTCCTTCTCCCACAGGGAAGGTGCCAGCCCTGAAAGCTGTTGCTGCTCTTCACCTTCCTCGTGCAGCCTGTTCACAGGCATGACAGCTCTGGGGATCTGGGCTTTCCCACAGGCCGAACATCTCATCGTGCCCATTCTCGGCAGAACCTTTTTCCGAAATGGGAAACGTCCGGCTCCTTCTCCCACAGGGAAGCTGCCAGCCCTGAAACCTGTTGCTGCTCTTCATATACCCTTGGCAGCCGATTCACAGGCACAAGAGCACTGGGGATCTGGGCTTTCCCACAGATGCAACATCTCATTTTGCCCATTCTCGGCAGAGAATTTTTCCGAAATGGAAAACATCCGGCTCCTTCACTCATAAGGAAGGTGCCAGCCCTGAAAGCTGTTGTTCGTCTTCATATTCCCTTGGCAGCCCCTTCACAGGCAAAAGAGCACTGGGGATCTGGGCTTTCCCACTCTCGGAACATCTCATCGTGCCTATTCTTGGCGCAGACTTTTTCCAAAACGGGAAACGTCGTGCTCCTTCTACCACCAGGAAGGTGTCAGCCCTGAAAGCTGTTGCTGCTCTTCACCTTCCCTTTGAAGCCTATTCATAGGCACAAGAGCACTGGGGATCTGGGCTTTCCCAGACAGGGAACATCTCATCGAACGCGTTCCCGGCAGAGCCTTTTTCCGAAACAGCAAACGTCCTGCTCCTTCTCCCACAAGGTTGGGGACAGCCCTGAAAGCTGTTGCTCGTCTTCATATACCCTTGGCAGCCGATTCACAGGCACAACAGCACTGGGGATCTGGGCTTTCCCACGGACGCAACGTCTCATTTTGCCCTTTCACGGCAGAGAATTTCTCCGAAACGGAAAACATCCGGCTCCTTCTCCCACAGGGAAGGTGCCAGACCTGAAAGCTGTTGCTTATCTTCATATTCCCTTGGCAGCCCATTCACAGGCAAAAGAGCACTGGGGATCTGGGCTTTCCCACTCTCGGAACATCTCATCGTGCCTTTTCTCGGCGCAGCCTTTTTCTGAAACGGGAAACGTCGGGCTCCTTCTACCACCAGGAAGGTGCCAGCCCTGAAAGCTGTTGCTGCTCTTCACCTTCCCCGTGCAGCCCATTCACAGGCACAAGAGCACTGGGGATCTGGGATTTCCCACAGACGCAACATCTCATCGCACCCATTCTCGGCAGAGTCTTTTTCCAAAACAGCAAACGTCCTGCTCCTTCTCCCACAAGGTTGGGGACAGCCCTGAAAGCTGTTGCTAGTCTTCATATACCCTTGGCAGCCGATTCACAGGCACAACAGCACTGGGGATCTGGGCTTTCCCACAGGCGGAACATCTCATCGTGCCCGTTCTCGGCAGAGCATTTTTCCGACAAAGGAACCTTGGGGTCCTTCTCCCACAGGGAAGGTGCCAGCCCTGAAAGCTCTTGCTGCTCTTCATATACCCTTGGCAGCCGATTCACAGGCACAAGAGCACTGGGGATCTGTGCTTTCCCACAGACGCAACTTCTCATCGCACCCATTCTCGGCAGAGTCTTTTTCCAAAACAGCAAACGTCCTGCTCCTTCTCCCACAAGGTTGGGGACAGCCCTGAAAGCTGTTGCTAGTCTTCATATACCCTTGGCAGCCGATTCACAGGCACAACAGCACTGGGGATCTGTGCTTCCCCACAGACGCAACATCTCATCATGCCTGTTCTCGGCAGAGCCTTTTTCCGAGACAGCAAACGTCCTGCTCCTTCTCCCACAAGGAAGATGCCAGCCCTGAAAGCTGTTGCTCATCTTCATATTCCCTTGGCAGCCCATTCACAGGCAAAAGAGCACTGGTGATCTGGGCTTTCCCATGGACGCAACATCTCATTTTGCCCATTCTCGGCAGAGAATTTTTCTGAAACGGAAAACATCCGGCTCCTTCTCCCGTAAGGAAGGGGCCAGCCCTGAAAGCTGTTGCTCATCTTCACATTCCCTGGGCAGCCCATTCACAGGCAAAAGAGCACTGGGGATCTGGGCTTTCCCACTCTCGGAACATCTCATCGTGCCTGTTCTCGGCGCAGCCTTTTTCTGAAACGGGAAACTTCGGGCTCCTTCTACCACCAGGAAGGTGTCAGCCCTGAAAGCTGTTGCTGCTCTTCACCTTCCCTTTGAAGCCTATTCATAGGCACAAGAGCACTGGGGATCTGGGCTTTCCCAGACAGGGAACATCTCATCGTGCCCGTTCTCGGCAGAGCCTTTTTCCAAAACGGGAAACGTCGGGCTGCTTCTCCCACAAGGAAGGTGTCAGCCCTGAAAGCTGTTGCTGCTCTTCACCTTCCCTTTGAAGCCTATTCATAGGCACAAGAGCACTGGGGATCTGGGCTTTCCCAGACAGGGAACATCTCATCGAACCCGTTCTCGGCAGAGCCTTTTTCCGAAACAGCAAACGTCCTGCTCCTTCTCCCACAAGGTTGGGGACAGCCCTGAAAGCTGTTGCTCGTCTTCATATACCCTTGGCAGCCGATTCACAGGCACAACAGCACTGGGGATCTGGGCTTTCCCACGGACGCAACATCTCATTTTGCCCTTTCACGGCAGAGAATTTCTCCGAAACGGAAAACATCCGGCTCCTTCTCCCATAAGGAAGGTGCCAGCCCTGAAAGCTGTTGCTCATCTTCATATTCCCTTGGCAGCCCATTCACAGGCAAAAGAGCACTGGGGATCTGGGCTTTCCCACTCTCGGAACATCTCATCGTGCCTGTTCTCGGCGCAGCCTTTTTCTGAAACGGGAAACGTCGGGCTCCTTCTACCACCAGGAAGGTGTCAGCCCTGAAAGCTGTTGCTGTTCTTCACCTTCCCTTTGAAGCCTATTCACAGGCACAACAGCACTGGGGATCTGGGCTTTCCCAGACAGGGAACATCTCATCGTGCCCGTTCTCGGCAGAGCCATTTTCCAAATCGGCAAACGTCGGGCTGCTTCTCCCACAAGGAAGGTGCCAGCCCTGAAAGCTGTTCCTGCTCTTCACCTTCCCCGTGCAGCCTATTCACAGGCACAAGAGCACTGGGGATCTGGGCTTTCCCACAGACGCAACATCTCATCGCACCCATTCTCGGCAGAGCCTTTTTCCGAAACAGCAAACGTCCTGCTCCTTCTCCCACAAGGTTGGGGACAGCCCTGAAAGCTGTTGCTGCTCTTCATATACCCTTGGCAGCCGATTCACAGGCACAACAGCACTGGGGATCTGGGCTTTCCCAGACAGGGAACATCTCATCGTGCCCGTTCTCGGCAGAGCATTTTTCCGAAAAATGAACCTTGGGGTCCTTCTCCCATAGGGAAGGTGCCAGCCCTGAAAGCTGTTGCTGCTCTTCATATACCCTTGGCAGCCTATTCACAGGCACAAGAGCACTGGGGATCTGGGCTTTCCCACGGATGCAGCATCTCATTTTGCCCATTCTCGGCAGAGAATTTTTCTGAAACGGAAAACATCCGGCTCCTTCTCCCATAAGGAAGGTGCCAGCCCTGAAAGCTGTTGCTCATCTTCATATTCCTTGGCAGCCCATTCACAGGCAAAAGAGCACTGGGGATCTGCGCTTTCCCACTCTCGGAACATCTCATTGTGCCTGTTCTCGGCGCAGACTTTTTCCAAAACGGGAAACGTCGTGCTCCTTCTACCACCAGGAAGGTGTCAGCCCTGAAAGCTGTTGCTGCTCTTGACCTTCCCTTTGAAGCCTATTCATAGGCACAAGAGCACTGGGGATCTGGGCTTTCCCAGACAGGGAACATCTCATCGAACCCGTTCTCGGCAGAGCCTTTTTCCGAAACAGCAAACGTCCTGCTCCTTCTCCCACAAGGTTGGGGACAGCCCTGAAAGCTGTTGCTCGTCTTCATATACCCTTGGCAGCCGATTCACAGGCACAACAGCACTGGGGATCTGGGCTTTCCCACGGACGCAACATCTCATTTTGCCCGTTCACGGCAGAGAATTTCTCCGAAACGGAAAACATCCTGCTCCTTCTCCCATAAGGAAGGTGCCAGCCCTGAAAGCTGTTGCTCATCTTCATATTCCCTTGGCAGCCCATTCACAGGCAAAAGAGCACTGGGGATCTGGGCTTTCCCACTCTCGGAACATCTCATCGTGCCTGTTCTCGGCGCAGCCTTTTTCTGAAACGGGAAACGTCGGGCTCCGTCTCCCACCAGGAAGGTGCCAGCCCTGAAAGCTGTTGCTGCTCTTCACCTTCCCCGTGCAGCCTGTTCACAGGCACGACAGCACTGGGGATCTGGGCTTTCCCACAGGCCGAATATCTCATCGTGCCCATTCTTGGCAGAACCTTTTTCTGAAACGGGAAACGTCAGGCTCCTTCTCCCACAGGGAAGGTGCCAGCCCTGAAAGCTGTTGCTGCTCTTCATATACCCTTGGCAGCCCATTCACAGGCACAACAGCAGTGGGGATCTGGCCTTTCCCACAGAAAAAACATATCATCGTGCCCGTTCTCAGCAGAGCCTTTTTTCGAAACGGGAAACGTCCGGCTCCTTCTCCCACAAGGAAGGGGCCAGCCCTGAAAGCTGTCGCTGCTCTTCACCTTCCCCATGCAGCCTATTCACAGGCACAACAGCACTGTGGATCTGGGCTTTCCCAGACAGGGAACATCTCATCGTGCCCGTTCTCGGCAGAGCATTTTTCCGAAAAATGAACCTTGGGGTCCTTCTCCCATAGGGAAGGTGCCAGCCCTGAAAGCTGTTGCTGCTCTTCACCTTCCCCATGCAGCCTATTCACAGGCACAAGAGCACTGGGGATCTGGGCTTTCCCACTCTCGGAACATCTCATCGTGCCTGTTCTCGGCGCAGCCTTTTTCTGAAACGGGAAACGTCGGGCTCCTTCTACCACCAGGAAGGTGTCAGCCCTGAAAGCTGTTGCTGTTCTTCACCTTCCCTTTGAAGCCTATTCATAGGCACAAGAGCACTGGGGATCTGGGCTTTCCCAGACAGGGAACATCTCATCGAACCCGTTCTAGGCAGAGCCTTTTTCCAAAACGGGAAACGTCGGGCTGCTTCTCCCACAAGGAAGGTGCCAGCCCTGAAAGCTGTTGCTGCTCTTCACCTTCCCCGTGCAGCCTATTCACAGGCACAACAGCACTTGGGATCTGGGCTTTCCCACTCTCGGAACATCTCATCGTGCCCGTTTTCTTCAGAACCTTTTTCCGAAACGGGAAACGTGCTGCTCCTTCTCCCACCAGGAAGGTGCCAGACCCGAAAGCTGTTGCTGCTCTTCACCTTCCCTTGGAAGCCTATTCACAGGCACAACAGCACTGGGGATCTGGGCTTTCCCAGACACGGAACATCCCATCGAACCCGTTCTTGGCAGAGCCTTTTTCCGAAACGGGAAACGTGCTGCTCCTTCTCCCACAAAGAAGGTGCCAGCCCTGAAAGAGATTGCTGCTCTTCACCTTCCCCGTGCAGCCCATTCACAGGCACAAGAGCACTGGGGATCTGTGCTTTCCCACAGACGCAACATCTCATCATGCCCATTTTCTTCAGAACCTTTTTCCGAAACGGGAAACGTCGGGCTCCTTCTCCCAGAAGGAAGGTGCCAGCCCTGAAAGCTGTTGCTGCTCTTCACCTTCCTCGTGCAGCCTGTTCACAGGCACGACAGCACTGGGCATCTGGGCTTTCCCACAGGCCGAATATCTCATCGTGCCCATTCTCGGCAGAACCTTTTTCCGAAATGGGAAACGTCCGGCTCCTTCTCCCACAGGGAAGGTGCCAGCCCTGAAAGCTGTTGCTGCTCTTCATATACCCTTGGCAGCCCATTCACAGGCACAACAGCAGTGGGGATCTGGCCTTTCCCACAGAAAAAACATCTCATCGTGCCCGTTCTCAGCAGAGCCTTTTTCCGAAACGGGAAACGTCCGGCTCCTTCTCCCACAAGGAAGGGGCCAGCCCTGAAAGCTGTTGCTGCTCTTCACCTTCCCTTGGCAGCCTATTCACAGGCACAAGAGCACTGGGGATCTGGGCTTTCCCATGGATGCAGCATCTCATTTTGCCCATTCTCGGCAGAGAATTTTTCCGAAACGGAAAACATCCGGCTCCTTCTCCCATAAGGAAGGTGCCAGCCCTGAAAGCTGTTGCTCATCTTCATATTCCTTGGCAGCCCATTCACAGGCAAAAGAGCACTGGGGATCTGCGCTTTCCCACTCTCGGAACATCTCATTGTGCCTGTTCTCGGCGCAGACTTTTTCCAAAACGGGAAACGTCGTGCTCCTTCTACCACCAGGAAGGTGTCAGCCCTGAAAGCTGTTGCTGCTCTTCACCTTCCCTTTGAAGCCTATTCATAGGCACAAGAGCACTGGGGATCTGGGCTTTCCCAGACAGGGAACATCTCATCGAACCCGTTCTAGGCAGAGCCTTTTTCCGAAACAGCAAACGTCCTGCTCCTTCTCCCACAAGGTTGGGGACAGCCCTGAAAGCTGTTGCTCGTCTTCATATACCCTTGGCAGCCGATTCACAGGCACAACAGCACTGGGGATCTGGGCTTTCCCACGGACGCAACATCTCATTTTGCCCTTTCACGGCAGAGAATTTCTCCGAAACGGAAAACATCCTGCTCCTTCTCCCATAAGGAAGGTGCCAGCCCTGAAAGCTGTTGCTCATCTTCATATTCCTTGGCAGCCCATTCACAGGCAAAAGAGCACTGGGGATCTGCGCTTTCCCACTCTCGGAACATCTCATCGTGCCTGTTCTCGGCGCAGACTTTTTCCAAAACGGGAAACGTCGTGCTCCTTCTACCACCAGGAAGGTGTCAGCCCTGAAAGCTGTTGCTGCTCTTCACCTTCCCTTTGAAGCCTATTCATAGGCACAAGAGCACTGGGGATCTGGGCTTTCCCAGACAGGGAACATCTCATCGAACCCGTTCTAGGCAGAGCCTTTTTCCAAAACGGGAAACGTCGGGCTGCTTCTCCCACAAGGAAGGTGCCAGCCCTGAAAGCTGTTGCTGCTCTTCACCTTCCCCGTGCAGCCTATTCACAGGCACAACAGCACTTGGGATCTGGGCTTTCCCACTCTCGGAACATCTCATCGTGCCCGTTTTCTTCAGAACCTTTTTCCGAAACGGGAAACGTGCTGCTCCTTCTCCCACCAGGAAGGTGCCAGACCTGAAAGCTGTTGCTGCTCTTCACCTTCCCTTGGAAGCCTATTCACAGGCACAACAGCACTGGGGATCTGGGCTTTCGCAGACACGGAACATCCCATCGAACCCGTTCTTGGCAGAGCCTTTTTCCGAAACGGGAAACGTCCTGCTCCTTCTCCCACAAGGAAGGTGCCAGCCCTGAAAGAGGTTGCTGCTCTTCACCTTCCCCGTGCAGCCCATTCACAGGCACAAGAGCACTGGGGATCTGGGCTTTCCTATAGACGCAACATCTCATCGTGCCCATTTTCTTCAGAACCTTTTTCCGAAACGGGAAACGTCGGGCTCCTTCTCCTATAAGGAAGGTGCCAGACCTGAAAGCTGTTGCTGATCTTCACCTTCCCCGTGCAGCCTATTCACAGGCACAACAGCACTGGGGATCTGGGCTTTCCCACTCTCGGAACATCTCATCGTGCCTGTTCTCGGCGCAGACTTTTTCCAAAACGGGAAACGTCGGGCTCCTTCTACCACCAGGAAGGTGTCAGCCTTGAAAGCTGTTGCTGCTCTTCACCTTCCCTTTGAAGCCTATTCAGAGGCACAAGAGCACTGGGGATCTGGGCTTTCCCACAGGCCGAATATCTCATCGTGCCCATTCTCGGCAGAACCTTTTTCCGAAATGGGAAACGTCCGGCTCCTTCTCCCACAGGGAAGGTGCCAGCCCTGAAAGCTGTTGCTGCTCTTCATATACCCTTGGCAGCCCATTCACAGGCACAACAGCAGTGGGGATCTGGCCTTTCCCACAGAAAAAACATCTCATCGTGCCCGTTCTCAGCAGAGCCTTTTTTCGAAACGGGAAACGTCCCGCTCCTTCTCCCATAAGGAAGGGGCCAGCCCTGAAAGCTGTTGCTGCTCTTCACCTTCCCCATGCAGCCTAATCACAGGCACAACAGCACTGGGGATCTGGACTTTCCCAGACAGGGAACAACTCATCGTGCCCGTTCTCGGCAGAGCATTTTTCCAAAAAATGAACCTTGGGGTCCTTCTCCCATAGGGAAGGTGCCAGCCCTGAAAGCTGTTGCTGCTCTTCACCTTCCCCATGCAGCCTATTCACAGGCACAACAGCACTGGGGATCTGGACTTTCCCAGACAGGGAACATCTCATCGTGCCAGTTCTCAGCAGAGCATTTTTCTAAAATGGGAAATGTTGGGTTCCTTCTCCCACAAGGAAGGTGCCAGCCCTGAAAGCTCTTGCTGCTCTTCACCTTCCCCGTGCAGCCTATTCACAGGCACAACAGCACTGGGGATCTGGGCTTTCCCAGACACGGAACATCTCATCGTGCCCGTTTTCGGCAGAGCCTTTTTCCGAAATGGTAAATGTCCTGCTCCTTCACCCACCAGGAAAGTGCCAGCCCTGAAAGCTGTTGCTGCTCTTCACCTTCCCCGTGCAGCCTATTCACAGGCACAACAGCACTGGGGATCTGTGCTTTCCCACAGACGAAACATCTCATCGTGCCCATTTTCTTCAGAACCTTTTTCCGAAACGGGAAACGTCGGGCTCCTTCTCCCATAAGGAAGGTGCCAGCCCTGAAAGCTGTTGCTGCTCTTCACCTTCCCTTGGCAGCCTATTCACAGGCACAACAGCACTGGGGATCTGGGCTTTCCCACAGACGCAACATCTCATCGTGCCAGTTCTCAGCAGAGCATTTTTCTAAAATGGGAAATGTTGGGTTCCTTCTCCCACAAGGAAGGTGCCAGCCCTGAAAGCTGTTGCTGCTCTTCACCTTCCTTGTGCAGCCTGTTCACAGGCACGACAGCACTGGGGATGTGGGCTTTCCCACAGACACAACATCTCATCGTGCCCGTTCTCAGCAGAGCCTTTTTTCGAAACAGCAAACGTCCTGCTCGTTCTCCCACAAGGTTGGGGACAGCCCTGAAAGCTGTTGCTCGTCTTCATATACCCTTGGCAGCCGATTCACAGGCAGAACAGCACTGGGGATCTGGGCTTTCCCACAAACGGAACATCTCATCATCTCTGTTCTCATCAGAGCCTTTTTCCGAAACGGGAAACGTCTGGCTCCTTCTCCCACAGGGAAGGTACCAGCCCTGAAAGCTGTTGCTGCTCTTCACCTTCCTCGTGCAGCCTATTCACAGGCACAACAGCACTGGGGATCTGTGCTTTCCCACAGACGAAACATCTCATCATGCGGATTCTCGGCAGAGCCTTTTTCCGAGACAGCAAACGTCCTGCTCCTTCTCCCACAAGGAAGCTGCCAGCCCTGAAAGCTGTTGCTCATCTTCATATGCCCTTGGCAGCCCATTCACAGGCAAAAGAGCACTGGGGATCTGGGCTTTCCCACTCTCGGAACATCTCACCGTGCCTGTTCTTGGCGCAGCCTGTTTCTGAAACGGGAAACGTCGGGCTCCTTCTCCCACCAGGAAGGTGTCAGCCCTGAAAGCTGTTGCTGCTCTTCACCTTCCCCGTGCAGCCTATTCACAGGCACAACAGCACTGGGGATCTGGGCTTTCCCACAGACACGGAACATCCCATCGAACCCGTTCTCGGCAGAGCCTTTTTCCAAAACGGGAAACGTGCTGCTCCTTCTCCCATAAGGAAGGGGCCAGCCCTGAAAGCTCTTGCTGCTCTTCACCTTCCCCGTGCAGCCTATTCACAGGCACAACAGCACTGGGGATCTGGGCTTTCCCACTCTCGGAACATCTCATCGTGCCTGTTCTCGGCGCAGACTTTTTCCAAAACGGGAAACGTCGGGCTCCTTCTACCACCAGGAAGGTGTCAGCCCTGAAAGCTGTTGCTGCTCTTCACCTTCCCTTTGAAGCCTATTCAGAGGCACAAGAGCACTGGGGATCTGGGCTTTCCCACAGGCCGAATATCTCATCGTGCCCATTCTCGGCAGAACCTTTTTCCGAAATGGGAAACATCCGGCTCCTTCTCCCACAGAGAAGGTGCCAGCCCTGAAAGCTGTTGCTGCTCTTCATATAACCATGCAGCCCATTCACAGGCACAACAGCAGTGGGGATCTGGCCTTTCCCACAGAAAAAACATCTCATCGTACCCGTTCTCAGCAGAGCCTTTTTTCGAAACGGGAAACGTCCGGCTCCTTCTCCCACAAGGAAGGGGCCAGCCCTGAAAGCTGTTGCTGCTCTTCACCTTCCCCATGCAGCCTATTCACAGGCACAACAGCACTGGGGATCTGGACTTTCCCAGAGACGCAACATCTCATCGTGCCAGTTCTCAGCAGAGCATTTTTCTAAAATGGGAAATGTTGGTTTCCTTCTCCCACAAGGAAGGTGCCAGCCCTGAAAGCTGTTGCTGCTCTTCACCTTCCTCGTGCAGCCTGTTCACAGGCACGACAGCACTGGGGATGTGGGCTTTCCCACAGACACAACATCTCATCGTGCCCGTTCTCAGCAGAGCCTTTTTTCGAAACAGCAAACGTCCTGCTCCTTCTCCCACAAGGTTGGGGACAGCCCTGAAAGCTGTTGCTCGTCTTCATATACCCTTGGCAGCCGATTCACAGGCACAACAGCACTGGGGATCTGTGCTTTCCCACAAACGGAACATCTCATCATCTCTGTTCTCATCAGAGCCTTTTTCCGAAACGGGAAACGTCTGGCTCCTTCTCCCACAGGGAAGGTGCCAGCCCTGAAAGCTGTTGCTGCTCTTCACCTTCCTCGTGCAGCCTGTTCACAGGCACGACAGCACTGGGGATCTGGGCTTTCCCACAGGCCGAATATCTCATCGTGCCCATTCTCGGCAGAACCTTTTTCCGAAATGGGAAACGTCCGGCTCCTTCTCCCACAGGGAAGGTGCCAGCCCTGAAAGCTGTTGCTGCTCTTCATATACCCTTGGCAGCCCATTCACAGGCACAACAGCAGTGGGGATCTGGCCTTTCCCACAGAAAAAACATCTCCTCGTGCCCGTTCTCAGGAGAGCCTTTTTTCGAAACGGGAAACGTCCGGCTCCTTCTCCCACAAGGAAGGGGCCAGCCCTGAAAGCTGTTGCTGATCTTCACCTTCCCCATGCAGCCTATTCACAGGCAAAACAGCACTGGGGATCTGGACTTTCCCAGACAGGGAACAACTCATCGTGCCCGTTCTCGGCAGAGCATTTTTCCAAAAAATGAACCTTGGGGTCCTTCTCCCATAGGGAAGGTGCCAGCCCTGAAAGCTGTTGCTGCTCTTCACCTTCCCCATGCAGCCTATTCACAGGCACAAGAGCACTGGGGATCTGGGCTTTCCCACGGATGCAGCATCTCATTTTGCCCATTCTCGGCAGAGAATTTTTCCGAAACGGAAAACATCCGGCTCCTTCTCCCATAAGGAAGGTGGCAGCCCTGAAAGCTGTTGCTCATCTTCACATTCCCTGGGCAGCCCATTCACAGGCAAAAGAGCACTGGGGATCTGGGCTTTCCCACTCTCGGAAAATCTCACCGTGCCTGTTCTCGGCGCAGCCTGTTTCTGAAACGGGAAACGTCGTGCTCCTTCTACCACCAGGAAGGTGTCAGCCCTGAAAGCTGTTGCTGCTCTTCACCTTCCCTTTGAAGCCTATTCATAGGCACAAGAGCACTGGGGATCTGGGCTTTCCCAGACAGGGAACATCTCATCGAACCCGTTCTAGGCAGAGCCTTTTTCCAAAACGGGAAACGTCGGGCTGCTTCTCCCACAAGGAAGGTGCCAGCCCTGAAAGCTGTTGCTGCTCTTCACCTTCCCCGTGCAGCCTATTCACAGGCACAACAGCACTTGGGATCTGGGCTTTCCCACTCTCGGAACATCTCATCGTGCCCGTTTTCTTCAGAACCTTTTTCCGAAACGGGAAACGTGCTGCTCCTTCTCCCACCAGGAAGGTGCCAGACCTGAAAGCTGTTGCTGCTCTTCACCTTCCCCGTGCAGCCTATTCACAGGCACAACAGCACTTGGGATCTGGGCTTTCCCACTCTCGGAACATCTCATCGTGCCCGTTTTCTTCAGAACCTTTTTCCGAAACGGGAAACGTGCTGCTCCTTCTCCCACCAGGAAGGTGCCAGACCTGAAAGCTGTTGCTGCTCTTCACCTTCCCTTGGAAGCCTATTCACAGGCACAACAGCACTGGGGATCTGGGCTTTCCCAGACACGGAACATCCCATCGAACCCGTTCTTGGCAGAGCCTTTTTCCGAAACGGGAAACGTGCTGCTCCTTCTCCCACAAAGAAGGTGCCAGCCCTGAAAGAGATTGCTGCTCTTCACCTTCCCCGTGCAGCCCATTCACAGGCACAAGAGCACTGGGGATCTGTGCTTTCCCACAGACGCAACATCTCATCATGCCCATTTTCTTCAGAACCTTTTTCCGAAACGGGAAACGTCGGGCTCCTTCTCCCAGAAGGAAGGTGCCAGCCCTGAAAGCTGTTGCTGCTCTTCACCTTCCTCGTGCAGCCTGTTCACAGGCACGACAGCACTGGGCATCTGGGCTTTCCCACAGGCCGAATATCTCATCGTGCCCATTCTCGGCAGAACCTTTTTCCGAAATGGGAAACGTCCGGCTCCTTCTCCCACCAGGGAAGGTGCCAGCCCTGAAAGCTGTTGCTGCTCTTCATATACCCTTGGCAGCCCATTCACAGGCACAACAGCAGTGGGGATCTGGCCTTTCCCACAGAAAAAACATCTCATCGTGCCCGTTCTCAGCAGAGACTTTTTTCGAAACGGGAAACGTCCGGCTCCTTCTCCCACAAGGAAGGGGCCAGCCCTGAAAGCTGTTGCTGCTCTTCACCTTCCCCATGCAGCCTATTCACAGGCACAACAGCACTGGGGATCTGGGCTTTCCCAGACAGGGAACATCTCATCGTGCCCGTTCTCGGCAGAGCATTTTTCCGAAAAATGAACCTTGGGGTCCTTCTCCCATAGGGAAGGTGCCAGCCCTGAAAGCTGTTGCTGCTCTTCACCTTCCCTTGGCAGCCTATTCACAGGCACAACAGCACTGGGGATCTGGGCTTTCCCACGGATGCAGCATCTCATTTTGCCCATTCTCGGCAGAGAATTTTTCCGAAACGGAAAACATCCGGCTCCTTCTCCCATAAGGAAGGTGCCAGCCCTGAAAGCTGTTGCTCATCTTCACATTCCCTGGGCAGCCCATTCACAGGCAAAAGAGCACTGGGGATCTGGGCTTTCCCACTCTCGGAACATCTCATCGTGCCTGTTCTCGGCGCAGACTTTTTCCAAAACGGGAAACGTCGGGCTCCTTCTACCACCAGGAAGGTGTCAGCCCTGAAAGCTGTTGCTGCTCTTCACCTTCCCTTTGAAGCCTATTCAGAGGCACAAGAGCACTGGGGATCTGGGCTTTCCCAGACAGGGAACATCTCATCGAACCCGTTCTCGGCAGAGCCTTTTTCCGAAACAGCAAACGTCCTGCTCCTTCTCCCACAAGGTTGGGGACAGCCCTGAAAGCTGTTGCTCGTCTTCATATACCCTTGGCAGCCGATTCACAGGCACAACAGCACTGGGGATCTGGGCTTTCCCACGGACGCAACATCTCATTTTGCCCTTTCACGGCAGAGAATTTCTCCGAAACGGAAAACATCCGGCTCCTTCTCCCATAAGGAAGGTGCCAGCCCTGAAAGCTGTTGCTCATCTTCATATTCCCTTGGCAGCCCATTCACAGGCAAAAGAGCACTGGGGATCTGGGCTTTCCCACTCTCGGAACATCTCACCGTGCCTGTTCTCGGCGCAGCCTGTTTCTGAAACGGGAAACGTCGTGCTCCTTCTACCACCAGGAAGGTGTCAGCCCTGAAAGCTGTTGCTGTTCTTCACCTTCCCTTTGAAGCCTATTCATAGGCACAAGAGCACTGGGGATCTGGGCTTTCCCAGACAGGCAACATCTCATCGAACCCGTTCTAGGCAGAGCCTTTTTCTGAAACGGGAAACGTCGGGCTGCTTCTCCCACAAGGAAGGTGCCAGCCCTGAAAGCTGTTGCTGCTCTTCACCTTCCCTGGGCAGCCTAGTCACAGGCACAACAGCACTTGGGATCTGGGCTTTCCCACTCTCAGAACATCTCATCGTGCCCGTTTTCTTCAGAACCTTCTTCCGAAACGGGAAACGTGCTGCTCCTTCTCCCACAAGGAAGGTGCCAGCCCTGAAAGAGGTTGCTGCTCTTCACCTTCCCCGTGCAACCCATTCACAGGCACAAGAGCACTGGGGATCTGGGCTTTCCTATAGACGCAACATCTCATCGTGCCCATTTTCTTCAGAACCGTTTTCCGAAACGGGAAACGTCGGGCTCCTTCTCCTATAAGGAAGGTGCCAGACCTGAAAGCTGTTGCTGATCTTCACCTTCCCCGTGCAGCCTATTCACAGGCACAACAGCACTGGGGATCTGGGCTTTCCCAGACAGGGAACAACTCATCGTGCCCGTTCTCGGCAGAGCATTTTTCCGAAAAATGAACCTTGGGGTCCTTCTCCCATAGGGAAGGTGCCAGCCCTGAAAGCTGTTGCTGCTCTTCACCTTCCCTTTGAAGCCTATTCAGAGGCACAACAGCACTGGGGATCTGGGCTTTCCCACAGACGCAACATCTCATCGTGCCAGTTCTCAGCAGAGCATTTTTCTAAAATGGGAAATGTTGGGTTCCTTCTCCCACAAGGAAGGTGCCAGCCCTGAAAGCTCTTGCTGCTCTTCACCTTCCCCGTGCAGCCTATTCACAGGCACAACAGCACTGGGGATCTGGGCTTTCCCAGACACGGAACATCTCATCATGCCCGTTTTCGGCAGAGCCTTTTTCCGAAACGGTAAATGTCCTGCTCCTTCACCCAAAAGGAAAGTGCCAGCCCTGAAAGCTGTTGCTCGTCTTCATATACCCTTGGCAGCCGATTCACAGGCAGAACAGCACTGGGGATCTGGGCTTTCCCACAGACGCAACATCTCATCGTGCCAGTTCTCAGCAGAGCATTTTTCTAAAATGGGAAATGTTGGGTTCCTTCTCCCACAAGGAAGGTGCCAGCCCTGAAAGCTGTTGCTGCTCTTCACCTTCCTCGTGCAGCCTGTTCACAGGCACGACAGCACTGGGGATGTGGGCTTTCCCACAGACACAACATCTCATCGTGCCCGTTCTCAGCAGAGCCTTTTTTCGAAACAGCAAACGTCCTGCTCGTTCTCCCACAAGGTTGGGGACAGCCCTGAAAGCTGTTGCTCGTCTTCATATACCCTTGGCAGCCAATTCACAGGCACAACAGCACTGGGGATCTGTGCTTTCCCACAAACGGAACATCTCATCATCTGTGTTCTCATCAGAGCCTTTTTCCGAAATGGGAAACGTCTGGCTCCTTCTCCCACAGGGAAGGTGCCAGCCCTGAAAGCTGTTGCTGCTCTTCACCTTCCTCGTGCAGCCTGTTCACAGGCACGACAGCACTGGGGATCTGGGCTTTCCCACAGGCCGAATATCTCATCGTGCCCATTCTCGGCAGAACCTTTTTCCGAAATGGGAAACGTCCGGCTCCTTCTCCCACAGGGAAGGTGCCAGCCCTGAAAGCTGTTGCTGCTCTTCATATACCCTTGGCAGCCCATTCACAGGCACAACAGCAGTGGGGATCTGGCCTTTCCCACAGAAAAAACATCTCCTCGTGCCCGTTCTCAGCAGAGCCTTTTTTCGAAACGGGAAACGTCCGGCTCCTTCTCCCACAAGGAAGGGGCCAGCCCTGAAAGCTGTTGCTGATCTTCACCTTCCCCATGCAGCCTATTCACAGGCACAACAGCACTGGGGATCTGGACTTTCCCAGACAGGGAACAACTCATCGTGCCCGTTCTCGGCAGAGCATTTTTCCAAAAAATGAACCTTGGGGTCCTTCTCCCATAGGGAAGGTGCCAGCCCTGAAAGCTGTTGCTGCTCTTCACCTTCCCCATGCAGCCTATTCACAGGCACAACAGCACTGGGGATCTGGGCTTTCCCACAGACGCAACATCTCATCGTGCCAGTTCTCAGCAGAGCATTTTTCTAAAAAGGGAAATGTTGGGTTCCTTCTCCCACAAGGAAGGTGCCAGCCCTGAAAGCTGTTGCTGCTCTTCACCTTCCCCGTGCAGCCTATTCACAGGCACAACAGCACTGGGGATCTGGGCTTTCCCAGACACGGAACATCTCATCGTGCCCGTTTTCGGCAGAGCCTTTTTCCGAAACGGTAAATGTCCTGCTCCTTCACCCAAAAGGAAAGTGCCAGCCCTGAAAGCTGTTGCTCGTCTTCATATACCCTTGGCAGCCGATTCACAGGCAGAACAGCACTGGGGATCTGTGCTTCCCCACAAAAGGAACATCTCATCGTGTCTGTTCTCAGCAGAGCCTTTTTCCGAAACGGGAAACGTCCGGCTCCTTCTCCCACAGGGAAGGTGCCAGCCCTGAAAGCTGTTGCTGCTCTTCACCTTCCCCGTGCAGCCTATTCACAGGCACAACAGCACTGGGGATCTGTGCTTTCCCACAGACGAAACATCTCATCATGCCCGTTCTCGGCAGAGCCTTTTTCCGAGACAGCAAACGTCCTGCTCCTTCTCCCACAAGGAAGCTGCCAGCCCTGAAAGCTGTTGCTCATCTTCACATTCCCTGGGCAGCCCATTCACAGGCAAAAGAGCACTGGCGATCTGGGCTTTCCCACTCTCGGAACATCTCAGTGTGCCCGTTCTCAGCAGAGCCTTTTTTCGAAACGGGAAACGTGCTGCTCCTTCTCCCACAAAGAAGGTGCCAGCCCTGAAAGAGATTGCTGCTCTTCACCTTCCCCGTGCAGCCCATTCACAGGCACAAGAGCACTGGGGATCTGTGCTTTCCCACAGACGCAACATCTCATCATGCCCATTTTCTTCAGAACCTTTTTCCGAAACGGGAAACGTCGGGCTCCTTCTCCCAGAAGGAAGGTGCCAGCCCTGAAAGCTGTTGCTGCTCTTCACCTTCCTCGTGCAGCCTGTTCACAGGCACGACAGCACTGGGGATCTGGGCTTTCCCACAGGCCGAATATCTCATCGTGCCCATTCTCGGCAGAACCTTTTTCTGAAATGGGAAACGTCCGGCTCCTTCTCCCACAGGGAAGGTGCCAGCCCTGAAAGCTGTTGCTGCTCTTCATATACCCTTGGCAGCCCATTCACAGGCACAACAGCAGTGAGGATCTGGCCTTTCCCACAGAAAAAACATCTCATCGTGCCCGTTCTCAGCAGAGCCTTTTTTCGAAACGGGAAACGTCCGGCTCCTTCTCCCACAAGGAAGGGGCCAGCCCTGAAAGCTGTTGCTGCTCTTCACCTTCCCCATGCAGCCTATTCACAGGCACAACAGCACTGGGGATCTGGGCTTTCCCAGACAGGGAACATCTCATCGTGCCCGTTCTCGGCAGAGCATTTTTCCGAAAAATGAACCTTGGGGTCCTTCTCCCATAGGGAAGGTGCCAGCCCTGAAAGCTGTTGCTGCTCTTCACCTTCCCTTTGAAGCCTATTCATAGGCACAAGAGCACTGGGGATCTGGGCTTTCCCAGACAGGGAACATCTCATCGAACCCGTTCTCGGCAGAGCCTTTTTCCGAAACAGCAAACGTCCTGCTCCTTCTCCCACAAGGTTGGGGACAGCCCTGAAAGCTGTTGCTGCTCTTCATATACCCTTGGCAGCCGATTCACAGGCACAACAGCACTGGGGATCTGGGCTTTCCCACGGACGCAACATCTCATTTTGCCCTTTCACGGCAGAGAATTTCTCCGAAACGGAAAACATCCTGCTCCTTCTCCCATAAGGAAGGTGCCAGCCCTGAAAGCTCTTGCTCATCTTCATATTCCCTTGGCAGCCCATTCACAGGCAAAAGAGCACTGGGGATCTGGGCTTTCCCACTCTCAGAACATCTCATCGTGCCTGTTCTCGGCGCAGCCTTTTTCTGAAACGGGAAACGTCGGGCTCCTTCTACCACCAAGAAGGTGTCAGCCCTGAAAGCTGTTGCTGCTCTTCACCTTCCCTTTGAAGCCTATTCACAGGCACAACAGCACTGGGGATCTGGGCTTTCCTATAGACGCAACATCTCATCGTGCCCATTTTCTTCAGAAACTTTTTCCGAAACGGGAAACGTCCGGCTCCTTCTCCTATAAGGAAGGTGCCAGACCTGAAAGCTGTTGCTGATCTTCACCTTCCCCGTGCAGCCTATTCACAGGCACAACAGCACTGGGGATCTGGGCTTTCCCACTCTTGGAACATCTCATCGTGCCTGTTCTCGGCGCAGACTTTTTCCAAAACGGGAAACGTCGGGCTCCTTCTCCCACAGGGAAGGTGCCAGCCCTGAAAGCTGTTGCTGCTCTTCACCTTCCCTTTGAAGCCTATTCAAAGGCACAAGAGCACTGGGGATCTGGGCTTTCCCACAGGCCGAATATCTCATCGTGCCCATTCTCGGCAGAACCTTTTTCCGAAATGGGAAACGTCCGGCTCCTTCTCCCACAGGGAAGGTGCCAGCCCTGAAAGCTGTTGCTGCTCTTCATATACCCTTGGCAGCCCATTCACAGGCACAACAGCAGTGGGGATCTGGCCTTTCCCACAGAAAAAACATCTCATCGTGCCCGTTCTCAGCAGAGCCTTTTTTCGAAACGGGAAACGTCCGGCTCCTTCTCCCACAAGGAAGGGGCCAGCCCTGAAAGCTGTTGCTGCTCTTCACCTTCCCCATGCAGCCTAATCACAGGCACAACAGCACTGGGGATCTGGACTTTCCCAGACAGGGAACAACTCATCGTGCCCGTTCTCGGCAGAGCATTTTTCCGAAAAATGAACCTTGGGGTCCTTCTCCCATAGGGAAGGTGCCAGCCCTGAAAGATGTTGCTGCTCTTCACCTTCCCCATGCAGCCTATTCACAGGCACAACAGCACTGGGGATCTGGGCTTTCCCACAGACGCAACATCTCATCGTGCCAGTTCTCAGCAGAGCATTTTTCTAAAATGGGAAATGTTGGGTTCCTTCTCCCACAAGGAAGGTGCCAGCCCTGAAAGCTCTTGCTGCTCTTCACCTTCCCCGTGCAGCCTATTCACAGGCACAACAGCACTGGGGATCTGGGCTTTCCCAGACACGGAACATCTCATCATGCCCGTTTTCAGCAGAGCCTTTTTCCGAAACGGTAAATGTCCTGCTCCTTCACCCACCAGGAAAGTGCCAGCCCTGAAAGCTGTTGCTCGTCTTCATATACCCTTGGCAGCCGATTCACAGGCAGAACAGCACTGGGGATCTGGGCTTTCCCACAGACACAACATCTCATCGTGCCAGTTCTCAGCAGAGCATTTTTCTAAAATGGGAAATGTTGGGTTCCTTCTCCCACAAGGAAGGTACCAGCCCTGAAAGCTGTTGCTGCTCTTCACCTTCCTCGTGCAGCCTGTTCACAGGCACGACAGCACTGGGGATGTGGGCTTTCCCACAGACACAACATCTCATCGTGCCCGTTCTCAGCAGAGCCTTTTTTCGAAACAGCAAACGTCCTGCTCGTTCTCCCACAAGGTTGGGGACAGCCCTGAAAGCTGTTGCTCGTCTTCATATACCCTTGGCAGCCGATTCACAGGCACAACAGCACTGGGGATCTGTGCTTTCCCACAAACGGAACATCTCATCATCTGTGTTCTCATCAGAGCCTTTTTCCGAAACGGGAAACGTCTGGCTCCTTCTCCCACAGGGAAGGTGCCAGCCCTGAAAGCTGTTGCTGCTCTTCACCTTCCTCGTGCAGCCTGTTCACAGGCACGACAGCACTGGGGATCTGGGCTTTCCCACAGACGAAACATCTCATCATGCGGATTCTCGGCAGAGCCTTTTTCCGAGACAGCAAACGTCCTGCTCCTTCTCCCACAAGGAAGCTGCCAGCCCTGAAAGCTGTTGCTCATCTTCATATTCCCTTGGCAGCCCATTCACAGGCAAAAGAGCACTGGGGATCTGGGCTTTCCCAGACACGGAACATCCCATCGAACCCGTTCTCGGCAGAGCCTTTTTCCAAAACGGGAAACGTGCTGCTCCTTCTCCCATAAGGAAGGTGCCAGCCCTGAAAGCTGTTGCTGCTCTTCACCTTCCCCGTGCAGCCTATTCACAGGCACAACAGCACTGGGGATCTGGGCTTTCCCACTCTCGGAACATCTCATCGTGCCTGTTCTCGGCGCAGACTTTTTCCAAAACGGGAAACGTCGGGCTCCTTCTACCACCAGGAAGGTGTCAGCCCTGAAAGCTGTTGCTGCTCTTCACCTTCCCTTTGAAGCCTATTCAGAGGCACAAGAGCACTGGGGATCTGGGCTTTCCCACAGGCCGAATATCTCATCGTGCCCATTCTCGGCAGAACCTTTTTCCGAAATGGGAAACGTCCGGCTCCTTCTCCCACAGGGAAGGTGCCAGCCCTGAAAGCTGTTGCTGCTCTTCATATAACCTTGCAGCCCATTCACAGGCACAACAGCAGTGGGGATCTGGCCTTTCCCACAGAAAAAACATCTCCTCGTGCCCGTTCTCAGCAGAGCCTTTTATCGAAACGGGAAACGTCCGGCTCCTTCTCCCACAAGGAAGGGGCCAGCCCTGAAAGCTGTTGCTGCTCTTCACCTTCCCCATGCAGCCTATTCACAGGCACAACAGCACTGGGGATCTGGACTTTCCCAGACAGGGAACATCTCATCGTGCCCGTTCTCGGCAGAGCATTTTTCCGAAAAATGAACCTTGGGGTCCTTCTCCCATAGGGAAGGTGCCAGACCTGAAAGCTGTTGCTGCTCTTCACCTTCCCCATGCAGCCTATTCACAGGCACAACAGCACTGGGGATCTGGGCTTTCCCACAGACGCAACATCTCATCGTGCCAGTTCTCAGCAGAGCATTTTTCTAAAATGGGAAATGTTGGGTTCCTTCTCCCACAAGGAAGGTGCCAGCCCTGAAAGCTGTTGCTGCTCTTCACCTTCCTCGTGCAGCCTGTTCACAGGCACGACAGCACTGGGGATGTGGGCTTTCCCACAGACACAACATCTCATCGTGCCCGTTCTCAGCAGAGCCTTTTTTCGAAACAGCAAACGTCCTGCTCCTTCTCCCACAAGGTTGGGGACAGCCCTGAAAGCTGTTGCTCGTCTTCATATACCCTTGGCAGCCGATTCACAGGCACAACAGCACTGGGGATCTGTGCTTTCCCACAAACGGAACATCTCATCATCTCTGTTCTCATCAGAGCCTTTTTCCGAAACAGGAAACGTCTGGCTCCTTCTCCCACAGGGAAGGTGCCAGCCCTGAAAGCTGTTGCTGCTCTTCACCTTCCTCGTGCAGCCTGTTCACAGGCACGACAGCACTGGGGATCTGGGCTTTCCCACAGGCCGAATATCTCATCGTGCCCATTCTCGGCAGAACCTTTTTCCGAAATGGGAAACGTCCGGCTCCTTCTCCCACAGGGAAGGTGCCAGCCCTGAAAGCTGTTGCTGCTCTTCATATACCCTTGGCAGCCCATTCACAGGCACAACAGCAGTGGGGATCTGGCCTTTCCCACAGAAAAAACATCTCCTCGTGCCCGTTCTCAGCAGAGCCTTTTTTCGAAACGGGAAACGTCCGGCTCCTTCTCCCACAAGGAAGGGGCCAGCCCTGAAAGCTGTTGCTGATCTTCACCTTCCCCATGCAGCTATTCACAGGCACAACAGCACTGGGGATCTGGGCTTTCCCAGACAGGGAACAACTCATCGTACCCGTTCTCGGAGGAGCATTTTTCCAAAAAATGAACCTTGGGGTCCTTCTCCCATAGGGAAGGTGCCAGCCCTGAAAGCTGTTGCTGCTCTTCACCTTCCCTTGGCAGCCTATTCACAGGCACAACAGCACTGGGGATCTGGGCTTTCCCACAGACGCAACATCTCATCGTGCCAGTTCTCAGCAGAGCATTTTTCTAAAATGGGAAATGTTGGGTTCCTTCTCCCACAAGGAAGGTGCCAGACCTGAAAGCTCTTGCTGCTCTTCACCTTCCCCGTGCAGCCTATTCACAGGCACAACAGCACTGGGGATCTGGGCTTTCCCAGACAGGGAACATCTCATCGTGCCCATTCTCGGCAGAGCATTTTTCCGAAAAATGAACCTTGGGGTCCTTCTCCCATAGGGAAGGTGCCAGCCCTGAAAGCTCTTTCTGCTCTTCACCTTCCCCGTGCAGCCTATTCACAGGCACAACAGCACTGGGGATCTGGGCTTTCCCAGACACGGAACATCTCATCGTGCCCGTTTTCGGCACAGCCTTTTTCCGAAACGGTAAATGTCCTGCTCCTTCACCCACCAGGAAAGTGCCAGCCCTGAAAGCTGTTGCTCATCTTCATATACCCTTGGCAGCCGATTCACAGGCAGAACAGCACTGGGGATCTGTGCTTCCCCACAAAAGGAACATCTCATCGTGTCTGTTCTCAGCAGAGCCTTTTTCCGAAACGGGAAACGTCTGGCTCCTTCTCCCACAGGGAAGGTGCCAGCCCTGAAAGCTGTTGCTGCTCTTCACCTTCCCCGTGCAGCCTATTCACAGGCACAACAGCACTGGGGATCTGTGCTTTCCCACAGACGAAACATCTCATCATGCCCGTTCTCGGCAGAGCCTTTTTCCGAGACAGCAAACGTCCTGCTCCTTCTTCCACAAGGAAGCTGCCAGCCCTGAAAGCTGTTGCTCATCTTCATATTCCCTTGGCAGCCCATTCACAGGCAAAAGAGCACTGGGGATCTGGGCTTTCCCACGGACGCAACATCTCATTTTGCCCATTCTCAGCAGAGAATTTTTCCGAAACGGAAAACATCCGGCTCCTTCTCCCATAAGGAAGGTGCCAGCCCTGAAAGCTGTTGCTCATCTTCACATTCCCTGGGCAGCCCATTCACAGGCAAAAGAGCACTGGCGATCTGGGCTTTCCCACTCTCGGAACATCTCACCGTGCCTGTTCTCGGCGCAGCCTGTTTCTGAAACGGGAAACGTAGGGCTGCTTCTCCCACAAGGAAGGTGCCAGCCCTGAAAGCTGTTGCTGCTCTTCACCTTCCCCGTGCAGCCTATTCACAGGCACAACAGCATTGGGGATCTGGGCTTTCCCACAGACACGGAACATCCCATCGAACCCGTTCTCGGCAGAGCCTTTTTCCAAAACGGGAAACGTGCTGCACCTTCTCCCACAAGGAAGGTGCCAGACCTGAAAGCTGTTGCTGCTCTTCACCTTCCCCGTGCAGCCTATTCACAGGCACAACAGCACTGGGGATCTGGGCTTTCCCACTCTCGGAACATCTCATCGTGCCTGTTCTCGGCGCAGACTTTTTCCAAAACGGGAAACGTCGGGCTCCTTCTACCACCAGGAAGGTGTCAGCCCTGAAAGCTGTTGCTGCTCTTCACCTTCCCTTTGAAGCCTATTCAGAGGCACAAGAGCACGGGGGATCTGGGCTTTCCCACAGGCCGAATATCTCATCGTGCCCATTCTCGGCAGAACCTTTTTCCGAAATGGGAAACGTCCGGCTCCTTCTCCCACAGGGAAGGTGCCAGCCCTGAAACCTGTTGCTGCTCTTCATATACCCTTGGCAGCCCATTCACAGGCACAACAGCAGTGGGGATCTGGCCTTTCCCACAGAAAAAACATCTCCTCGTGCCCGTTCTCAGCAGAGCCTTTTTTCGAAACGGGAAACGTCCGGCTCCTTCTCCCACAAGGAAGGGGCCAGCCCTGAAAGCTGTTGCTGCTCTTCACCTTCCCCATGCAGCCTATTCACAGGCACAACAGCACTGGGGATCTGGGCTTTCCCAGACAGGGAACATCTCATCGTGCCCGTTCTCGGCAGAGCATTTTTCCAAAAAATGAACCTTGGGGTCCTTCTCCCATAGGGAAGGTGCCAGCCCTGAAAGCTGTTGCTGCTCTTCACCTTCCCCATGCAGCCTATTCACAGGCACAACAGCACTGGGGATCTGGACTTTCCCAGACAGGGAACAACTCATCGTGCCCGTTCTCGGCAGAGCATTTTTCCAAAAAATGAACCTTGGGGTCCTTCTCCCATAGGGAAGGTGCCAGCCCTGAAAGATGTTGCTGCTCTTCACCTTCCCCATGCAGCCTATTCACAGGCACAACAGCACTGGGGATCTGGGCTTTCCCACAGACGCAACATCTCATCGTGCCAGTTCTCAGCAGAGCATTTTTCTAAAATGGGAAATGTTGGGTTCCTTCTCCCACAAGGAAGGTGCCAGCCCTGAAAGCTCTTGCTGCTCTTCACCTTCCCCGTGCAGCCGATTCACAGGCACAACAGCACTGGGGATCTGGGCTTTCCCAGACACGGAACATCTCATCGTGCCCGTTTTCGGCAGAGCCTTTTTCCGAAACGGTAAATGTCCTGCTCCTTCACCCACCAGGAAAGTGTCAGCCCTGAAAGCTGTTGCTCGTCTTCATATACCCTTGGCAGCCGATTCACAGGCAGAACAGCACTGGGGATCTGTGCTTCCCCACAGACGAAACATCTCATCATGCCCGTTCTCGGCAGAGCCTTTTTCCGAGACAGCAAACGTCCTGCTCCTTCTCCCACAAGGAAGCTGCCAGCCCTGAAAGCTGTTGCTCATCTTCATATTCCCTTGGCAGCCCATTCACAGGCAAAAGAGCACTGGCGATCTGGGCTTTCCCACTCTCGGAACATCTCAGTGTGCCTGTTCTCGGCGCAGCCTTTTTCTGAAACGGGAAACGTCGGGCTCCTTCTCCCACCAGGAAGGTGTCAGCCCTGAAAGCTGTTGCTGCTCTTCACCTTCCTCGTGCAGCCTGTTCACAGGCACGACAGCACTGGGGATCTGGGCTTTCCCACAGGCCGAATATCTCATCGTGCCCATTCTCGGCAGAACCTTTTTCCGAAATGGGAAACGTCCGGCTCCTTCTCCCACAGGGAATGTGCCAGCCCTGAAAGCTGTTGCTGCTCTTCATATACCCTTGGCAGCCCATTCACAGGCACAAGAGCACTGGGGATGTGGCCTTTCCCACAGAAAAAACATCTCATCGTGCCCGTTCTCAGCAGAGCCTTTTTTCGAAACGGGAAACGTCCGGCTCCTTCTCCCACAAGGAAGGGGCCAGCCCTGAAAGCTGTTGCTGCTCTTCACCTTCCCCATGCAGCCTATTCACAGGCACAACAGCACTGGGGATCTGGACTTTCCCAGACAGGGAACATCTCATCGTGCCCGTTCTCGGCAGAGCATTTTTCCGAAAAATGAACCTTGGGGTCCTTCTCCCACAAGGAAGGTGCCAGACCTGAAAGCTGTTGCTGCTCTTCACCTTCCCCATGCAGCCTATTCACAGGCACAACAGCACTGGGGATCTGGGCTTTCGCACAGACGCAACATCTCATCGTGCCAGTTCTCAGCAGAGCATTTTTCTAAAATGGGAAATGTTGGGTTCCTTCTCCCACAAGGAAGGTGCCAGCCCTGAAAGCTCTTGCTGCTCTTCACCTTCCCCGTGCAGCCTATTCACAGGCACAACAGCACTGGGGATCTGGGCTTTCCCAGACACGGAACATCTCATCATGCCCGTTTTCGGCAGAGCCTTTTTCCGAAACGGTAAATGTCCTGCTCCTTCACCCACCAGGAAAGTGTCAGCCCTGAAAGCTGTTGCTCGTCTTCATATACCCTTGGCAGCCCATTCACAGGCAAAAGAGCACTGGGGATCTGGGCTTTCCCACGGACGCAACATCTCATTTTGCCCATTCTCAGCAGAGAATTTCTCCGAAACGGAAAACATCCGGCTCCTTCTCCCATAAGGAAGGTGCCAGCCCTGAAAGCTGTTGCTCATCTTCACATTCCCTGGGCAGCCCATTCACAGGCAAAAGAGCACTGGGGATCTGGGCTTTCCCACTCTCGGAACATCTAACCGTGCCTGTTCTCGGCCCAGCCTGTTTCTGAAACGGGAAACGTCGGGCTCCTTCTCCCACCAGGAAGGTGTCAGCCCTGAAAGCTGTTGCTGCTCTTCACCTTCCTTGTGCAGCCTGTTCACAGGCACGACAGCACTGGGGATGTGGGCTTTCCCACAGACACAACATCTCATCGTGCCCGTTCTCAGCAGAACCTTTTTTCGAAACAGCAAACGTCCTGCATGTTCTCCCACAAGGTTGGGGACAGCCCTGAAAGCTGTTGCTCGTCTTCATATACCCTTGGCAGCAGATTCACAGGCACAACAGCACTGGGGATCTGTGCTTTCCCACAAACGGAACATCTCATCATCTCTGTTCTCATCAGAGCCTTTTTCCGAAACGGGAAACGTCCTGCTCCTTCTCCCACAGGGAAGGTGCCAGCCCTGAAAGCTGTTGCTGCTCTTCACCTTCCTCGTGCAGCCTGTTCACAGGCACAACAGCACTGGGGATCTGTGCTTTCCCACAGACGAAACATCTCATCATGCGGATTCTCGGCAGAGCCTTTTTCCGAGACAGCAAACGTCCTGCTCCTTCTCCCACAAGGAAGCTGCCAGCCCTGAAAGCTGTTGCTCTTCTTCATATTCCCTTGGCAGCCCATTCACAGGCAAAAGAGCACTGGGGATCTGGGCTTTCCCACTCTCGGAACATCTCACCGTGCCTGTTCTCGGCGCAGCCTGTTTCTGAAACGGGAAACATCGGGCTCCTTCTCCCACCAGGAAGGTGTCAGCCCTGAAAGCTGTTGCTGCTCTTCACCTTCCCTTTGAAGCCTATTCATAGGCATAAGAGCACTGGGGATCTGGGCTTTCCCAGACAGGGAACATCTCATCGAACCCGTTCTAGGCAGAGCCTTTTTCCAAAACGGGAAACGTCGGGCTGCTTCTCCCACAAGGAAGCTGCCAGCCCTGAAAGCTGTTGCTGCTCTTCACCTTCCCCGTGCAGCCTATTCACAGGCACAACAGCACTGGGGATCTGGGCTTTCCCACTCTCGGAACATCTCATCGTGCCTGTTCTCGGCGCAGACTTTTTCCAAAACGGGAAACGTCGGGCTCCTTCTACCACCAGGAAGGTGTCAGCCCTGAAAGCTGTTGCTGCTCTTCACCTTCCCTTTGAAGCCTATTCAGAGGCACAAGAGCACTGGGGATCTGGGCTTTCCCACAGGCCGAATATCTCATCGTGCCCATTCTCGGCAGAACCTTTTTCCGAAATGGGAAACATCCGGCTCCTTCTCCCACAGGGAAGGTGCCAGCCCTGAAAGCTGTTGCTGCTCTTCATATAACCTTGCAGCCCATTCACAGGCACAACAGCAGTGGGGATCTGGCCTTTCCCACAGAAAAAACATCTCATCGTGCCCGTTCTCAGCAGAGCCTTTTTTCGAAACGGGAAACGTCCGGCTCCTTCTCCCACAAGGAAGGGGCCAGCCCTGAAAGCTGTTGCTGATCTTCACCTTCCCCATGCAGCCTATTCACAGGCACAACAGCACTGGGGATCTGGACTTTCCCAGACAGGGAACATCTCATCGTGCCCGTTCTCGGCGCAGCATTTTTCCAAAAAATGAACCTTGGGGTCATTCTCCCACAAGGAAGGTGCCAGACCTGAAAGCTGTTGCTGCTCTTCACCTTCCCTTGGCAGCCTATTCACAGGCACAACAGCACTGGGGATCTGGGCTTTCCCACAGACGCAACATCTCATCGTGCCAGTTCTCAGCAGAGCATTTTTCTAAAATGGGAAATGTTGGGTTCCTTCTCCCACAAGGAAGGTGCCAGCCCTGAAAGCTGTTGCTGCTCTTCACCTTCCTCGTGCAGCCTGTTCACAGGCACGACAGCACTGGGCGTGTGGGCTTTCCCACAGACACAACATCTCATCGTGCCCGTTCTCAGCAGAGCCTTTTTTCGAAACAGCAAACGTCCTGCTCGTTCTCCCACAAGGTTGGGGACAGCCCTGAAAGCTGTTGCTCGTCTTCATATACCCTTGGCAGCCGATTCACAGGCACAACAGCACTGGGGATCTGGGCTTTCCCACAAACGGAACATCTCATCATCTCTGTTCTCATCAGAGCCTTTTTCCGAAACGGGAAACGTCCGGCTCCTTCTCCCACAGGGAAGGTGCCAGCCCTGAAAGCTGTTGCTGCTCTTCACCTTCCTCGTGCAGCCTGTTCACAGGCACGACAGCACTGGGGATCTGGGCTTTCCCACAGGCCGAATATCTCATCGTGCCCATTCTCGGCAGAACCTTTTTCCGAAATGGGAAACGTCCGGCTCCTTCTCCCACAGGGAAGGTGCCAGCCCTGAAAGCTGTTGCTGCTCTTCATATACCCTTGGCAGCCCATTCACAGGCACAACAGCAGTGGGGATCTGGCCTTTCCCACAGAAAAAACATCTCCTCGTGCCCGTTCTCAGCAGAGCCTTTTTTTGAAACGGGAAACGTCCGGCTCCTTCTCCCACAAGGAAGGGGCCAGCCCTGAAAGCTGTTGCTGCTCTTCACCTTCCCCATGCAGCCTATTCACAGGCACAACAGCACTGGGGATCTGGACTTTCCCAGACAGGGAACAACTCATCGTGCCCGTTCTCGGCAGAGCATTTTTCCAAAAAATGAACCTTGGGGTCCTTCTCCCATAGGGAAGGTGCCAGCCCTGAAAGCTGTTGCTGCTCTTCACCTTCCCCATGCAGCCTATTCACAGGCACAACAGCACTGGGGATCTGGGCTTTCCCAGACAGGGAACATCTCATCGTGCCAGTTCTCAGCAGAGCATTTTTCTAAAATGGGAAATGTTGGGTTCCTTCTCCCACAAGGAAGGTGCCAGCCCTGAAAGCTCTTGCTGCTCTTCACCTTCCCCGTGCAGCCTATTCACAGGCACAACAGCACTGGGGATCTGGGCTTTCCCAGACACGGAACATCTCATCATGCCCGTTTTCGGCAGAGCCTTTTTCCGAAACGGTAAATGTCCTGCTCCTTCACCCACCAGGAAAGTGCCAGCCCTGAAAGCTGTTGCTCATCTTCATATAACCTTGGCAGCCGATTCACAGGCAGAACAGCACTGGGGATCTGTGCTTCCCCACAAAAGGAACATCTCATCGTGTCTGTTCTCAGCAGAGCCTTTTTCCGAAACGGGAAACGTCCGACTCCTTCTCCCACAGGGAAGGTGCCAGCCCTGAAAGCTGTTGCTGCTCTTCACCTTCCCCGTGCAGCCTATTCACAGGCACAACAGCACTGGGGTATCTGTGCTTTCCCACAGACGAAACATCTCATCATGCCCGTTCTCGGCAGAGAATTTTTCCGAAACGGAAAACATCCGGCTCCTTCTCCCATAAGGAAGGTGCCAGCCCTGAAAGCTGTTGCTCATCTTCACATTCCCTGGGCAGCCCATTCACAGGCAAAAGAGCACTGGGGATCTGGGCTTTCCCACTCTCGGAACATCTCACCGTGCCTGTTCTCGGCGCAGCCTGTTTCTGAAACGGGAAACTTCGGGCTGCTTCTCCCACAAGGAAGGTGCCAGCCCTGAAAGCTGTTGCTGCTCTTCACCTTCCCCGTGCAGCCTATTCACAGGCACAACAGCACTGGGGATCTGGGCTTTCCCACAGACACGGAACATCCCATCGAACCCGTTCTCGGCAGAGCCTTTTTCCAAAACGGGAAACGTGCTGCTCCTTCTCCCACAAGGAAGGTGCCAGACCTGAAAGCTGTTGCTGCTCTTCACCTTCCCCGTGCAGCCTATTCACAGGCACAACAGCACTGGGGATCTGGGCTTTCCCACTCTCGGAACATCTCATCGTGCCTGTTCTCGGCGCAGACTTTTTCCAAAACGGGCAACGTCGGGCTCCTTCTACCACCAGGAAGGTGCCAGCCCTGAAAGCTGTTGCTGCTCTTCACCTTCCCTTTGAAACCTATTCAGAGGCACAAGAGCACGGGGGATCTGGGCTTTCCCACAGGCCGAATATCTCATCGTGCCCATTCTCGGCAGAACCTTTTTCCGAAATGGGAAATGTCCGGCTCCTTCTCCCACAGGGAAGGTGCCAGCCCTGAAAGCTGTTGCTGCTCTTCATATACCCTTGGCAGCCCATTCACAGGCACAACAGCAGTGGGGATCTGGCCTTTCCCACAGAAAAAACATCTCATCATCTCTGTTCTCATCAGAGCCTTTTTTCGAAACGGGAAACGTCCGGCTCCTTCTCCCACAAGGAAGGGGCCAGCCCTGAAAGCTGTTGCTGCTCTTCACCTTCCCCATGCAGCTATTCACAGGCACGACAGCACTGGGGATCTGGACTTTCCCAGACAGGGAACAACTCATCGTGCCCGTTCTCGGCAGAGCATTTTTCCAAAAAATGAACCTTGGGGTCCTTCTCCCATAGGGAAGGTGCCAGCCCTGAAAGCTGTTGCTGCTCTTCACCTTCCCCATGCAGCCTATTCACAGGCACAACAGCACTGGGGATCTGGGCTTTCCCACAGACGCAACATCTCATCGTGCCAGTTCTCAGCAGAGCATTTTTCTAAAATGGGAAATGTTGGGTTCCTTCTCCCACAAGGAAGGTGCCAGCCCTGAAAGCTCTTGCTGCTCTTCACCTTCCCCGTGCAGCCTATTCACAGGCACAACAGCACTGGGGATCTGGGCTTTCCCAGACACGGAACATCTCATCATGCCCGTTTTCGGCAGAGCCTTTTTCCGAAACGGTAAATGTCCTGCTCCTTCACCCACCAGGAAAGTGCCAGCCCTGAAAGCTGTTGCTCGTCTTCATATACCCTTGGCAGCCGATTCACAGGCAGAACAGCACTGGGGATCTGTGCTTCCCCACAGACGAAATATCTCATCATGCCCGTTCTCGGCAGAGCCTTTTTCCGACACAGCAAACGTCCTGCTCCTTCTCCCACAAGGAAGCTGCCAGCCCTGAAAGCTGTTGCTCATCTTCATATTCCCTTGGCAGCCCATTCACAGGCAAAAGAGCACTGGGGATCTGGGCTTTCCCACGGACGCAACATCTCATTTTGCCCATTCTCAGCAGAGAATTTCTCCGAAACGGAAAACATCCGGCTCCTTCTCCCATAAGGAAGGTGCCAGCCCTGAAAGCTGTTGCTCATCTTCACATTCCCTGGGCAGCCCATTCACAGGCAAAAGAGCACTGGCGATCTGGGCTTTCCCACTCTCGGAACATCTAACCGTGCCTGTTCTCGGCCCAGCCTGTTTCTGAAACGGGAAACGTCGGGCTCCTTCTCCCACCAGGAAGGTGTCAGCCCTGAAAGCTGTTGCTGCTCTTCACCTTCCCCGTGCAGCCTATTCACAGGCACAACAGCACTGGGGATCTGGGCTTTCCCAGACAGGGAACATCTCATCGAACCCGTTCTAGGCAGAGCCTTTTTCCAAAACGGGAAACGTCGGGCTGCTTCTCCCACAAGGAAGCTGCCAGCCCTGAAAGCTGTTGCTCATCTTCATATTCCCTTGGCAGCCCATTCACAGGCAACAGAGCACTGGGGATCTGGGCTTTCCCATGGACGCAGCATCTCATTTTGCCCATTCTCAGCAGACAATTTTTCCGAAAGGGAAAACATCCGGCTCCTTCTCCCACAGGGAAGGTGCCAGCCCTGAAAGCTGTTGCTGCTCTTCACCTTCCTTGTGCAGCCTGTTCACAGGCACGACAGCACTGGGGATGTGGGCTTTCCCACAGACACAACATCTCATCGTGCCCGTTCTCAGCAGAACCTTTTTTCGAAACAGCAAACGTCCTGCATGTTATCCCACAAGGTTGGGGACAGCCCTGAAAGCTGTTGCTCGTCTTCATATACCCTTGGCAGCAGATTCACAGGCACAACAGCACTGGGGATCTGTGCTTTCCCACAAACGGAACATCTCATCATCTCTGTTCTCATCAGAGCCTTTTTCCGAAACAGGAAACGTCTGGCTCCTTCTCCCACAGGGAAGGTGCCAGCCCTGAAAGCTGTTGCTGCTCTTCACCTTCCTTGTGCAGCCTGTTCACAGGCACAACAGCACTGGGGATCTGTGCTTTCCCACAGACGAAACATCTCATCATGCGGATTCTCGGCAGAGCGTTTTTCCGAGACAGCAAACGTCCTGCTCCTTCTCCCACAAGGAAGCTGCCAGCCCTGAAAGCTGTTGCTCTTCTTCATATTCCCTTGGCAGCCCATTCACAGGCAAAAGAGCACTGGGGATCTGGGCTTTCCCACTCTCGGAACATCTCACCGTGCCTGTTCTCGGCGCAGCCTTTTTCTGAAACGGGAAACGTCGGGCTCCTTCTCCCACCAGGAAGGTGTCAGCCCTGAAAGCTGTTGCTGCTCTTCACCTTCCCTTTGAAGCCTATTCATAGGCATAAGAGCACTGGGGATCTGGGCTTTCCCACTCTCGGAACATCTCATCGAACCCGTTCTAGGCAGAGCCTTTTTCCAAAATGGGAAGCGTCGGGCTGCTTCTCCCACAAGGAAGCTGCCAGCCCTGAAAGCTGTTGCTGCTCTTCACCTTCCCCGTGCAGCCTATTCACAGGCACAACAGCACTGGGGATCTGGGCTTTCCCACAGACACGGAACATCCCATCAAACCCGTTCTCGGCAGAGCCTTTTTCCAAAACGGGAAACGTGCTGCTCCTTCTCCCATAAGGAAGGTGCCAGCCCTGAAAGCTGTTGCTGCTCTTCACCTTCCCCGTGCAGCCTATTCACAGGCACAACAGCACTGGGGATCTGGGCTTTCCCACTCTCGGAACATCTCATCGTGCCTGTTCTCGGCGCAGACTTTTTCCAAAACGGGAAACGTCGGGCTCCTTCTACCACCAGGAAGGTGTCAGCCCTGAAAGCTGTTGCTGCTCTTCACCTTCCCTTTGAAGCCTATTCAGAGGCACAAGAGCACTGGGGATCTGGGCTTTCCCACAGGCCGAATATCTCATCGTGCCCATTCTCGGCAGAACCTTTTTCCGAAATGGGAAACATCCGGCTCCTTCTCCCACAGGGAAGGTGCCAGCCCTGAAAGCTGTTGCTGCTCTTCATATAACCTTGCAGCCCATTCACAGGCACAACAGCAGTGGGGATCTGGCCTTTCCCACAGAAAAAACATCTCATCGTGCCCGTTCTCAGCAGAGCCTTTTTTCGAAACGGGAAACGTCCGGCTCCTTCTCCCACAAGGAAGGGGCCAGCCCTGAAAGCTGTTGCTGATCTTCACCTTCCCCATGCAGCCTATTCACAGGCACAACAGCACTGGGGATCTGGACTTTCCCAGACAGGGAACATCTCATCGTGCCCGTTCTCGGCAGAGCATTTTTCCAAAAAATGAACCTTGGGGTCATTCTCCCACAAGGAAGGTGCCAGACCTGAAAGCTGTTGCTGCTCTTCACCTTCCCTTGGCAGCCTATTCACAGGCACAACAGCACTGGGGATCTGGGCTTTCCCACAGACGCAACATCTCATCGTGCCAGTTCTCAGCAGAGCATTTTTCTAAAATGGGAAATGTTGGGTTCCTTCTCCCACAAGGAAGGTGCCAGCCCTGAAAGCTGTTGCTGCTCTTCACCTTCCTCGTGCAGCCTGTTCACAGGCACGACAGCACTGGGGATGTGGGCTTTCCCACAGACACAACATCTCATCGTGCCCGTTCTCAGCAGAGCCTTTTTTCGAAACAGCAAACGTCCTGCTCGTTCTCCCACAAGGTTGGGGACAGCCCTGAAAGCTGTTGCTCGTCTTCATATACCCTTGGCAGCCGATTCACAGGCACAACAGCACTGGGGATCTGGGCTTTCCCACAAACGGAACATCTCATCATCTCTGTTCTCATCAGAGCCTTTTTCCGAAACGGGAAACGTCTGGCTCCTTCTCCCACAGGGAAGGTGCCAGCCCTGAAAGCTGTTGCTGCTCTTCACCTTCCTCGTGCAGCCTGTTCACAGGCACGACAGCACTGGGGATCTGGGCTTTCCCACAGGCCGAATATCTCATCGTGCCCATTCTCGGCAGAACCTTTTTCCGAAATGGGAAACATCCGGCTCCTTCTCCCACAGGGAAGGTGCCAGCCCTGAAAGCTGTTGCTGCTCTTCATATACCCTTGGCAGCCCATTCACAGGCACAACAGCAGTGGGGATCTGGCCTTTCCCACAGAAAAAACATCTCCTCGTGCCCGTTCTCAGCAGAGCCTTTTTTTGAAACGGGAAACGTCCGGCTCCTTCTCCCACAAGGAAGGGGCCAGCCCTGAAAGCTGTTGCTGCTCTTCACCTTCCCCATGCAGCCTATTCACAGGCACGACAGCACTGGGGATCTGGACTTTCCCAGACAGGGAACAACTCATCGTGCCCGTTCTCGGCAGAGCATTTTTCCAAAAAATGAACCTTGGGGTCCTTCTCCCATAGGGAAGGTGCCAGCCCTGAAAGCTGTTGCTGCTCTTCACCTTCCCCATGCAGCCTATTCACAGGCACAACAGCACTGGGGATCTGGGCTTTCCCAGACAGGGAACATCTCATCGTGCCAGTTCTCAGCAGAGCATTTTTCTAAAATGGGAAATGTTGGGTTCCTTCTCCCACAAGGAAGGTGCCAGCCCTGAAAGCTCTTGCTGCTCTTCACCTTCCCCGTGCAGCCTATTCACAGGCACAACAGCACTGGGGATCTGGGCTTTCCCAGACACGGAACATCTCATCATGCCCGTTTTCGGCAGAGCCTTTTTCCGAAACGGTAAATGTCCTGCTCCTTCACCCACCAGGAAAGTGCCAGCCCTGAAAGCTGTTGCTCGTCTTCATATAACCTTGGCAGCCGATTCACAGGCAGAACAGCACTGGGGATCTGTGCTTCCCCACTAAAGGAACATCTCATCGTGTCTGTTCTCAGCAGAGCCTTTTTCCGAAACGGGAAACGTCCGGCTCCTTCTCCCACAGGGAAGGTGCCAGCCCTGAAAGCTGTTGCTGCTCTTCACCTTCCCCGTGCAGCCTATTCACAGGCACAACAGCACTGGGGATCTGTGCTTTCCCACAGACGAAACATCTCATCATGCCCGTTCTCGGCAGAGCCTTTTTCCGAGACAGCAAACGTCCTGCTCCTTCTCCCACAAGGAAGCTGCCAGCCCTGAAAGCTGTTGCTCATCTTCACATTCCCTGGGCAGCCCATTCACAGGCAAAAGAGCACTGGCGATCTGGGCTTTCCCACTCTCGGAACATCTCAGCGTGTCTGTTCTCGGCGCAGCCTTTTTCTGAAACGGGAAACGTCGGGCTCCTTCTCCCACCAGGAAGGTGCCAGACCTGAAAGCTGTTGCTGCTCTTCACCTTCCCCGTGCAGCCTATTCACAGGCACAACAGCACTGGGGATCTGGGCTTTCCCAGACACGGAACATCCCATCGAACCCGTTCTCGGCAGAGCCTTTTTCCAAAACGGGAAACGTGCTGCTCCTTCTCCCACAAGGAAGGTGCCAGCCCTGAAAGTTCTTGCTGCTCTTCACCTTCCTCGTGCAGCCTGTTCACAGGCACGACAGCACTGGGCATCTGGGCTTTCCCACAGGCCGAATATCTCATCGTGCCCATTCTCGGCAGAACCTTTTTCCGAAATGTGAAACGTCCGGCTCCTTCTCCCACAGGGAAGGTGCCAGCCCTGAAAGCTGTTGCTCATCTTCATATTCCCTTGGCAGCCCATTCACAGGCAAAAGAGCACTGGGGATCTGGGCTTTCCCACGGACGCAACATCTCATTTTGCCCATTCTCAGCAGAGAATTTTTCCGAAACGGAAAACATCCGGCTCCTTCTCCCATAAGGAAGGTGCCAGCCCTGAAAGCTGTTGCTCATCTTCACATTCCCTGGGCAGCCCATGCACAGGCAAAAGAGCACTGGCGATCTGGGCTTTCCCACTCTCTGAACATCTCACCGTGCCTGTTCTCGGCGCAGCCTGTTTCTGAAACGGGAAACTTCGGGCTGCTTCTCCCACAAGGAAGGTGCCAGCCCTGAAAGCTGTTGCTGCTCTTCACCTTCCCCGTGCAGCCTATTCACAGGCACAACAGCACTGGGGATCTGGGCTTTCCCACAGACACGGAACATCCCATCGAACCCGTTCTCGGCAGAGCCTTTTTCCAAAATGGGAAACGTGCTGCTCCTTCTCCCACAAGGAAGGTGCCAGACCTGAAAGCTGTTGCTGCTCTTCACCTTCCCCGTGCAGCCTATTCACAGGCACAACAGCACTGGGGATCTGGGCTTTCGCACTCTCGGAACATCTCATCGTGCCTGTTCTCGGCGCAGACTTTTTCCAAAACGGGCAACGTCGGGCTCCTTCTCCCACCAGGAAGGTGTCAGCCCTGAAAGCTGTTGCTGCTCTTCACCTTCCCTTTGAAGCCTATTCAGAGGCACAAGAGCACGGGGGATCTGGGCTTTCCCACAGGCCGAATATCTCATCGTGCCCATTCTCGGCAGAACCTTTTTCCGAAATGGGAAACGTCCGGCTCCTTCTCCCACAGGGAAGGTGCCAGCCCTGAAAGCTGTTGCTGCTCTTCATATACCCTTGGCAGCCCATTCACAGGCACAACAGCAGTGGGGATCTGGCCTTTCCCACAGAAAAAACATCTCCTCGTGCCCGTTCTCAGCAGAGCCTTTTTTCGAAACGGGAAACGTCCGGCTCCTTCTCCCACAAGGAAGGGGCCAGCCCTGAAAGCTGTTGCTGATCTTCACCTTCCCCATGCAGCTATTCACAGGCACAACAGCACTGGGGATCTGGACTTTCCCAGACAGGGAACATCTCATCGTGCCCGTTCTCGGCAGAGCATTTTTCCAAAAAATGAACCTTGGGGTCCTTCTCCCATAGGGAAGGTGCCAGCCCTGAAAGCTGTTGCTGCTCTTCACCTTCCCCATGCAGCCTATTCACAGGCACAACAGCACTGGGGATCTGGGCTTTCCCACAGACGCAACATCTCATCGTGCCAGTTCTCAGCAGAGCATTTTTCTAAAATGGGAAATGTTGGGTTCCTTCTCCCACAAGGAAGGTGCCAGCCCTGAAAGCTCTTGCTGCTCTTCACCTTCCCCGTGCAGCCTATTCACAGGCACAACAGCACTGGGGATCTGGGCTTTCCCAGACACGGAACATCTCATCATGCCCGTTTTCGGCAGAGCCTTTTTCCGAAACGGTAAATGTCCTGCTCCTTCACCCACCAGGAAAGTGCCAGCCCTGAAAGCTGTTGCTCGTCTTCATATACCCTTGGCAGCCGATTCACAGGCAGAACAGCACTGGGGATCTGTGCTTCCCCACAGACGAAATATCTCATCATGCCCGTTCTCGGCAGAGCCTTTTTCCGACACAGCAAACGTCCTGCTCCTTCTCCCACAAGGAAGCTGCCAGCCCTGAAAGCTGTTGCTCATCTTCATATTCCCTTGGCAGCCCATTCACAGGCAAAAGAGCACTGGGGATCTGGGCTTTCCCACGGACGCAACATCTCATTTTGCCCATTCTCAGCAGAGAATTTCTCCGAAACGGAAAACATCCGGCTCCTTCTCCCATAAGGAAGGTGCCAGCCCTGAAAGCTGTTGCTCATCTTCACATTCCCTGGGCAGCCCATTCACAGGCAAAAGAGCACTGGCGATCTGGGCTTTCCCACTCTCGGAACATCTAACCGTGCCTGTTCTCGGCCCAGCCTGTTTCTGAAACGGGAAACGTCGGGCTCCTTCTCCCACCAGGAAGGTGTCAGCCCTGAAAGCTGTTGCTGCTCTTCACCTTCCCCGTGCAGCCTATTCACAGGCACAACAGCACTGGGGATCTGGGCTTTCCCAGACAGGGAACATCTCATCGAACCCGTTCTAGGCAGAGCCTTTTTCCAAAACGGGAAACGTCGGGCTGCTTCTCCCACAAGGAAGCTGCCAGCCCTGAAAGCTGTTGCTCATCTTCATATTCCCTTGGCAGCCCATTCACAGGCAACAGAGCACTGGGGATCTGGGCTTTCCCATGGACGCAGCATCTCATTTTGCCCATTCTCAGCAGACAATTTTTCCGAAAGGGAAAACATCCGGCTCCTTCTCCCACAGGGAAGGTGCCAGCCCTGAAAGCTGTTGCTGCTCTTCACCTTCCTTGTGCAGCCTGTTCACAGGCACGACAGCACTGGGGATGTGGGCTTTCCCACAGACACAACATCTCATCGTGCCCGTTCTCAGCAGAACCTTTTTTCGAAACAGCAAACGTCCTGCATGTTATCCCACAAGGTTGGGGACAGCCCTGAAAGCTGTTGCTCATCTTCATATACCCTTGGCAGCAGATTCACAGGCACAACAGCACTGGGGATCTGTGCTTTCCCACAAACGGAACATCTCATCATCTCTGTTCTCATCAGAGCCTTTTTCCGAAACAGGAAACGTCTGGCTCCTTCTCCCACAGGGAAGGTGCCAGCCCTGAAAGCTGTTGCTGCTCTTCACCTTCCTTGTGCAGCCTGTTCACAGGCACAACAGCACTGGGGATCTGTGCTTTCCCACAGACGAAACATCTCATCATGCGGATTCTCGGCAGAGCGTTTTTCCGAGACAGCAAACGTCCTGCTCCTTCTCCCACAAGGAAGCTGCCAGCCCTGAAAGCTGTTGCTCTTCTTCATATTCCCTTGGCAGCCCATTCACAGGCAAAAGAGCACTGGGGATCTGGGCTTTCCCACTCTCGGAACATCTCACCGTGCCTGTTCTCGGCGCAGCCTTTTTCTGAAACGGGAAACGTCGGGCTCCTTCTCCCACCAGGAAGGTGTCAGCCCTGAAAGCTGTTGCTGCTCTTCACCTTCCCTTTGAAGCCTATTCATAGGCATAAGAGCACTGGGGATCTGGGCTTTCCCACTCTCGGAACATCTCATCGAACCCGTTCTAGGCAGAGCCTTTTTCCAAAATGGGAAGCGTCGGGCTGCTTCTCCCACAAGGAAGCTGCCAGCCCTGAAAGCTGTTGCTGCTCTTCACCTTCCCCGTGCAGCCTATTCACAGGCACAACAGCACTGGGGATCTGGGCTTTCCCACAGACACGGAACATCCCATCAAACCCGTTCTCGGCAGAGCCTTTTTCCAAAACGGGAAACGTGCTGCTCCTTCTCCCATAAGGAAGGTGCCAGCCCTGAAAGCTGTTGCTGCTCTTCACCTTCCCCGTGCAGCCTATTCACAGGCACAACAGCACTGGGGATCTGGGCTTTCCCACTCTCGGAACATCTCATCGTGCCTGTTCTCGGCGCAGACTTTTTCCAAAACGGGAAACGTCGGGCTCCTTCTACCACCAGGAAGGTGTCAGCCCTGAAAGCTGTTGCTGCTCTTCACCTTCCCTTTGAAGCCTATTCAGAGGCACAAGAGCACTGGGGATCTGGGCTTTCCCACAGGCCGAATATCTCATCGTGCCCATTCTCGGCAGAACCTTTTTCCGAAATGGGAAACATCCGGCTCCTTCTCCCACAGGGAAGGTGCCAGCCCTGAAAGCTGTTGCTGCTCTTCATATAACCTTGCAGCCCATTCACAGGCACAACAGCAGTGGGGATCTGGCCTTTCCCACAGAAAAAACATCTCATCGTGCCCGTTCTCAGCAGAGCCTTTTTTCGAAACGGGAAACGTCCGGCTCCTTCTCCCACAAGGAAGGGGCCAGCCCTGAAAGCTGTTGCTGATCTTCACCTTCCCCATGCAGCCTATTCACAGGCACAACAGCACTGGGGATCTGGACTTTCCCAGACAGGGAACATCTCATCGTGCCCGTTCTCGGCAGAGCATTTTTCCAAAAAATGAACCTTGGGGTCATTCTCCCACAAGGAAGGTGCCAGACCTGAAAGCTGTTGCTGCTCTTCACCTTCCCTTGGCAGCCTATTCACAGGCACAACAGCACTGGGGATCTGGGCTTTCCCACAGACGCAACATCTCATCGTGCCAGTTCTCAGCAGAGCATTTTTCTAAAATGGGAAATGTTGGGTTCCTTCTCCCACAAGGAAGGTGCCAGCCCTGAAAGCTGTTGCTGCTCTTCACCTTCCTCGTGCAGCCTGTTCACAGGCACGACAGCACTGGGGATGTGGGCTTTCCCACAGACACAACATCTCATCGTGCCCGTTCTCAGCAGAGCCTTTTTTCGAAACAGCAAACGTCCTGCTCGTTCTCCCACAAGGTTGGGGACAGCCCTGAAAGCTGTTGCTCGTCTTCATATACCCTTGGCAGCCGATTCACAGGCACAACAGCACTGGGGATCTGGGCTTTCCCACAAACGGAACATCTCATCATCTCTGTTCTCATCAGAGCCTTTTTCCGAAACGGGAAACGTCTGGCTCCTTCTCCCACAGGGAAGGTGCCAGCCCTGAAAGCTGTTGCTGCTCTTCACCTTCCTCGTGCAGCCTGTTCACAGGCACGACAGCACTGGGGATCTGGGCTTTCCCACAGGCCGAATATCTCATCGTGCCCATTCTCGGCAGAACCTTTTTCCGAAATGGGAAACGTCCGGCTCCTTCTCCCACAGGGAAGGTGCCAGCCCTGAAAGCTGTTGCTGCTCTTCATATACCCTTGGCAGCCCATTCACAGGCACAACAGCAGTGGGGATCTGGCCTTTCCCACAGAAAAAACATCTCCTCGTGCCCGTTCTCAGCAGAGCCTTTTTTTGAAACGGGAAACGTCCGGCTCCTTCTCCCACAAGGAAGGGGCCAGCCCTGAAAGCTGTTGCTGCTCTTCGCCTTCCCCATGCAGCCTATTCACAGGCACGACAGCACTGGGGATCTGGACTTTCCCAGACAGGGAACAACTCATCGTGCCCGTTCTCGGCAGAGCATTTTTCCAAAAAATGAACCTTGGGGTCCTTCTCCCATAGGGAAGGTGCCAGCCCTGAAAGCTGTTGCTGCTCTTCACCTTCCCCATGCAGCCTATTCACAGGCACAACAGCACTGGGGATCTGGGCTTTCCCAGACAGGGAACATCTCATCGTGCCAGTTCTCAGCAGAGCATTTTTCTAAAATGGGAAATGTTGGGTTCCTTCTCCCACAAGGAAGGTGCCAGCCCTGAAAGCTCTTGCTGCTCTTCACCTTCCCCGTGCAGCCTATTCACAGGCACAACAGCACTGGGGATCTGGGCTTTCCCAGACACGGAACATCTCATCATGCCCGTTTTCGGCAGAGCCTTTTTCCGAAACGGTAAATGTCCTGCTCCTTCACCCACCAGGAAAGTGCCAGCCCTGAAAGCTGTTGCTCGTCTTCATATAACCTTGGCAGCCGATTCACAGGCAGAACAGCACTGGGGATCTGTGCTTCCCCACTAAAGGAACATCTCATCGTGTCTGTTCTCAGCAGAGCCTTTTTCCGAAACGGGAAACGTCCGGCTCCTTCTCCCACAGGGAAGGTGCCAGCCCTGAAAGCTGTTGCTGCTCTTCACCTTCCCCGTGCAGCCTATTCACAGGCACAACAGCACTGGGGATCTGTGCTTTCCCACAGACGAAACATCTCATCATGCCCGTTCTCGGCAGAGCCTTTTTCCGAGACAGCAAACGTCCTGCTCCTTCTCCCACAAGGAAGCTGCCAGCCCTGAAAGCTGTTGCTCATCTTCACATTCCCTGGGCAGCCCATTCACAGGCAAAAGAGCACTGGCGATCTGGGCTTTCCCACTCTCGGAACATCTCAGCGTGTCTGTTCTCGGCGCAGCCTTTTTCTGAAACGGGAAACGTCGGGCTCCTTCTCCCACCAGGAAGGTGCCAGACCTGAAAGCTGTTGCTGCTCTTCACCTTCCCCGTGCAGCCTATTCACAGGCACAACAGCACTGGGGATCTGGGCTTTCCCAGACACGGAACATCCCATCGAACCCGTTCTCGGCAGAGCCTTTTTCCAAAACGGGAAACGTGCTGCTCCTTCTCCCACAAGGAAGGTGCCAGCCCTGAAAGTTCTTGCTGCTCTTCACCTTCCTCGTGCAGCCTGTTCACAGGCACGACAGCACTGGGCATCTGGGCTTTCCCACAGGCCGAATATCTCATCGTGCCCATTCTCGGCAGAACCTTTTTCCGAAATGTGAAACGTCCGGCTCCTTCTCCCACAGGGAAGGTGCCAGCCCTGAAAGCTGTTGCTCATCTTCATATTCCCTTGGCAGCCCATTCACAGGCAAAAGAGCACTGGGGATCTGGGCTTTCCCACGGACGCAACATCTCATTTTGCCCATTCTCAGCAGAGAATTTCTCCGAAACGGAAAACATCCGGCTCCTTCTCCCATAAGGAAGGTGCCAGCCCTGAAAGCTGTTGCTCATCTTCACATTCCCTGGGCAGCCCATTCACAGGCAAAAGAGCACTGGCGATCTGGGCTTTCCCACTCTCGGAACATCTAACCGTGCCTGTTCTCGGCCCAGCCTGTTTCTGAAACGGGAAACGTCGGGCTCCTTCTCCCACCAGGAAGGTGTCAGCCCTGAAAGCTGTTGCTGCTCTTCACCTTCCCCGTGCAGCCTATTCACAGGCACAACAGCACTGGGGATCTGGGCTTTCCCAGACAGGGAACATCTCATCGAACCCGTTCTAGGCAGAGCCTTTTTCCAAAACGGGAAACGTCGGGCTGCTTCTCCCACAAGGAAGCTGCCAGCCCTGAAAGCTGTTGCTCATCTTCATATTCCCTTGGCAGCCCATTCACAGGCAACAGAGCACTGGGGATCTGGGCTTTCCCATGGACGCAGCATCTCATTTTGCCCATTCTCAGCAGACAATTTTTCCGAAAGGGAAAACATCCGGCTCCTTCTCCCACAGGGAAGGTGCCAGCCCTGAAAGCTGTTGCTGCTCTTCACCTTCCTTGTGCAGCCTGTTCACAGGCACGACAGCACTGGGGATGTGGGCTTTCCCACAGACACAACATCTCATCGTGCCCGTTCTCAGCAGAACCTTTTTTCGAAACAGCAAACGTCCTGCATGTTATCCCACAAGGTTGGGGACAGCCCTGAAAGCTGTTGCTCATCTTCATATACCCTTGGCAGCAGATTCACAGGCACAACAGCACTGGGGATCTGTGCTTTCCCACAAACGGAACATCTCATCATCTCTGTTCTCATCAGAGCCTTTTTCCGAAACAGGAAACGTCTGGCTCCTTCTCCCACAGGGAAGGTGCCAGCCCTGAAAGCTGTTGCTGCTCTTCACCTTCCTTGTGCAGCCTGTTCACAGGCACAACAGCACTGGGGATCTGTGCTTTCCCACAGACGAAACATCTCATCATGCGGATTCTCGGCAGAGCGTTTTTCCGAGACAGCAAACGTCCTGCTCCTTCTCCCACAAGGAAGCTGCCAGCCCTGAAAGCTGTTGCTCTTCTTCATATTCCCTTGGCAGCCCATTCACAGGCAAAAGAGCACTGGGGATCTGGGCTTTCCCACTCTCGGAACATCTCACCGTGCCTGTTCTCGGCGCAGCCTTTTTCTGAAACGGGAAACGTCGGGCTCCTTCTCCCACCAGGAAGGTGTCAGCCCTGAAAGCTGTTGCTGCTCTTCACCTTCCCTTTGAAGCCTATTCATAGGCATAAGAGCACTGGGGATCTGGGCTTTCCCACTCTCGGAACATCTCATCGAACCCGTTCTAGGCAGAGCCTTTTTCCAAAATGGGAAGCGTCGGGCTGCTTCTCCCACAAGGAAGCTGCCAGCCCTGAAAGCTGTTGCTGCTCTTCACCTTCCCCGTGCAGCCTATTCACAGGCACAACAGCACTGGGGATCTGGGCTTTCCCACAGACACGGAACATCCCATCAAACCCGTTCTCGGCAGAGCCTTTTTCCAAAACGGGAAACGTGCTGCTCCTTCTCCCATAAGGAAGGTGCCAGCCCTGAAAGCTGTTGCTGCTCTTCACCTTCCCCGTGCAGCCTATTCACAGGCACAACAGCACTGGGGATCTGGGCTTTCCCACTCTCGGAACATCTCATCGTGCCTGTTCTCGGCGCAGACTTTTTCCAAAACGGGAAACGTCGGGCTCCTTCTACCACCAGGAAGGTGTCAGCCCTGAAAGCTGTTGCTGCTCTTCACCTTCCCTTTGAAGCCTATTCAGAGGCACAAGAGCACTGGGGATCTGGGCTTTCCCACAGGCCGAATATCTCATCGTGCCCATTCTCGGCAGAACCTTTTTCCGAAATGGGAAACATCCGGCTCCTTCTCCCACAGGGAAGGTGCCAGCCCTGAAAGCTGTTGCTGCTCTTCATATAACCTTGCAGCCCATTCACAGGCACAACAGCAGTGGGGATCTGGCCTTTCCCACAGAAAAAACATCTCATCGTGCCCGTTCTCAGCAGAGCCTTTTTTCGAAACGGGAAACGTCCGGCTCCTTCTCCCACAAGGAAGGGGCCAGCCCTGAAAGCTGTTGCTGATCTTCACCTTCCCCATGCAGCCTATTCACAGGCACAACAGCACTGGGGATCTGGACTTTCCCAGACAGGGAACATCTCATCGTGCCCGTTCTCGGCAGAGCATTTTTCCAAAAAATGAACCTTGGGGTCATTCTCCCACAAGGAAGGTGCCAGACCTGAAAGCTGTTGCTGCTCTTCACCTTCCCTTGGCAGCCTATTCACAGGCACAACAGCACTGGGGATCTGGGCTTTCCCACAGACGCAACATCTCATCGTGCCAGTTCTCAGCAGAGCATTTTTCTAAAATGGGAAATGTTGGGTTCCTTCTCCCACAAGGAAGGTGCCAGCCCTGAAAGCTGTTGCTGCTCTTCACCTTCCTCGTGCAGCCTGTTCACAGGCACGACAGCACTGGGGATGTGGGCTTTCCCACAGACACAACATCTCATCGTGCCCGTTCTCAGCAGAGCCTTTTTTCGAAACAGCAAACGTCCTGCTCGTTCTCCCACAAGGTTGGGGACAGCCCTGAAAGCTGTTGCTCGTCTTCATATACCCTTGGCAGCCGATTCACAGGCACAACAGCACTGGGGATCTGGGCTTTCCCACAAACGGAACATCTCATCATCTCTGTTCTCATCAGAGCCTTTTTCCGAAACGGGAAACGTCTGGCTCCTTCTCCCACAGGGAAGGTGCCAGCCCTGAAAGCTGTTGCTGCTCTTCACCTTCCTCGTGCAGCCTGTTCACAGGCACGACAGCACTGGGGATCTGGGCTTTCCCACAGGCCGAATATCTCATCGTGCCCATTCTCGGCAGAACCTTTTTCCGAAATGGGAAACGTCCGGCTCCTTCTCCCACAGGGAAGGTGCCAGCCCTGAAAGCTGTTGCTGCTCTTCATATACCCTTGGCAGCCCATTCACAGGCACAACAGCAGTGGGGATCTGGCCTTTCCCACAGAAAAAACATCTCCTCGTGCCCGTTCTCAGCAGAGCCTTTTTTTGAAACGGGAAACGTCCGGCTCCTTCTCCCACAAGGAAGGGGCCAGCCCTGAAAGCTGTTGCTGCTCTTCGCCTTCCCCATGCAGCCTATTCACAGGCACGACAGCACTGGGGATCTGGACTTTCCCAGACAGGGAACAACTCATCGTGCCCGTTCTCGGCAGAGCATTTTTCCAAAAAATGAACCTTGGGGTCCTTCTCCCATAGGGAAGGTGCCAGCCCTGAAAGCTGTTGCTGCTCTTCACCTTCCCCATGCAGCCTATTCACAGGCACAACAGCACTGGGGATCTGGGCTTTCCCAGACAGGGAACATCTCATCGTGCCAGTTCTCAGCAGAGCATTTTTCTAAAATGGGAAATGTTGGGTTCCTTCTCCCACAAGGAAGGTGCCAGCCCTGAAAGCTCTTGCTGCTCTTCACCTTCCCCGTGCAGCCTATTCACAGGCACAACAGCACTGGGGATCTGGGCTTTCCCAGACACGGAACATCTCATCATGCCCGTTTTCGGCAGAGCCTTTTTCCGAAACGGTAAATGTCCTGCTCCTTCACCCACCAGGAAAGTGCCAGCCCTGAAAGCTGTTGCTCGTCTTCATATAACCTTGGCAGCCGATTCACAGGCAGAACAGCACTGGGGATCTGTGCTTCCCCACTAAAGGAACATCTCATCGTGTCTGTTCTCAGCAGAGCCTTTTTCCGAAACGGGAAACGTCCGGCTCCTTCTCCCACAGGGAAGGTGCCAGCCCTGAAAGCTGTTGCTGCTCTTCACCTTCCCCGTGCAGCCTATTCACAGGCACAACAGCACTGGGGATCTGTGCTTTCCCACAGACGAAACATCTCATCATGCCCGTTCTCGGCAGAGCCTTTTTCCGAGACAGCAAACGTCCTGCTCCTTCTCCCACAAGGAAGCTGCCAGCCCTGAAAGCTGTTGCTCATCTTCACATTCCCTGGGCAGCCCATTCACAGGCAAAAGAGCACTGGCGATCTGGGCTTTCCCACTCTCGGAACATCTCAGCGTGTCTGTTCTCGGCGCAGCCTTTTTCTGAAACGGGAAACGTCGGGCTCCTTCTCCCACCAGGAAGGTGCCAGACCTGAAAGCTGTTGCTGCTCTTCACCTTCCCCGTGCAGCCTATTCACAGGCACAACAGCACTGGGGATCTGGGCTTTCCCAGACACGGAACATCCCATCGAACCCGTTCTCGGCAGAGCCTTTTTCCAAAACGGGAAACGTGCTGCTCCTTCTCCCACAAGGAAGGTGCCAGCCCTGAAAGTTCTTGCTGCTCTTCACCTTCCTCGTGCAGCCTGTTCACAGGCACGACAGCACTGGGCATCTGGGCTTTCCCACAGGCCGAATATCTCATCGTGCCCATTCTCGGCAGAACCTTTTTCCGAAATGTGAAACGTCCGGCTCCTTCTCCCACAGGGAAGGTGCCAGCCCTGAAAGCTGTTGCTCATCTTCATATTCCCTTGGCAGCCCATTCACAGGCAAAAGAGCACTGGGGATCTGGGCTTTCCCACGGACGCAACATCTCATTTTGCCCATTCTCAGCAGAGAATTTTTCCGAAACGGAAAACATCCGGCTCCTTCTCCCATAAGGAAGGTGCCAGCCCTGAAAGCTGTTGCTCATCTTCACATTCCCTGGGCAGCCCATGCACAGGCAAAAGAGCACTGGCGATCTGGGCTTTCCCACTCTCTGAACATCTCACCGTGCCTGTTCTCGGCGCAGCCTGTTTCTGAAACGGGAAACTTCGGGCTGCTTCTCCCACAAGGAAGGTGCCAGCCCTGAAAGCTGTTGCTGCTCTTCACCTTCCCCGTGCAGCCTATTCACAGGCACAACAGCACTGGGGATCTGGGCTTTCCCACAGACACGGAACATCCCATCGAACCCGTTCTCGGCAGAGCCTTTTTCCAAAATGGGAAACGTGCTGCTCCTTCTCCCACAAGGAAGGTGCCAGACCTGAAAGCTGTTGCTGCTCTTCACCTTCCCCGTGCAGCCTATTCACAGGCACAACAGCACTGGGGATCTGGGCTTTCGCACTCTCGGAACATCTCATCGTGCCTGTTCTCGGCGCAGACTTTTTCCAAAACGGGCAACGTCGGGCTCCTTCTCCCACCAGGAAGGTGTCAGCCCTGAAAGCTGTTGCTGCTCTTCACCTTCCCTTTGAAGCCTATTCAGAGGCACAAGAGCACGGGGGATCTGGGCTTTCCCACAGGCCGAATATCTCATCGTGCCCATTCTCGGCAGAACCTTTTTCCGAAATGGGAAACGTCCGGCTCCTTCTCCCACAGGGAAGGTGCCAGCCCTGAAAGCTGTTGCTGCTCTTCATATACCCTTGGCAGCCCATTCACAGGCACAACAGCAGTGGGGATCTGGCCTTTCCCACAGAAAAAACATCTCCTCGTGCCCGTTCTCAGCAGAGCCTTTTTTCGAAACGGGAAACGTCCGGCTCCTTCTCCCACAAGGAAGGGGCCAGCCCTGAAAGCTGTTGCTGATCTTCACCTTCCCCATGCAGCTATTCACAGGCACGACAGCACTGGGGATCTGGGCTTTCCCAGACAGGGAACAACTCATCGTGCCCGTTCTCGGCAGAGCATTTTTCCAAAAAATGAACCTTGGGGTCCTTCTCCCATAGGGAAGGTGCCAGCCCTGAAAGCTGTTGCTGCTCTTGACCTTCCCCATGCAGCCTATTCACAGGCACAACAGCACTGGGGATCTGGGCTTTCCCACAGACGCAACATCTCATCGTGCCAGTTCTCAGCAGAGCATTTTTCTAAAATGGGAAATGTTGGGTTCCTTCTCCCACAAGGAAGGTGCCAGCCCTGAAAGCTCTTGCTGCTCTTCACCTTCCCCGTGCAGCCTATTCACAGGCACAACAGCACTGGGGATCTGGGCTTTCCCAGACACGGAACATCTCATCATGCCCGTTTTCGGCAGAGCCTTTTTCCGAAACGGTAAATGTCCTGCTCCTTCACCCACCAGGAAAGTGCCAGCCCTGAAAGCTGTTGCTCGTCTTCATATACCCTTGGCAGCCGATTCACAGGCAGAACAGGACTGGGGATCTGTGCTTCCCCACAAAAGGAACATCTCATCATCTCTGTTCTCATCAGAGCCTTTTTCCGAAACGGGAAACGTCGGGCTCCTTCTCCCACCGGGAAGGTGTCAGCCCTGAAAGCTGTTGCTGCTCTTCACCTTCCCCGTGCAGCCTATTCACAGGCACAACAGCACTGGGGATCTGGGCTTTCCCAGACAGGGAACATCTCATCGTGCCCATTCTCGGCAGAGCATTTTTCCGAAAAATGAACCTTGGGGTCCTTCTCCCATAGGGAAGGTGCCAGCCCTGAAAGCTCTTGCTGCTCTTCACCTTCCCCGTGCAGCCTATTCACAGGCACAACAGCACTGGGGATCTGGGCTTTCCCAGACACGGAACATCTCATCGTGCCCGTTTTCGGCAGAGCCTTTTTCCGAAACGGTAAATGTCCTGCTCCTTCACCCACCAGGAAAGTGCCAGCCCTGAAAGCTGTTGCTCATCTTCATATACCCTTGGCAGCCGATTCACAGGCAGAACAGCACTGGGGATCTGTGCTTCCCCACAAAAGGAACATCTCATCGTGTCTGTTCTCAGCAGAGCCTTTTTCCGAAACGGGAAACGTCCGGCTCCTTCTCCCACAGGGAAGGTGCCAGCCCTGAAAGCTGTTGCTGCTCTTCACCTTCCCTGTGCAGCCTATTCACAGGCACAACAGCACTGGGGATCTGTGCTTTCCCACAGACGAAACATCTCATCATGCCCGTTCTCGGCAGAGCCTTTTTCCGAGACAGCAAACGTCCTGCTCCTTCTCCCACAAGGAAGCTGCCAGCCCTGAAAGCTGTTGCTCATCTTCATATTCCCTTGGCAGCCCATTCACAGGCAAAAGAGCACTGGGGATCTGGGCTTTCCCACGGACGCAACATCTCATTTTGCCCATTCTCAGCAGAGAATTTTTCCGAAACGGAAAACATCCGGCTCCTTCTCCCATAAGGAAGGTGCCACCCCTGAAAGCTGTTGCTCATCTTCACATTCCCTGGGCAGCCCATGCACAGGCAAAAGAGCACTGGCGATCTGGGCTTTCCCACTCTCAGAACATGTCACGGTGCCTGTTCTCGGCGCAGCCTGTTTCTGAAACGGGAAACGTCGGGCTGCTTCTCCCACAAGGAAGGTGCCAGCCCTGAAAGCTGTTGCTGCTCTTCACCTTCCCCGTGCAGCCTATTCACAGGCACAACAGCACTGGGGATCTGGGCTTTCCCACAGACACGGAACATCCCATCGAACCCGTTCTCGGCAGAGCCTTTTTCCAAAACGGGAAACGTGCTGCTCCTTCTCCCACAAGGAAGGTGCCAGACCTGAAAGCTGTTGCTGCTCTTCACCTTCCCCGTGCAGCCTATTCACAGGCACAACAGCACTGGGGATCTGGGCTTTCCCACTCTCGGAACATCTCATCGTGCCTGTTCTCGGCGCAGACTTTTTCCAAAACGGGAAACGTCGGGCTCCTTCTACCACCAGGAAGGTGTCAGCCCTGAAAGCTGTTGCTGCTCTTCACCTTCCCTTTGAAGCCTATTCAGAGGCACAAGAGCACGGGGGATCTGGGCTTTCCCACAGGCCGAATATCTCATCGTGCCCATTCTCGGCAGAACCTTTTTCCGAAATGGGAATCGTCCGGCTCCTTCTCCCACAGGGAAGGTGCCAGCCCTGAAAGCTGTTGCTGCTCTTCATATACCCTTGGCAGCCCATTCACAGGCACAACAGCAGTGGGGATCTGGCCTTTCCCACAGAAAAAACATCTCCTCGTGCCCGTTCTCAGCAGAGCCTTTTTTCGAAATGGGAAACGTCCAGCTCCTTCTCCCACAAGGAAGGGGCCAGCCCTGAAAGCTGTTGCTGCTCTTCACCTTCCCCATGCAGCTATTCACAGGCACAACAGCACTGGGGATCTGGGCTTTCCCAGACAGGGAACAACTCACCGTGCCCGTTCTCGGAGGAGCATTTTTCCAAAAAATGAACCTTGGGGTCCTTCTCCCATAGGGAAGGTGCCAGCCCTGAAAGCTGTTGCTGCTCTTCACCTTCCCCATGCAGCCTATTCACAGGCACAACAGCACTGGGGATCTGGGCTTTCCCACAGACGCAACATCTCATCGTGCCAGTTCTCAGCAGAGCATTTTTCTAAAATGGGAAATGTTGGGTTCCTTCTCCCACAAGGAAGGTGCCAGCCCTGAAAGCTGTTGCTGCTCTTCACCTTCCCCGTGCAGCCTATTCACAGGCACAACAGCACTGGGGATCTGGGCTTTCCCAGACACGGAACATCTCATCATGCCCGTTTTCGGCAGAGCCTTTTTCCGAAACGGTAAATGTCCTGCTCCTTCACCCACCAGGAAAGTGCCAGCCCTGAAAGCTGTTGCTCGTCTTCATATACCCTTTGCAGCCGATTCACAGGCAGAACAGCACTGGGGATCTGTGCTTCCCCACAAAAGGAACATCTCATCGTGTCTGTTCTCAGCAGAGCCTTTTTCCAAAACGGGAAACGTCCGGCTCCTTCTCTCACAAGGAAGGTGCCAGCCCTGAAAGCTGTTGCTGCTCTTCACCTTCCCCGTGCAGCCTATTCACAGGCACAACAGCACTGGGGATCTGTGCTTTCCCACAGACGAAACATCTCATCATGCCCGTTCTCGGCAGAGCCTTTTTCCGAGACAGCAAACGTCCTGCTCCTTCTCCCACAAGGAAGCTGCCAGCCCTGAAAGCTGTTGCTCATCTTCATATTCCCTTGGCAGCCCATTCACAGGCAAAAGAGCACTGGGGATCTGGGCTTTCCCACGGACGCAACATCTCATTTTGCCCATTCTCAGCAGAGAATTTTTCCGAAACGGAAAACATCCGGCTCCTTCTCCCATAAGGAAGGTGCCAGCCCTGAAAGCTGTTGCTCATCTTCACATTCCCTGGGCAGCCCATTCACAGGCAAAAGAGCACTGGCGATCTGGGCTTTCCCACTCTCGGAACATCTCACCGTGCCTGTTCTCGGCGCAGCCTGTTTCTGAAACGGGAAACTTCGGGCTGCTTCTCCCACAAGGAAGGTGCCAGCCCTGAAAGCTGTTGCTGCTCTTCACCTTCCCCGTGCAGCCTATTCACAGGCACAACAGCACTGGGGATCTGGGCTTTCCCACAGACACGGAACATCCCATCGAACCCGTTCTCGGCAGAGCCTTTTTCCAAAACGGGAAACGTGCTGCTCCTTCTCCCATAAGGAAGGGGCCAGCCCTGAAAGCTGTTGCTGCTCTTCACCTTCCCCGTGCAGCCTATTCACAGGCACAACAGCACTGGGGATCTGGGCTTTCCCACTCTCGGAACATCTCATCGTGCCTGTTCTCGGCGCAGACTTTTTCCAAAACGGGAAACGTCGGGCTCCTTCTACCACCAGGAAGGTGTCAGCCCTGAAAGCTGTTGCTGCTCTTCACCTTCCCTTTGAAGCCTATTCAGAGGCACAAGAGCACGGGGGATCTGGGCTTTCCCACAGGCCGAATATCTCATCGTGCCCATTCTCGGCAGAACCTTTTTCCGAAATGGGAAACGTCCGGCTCCTTCTCCCACAGGGAAGGTGCCAGCCCTGAAAGCTGTTGCTGCTCTTCATATACCCTTGGCAGCCCATTCACAAGCACAACAGCAGTGGGGATCTGGCCTTTCCCACAGAAAAAACATCTCATCGTGCCCGTTATCAGCAGAGCCTTTTTTCGAAACGGGAAACGTCCGGCTCCTTCTCCCACAAGGAAGGGGCCAGCCCTGAAAGCTGTTGCTGCTCTTCACCTTCCCCATGCAGCCTATTCACAGTCACAACAGCACTGGGGATCTGGGCTTTCCCAGACAGGGAACATCTCATCGTGCCCGTTCTCGGCAGAGCATTTTTCCAAAAAATGAACCTTGGGGTCCTTCTCCCATAGGGAAGGTGCCAGCCCTGAAAGCTGTTGCTGCTCTTCACCTTCCCCATGCAGCCTATTCACAGGCACAACAGCACTGGGGATCTGGACTTTCCCAGACAGGGAACAACTCATCGTGCCCGTTCTCGGCAGGGTATTTTTCCAAAAAATGAACCTTGGGGTCCTTCTCCCATAGGGAAGGTGCCAGCCCTGAAAGCTGTTGCTGCTCTTCACCTTCCCCATGCAGCCTATTCACAGGCACAACAGCACTGGGGATCTGGGCTTTCCCACAGACGCAACATCTCATCGTGCCAGTTCTCAGCAGAGCATTTTTCTAAAATGGGAAATGTTGGGTTCCTTCTCCCACAAGGAAGGTGCCAGCCCTGAAAGCTCTTGCTGCTCTTCACCTTCCCCGTGCAGCCGATTCACAGGCACAACAGCACTGGGGATCTGGGCTTTCCCAGACACGGAACATCTCATCATGCCCGTTTTCGGCAGAGCCTTTTTCCAAAACGGGAAACGTCGGGCTGCTTCTCCCACAAGGAAGCTGCCAGCCCTCAAAGCTGTTGCTCATCTTCATATTCCCTTGGCAGCCCATTCACAGGCAACAGAGCACTGGGGATCTGGGCTTTCCCATGGACGCAGCATCTCATTTTGCCCATTCTCGGCAGAGAATTTTTCCGAAACGGAAAACATCCGGCTCCTTCTCCCATAAGGAAGGTGCCAGCCCTGAAAGCTGTTGCTCATCTTCACATTCCCTGGGCAGCCCATTCACAGGCAAAAGAGCACTGGGGATCTGGGATTTCCCACTCTCGGAACATCTCACCGTGCCTGTTCTCGGCGCAGCCTTTTTCTGAAACGGGAAACGTCGGGCTCCTTCTCCCACAAGGAAGGTGTCAGCCCTGAAAGCTGTTGCTGCTCTTCACCTTCCCCGTGCAGCCTATTCACAGGCACAACAGCACTGGGGATCTGGGCTTTCCCACAGACACGGAACATCCCATCGAACCCGTTCTCGGCAGAGCCTTTTTCCAAAACGGGAAACGTGCTGCTCCTTCTCCCACCAGGAAGGTGCCAGCCCTGAAAGCTGTTGCTGCTCTTCACCTTCCTCGTGCAGCCTGTTCACAGGCACGACAGCACTGGGGATCTGGGCTTTCCCACAGGCCGAATATCTCTATTGTGCCCATTCTCGGCAGAACCTTTTTCCGAAATGGGAAACGTCCGGCTCCTTCTCCCACAGGGAAGGTGCCAGCCCTGAAAGCTGTTGCTGCTCTTCATATACCCTTGGCAGCCGATTCACAGGCACAAGAGCACTGGGGATCTGGGCTTTCCCACAGAAAAAACATCTCCTCGTGCCCGTTCTCAGCAGAGCCTTTTTTCGAAATGGGAAACGTAGGGCTCCTTCGCCCACAAGGGAGAGGCCAGCCCTTGAAAGCTGTTGCTGCTCTTCACCTTCCCCGTGCAGCCTATTCACAGGCACAACAGCACTGGGGATCTGGGCTTTCCCACGGACGCAACATCTCATTTTGCCCATTCTCGGCAGAGAATTTTTCCGAAACGGAAAACATCCGGCTCCTTCTCCCGTAAGGAAGGGGCCAGCCCTGAAAGCTGTTGCTCATGTTCATATTCCCTTGGCAGCCCATTCACAGGCAAAAGAGCACTGGCGATCTGGGCTTTCCCACTCTCGGAACATCTCATCGTGCCTGTTCTCGGCGCATCCTTTTTCTGAAACGGGAAACGTCGGGCTCCTTCTCCCACCAGGAAGGTGTCAGCCCTGAAAGCTGTTGCTGCTCTTCACCTTCCCTTTGAAGCCTATTCATAGGCACAAGAGCACTGGGGATCTGGGCTTTCCCAGACAAGGAACATCCCATCGAACCCGTTCTCGGCAGAGCCTTTTTCCGAAACGGGAAACGTCCGGCTCCTTCTCCCACAAGGAAGGTGCCAGCCCTGAAAGAGATTGCTGCTCTTCACCTTCCCCGTGCAGCCCATTCACAGGCACAAGAGCACTGGGGATCTGTGCTTTCCCACAGATGCAACATCTCATCGTACCCATTCTCGGCAGAGCTTTTTTCCGAAAAACCAAACGTCCGGCTCCTTCTCCCACAGGGAAGGTGCCAGCCCTGAAAGCTCTTGCTGCTCTTCATATACGCTTGGCAGCCTGTTCACAGGCACAAGAGCACTGGGCATGTGGGCTTTCCCACAAAAGGAACATCTCATCGTGCCCGTTCTCAGCAGAGCCTTTTTTCGAAACAGGAAACGTCCGGCTCCTTCTCCCACAAGGAAGGGGCCAGCCCTGAAAGCTGTTGCTCATCTTCATATTCCCTTGGCAGCCCATTCACAGGCACAACAGCACTGGGGATCTGGGCTTTCCCACAGGCGGAACATCTCATCGTGCCCGTTTTCGGCAGAGCATTTTTCCGAAAAAAGAACCTTGGGGTCCTTCTCCCACAGGGAAGGTGCCAGCCCTGAAAGCTGTTGCTGCTCTTCACCTTCCTCGTGCAGCCTGTTCACAGGCACGACAGCACTGGGCATCTGGGCTTTCCCACAGGCCGAACATCTCATCGTGCCCATTCTCGGCAGAACCTTTTTCCGAAATGGGAAACGTCCGGCTCCTTCTTCCACAGGGAAGGTGCCAGCCCTGAAAGCTGTTGCTGCTCTTCATATACCCTTGGCAGCCGATTCACAGGCACAAGAGCACTGGGGATGTGGCCTTTCCCACAGAAAAAACATCTCCTCGTGCCCGTTCTGAGCAGAGCCTTTTTTCGAAATGGGAAACGTAGGGCTCCTTCGCCCACTAGGGAGAGGCCAGCCCTTGAAAGCTGTTGCTGCTCTTCACCTTCCCCGTGCAGCCTATTCACAGGCACAAGAGCACTGGGGATCTGTGCTTTCCCACGGACGCAACATCTCATTTTGCCCATTCTCGGCAGAGAATTATTCCGAAACGGAAAACATCCGGCTCTTTATCCCATAAGGAAGGTGCCAGCCCTGAAAGCTGTTGCTCATCTTCATATTCCCTTGGCAGCCCATTCACAGGCAAAAGAGCACTGGCGATCTGGGCTTTCCCACTCTCGGAACATCTCATCGTGCCTGTTCTCGGCGCATACTTTTTCTGAAACGGGAAACGTCGGGCTCCTTCTCCCACCAGGAAGGTATCAGCCCTGAAAGCTGTTGCTGCTCTTCACCTTCCTCGTGCAGCCTGTTCACAGGCATGACAGCTCTGCGGATCTGGGCTTTCCCACAGGCCGAACATCTCATCGTGCCCATTCTCGGCAGAACCTTTTTCCGAAATGGGAAACGTCCGGCTCCTTCTTCCACAGGGAAGGTGCCAGCCCTGAAAGCTGTTGCTGCTCTTCATATACCCTTGGCATCCGATTCACAGGCAGAAGAGCACTGGGGATTTGGGCTTTCCCACAGAAAAAACATCTCATCATGCCCGTTCTCAGCAGAGCCTTTTTTCGAAATGGGAAACGTAGGGCTCCTTCGCCCACAAGGGAGAGGCCAGCCCTTGAAAGCTGTTGCTGCTCTTCACCTTCCCCGTGCAGCCTATTCACAGGCACAACAGCACTGGGGATCTGTGCTTTCCCACGGATGCAACATCTCATTTTGCCCATTCTCGGCAGAGAATTATTCCGAAACGGAAAACATCCGGCTCTTTATCCCATAAGGAAGGTGCCAGCCCTGAAAGCTGTTGCTCATCTTCATATTCCCTTGGCAGCCCATTCACAGGCAAAAGAGCACTGGCGATCTGGGCTTTCCCACTCTTGGAACATCTCATCGTGCCTGTTCTCGGCGCATCCTTTTTCTGAAACGGGAAACGTCGGGCTCCTTCTCCCACCAGGAAGGTGTCAGCCCTGAAAGCTGTTGCTGCTCTTCACCTTCCCTTTGAAGCCTATTCATAGGCACAAGAGCACTGGGGATCTGTGCTTCCCCACAAAAGGAACATCTCATCGTGTCTGTTCTCAGCAGAGCCTTTTTCCGAAACGGGAAACGTCCGGCTCCTTCTCCCACAAGGAAGGTGCCAGCCCTGAAAGCTGTTGCTGCTCTTCACCTTCCCCGTGCAGCCTATTCACAGGCACAACAGCACTGGGGATCTGTGCTTTCCCACAGACGAAACATCTCATCATGCCCGTTCTCGGCAGAGCCTTTTTCCGAGACAGCAAACGTCCTGCTCCTTCTTCCACAGGGAAGGTGCCAGCCCTGAAAGCTGTTGCTCATCTTCATATTCCCTTGGCAGCCCATTCACAGGCAAAAGAGCACTGGGGATCTGGGCTTTCCCACGGACGCAACATCTCATTTTGCCCATTCTCAGCAGAGAATTTTTCCGAAACGGAAAACATCCGGCTCCTTCTCCCATAAGGAAGGTGCCAGCCCTGAAAGCTGTTGCTGCTCTTCACCTTCCCCGTGCAGCCTATTCACAGGCACAACAGCACTGGGGATCTGGGCTTTCCCACAGACACGGAACATCCCATCGAACCCGTTCTCGGCAGAGCCTTTTTCCAAAACGGGAAACGTGCTGCTCCTTCTCCCACCAGGAAGGTGCCAGCCCTGAAAGCTGTTGCTGCTCTTCACCTTCCCCGTGCAGCCTGTTCACAGGCACGACAGCACTGGGGATCTGGGCTTTCCCACAGGCCGAATATCTCATTGTGCCCATTCTCGGCAGAACCTTTTTCCGAAATGGGAAACGTCCGGCTCCTTCTCCCACAGGGAAGGTGCCAGCCCTGAAAGCTGTTGCTGCTCTTCATATACCCTTGGCAGCCGATTCACAGGCACAAGAGCACTGGGGATCTCGGCTTTCCCACAGAAAAAACATCTCCTCGTGCCCGTTCTCAGCAGAGCCTTTTTTCGAATTGGGAAACGTAGGGCTCCTTCGCCCACAAGGGAGAGGCCAGCCCTTGAAAGCTGTTGCTGCTCTTCACCTTCCCCGTGCAGCCTATTCACAGGCACAACAGCACTGGGGATCTGGGCTTTCCCACGGACGCAACATCTCATTTTGCCCATTCTCGGCAGAGAATTTTTCCGAAACGGAAAACATCCGGCTCCTTCTCCCGTAAGGAAGGGGCCAGCCCTGAAAGCTGTTGCTCATCTTCATATTCCCTTGGCAGCCCATTCACAGGCAAAAGAGCATTGGCGATCTGGGCTTTCCCACTCTCGGAACATCTCATCGTGCCTGTTCTCGGCGCATCCTTTTTCTGAAACGGGAAACGTCGGGCTCCTTCTCCCACCAGGAAGGTGTCAGCCCTGAAAGCTGTTGCTGCTCTTCACCTTCCCTTTGAAGCCTATTCATAGGCACAAGAGCACTGGGGATCTGGGCTTTCCCAGACACGGAACATCCCATCGAACCCGTTCTCGGCAGAGCCTTTTTCCGAAACGGGAAACGTGCTGCTCCTTCTCCCACAAGGAAGGTGCCAGCCCTGAAAGCTGTTGCTGCTCTTCACCTTCCCCGTGCAGCCTATTCACAGGCACAACAGCAGTGGGGATCTGGGCTTTCCCAAAGGGGGAACATCTCATCGTGCCCGTTTTCTTCAGAACCTTTTTCCGAAACCGGAAACGTCGGGCTCCTTCTCCCACCAGGAAGGTGCCAGACCTGAAAGCTGTTGCTGCTCTTCACCTTCCTTTGGAAGCCTATTCACAGGCACAACAGCAGTGGGGATCTGGGCTTTCCCAGACACGGAACATCCCATCGAACCCGTTCTCGGCAGAGCCTTTTTCCAAAACGGGAAACGTGCTGCTCCTTCTCCCACAAGGAAGGTGCCAGCCCTGAAAGAGATTGCTGCTCTTCACCTTCCCCGTGCAGCCCATTCACAGGCACAAGAGCACTGGGGATCTGTGCTTTCCCACAGATGCAACATCTCATCGTACCCATTCTCGGCAGAGCTTTTTTCCGAAAAACCAAACGTCCGGCTCCTTCTCCCACAGGGAAGGTGCCAGCCCTGAAAGCTTTGCTGCTCTTCATATACGCTTGGCAGCCTGTTCACAGGCACAAGAGCACTGGGCATGTGGGCTTTCCCACAAAAGGAACATCTCATCGTGCCCGTTCTCAGCAGAGCCTTTTTTCGAAACAGGAAACGTCCGGCTCCTTCTCCCACAAGGAAGGGGCCAGCCCTGAAAGCTGTTGCTCATCTTCATATTCCCTTGGCAGCCCATTCACAGGCACAACAGCACTGGGGATCTGGGCTTTCCCACAGGCGGAACATCTCATCGTGCCCGTTTTCGGCAGAGCATTTTTCTGAAAAAAGAACCTTGGGGTCCTTCTCCCACAGGGAAGGTGCCAGCCCTGAAAGCTGTTGCTCATCTTCATATTCCCTTGGCAGCCCATTCACAGGCACAACAGCACTGGGGATCTGGGCTTTCCCACAGACACGGAACATCCCATCGAACCCGTTCTCGGCAGAGCCTTTTTCTAAAATGGGAAATGTTGGGTTCCTTCTCCCACAAGGAAGGTGCCAGCCCTGAAAGCTGTTGCTGCTCTTCACCTTCCTCGTGCAGCCTGTTCACAGGCACGACAGCACTGGGCATCTGGGCTTTCCCACAGGCCGAACATCTCATCGTGCCCATTCTCGGCAGAACCTTTTTCCGAAATGGGAAACGTCCGGCTCCTTCTTCCACAGGGAAGGTGCCAGCCCTGAAAGCTGTTGCTGCTCTTCATATACCCTTGGCAGCCGATTCACAGGCACAAGAGCACTGGGGATGTGGCCTTTCCCACAGAAAAAACATCTCCTCGTGCCCGTTCTGAGCAGAGCCTTTTTTCGAAATGGGAAACGTAGGGCTCCTTCGCCCACTAGGGAGAGGCCAGCCCTTGAAAGCTGTTGCTGCTCTTCACCTTCCCCGTGCAGCCTATTCACAGGCACAACAGCACTGGGGATCTGTGCTTTCCCACGGACGCAACATCTCATTTTGCCCATTCTCAGCAGAGAATTTTTCCGAAACGGAAAACATCCGGCTCTTTATCCCATAAGAAGGTGCCAGCCCTGAAAGCTGTTGCTCATCTTCATATTCCCTTGGCAGCCCATTCACAGGCAAAAGAGCACTGGCGATCTGGGCTTTCCCACTCTCGGAACATCTCATCGTGCCTGTTCTCGGCGCATCCTTTTTCTGAAACGGGAAACGTCGGGCTCCTTCTCCCACCAGGAAGGTGTCAGCCCTGAAAGCTGTTGCTGCTCTTCACCTTCCCTTTGAAGCCTATTCATAGGCACAAGAGCACTGGGGATCTGGGCTTTCCCAGACATGGAACATCCCATCGAACCCGTTCTCGGCAGAGCCTTTTTCCGAAACGGGAAACGTGCTGCTCCTTCTCCCACAAGGAAGGTGCCAGCCCTGAAAGCTGTTGCTGCTCTTCACCTTCCCCGTGCAGCCTATTCACAGGCACAACAGCACTGGGGATCTGGGCTTTCCCAAAGGGGGAACATCTCATCGTGCCCGTTTTCTTCAGAACCTTTTTCCGAAACCGGAAACGTCGGGCTCCTTCTCCCACCAGGAAGGTGCCAGACCTGAAAGCTGTTGCTGCTCTTCACCTTCCTTTGGAAGCCTATTCACAGGCACAACAGCACTGGGGATCTGGGCTTTCCCAGACACGGAACATCCCATCGAACCCGTTCTCGGCAGAGCCTTTTTCCAAAACGGGAAACGTGCTGCTCCTTCTCCCACAAGGAAGGTGCCAGCCCTGAAAGCTGTTGCTGCTCTTCACCTTCCCCGTGCAGCCTATTCACAGGCACAACAGCACTGGGGATCTGGGCTTTCCCAAAGGGGGAACATCTCATCGTGCCCGTTTTCTTCAGAACCTTTTTCCGAAACCGGAAACGTCGGGCTCCTTCTCCCACCAGGAAGGTGCCAGACCTGAAAGCTGTTGCTGCTCTTCACCTTCCTTTGGAAGCCTATTCACAGGCACAACAGCACTGGGGATCTGGGCTTTCCCAGGCAGGGAACAACTCACCGTGCCCGTTCTCGGCAGAGCATTTTTCCAAAAAATGAACCTTGGGGTCCTTCTCCCATAGGGAAGGTGCCAGCCCTGAAAGCTGTTGCTGCTCTTCACCTTCCCCATGCAGCCTATTCACAGGCACAACAGCACTGGGGATCTGGGCTTTCCCACAGACGCAACATCTCATCGTGCCAGTTCTCAGCAGAGCATTTTTCTAAAATGGGAAATGTTGGGTTCCTTCTCCCACAAGGAAGGTGCCAGCCCTGAAAGCTCTTGCTGCTCTTCACCTTCCCCGTGCAGCCTATTCACAGGCACAACAGCACTGGGGATCTGGGCTTTCCCAGACACGGAACATCTCATCATGCCCGTTTTCGGCAGAGCCTTTTTCCGAAACGGTAAATGTCCTGCTCCTTCACCCACCAGGAAAGTGCCAGCCCTGAAAGCTGTTGCTCGTCTTCATATACACTTGGCAGCCGATTCACAGGCAGAACAGCACTGGGGATCTGTGCTTCCCCACAAAAGGAACATCTCATCGTGTCTGTTCTCAGCAGAGCCTTTTTCCGAAACGGGAAACGTCCGGCTCCTTCTCCCACAAGGAAGGTGCCAGCCCTGAAAGCTGTTGCTGCTCTTCACCTTCCCCGTGCAGCCTATTCACAGGCACAACAGCACTGGGGATCTGTGCTTTCCCACAGACGAAACATCTCATCATGCCCGTTCTCGGCAGAGCCTTTTTCCGAGACAGCAAACGTCCTGCTCCTTCTTCCACAGGGAAGGTGCCAGCCCTGAAAGCTGTTGCTCATCTTCGTATTCCCTTGGCAGCCCATTCACAGGCAAAAGAGCACTGGGGATCTGGGCTTTCCCACGGACGCAACATCTCATTTTGCCCATTCTCAGCAGAGAATTTTTCCGAAACGGAAAACATCCGGCTCCTTCTCTCGTAAGGAAGGGGCCAGCCCTGAAAGCTGTTGCTCATCTTCATATTCCCTTGGCAGCCCATTCACAGGCAAAAGAGCACTGGGGATCTGTGCTTTCCCACGGACGCAACATCTCATTTTGCCCATTCTCAGCAGAGAATTTTTCCGAAACGGAAAACATCCGGCTCTTTATCCCATAAGAAGGTGCCAGCCCTGAAAGCTGTTGCTCATCTTCATATTCCCTTGGCAGCCCATTCACAGGCAAAAGAGCACTGGCGATCTGGGCTTTCCCACTCTCGGAACATCTCATCATGCCTGTTCTCGGCGCATCCTTTTTCTGAAACGGGAAACGTCGGGCTCCTTCTCCCACCAGGAAGGTGTCAGCCCTGAAAGCTGTTGCTGCTCTTCACCTTCCCTTTGAAGCCTATTCATAGGCACAAGAGCACTGGGGATCTGGGCTTTCCCAGACATGGAACATCCCATCGAACCCGTTCTCGGCAGAGCCTTTTTCCGAAACGGGAAACGTGCTGCTCCTTCTCCCACAAGGAAGGTGCCAGCCCTGAAAGCTGTTGCTGCTCTTCACCTTCCCCGTGCAGCCTATTCACAGGCACAACAGCAGTGGGGATCTGGGCTTTCCCAAAGGGGGAACATCTCATCGTGCCCGTTTTCTTCAGAACCTTTTTCCGAAACCGGAAACGTCGGGCTCCTTCTCCCACCAGGAAGGTGCCAGACCTGAAAGCTGTTGCTGCTCTTCACCTTCCTTTGGAAGCCTATTCACAGGCACAACAGCACTGGGGATCTGGGCTTTCCCAGGCAGGGAACAACTCACCGTGCCCGTTCTCGGAGGAGCATTTTTCCAAAAAATGAACCTTGGGGTCCTTCTCCCATAGGGAAGGTGCCAGCCCTGAAAGCTGTTGCTGCTCTTCACCTTCCCCATGCAGCCTATTCACAGGCACAACAGCACTGGGGATCTGGGCTTTCCCACAGACGCAACATCTCATCGTGCCAGTTCTCAGCAGAGCATTTTTCTAAAATGGGAAATGTTGGGTTCCTTCTCCCACAAGGAAGGTGCCAGCCCTGAAAGCTCTTGCTGCTCTTCACCTTCCCCGTGCAGCCTATTCACAGGCACAACAGCACTGGGGATCTGGGCTTTCCCAGACACGGAACATCTCATCATGCCCGTTTTCGGCAGAGCCTTTTTCCGAAACGGTAAATGTCCTGCTCCTTCACCCACCAGGAAAGTGCCAGCCCTGAAAGCTGTTGCTCGTCTTCATATACACTTGGCAGCCGATTCACAGGCAGAACAGCACTGGGGATCTGTGCTTCCCCACAAAAGGAACATCTCATCGTGTCTGTTCTCAGCAGAGCCTTTTTCCGAAACGGGAAACGTCCGGCTCCTTCTCCCACAAGGAAGGTGCCAGCCCTGAAAGCTGTTGCTGCTCTTCACCTTCCCCGTGCAGCCTATTCACAGGCACAACAGCACTGGGGATCTGTGCTTTCCCACAGACGAAACATCTCATCATGCCCGTTCTCGGCAGAGCCTTTTTCCGAGACAGCAAACGTCCTGCTCCTTCTTCCACAGGGAAGGTGCCAGCCCTGAAAGCTGTTGCTCATCTTCATATTCCCTTGGCAGCCCATTCACAGGCAAAAGAGCACTGGGGATCTGGGCTTTCCCACGGACGCAACATCTCATTTTGCCCATTCTCAGCAGAGAATTTTTCCGAAACGGAAAACATCCGGCTCCTTCTTCCACAGGGAAGGTGCCAGCCCTGAAAGCTGTTGCTCATCTTCACATTCCCTGGGCAGCCCATTCACAGGCAAAAGAGCACTGGCGATCTGGGCTTTCCCACTCTCGGAACATCTCACCGTGCCTGTTCTCAGCGCAGCCTGTTTCTGAAACGGGAAACGTCGGGCTCCTTCTCCCATAAGGAAGGTGCCAGCCCTGAAAGCTGTTGCTCATCTTCATATTCCCTTGGCAGCCCATTCACAGGCAAAAGAGCACTGGGGATCTGGGCTTTCCCACGGACGCAACATCTCATTTTGCCCATTCTCAGCAGAGAATTTTTCCGAAACGGAAAACATCCGGCTCCTTCTCCCATAAGGAAGGTGCCAGCCCTGAAAGCTGTTGCTGCTCTTCACCTTCCCCGTGCAGCCTATTCACAGGCACAACAGCACTGGGGATCTGGGCTTTCCCACAGACACGGAACATCCCATCGAACCCGTTCTCGGCAGAGCCTTTTTCCAAAACGGGAAACGTGCTGCTCCTTCTCCCACCAGGAAGGTGCCAGCCCTGAAAGCTGTTGCTGCTCTTCACCTTCCCCGTGCAGCCTGTTCACAGGCACGACAGCACTGGGGATCTGGGCTTTCCCACAGGCCGAATATCTCATTGTGCCCATTCTCGGCAGAACCTTTTTCCGAAATGGGAAACGTCCGGCTCCTTCTCCCACAGGGAAGCTGCCAGCCCTGAAAGCTGTTGCTGCTCTTCATATACCCTTGGCAGCCGATTCACAGGCACAAGAGCACTGGGGATCTGGGCTTTCCCACAGAAAAAACATCTCCTCGTGCCCGTTCTCAGCAGAGCCTTTTTTCGAAATGGGAAACGTAGGGCTCCTTCGCCCACAAGGGAGAGGCCAGCCCTTGAAAGCTGTTGCTGCTCTTCACCTTCCCCGTGCAGCCTATTCACAGGCACAACAGCACTGGGGATCTGGGCTTTCCCACGGACGCAACATCTCATTTTGCCCATTCTCGGCAGAGAATTTTTCCGAAACGGAAAACATCCGGCTCCTTCTCCCGTAAGGAAGGGGCCAGCCCTGAAAGCTGTTGCTCATCTTCATATTCCCTTGGCAGCCCATTCACAGGCAAAAGAGCATTGGCGATCTGGGCTTTCCCACTCTCGGAACATCTCATCGTGCCTGTTCTCGGCGCATCCTTTTTCTGAAACGGGAAACGTCGGGCTCCTTCTCCCACCAGGAAGGTGTCAGCCCTGAAAGCTGTTGCTGCTCTTCACCTTCCCTTTGAAGCCTATTCATAGGCACAAGAGCACTGGGGATCTGGGCTTTCCCAGACACGGAACATCCCATCGAACCCGTTCTCGGCAGAGCCTTTTTCCGAAACAGGAAACGTGCTGCTCCTTCTCCCACAAGGAAGGTGCCAGCCCTGAAAGCTGTTGCTGCTCTTCACCTTCCCCGTGCAGCCTATTCACAGGCACAACAGCAGTGGGGATCTGGGCTTTCCCAAAGGGGGAACATCTCATCGTGCCCGTTTTCTTCAGAACCTTTTTCCGAAACCGGAAACGTCGGGCTCCTTCTCCCACCAGGAAGGTGCCAGACCTGAAAGCTGTTGCTGCTCTTCACCTTCCTTTGGAAGCCTATTCACAGGCACAACAGCAGTGGGGATCTGGGCTTTCCCAGACACGGAACATCCCATCGAACCCGTTCTCGGCAGAGCCTTTTTCCAAAACGGGAAACGTGCTGCTCCTTCTCCCACAAGGAAGGTGCCAGCCCTGAAAGAGATTGCTGCTCTTCACCTTCCCCGTGCAGCCCATTCACAGGCACAAGAGCACTGGGGATCTGTGCTTTCCCACAGATGCAACATCTCATCGTACCCATTCTCGGCAGAGCTTTTTTCCGAAAAACCAAACGTCCGGCTCCTTCTCCCACAGGGAAGGTGCCAGCCCTGAAAGCTGTTGCTGCTCTTCATATACGCTTGGCAGCCTGTTCACAGGCACAAGAGCACTGGGCATGTGGGCTTTCCCACAAAAGGAACATCTCATCGTGCCCGTTCTCAGCAGAGCCTTTTTTCGAAACAGGAAACGTCCGGCTCCTTCTCCCACAAGGAAGGGGCCAGCCCTGAAAGCTGTTGCTCATCTTCATATTCCCTTGGCAGCCCATTCACAGGCACAACAGCACTGGGGATCTGGGCTTTCCCACAGGCGGAACATCTCATCGTGCCCGTTTTCGGCAGAGCATTTTTCCGAAAAAAGAACCTTGGGGTCCTTCTCCCACAGGGAAGGTGCCAGCCCTGAAAGCTGTTGCTCATCTTCATATTCCCTTGGCAGCCCATTCACAGGCACAACAGCACTGGGGATCTGGGCTTTCCCACAGACACGGAACATCCCATCGAACCCGTTCTCGGCAAAGCCTTTTTCTAAAATGGGAAATGTTGGGTTCCTTCTCCCACAAGGAAGGTGCCAGCCCTGAAAGCTGTTGCTGCTCTTCACCTTCCTCGTGCAGCCTGTTCACAGGCACGACAGCACTGGGCATCTGGGCTTTCCCACAGGCCGAACATCTCATCGTGCCCATTCTCGGCAGAACCTTTTTCCGAAATGGGAAACGTCCGGCTCCTTCTTCCACAGGGAAGGTGCCAGCCCTGAAAGCTGTTGCTGCTCTTCATATACCCTTGGCAGCCGATTCACAGGCACAAGAGCACTGGGGATGTGGCCTTTCCCACAGAAAAAACATCTCCTCGTGCCCGTTCTGAGCAGAGCCTTTTTTCGAAATGGGAAACGTAGGGCTCCTTCGCCCACTAGGGAGAGGCCAGCCCTTGAAAGCTGTTGCTGCTCTTCACCTTCCCCGTGCAGCCTATTCACAGGCACAAGAGCACTGGGGATCTGTGCTTTCCCACGGACGCAACATCTCATTTTGCCCATTCTCGGCAGAGAATTATTCCGAAACGGAAAACATCCGGCTCTTTATCCCATAAGGAAGGTGCCAGCCCTGAAAGCTGTTGCTCATCTTCATATTCCCTTGGCAGCCCATTCACAGGCAAAAGAGCACTGGCGATCTGGGCTTTCCCACTCTCGGAACATCTCATCGTGCCTGTTCTCGGCGCATCCTTTTTCTGAAACGGGAAACGTCGGGCTCCTTCTCCCACCAGGAAGGTATCAGCCCTGAAAGCTGTTGCTGCTCTTCACCTTCCTCGTGCAGCCTGTTCACAGGCATGACAGCTCTGCGGATCTGGGCTTTCCCACAGGCCGAACATCTCATCGTGCCCATTCTCGGCAGAACCTTTTTCCGAAATGGGAAACGTCCGGCTCCTTCTTCCACAGGGAAGGTGCCAGCCCTGAAAGCTGTTGCTGCTCTTCATATACCCTTGGCATCCGATTCACAGGCAGAAGAGCACTGGGGATTTGGGCTTTCCCACAGAAAAAACATCTCATCATGCCCGTTCTCAGCAGAGCCTTTTTTCGAAATGGGAAACGTAGGGCTCCTTCGCCCACTAGGGAGAGGCCAGCCCTTGAAAGCTGTTGCTGCTCTTCACCTTCCCCGTGCAGCCTATTCACAGGCACAACAGCACTGGGGATCTGTGCTTTCCCACGGATGCAACATCTCATTTTGCCCATTCTCGGCAGAGAATTATTCCGAAACGGAAAACATCCGGCTCTTTATCCCATAAGGAAGGTGCCAGCCCTGAAAGCTGTTGCTCATCTTCATATTCCCTTGGCAGCCCATTCACAGGCAAAAGAGCACTGGCGATCTGGGCTTTCCCACTCTTGGAACATCTCATCGTGCCTGTTCTCGGCGCATCCTTTTTCTGAAACGGGAAACGTCGGGCTCCTTCTCCCACCAGGAAGGGGCCAGCCCTGAAAGCTGTTGCTGCTCTTCACCTTCCCTTTGAAGCCTATTCATAGGCACAAGAGCACTGGGGATCTGTGCTTCCCCACAAAAGGAACATCTCATCGTGTCTGTTCTCAGCAGAGCCTTTTTCCGAAACGGGAAACGTCCGGCTCCTTCTCCCACAAGGAAGGTGCCAGCCCTGAAAGCTGTTGCTGCTCTTCACCTTCCCCGTGCAGCCTATTCACAGGCACAACAGCACTGGGGATCTGTGCTTTCCCACAGACGAAACATCTCATCATGCCCGTTCTCGGCAGAGCCTTTTTCCGAGACAGCAAACGTCCTGCTCCTTCTTCCACAGGGAAGGTGCCAGCCCTGAAAGCTGTTGCTCATCTTCATATTCCCTTGGCAGCCCATTCACAGGCAAAAGAGCACTGGGGATCTGGGCTTTCCCACGGACGCAACATCTCATTTTGCCCATTCTCAGCAGAGAATTTTTCCGAAACGGAAAATATCCGGCTCCTTCTCCCATAAGGAAGGTGCCAGCCCTGAAAGCTGTTGCTGCTCTTCACCTTCCCCGTGCAGCCTATTCACAGGCACAACAGCACTGGGGATCTGGGCTTTCCCACAGACACGGAACATCCCATCGAACCCGTTCTCGGCAGAGCCTTTTTCCAAAACGGGAAACGTGCTGCTCCTTCTCCCACCAGGAAGGTGCCAGCCCTGAAAGCTGTTGCTGCTCTTCACCTTCCCCGTGCAGCCTGTTCACAGGCACGACAGCACTGGGCATCTGGGCTTTCCCACAGGCCGAATATCTCATTGTGCCCATTCTCGGCAGAACCTTTTTCCGAAATGGGAAACGTCCGGCTCCTTCTCCCACAGGGAAGCTGCCAGCCCTGAAACCTGTTGCTGCTCTTCATATACCCTTGGCAGCCGATTCACAGGCACAAGAGCACTGGGGATCTGGGCTTTCCCACAGAAAAAACATCTCCTCGTGCCCGTTCTCAGCAGAGCCTTTTTTCGAATTGGGAAACGTAGGGCTCCTTCGCCCACAAGGGAGAGGCCAGCCCTTGAAAGCTGTTGCTGCTCTTCACCTTCCCCGTGCAGCCTATTCACAGGCACAACAGCACTGGGGATCTGGGCTTTCCCACGGACGCAACATCTCATTTTGCCCATTCTCGGCAGAGAATTTTTCCGAAACGGAAAACATCCGGCTCCTTCTCCCGTAAGGAAGGTGCCAGCCCTGAAAGCTGTTGCTCATCTTCATATTCCCTTGGCAGCCCATTCACAGGCAAAAGAGCATTGGCGATCTGGGCTTTCCCACTCTCGGAACATCTCATCGTGCCTGTTCTCGGCGCATCCTTTTTCTGAAACGGGAAACGTCGGGCTCCTTCTCCCACCAGGAAGGTGTCAGCCCTGAAAGCTGTTGCTGCTCTTCACCTTCCCTTTGAAGCCTATTCATAGGCACAAGAGCACTGGGGATCTGGGCTTTCCCAGACACGGAACATCCCATCGAACCCGTTCTCGGCAGAGCCTTTTTCCGAAACGGGAAACGTGCTGCTCCTTCTCCCACAAGGAAGGTGCCAGCCCTGAAAGCTGTTGCTGCTCTTCACCTTCCCCGTGCAGCCTATTCACAGGCACAACAGCAGTGGGGATCTGGGCTTTCCCAAAGGGGGAACATCTCATCGTGCCCGTTTTCTTCAGAACCTTTTTCCGAAACCGGAAACGTCGGGCTCCTTCTCCCACCAGGAAGGTGCCAGACCTGAAAGCTGTTGCTGCTCTTCACCTTCCTTTGGAAGCCTATTCACAGGCACAACAGCAGTGGGGATCTGGGCTTTCCCAGACACGGAACATCCCATCGAACCCGTTCTCGGCAGAGCCTTTTTCCAAAACGGGAAACGTGCTGCTCCTTCTCCCACAAGGAAGGTGCCAGCCCTGAAAGAGATTGCTGCTCTTCACCTTCCCCGTGCAGCCCATTCACAGGCACAAGAGCACTGGGGATCTGTGCTTTCCCACAGATGCAACATCTCATCGTACCCATTCTCGGCAGAGCTTTTTTCCGAAAAACCAAACGTCCGGCTCCTTCTCCCACAGGGAAGGTGCCAGCCCTGAAAGCTTTGCTGCTCTTCATATACGCTTGGCAGCCTGTTCACAGGCACAAGAGCACTGGGCATGTGGGCTTTCCCACAAAAGGAACATCTCATCGTGCCCGTTCTCAGCAGAGCCTTTTTTCGAAACAGGAAACGTCCGGCTCCTTCTCCCACAAGGAAGGGGCCAGCCCTGAAAGCTGTTGCTCATCTTCATATTCCCTTGGCAGCCCATTCACAGGCACAACAGCACTGGGGATCTGGGCTTTCCCACAGGCGGAACATCTCATCGTGCCCGTTTTCGGCAGAGCATTTTTCCGAAAAAAGAACCTTGGGGTCCTTCTCCCACAGGGAAGGTGCCAGCCCTGAAAGCTGTTGCTCATCTTCATATTCCCTTGGCAGCCCATTCACAGGCACAACAGCACTGGGGATCTGGGCTTTCCCACAGACACGGAACATCCCATCGAACCCGTTCTCGGCAGAGCCTTTTTCTAAAATGGGAAATGTTGGGTTCCTTCTCCCACCAGGAAGGTGCCAGCCCTGAAAGCTGTTGCTGCTCTTCACCTTCCTCGTGCAGCCTGTTCACAGGCACGACAGCACTGGGCATCTGGGCTTTCCCACAGGCCGAACATCTCATCGTGCCCATTCTCGGCAGAACCTTTTTCCGAAATGGGAAACGTCCGGCTCCTTCTTCCACAGGGAAGGTGCCAGCCCTGAAAGCTGTTGCTGCTCTTCATATACCCTTGGCAGCCGATTCACAGGCACAAGAGCACTGGGGATGTGGCCTTTCCCACAGAAAAAACATCTCCTCGTGCCCGTTCTGAGCAGAGCCTTTTTTCGAAATGGGAAACGTAGGGCTCCTTCGCCCACTAGGGAGAGGCCAGCCCTTGAAAGCTGTTGCTGCTCTTCACCTTCCCCGTGCAGCCTATTCACAGGCACAACAGCACTGGGGATCTGTGCTTTCCCACGGACGCAACATCTCATTTTGCCCATTCTCAGCAGAGAATTTTTCCGAAACGGAAAACATCCGGCTCTTTATCCCATAAGAAGGTGCCAGCCCTGAAAGCTGTTGCTCATCTTCATATTCCCTTGGCAGCCCATTCACAGGCAAAAGAGCACTGGCGATCTGGGCTTTCCCACTCTCGGAACATCTCATCGTGCCTGTTCTCGGCGCATCCTTTTTCTGAAACGGGAAACGTCGGGCTCCTTCTCCCACCAGGAAGGTGTCAGCCCTGAAAGCTGTTGCTGCTCTTCACCTTCCCTTTGAAGCCTATTCATAGGCACAAGAGCACTGGGGATCTGGGCTTTCCCAGACATGGAACATCCCATCGAACCCGTTCTCGGCAGAGCCTTTTTCCGAAACGGGAAACGTGCTGCTCCTTCTCCCACAAGGAAGGTGCCAGCCCTGAAAGCTGTTGCTGCTCTTCACCTTCCCCGTGCAGCCTATTCACAGGCACAACAGCACTGGGGATCTGGGCTTTCCCAAAGGGGGAACATCTCATCGTGCCCGTTTTCTTCAGAACCTTTTTCCGAAACCGGAAACGTCGGGCTCCTTCTCCCACCAGGAACGTGCCAGACCTGAAAGCTGTTGCTGCTCTTCACCTTCCTTTGGAAGCCTATTCACAGGCACAACAGCACTGGGGATCTGGGCTTTCCCAGACACGGAACATCCCATCGAACCCGTTCTCGGCAGAGCCTTTTTCCAAAACGGGAAACGTGCTGCTCCTTCTCCCACAAGGAAGGTGCCAGCCCTGAAAGCTGTTGCTGCTCTTCACCTTCCCCGTGCAGCCTATTCACAGGCACAACAGCACTGGGGATCTGGGCTTTCCCAAAGGGGGAACATCTCATCGTGCCCGTTTTCTTCAGAACCTTTTTCCGAAACCGGAAACGTCGGGCTCCTTCTCCCACCAGGAAGGTGCCAGACCTGAAAGCTGTTGCTGCTCTTCACCTTCCTTTGGAAGCCTATTCACAGGCACAACAGCACTGGGGATCTGGGCTTTCCCAGGCAGGGAACAACTCACCGTGCCCGTTCTCGGCAGAGCATTTTTCCAAAAAATGAACCTTGGGGTCCTTCTCCCATAGGGAAGGTGCCAGCCCTGAAAGCTGTTGCTGCTCTTCACCTTCCCCATGCAGCCTATTCACAGGCACAACAGCACTGGGGATCTGGGCTTTCCCACAGACGCAACATCTCATCGTGCCAGTTCTCAGCAGAGCATTTTTCTAAAATGGGAAATGTTGGGTTCCTTCTCCCACAAGGAAGGTGCCAGCCCTGAAAGCTCTTGCTGCTCTTCACCTTCCCCGTGCAGCCTATTCACAGGCACAACAGCACTGGGGATCTGGGCTTTCCCAGACACGGAACATCTCATCATGCCCGTTTTCGGCAGAGCCTTTTTCCGAAACGGTAAATGTCCTGCTCCTTCACCCACCAGGAAAGTGCCAGCCCTGAAAGCTGTTGCTCGTCTTCATATACACTTGGCAGCCGATTCACAGGCAGAACAGCACTGGGGATCTGTGCTTCCCCACAAAAGGAACATCTCATCGTGTCTGTTCTCAGCAGAGCCTTTTTCCGAAACGGGAAACGTCCGGCTCCTTCTCCCACAAGGAAGGTGCCAGCCCTGAAAGCTGTTGCTGCTCTTCACCTTCCCCGTGCAGCCTATTCACAGGCACAACAGCACTGGGGATCTGTGCTTTCCCACAGACGAAACATCTCATCATGCCCGTTCTCGGCAGAGCCTTTTTCCGAGACAGCAAACGTCCTGCTCCTTCTTCCACAGGGAAGGTGCCAGCCCTGAAAGCTGTTGCTCATCTTCATATTCCCTTGGCAGCCCATTCACAGGCAAAAGAGCACTGGGGATCTGGGCTTTCCCACGGACGCAACATCTCATTTTGCCCATTCTCAGCAGAGAATTTTTCCGAAACGGAAAACATCCGGCTCCTTCTTCCACAGGGAAGGTGCCAGCCCTGAAAGCTGTTGCTCATCTTCACATTCCCTGGGCAGCCCATTCACAGGCAAAAGAGCACTGGCGATCTGGGCTTTCCCACTCTCGGAACATCTCACCGTGCCTGTTCTCAGCGCAGCCTGTTTCTGAAACGGGAAACGTCGGGCTCCTTCTCCCATAAGGAAGGTGCCAGCCCTGAAAGCTGTTGCTCATCTTCATATTCCCTTGGCAGCCCATTCACAGGCAAAAGAGCACTGGGGATCTGGGCTTTCCCACGGACGCAACATCTCATTTTGCCCATTCTCAGCAGAGAATTTTTCCGAAACGGAAAACATCCGGCTCCTTCTCCCATAAGGAAGGTGCCAGCCCTGAAAGCTGTTGCTGCTCTTCACCTTCCCCGTGCAGCCTATTCACAGGCACAACAGCACTGGGGATCTGGGCTTTCCCACAGACACGGAACATCCCATCGAACCCGTTCTCGGCAGAGCCTTTTTCCAAAACGGGAAACGTGCTGCTCCTTCTCCCACCAGGAAGGTGCCAGCCCTGAAAGCTGTTGCTGCTCTTCACCTTCCCCGTGCAGCCTGTTCACAGGCACGACAGCACTGGGGATCTGGGCTTTCCCACAGGCCGAATATCTCATTGTGCCCATTCTCGGCAGAACCTTTTTCCGAAATGGGAAACGTCCGGCTCCTTCTCCCACAGGGAAGCTGCCAGCCCTGAAACCTGTTGCTGCTCTTCATATACCCTTGGCAGCCGATTCACAGGCACAAGAGCACTGGGGATCTGGGCTTTCCCACAGAAAAAACATCTCCTCGTGCCCGTTCTCAGCAGAGCCTTTTTTCGAAATGGGAAACGTAGGGCTCCTTCGCCCACAAGGGAGAGGCCAGCCCTTGAAAGCTGTTGCTGCTCTTCACCTTCCCCGTGCAGCCTATTCACAGGCACAACAGCACTGGGGATCTGGGCTTTCCCACGGACGCAACATCTCATTTTGCCCATTCTCGGCAGAGAATTTTTCCGAAACGGAAAACATCCGGCTCCTTCTCCCGTAAGGAAGGGGCCAGCCCTGAAAGCTGTTGCTCATCTTCATATTCCCTTGGCAGCCCATTCACAGGCAAAAGAGCACTGGGGATCTGTGCTTTCCCACGGACGCAACATCTCATTTTGCCCATTCTCAGCAGAGAATTTTTCCGAAACGGAAAACATCCGGCTCTTTATCCCATAAGAAGGTGCCAGCCCTGAAAGCTGTTGCTCATCTTCATATTCCCTTGGCAGCCCATTCACAGGCAAAAGAGCACTGGCGATCTGGGCTTTCCCACTCTCGGAACACCTCATCGTGCCTGTTCTCGGCGCATCCTTTTTCTGAAACGGGAAACGTCGGGCTCCTTCTCCCACCAGGAAGGTGTCAGCCCTGAAAGCTGTTGCTGCTCTTCACCTTCCCTTTGAAGCCTATTCATAGGCACAAGAGCACTGGGGATCTGGGCTTTCCCAGACATGGAACATCCCATCGAACCCGTTCTCGGCAGAGCCTTTTTCCGAAACGGGAAACGTGCTGCTCCTTCTCCCACAAGGAAGGTGCCAGCCCTGAAAGCTGTTGCTGCTCTTCACCTTCCCCGTGCAGCCTATTCACAGGCACAACAGCACTGGGGATCTGGGCTTTCCCAAAGGGGGAACATCTCATCGTGCCCGTTTTCTTCAGAACCTTTTTCCGAAACCGGAAACGTCGGGCTCCTTCTCCCACCAGGAAGGTGCCAGACCTGAAAGCTGTTGCTGCTCTTCACCTTCCTTTGGAAGCCTATTCACAGGCACAACAGCACTGGGGATCTGGGCTTTCCCAGACACGGAACATCCCATCGAACCCGTTCTCGGCAGAGCCTTTTTCCAAAACGGGAAACGTGCTGCTCCTTCTCCCACAAGGAAGGTGCCAGCCCTGAAAGCTGTTGCTGCTCTTCACCTTCCCCGTGCAGCCTATTCACAGGCACAACAGCACTGGGGATCTGGGCTTTCCCAAAGGGGGAACATCTCATCGTGCCCGTTTTCTTCAGAACCTTTTTCCGAAACCGGAAACGTCGGGCTCCTTCTCCCACCAGGAAGGTGCCAGACCTGAAAGCTGTTGCTGCTCTTCACCTTCCTTTGGAAGCCTATTCACAGGCACAACAGCACTGGGGATCTGGGCTTTCCCAGGCAGGGAACAACTCACCGTGCCCGTTCTCGGAGGAGCATTTTTCCAAAAAATGAACCTTGGGGTCCTTCTCCCATAGGGAAGGTGCCAGCCCTGAAAGCTGTTGCTGCTCTTCACCTTCCCCATGCAGCCTATTCACAGGCACAACAGCACTGGGGATCTGGGCTTTCCCACAGACGCAACATCTCATCGTGCCAGTTCTCAGCAGAGCATTTTTCTAAAATGGGAAATGTTGGGTTCCTTCTCCCACAAGGAAGGTGCCAGCCCTGAAAGCTCTTGCTGCTCTTCACCTTCCCCGTGCAGCCTATTCACAGGCACAACAGCACTGGGGATCTGGGCTTTCCCAGACACGGAACATCTCATCATGCCCGTTTTCGGCAGAGCCTTTTTCCGAAACGGTAAATGTCCTGCTCCTTCACCCACCAGGAAAGTGCCAGCCCTGAAAGCTGTTGCTCGTCTTCATATACACTTGGCAGCCGATTCACAGGCAGAACAGCACTGGGGATCTGTGCTTCCCCACAAAAGGAACATCTCATCGTGTCTGTTCTCAGCAGAGCCTTTTTCCGAAACGGGAAACGTCCGGCTCCTTCTCCCACAAGGAAGGTGCCAGCCCTGAAAGCTGTTGCTGCTCTTCACCTTCCCCGTGCAGCCTATTCACAGGCACAACAGCACTGGGGATCTGTGCTTTCCCACAGACGAAACATCTCATCATGCCCGTTCTCGGCAGAGCCTTTTTCCGAGACAGCAAACGTCCTGCTCCTTCTTCCACAGGGAAGGTGCCAGCCCTGAAAGCTGTTGCTCATCTTCATATTCCCTTGGCAGCCCATTCACAGGCAAAAGAGCACTGGGGATCTGGGCTTTCCCACGGACGCAACATCTCATTTTGCCCATTCTCAGCAGAGAATTTTTCCGAAACGGAAAACATCCGGCTCCTTCTTCCACAGGGAAGGTGCCAGCCCTGAAAGCTGTTGCTCATCTTCACATTCCCTGGGCAGCCCATTCACAGGCAAAAGAGCACTGGCGATCTGGGCTTTCCCACTCTCGGAACATCTCACCGTGCCTGTTCTCAGCGCAGCCTGTTTCTGAAACGGGAAACGTCGGGCTCCTTCTCCCATAAGGAAGGTGCCAGCCCTGAAAGCTGTTGCTCATCTTCATATTCCCTTGGCAGCCCATTCACAGGCAAAAGAGCACTGGGGATCTGGGCTTTCCCACGGACGCAACATCTCATTTTGCCCATTCTCAGCAGAGAATTTTTCCGAAACGGAAAACATCCGGCTCCTTCTCCCATAAGGAAGGTGCCAGCCCTGAAAGCTGTTGCTGCTCTTCACCTTCCCCGTGCAGCCTATTCAAAGGCACAACAGCACTGGGGATCTGGGCTTTCCCACAGACACGGAACATCCCATCGAACCCGTTCTCGGCAGAGCCTTTTTCCAAAACGGGAAACGTGCTGCTCCTTCTCCCACCAGGAAGGTGCCAGCCCTGAAAGCTGTTGCTGCTCTTCACCTTCCTCGTGCAGCCTGTTCACAGGCACGACAGCACTGGGCATCTGGGCTTTCCCACAGGCCGAATATCTCATTGTGCCCATTCTCGGCAGAACCTTTTTCCGAAATGGGAAACGTCCGGCTCCTTCTCCCACAGGGAAGCTGCCAGCCCTGAAACCTGTTGCTGCTCTTCATATACCCTTGGCAGCCGATTCACAGGCACAAGAGCACTGGGGATCTGGGCTTTCCCACAGAAAAAACATCTCCTCGTGCCCGTTCTCAGCAGAGCCTTTTTTCGAAATGGGAAACGTAGGGCTCCTTCGCCCACAAGGGAGAGGCCAGCCCTTGAAAGCTGTTGCTGCTCTTCACCTTCCCCGTGCAGCCTATTCACAGGCACAACAGCACTGGGGATCTGGGCTTTCCCACGGACGCAACATCTCATTTTGCCCATTCTCGGCAGAGAATTTTTCCAAAACGGAAAACATCCGGCTCCTTCTCCCGTAAGGAAGGGGCCAGCCCTGAAAGCTGTTGCTCATCTTCATATTCCCTTGGCAGCCCATTCACAGGCAAAAGAGCACTGGGGATCTGTGCTTTCCCACGGACGCAACATCTCATTTTGCCCATTCTCAGCAGAGAATTTTTCCGAAACGGAAAACATCCGGCTCTTTATCCCATAAGAAGGTGCCAGCCCTGAAAGCTGTTGCTCATCTTCATATTCCCTTGGCAGCCCATTCACAGGCAAAAGAGCACTGGCGATCTGGGCTTTCCCACTCTCGGAACACCTCATCGTGCCTGTTCTCGGCGCATCCTTTTTCTGAAACGGGAAACGTCGGGCTCCTTCTCCCACCAGGAAGGTGTCAGCCCTGAAAGCTGTTGCTGCTCTTCACCTTCCCTTTGAAGCCTATTCATAGGCACAAGAGCACTGGGGATCTGGGCTTTCCCAGACATGGAACATCCCATCGAACCCGTTCTCGGCAGAGCCTTTTTCCGAAACGGGAAACGTGCTGCTCCTTCTCCCACAAGGAAGGTGCCAGCCCTGAAAGCTGTTGCTGCTCTTCACCTTCCCCGTGCAGCCTATTCACAGGCACAACAGCACTGGGGATCTGGGCTTTCCCAAAGGGGGAACATCTCATCGTGCCCGTTTTCTTCAGAACCTTTTTCCGAAACCGGAAACGTCGGGCTCCTTCTCCCACCAGGAAGGTGCCAGACCTGAAAGCTGTTGCTGCTCTTCACCTTCCTTTGGAAGCCTATTCACAGGCACAACAGCACTGGGGATCTGGGCTTTCCCAGACACGGAACATCCCATCGAACCCGTTCTCGGCAGAGCCTTTTTCCAAAACGGGAAACGTGCTGCTCCTTCTCCCACAAGGAAGGTGCCAGCCCTGAAAGCTGTTGCTGCTCTTCACCTTCCCCGTGCAGCCTATTCACAGGCACAACAGCACTGGGGATCTGGGCTTTCCCAAAGGGGGAACATCTCATCGTGCCCGTTTTCTTCAGAACCTTTTTCCGAAACCGGAAACGTCGGGCTCCTTCTCCCACCAGGAAGGTGCCAGACCTGAAAGCTGTTGCTGCTCTTCACCTTCCTTTGGAAGCCTATTCACAGGCACAACAGCACTGGGGATCTGGGCTTTCCCAGGCAGGGAACAACTCACCGTGCCCGTTCTCGGAGGAGCATTTTTCCAAAAAATGAACCTTGGGGTCCTTCTCCCATAGGGAAGGTGCCAGCCCTGAAAGCTGTTGCTGCTCTTCACCTTCCCCATGCAGCCTATTCACAGGCACAACAGCACTGGGGATCTGGGCTTTCCCACAGACGCAACATCTCATCGTGCCAGTTCTCAGCAGAGCATTTTTCTAAAATGGGAAATGTTGGGTTCCTTCTCCCACAAGGAAGGTGCCAGCCCTGAAAGCTCTTGCTGCTCTTCACCTTCCCCGTGCAGCCTATTCACAGGCACAACAGCACTGGGGATCTGGGCTTTCCCAGACACGGAACATCTCATCATGCCCGTTTTCGGCAGAGCCTTTTTCCGAAACGGTAAATGTCCTGCTCCTTCACCCACCAGGAAAGTGCCAGCCCTGAAAGCTGTTGCTCGTCTTCATATACACTTGGCAGCCGATTCACAGGCAGAACAGCACTGGGGATCTGTGCTTCCCCACAAAAGGAACATCTCATCGTGTCTGTTCTCAGCAGAGCCTTTTTCCGAAACGGGAAACGTCCGGCTCCTTCTCCCACAAGGAAGGTGCCAGCCCTGAAAGCTGTTGCTGCTCTTCACCTTCCCCGTGCAGCCTATTCACAGGCACAACAGCACTGGGGATCTGTGCTTTCCCACAGACGAAACATCTCATCATGCCCGTTCTCGGCAGAGCCTTTTTCCGAGACAGCAAACGTCCTGCTCCTTCTTCCACAGGGAAGGTGCCAGCCCTGAAAGCTGTTGCTCATCTTCATATTCCCTTGGCAGCCCATTCACAGGCAAAAGAGCACTGGGGATCTGGGCTTTCCCACGGACGCAACATCTCATTTTGCCCATTCTCAGCAGAGAATTTTTCCGAAACGGAAAACATCCGGCTCCTTCTTCCACAGGGAAGGTGCCAGCCCTGAAAGCTGTTGCTCATCTTCACATTCCCTGGGCAGCCCATTCACAGGCAAAAGAGCACTGGGGATCTGGGCTTTCCCACTCTCGGAACATCTCACCGTGCCTGTTCTCAGCGCAGCCTGTTTCTGAAACGGGAAACGTCGGGCTCCTTCTCCCATAAGGAAGGTGCCAGCCCTGAAAGCTGTTGCTCATCTTCATATTCCCTTGGCAGCCCATTCACAGGCAAAAGAGCACTGGGGATCTGGGCTTTCCCACGGACGCAACATCTCATTTTGCCCATTCTCAGCAGAGAATTTTTCCGAAACGGAAAACATCCGGCTCCTTCTCCCATAAGGAAGGTGCCAGCCCTGAAAGCTGTTGCTGCTCTTCACCTTCCCCGTGCAGCCTATTCACAGGCACAACAGCACTGGGGATCTGGGCTTTCCCACAGACACGGAACATCCCATCGAACCCGTTCTCGGCAGAGCCTTTTTCCAAAACGGGAAACGTGCTGCTCCTTCTCCCACCAGGAAGGTGCCAGCCCTGAAAGCTGTTGCTGCTCTTCACCTTCCCCGTGCAGCCTGTTCACAGGCACGACAGCACTGGGGATCTGGGCTTTCCCACAGGCCGAATATCTCATTGTGCCCATTCTCGGCAGAACCTTTTTCCGAAATGGGAAACGTCCGGCTCCTTCTCCCACAGGGAAGCTGCCAGCCCTGAAACCTGTTGCTGCTCTTCATATACCCTTGGCAGCCGATTCACAGGCACAAGAGCACTGGGGATCTGGGCTTTCCCACAGAAAAAACATCTCCTCGTGCCCGTTCTCAGCAGAGCCTTTTTTCGAAATGGGAAACGTAGGGCTCCTTCGCCCACAAGGGAGAGGCCAGCCCTTGAAAGCTGTTGCTGCTCTTCACCTTCCCCGTGCAGCCTATTCACAGGCACAACAGCACTGGGGATCTGGGCTTTCCCACGGACGCAACATCTCATTTTGCCCATTCTCGGCAGAGAATTTTTCCGAAACGGAAAACATCCGGCTCCTTCTCCCGTAAGGAAGGGGCCAGCCCTGAAAGCTGTTGCTCATCTTCATATTCCCTTGGCAGCCCATTCACAGGCAAAAGAGCATTGGCGATCTGGGCTTTCCCACTCTCGGAACATCTCATCGTGCCTGTTCTCGGCGCATCCTTTTTCTGAAACGGGAAACGTCGGGCTCCTTCTCCCACCAGGAAGGTGTCAGCCCTGAAAGCTGTTGCTGCTCTTCACCTTCCCTTTGAAGCCTATTCATAGGCACAAGAGCACTGGGGATCTGGGCTTTCCCAGACACGGAACATCCCATCGAACCCGTTCTCGGCAGAGCCTTTTTCCGAAACAGGAAACGTGCTGCTCCTTCTCCCACCAGGAAGGTGCCAGCCCTGAAAGCTGTTGCTGCTCTTCACCTTCCCCGTGCAGCCTATTCACAGGCACAACAGCAGTGGGGATCTGGGCTTTCCCAAAGGGGGAACATCTCATCGTGCCCGTTTTCTTCAGAACCTTTTTCCGAAACCGGAAACGTCGGGCTCCTTCTCCCACCAGGAAGGTGCCAGACCTGAAAGCTGTTGCTGCTCTTCACCTTCCTTTGGAAGCCTATTCACAGGCACAACAGCAGTGGGGATCTGGGCTTTCCCAGACACGGAACATCCCATCGAACCCGTTCTCGGCAGAGCCTTTTTCCAAAACGGGAAACGTGCTGCTCCTTCTCCCACAAGGAAGGTGCCAGCCCTGAAAGAGATTGCTGCTCTTCACCTTCCCCGTGCAGCCCATTCACAGGCACAAGAGCACTGGGGATCTGTGCTTTCCCACAGATGCAACATCTCATCGTACCCATTCTCGGCAGAGCTTTTTTCCGAAAAACCAAACGTCCGGCTCCTTCTCCCACAGGGAAGGTGCCAGCCCTGAAAGCTGTTGCTGCTCTTCATATACGCTTGGCAGCCTGTTCACAGGCACAAGAGCACTGGGCATGTGGGCTTTCCCACAAAAGGAACATCTCATCGTGCCCGTTCTCAGCAGAGCCTTTTTTCGAAACAGGAAACGTCCGGCTCCTTCTCCCACAAGGAAGGGGCCAGCCCTGAAAGCTGTTGCTCATCTTCATATTCCCTTGGCAGCCCATTCACAGGCACAACAGCACTGGGGATCTGGGCTTTCCCACAGGCGGAACATCTCATCGTGCCCGTTTTCGGCAGAGCATTTTTCCGAAAAAAGAACCTTGGGGTCCTTCTCCCACAGGGAAGGTGCCAGCCCTGAAAGCTGTTGCTCATCTTCATATTCCCTTGGCAGCCCATTCACAGGCACAACAGCACTGGGGATCTGGGCTTTCCCACAGACACGGAACATCCCATCGAACCCGTTCTCGGCAGAGCCTTTTTCTAAAATGGGAAATGTTGGGTTCCTTCTCCCACAAGGAAGGTGCCAGCCCTGAAAGCTGTTGCTGCTCTTCACCTTCCTCGTGCAGCCTGTTCACAGGCACGACAGCACTGGGCATCTGGGCTTTCCCACAGGCCGAACATCTCATCGTGCCCATTCTCGGCAGAACCTTTTTCCGAAATGGGAAACGTCCGGCTCCTTCTCCCACAGGGAAGGTGCCAGCCCTGAAAGCTGTTGCTGCTCTTCATATACCCTTGGCAGCCGATTCACAGGCACAAGAGCACTGGGGATGTGGCCTTTCCCACAGAAAAAACATCTCCTCGTGCCCGTTCTGAGCAGAGCCTTTTTTCGAAATGGGAAACGTAGGGCTCCTTCGCCCACTAGGGAGAGGCCAGCCCTTGAAAGCTGTTGCTGCTCTTCACCTTCCCCGTGCAGCCTATTCACAGGCACAACAGCACTGGGGATCTGTGCTTTCCCACGGACGCAACATCTCATTTTGCCCATTCTCAGCAGAGAATTTTTCCGAAACGGAAAACATCCGGCTCTTTATCCCATAAGAAGGTGCCAGCCCTGAAAGCTGTTGCTCATCTTCATATTCCCTTGGCAGCCCATTCACAGGCAAAAGAGCACTGGCGATCTGGGCTTTCCCACTCTCGGAACATCTCATCGTGCCTGTTCTCGGCGCATCCTTTTTCTGAAACGGGAAACGTCGGGCTCCTTCTCCCACCAGGAAGGTGTCAGCCCTGAAAGCTGTTGCTGCTCTTCACCTTCCTTTGAAGCCTATTCATAGGCACAAGAGCACTGGGGATCTGGGCTTTCCCAGACATGGAACATCCCATCGAAACCGTTCTCGGCAGAGCCTTTTTCCGAAACGGGAAACGTGCTGCTCCTTCTCCCACAAGGAAGGTGCCAGCCCTGAAAGCTGTTGCTGCTCTTCACCTTCCCCGTGCAGCCTATTCACAGGCACAACAGCACTGGGGATCTGGGCTTTCCCAAAGGGGGAACATCTCATCGTGCCCGTTTTCTTCAGAACCTTTTTCCGAAACCGGAAACGTCGGGCTCCTTCTCCCACCAGGAAGGTGCCAGACCTGAAAGCTGTTGCTGCTCTTCACCTTCCTTTGGAAGCCTATTCACAGGCACAACAGCACTGGGGATCTGGGCTTTCCCAGACACGGAACATCCCATCGAACCCGTTCTCGGCAGAGCCTTTTTCCAAAACGGGAAACGTGCTGCTCCTTCTCCCACAAGGAAGGGGCCAGCCCTGAAAGCTGTTGCTGCTCTTCACCTTCCCCGTGCAGCCTATTCACAGGCACAACAGCACTGGGGATCTGGGCTTTCCCAAAGGGGGAACATCTCATCGTGCCCGTTTTCTTCAGAACCTTTTTCCGAAACCGGAAACGTCGGGCTCCTTCTCCCACCAGGAAGGTGCCAGACCTGAAAGCTGTTGCTGCTCTTCACCTTCCTTTGGAAGCCTATTCACAGGCACAACAGCACTGGGGATCTGGGCTTTCCCAGGCAGGGAACAACTCACCGTGCCCGTTCTCGGAGGAGCATTTTTCCAAAAAATGAACCTTGGGGTCCTTCTCCCATAGGGAAGGTGCCAGCCCTGAAAGCTGTTGCTGCTCTTCACCTTCCCCATGCAGCCTATTCACAGGCACAACAGCACTGGGGATCTGGGCTTTCCCACAGACGCAACATCTCATCGTGCCAGTTCTCAGCAGAGCATTTTTCTAAAATGGGAAATGTTGGGTTCCTTCTCCCACAAGGAAGGTGCCAGCCCTGAAAGCTCTTGCTGCTCTTCACCTTCCCCGTGCAGCCTATTCACAGGCACAACAGCACTGGGGATCTGGGCTTTCCCAGACACGGAACATCTCATCATGCCCGTTTTCGGCAGAGCCTTTTTCCGAAACGGTAAATGTCCTGCTCCTTCACCCACCAGGAAAGTGCCAGCCCTGAAAGCTGTTGCTCGTCTTCATATACACTTGGCAGCCGATTCACAGGCAGAACAGCACTGGGGATCTGTGCTTCCCCACTAAAGGAACATCTCATCGTGTCTGTTCTCAGCAGAGCCTTTTTCTGAAACGGGAAACGTCCGGCTCCTTCTCCCACAAGGAAGGTGCCAGCCCTGAAAGCTGTTGCTGCTCTTCACCTTCCCCGTGCAGCCTATTCACAGGCACAACAGCACTGGGGATCTGTGCTTTCCCACAGACGAAACATCTCATCATGCCCGTTCTCGGCAGAGCCTTTTTCCGAGACAGCAAACGTCCTGCTCCTTCTTCCACAGGGAAGGTGCCAGCCCTGAAAGCTGTTGCTCATCTTCATATTCCCTTGGCAGCCCATTCACAGGCAAAAGAGCACTGGGGATCTGGGCTTTCCCACGGACGCAACATCTCATTTTGCCCATTCTCAGCAGAGAATTTTTCCGAAACGGAAAACATCCGGCTCCTTCTCCCATAAGGAAGGTGCCAGCCCTGAAAGCTGTTGCTGCTCTTCACCTTCCCCGTGCAGCCTATTCACAGGCACAACAGCACTGGGGATCTGGGCTTTCCCACAGACACGGAACATCCCATCGAACCCGTTCTCGGCAGAGCCTTTTTCCAAAACGGGAAACGTGCTGCTCCTTCTCAGACCAGGAAGGTGCCAGCCCTGAAAGCTGTTGCTGCTCTTCACCTTCCCCGTGCAGCCTGTTCACAGGCACGACAGCACTGGGGATCTGGGCTTTCCCACAGGCCGAATATCTCATTGTGCCCATTCTCGGCAGAACCTTTTTCCGAAATGGGAAACGTCCGGCTCCTTCTCCCACAGGGAAGGTGCCAGCCCTGAAAGCTGTTGCTGCTCTTCATATACCCTTGGCAGCCGATTCACAGGCACAAGAGCACTGGGGATCTGGGCTTTCCCACAGAAAAAACATCTCCTCGTGCCCGTTCTCAGCAGAGCCTTTTTTCGAAATGGGAAACGTAGGGCTCCTTCGCCCACAAGGGAGAGGCCAGCCCTTGAAAGCTGTTGCTGCTCTTCACCTTCCCCGTGCAGCCTATTCACAGGCACAACAGCACTGGGGATCTGGGCTTTCCCACGGACGCAACATCTCATTTTGCCCATTCTCGGCAGAGAATTTTTCCGAAACGGAAAACATCCGGCTCCTTCTCCCGTAAGGAAGGGGCCAGCCCTGAAAGCTGTTGCTCATCTTCATATTCCCTTGGCAGCCGATTCACAGGCACAAGAGCACTGGCGATCTGGGCTTTCCCACTCTCGGAACATCTCATCGTGCCTGTTCTCGGCGCATCCTTTTTCTGAAACGGGAAACGTCGGGCTCCTTCTCCCACCAGGAAGGTGTCAGCCCTGAAAGCTGTTGCTGCTCTTCACCTTCCCTTTGAAGCCTATTCATAGGCACAAGAGCACTGGGGATCTGGGCTTTCCCAGACACGGAACATCCCATCGAACCCGTTCTCGGCAGAGCCTTTTTCCGAAACGGGAAACGTGCTGCTCCTTCTCCCACAAGGAAGGTGCCAGCCCTGAAAGCTGTTGCTGCTCTTCACCTTCCCCGTGCAGCCTATTCACAGGCACAACAGCACTGGGGATCTGGGCTTTCCCAAAGGGGGAACATCTCATCGTGCCCGTTTTCTTCAGAACCTTTTTCCGAAACCGGAAACGTCGGGCTCCTTCTCCCACCAGGAAGGTGCCAGACCTGAAAGCTGTTGCTGCTCTTCACCTTCCTTTGGAAGCCTATTCACAGGCACAACAGCACTGGGGATCTGGGCTTTCCCAGACACGGAACATCCCATCGAACCCGTTCTCGGCAGAGCCTTTTTCCAAAACGGGAAACGTGCTGCTCCTTCTCCCACAAGGAAGGTGCCAGCCCTGAAAGAGATTGCTGCTCTTCACCTTCCCCGTGCAGCCCATTCACAGGCACAAGAGCACTGGGGATCTGTGCTTTCCCACAGATGCAACATCTCATCGTACCCATTCTCGGCAGAGCTTTTTTCCGAAAAACCAAACGTCCGGCTCCTTCTCCCACAGGGAAGGTGCCAGCCCTGAAAGCTGTTGCTGCTCTTCATATACGCTTGGCAGCCTGTTCACAGGCACAAGAGCACTGGGCATGTGGGCTTTCCCACAAAAGGAACATCTCATCGTGCCCGTTCTCAGCAGAGCCTTTTTTCGAAACAGGAAACGTCCGGCTCCTTCTCCCACAAGGAAGGGGCCAGCCCTGAAAGAGATTGCTGCTCTTCACCTTCCCCGTGCAGCCTATTCACAGGCACAACAGCACTGGGGATCTGTGCTTTCCCACAGACGAAACATCTCATCGTGCCCATTCTCGGCAGAGCCTTTTTCCGAGACAGCAAACGTCCTGCTCCTTCTTCCACAGGGAAGGTGCCAGCCCTGAAAGCTGTTGCTCATCTTCATATTCCCTTGGCAGCCCATTCACAGGCAAAAGAGCACTGGGGATCTGGGCTTTCCCACGGACGCAACATCTCATTTTGCCCATTCTCAGCAGAGAATTTTTCCGAAACGGAAAACATCCAGCTCCTTCTCCCATAAGGAAGGTGCCAGCCCTGAAAGCTGTTGCTGCTCTTCACCTTCCCCGTGCAGCCTATTCACAGGCACAACAGCACTGGGGATCTGGGCTTTCCCACGGACGCAACATCTCATTTTGCCCATTCTCGGCAGAGAATTTTTCCGAAACGGAAAACATCCGGCTCCTTCTCCCGTAAGGAAGGTGCCAGCCCTGAAAGCTGTTGCTCATCTTCATATTCCCTTGGCAGCCCATTCACAGGCAAAAGAGCATTGGCGATCTGGGCTTTCCCACTCTCGGAACATCTCATCGTGCCTGTTCTCGGCGCATCCTTTTTCTGAAACGGGAAACGTCGGGCTCCTTCTCCCACCAGGAAGGTGTCAGCCCTGAAAGCTGTTGCTGCTCTTCACCTTCCCTTTGAAGCCTATTCATAGGCACAAGAGCACTGGGGATCTGGGCTTTCCCAGACACGGAACATCCCATCGAACCCGTTCTCGGCAGAGCCTTTTTCCGAAACGGGAAACGTGCTGCTCCTTCTCCCACAAGGAAGGTGCCAGCCCTGAAAGCTGTTGCTGCTCTTCACCTTCCCCGTGCAGCCTATTCACAGGCACAACAGCACTGGGGATCTGGGCTTTCCCAAAGGGGGAACATCTCATCGTGCCCGTTTTCTTCAGAACCTTTTTCCGAAACCGGAAACGTCGGGCTCCTTCTCCCACCAGGAAGGTGCCAGACCTGAAAGCTGTTGCTGCTCTTCACCTTCCTTTGGAAGCCTATTCACAGGCACAACAGCACTGGGGATCTGGGCTTTCCCAGACACGGAACATCCCATCGAACCCGTTCTCGGCAGAGCCTTTTTCCAAAACGGGAAACGTGCTGCTCCTTCTCCGACAAGGAAGGTGCCAGCCCTGAAAGAGATTGCTGCTCTTCACCTTCCCCGTGCAGCCCATTCACAGGCACAAGAGCACTGGGGATCTGTGCTTTCCCACAGATGCAACATCTCATCGTACCCATTCTCGGCAGAGCTTTTTTCCGAAAAACCAAACGTCCGGCTCCTTCTCCCACAGGGAAGGTGCCAGCCCTGAAAGCTGTTGCTGCTCTTCATATACGCTTGGCAGCCTGTTCACAGGCACAAGAGCACTGGGCATGTGGGCTTTCCCACAAAAGGAACATCTCATCGTGCCTGTTCTCAGCAGAGCCTTTTTTCGAAACAGGAAACGTCCGGCTCCTTCTCCCACAAGGAAGGGGCCAGCCCTGAAAGAGATTGCTGCTCTTCACCTTCCCCGTGCAGCCTATTCACAGGCACAACAGCACTGGGGATCTGTGCTTTCCCACAGACGAAACATCTCATCGTGCCCGTTCTCGGCAGAGCCTTTTTCCGAGACAGCAAACGTCCTGCTCCTTCTTCCACAGGGAAGGTGCCAGCCCTGAAAGCTGTTGCTCATCTTCATATTCCCTTGGCAGCCCATTCACAGGCAAAAGAGCACTGGGGATCTGGGCTTTCCCACGGACGCAACATCTCATTTTGCCCATTCTCAGCAGAGAATTTTTCCGAAACGGAAAACATCCGGCTCCTTCTCCCATAAGGAAGGTGCCAGCCCTGAAAGCTGTTGCTGCTCTTCACCTTCCCCGTGCAGCCTATTCACAGGCACAACAGCACTGGGGATCTGGGCTTTCCCACAGACACGGAACATCCCATCGAACCCGTTCTCGGCAGAGCCTTTTTCCAAAACGGGAAACGTGCTGCTCCTTCTCCCACCAGGAAGGTGCCAGCCCTGAAAGCTGTTGCTGCTCTTCACCTTCCCCGTGCAGCCTGTTCACAGGCACGACAGCACTGGGGATCTGGGCTTTCCCACAGGCCGAATATCTCATTGTGCCCATTCTCGGCAGAACCTTTTTCCGAAATGGGAAACGTCCGGCTCCTTCTCCCACAGGGAAGGTGCCAGCCCTGAAAGCTGTTGCTGCTCTTCATATACCCTTGGCAGCCGATTCACAGGCACAAGAGCACTGGGGATCTCGGCTTTCCCACAGAAAAAACATCTCCTCGTGCCCGTTCTCAGCAGAGCCTTTTTTCGAATTGGGAAACGTAGGGCTCCTTCGCCCACAAGGGAGAGGCCAGCCCTTGAAAGCTGTTGCTGCTCTTCACCTTCCCCGTGCAGCCTATTCACAGGCACAACAGCACTGGGGATCTGGGCTTTCCCACGGACGCAACATCTCATTTTGCCCATTCTCGGCAGAGAATTTTTCCGAAACGGAAAACATCCGGCTCCTTCTCCCGTAAGGAAGGTGCCAGCCCTGAAAGCTGTTGCTCATGTTCATATTCCCTTGGCAGCCCATTCACAGGCAAAAGAGCACTGGCGATCTGGGCTTTCCCACTCTCGGAACATCTCATCGTGCCTGTTCTCGGCGCATCCTTTTTCTGAAACGGGAAACGTCGGGCTCCTTCTCCCACCAGGAAGGTGTCAGCCCTGAAAGCTGTTTCTGCTCTTCACCTTCCCTTTGAAGCCTATTCATAGGCACAAGAGCACTGGGGATCTGGGCTTTCCCAGACACGGAACATCCCATCAAACCCGTTCTCGGCAGAGCCTTTTTCCGAAACGGGAAACGTGCTGCTCCTTCTCCCACAAGGAAGGTGCCAGCCCTGAAAGCTGTTGCTGCTCTTCACCTTCCCCGTGCAGCCTATTCACAGGCACAACAGCAGTGGGGATCTGGGCTTTCCCAAAGGGGGAACATCTCATCGTGCCCGTTTTCTTCAGAACCTTTTTCCGAAACCGGAAACGTCGGGCTCCTTCTCCCACCAGGAAGGTGCCAGACCTGAAAGCTGTTGCTGCTCTTCACCTTCCTTTGGAAGCCTATTCACAGGCACAACAGCAGTGGGGATCTGGGCTTTCCCAGACACGGAACATCCCATCGAACCCGTTCTCGGCAGAGCCTTTTTCCAAAACGGGAAACGTGCTGCTCCTTCTCCCACAAGGAAGGTGCCAGCCCTGAAAGAGATTGCTGCTCTTCACCTTCCCCGTGCAGCCCATTCACAGGCACAAGAGCACTGGGGATCTGTGCTTTCCCACAGATGCAACATCTCATCGTACCCATTCTCGGCAGAGCTTTTTTCCGAAAAACCAAACGTCCGGCTCCTTCTCCCACAGGGAAGGTGCCAGCCCTGAAAGCTGTTGCTGCTCTTCATATACGCTTGGCAGCCTGTTCACAGGCACAAGAGCACTGGGCATGTGGGCTTTCCCACAAAAGGAACATCTCATCGTGCCCGTTCTCAGCAGAGCCTTTTTTCGAAACAGGAAACGTCCGGCTCCTTCTCCCACAAGGTAGGGGCCAGCCCTGAAAGCTGTTGCTCATCTTCATATTCCCTAGGCAGCCCATTCACAGGCACAACAGCACTGGGGATCTGGGCTTTCCCACAGGCGGAACATCTCATCGTGCCCGTTCTCGGCAGAGCATTTTTCCGAAAAAAGAACCTTGGGGTCCTTCTCCCACAGGGAAGGTGCCAGCCCTGAAAGCTGTTGCTCATCTTCATATTCCCTTGGCAGCCCATTCACAGGCAAAAGAGCACTGGGGATCTGGGCTTTCCCACAGACACGGAACATCCCATCGAACCCGTTCTCGGCAGAGCCTTTTTCTAAAATGGGAAATGTTGGGTTCCTTCTCCCACAAGGAAGGTGCCAGCCCTGAAAGCTGTTGCTGCTCTTCACCTTCCTCGTGCAGCCTGTTCACAGGCACGACAGCACTGGGCATCTGGGCTTTCCCACAGGCCGAACATCTCATCGTGCCCATTCTCGGCAGAACCTTTTTCCGAAATGGGAAACGTCCGGCTCCTTCTTCCACAGGGAAGGTGCCAGCCCTGAAAGCTGTTGCTGCTCTTCATATACCCTTGGCAGCCCATTCACAGGCAGAAGAGCACTGGGGATTTGGGCTTTCCCACAGAAAAAACATCTCCTCGTGCCCGTTCTGAGCAGAGCCTTTTTTCGAAATGGGAAACGTAGGGCTCCTTCGCCCACTAGGGAGAGGCCAGCCCTTGAAAGCTGTTGCTGCTCTTCACCTTCCCCGTGCAGCCTATTCACAGGCACAAGAGCACTGGGGATCTGTGCTTTCCCACGGACGCAACATCTCATTTTGCCCATTCTCGGCAGAGAATTATTCCGAAACGGAAAACATCCGGCTCTTTATCCCATAAGGAAGGTGCCAGCCCTGAAAGCTGTTGCTCATCTTCATATTCCCTTGGCAGCCCATTCACAGGCAAAAGAGCACTGGGGATCTGGGCTTTCCCACTCTCGGAACATCTCATCGTGCCTGTTCTCGGCGCATCCTTTTTCTGAAACGGGAAACGTCGGGCTCCTTCTCCCACCAGGAAGGTGTCAGCCCTGAAAGCTGTTGCTGCTCTTCACCTTCCCCGTGCAGCCTATTCACAGGCACAACAGCACTGGGGATCTGGGCTTTCCCAAAGGGGGAACATCTCATCGTGCCTGTTTTCTTCAGAACCTTTTTCCGAAACCGGAAACGTCGGGCTCCTTCTCCCACCAGGAAGGTGCCAGACCTGAAAGCTGTTGCTGCTCTTCACCTTCCTTTGGAAGCCTATTCACAGGCACAACAGCACTGGGGATCTGGGCTTTCCCAGACACGGAACATCCCATCGAACCCGTTCTCGGCAGAGCCTTTTTCCGAAACGGGAAACGTGCTGCTCCTTCTCCCACAAGGAAGGTGCCAGCCCTGAAAGCTGTTGCTGCTCTTCACCTTCCCCGTGCAGCCTATTCACAGGCACAACAGCACTGGGGATCTGGGCTTTCCCAAAGGGGGAACATCTCATCGTGCCCGTTTTCTTCAGAACCTTTTTCCGAAACCGGAAACGTCGGGCTCCTTCTCCCACCAGGAAGGTGCCAGACCTGAAAGCTGTTGCTGCTCTTCACCTTCCTTTGGAAGCCTATTCACAGGCACAACAGCACTGGGGATCTGGGCTTTCCCAGGCAGGGAACAACTCACCGTGCCCGTTCTCGGAGGAGCATTTTTCCAAAAAATGAACCTTGGGGTCCTTCTCCCATAGGGAAGGTGCGAGCCCTGAAAGCTGTTGCTGCTCTTCACCTTCCCCATGCAGCCTATTCACAGGCACAACAGCACTGGGGATCTGGGCTTTCCCAGACACGGAACATCCCATCGAACCCGTTCTCGGCAGAGCCTTTTTCCAAAACGGGAAACGTGCTGCTCCTTCTCCGACAAGGAAGGTGCCAGCCCTGAAAGAGATTGCTGCTCTTCACCTTCCCCGTGCAGCCCATTCACAGGCACAAGAGCACTGGGGATCTGTGCTTTCCCACAGATGCAACATCTCATCGTACCCATTCTCGGCAGAGCTTTTTTCCGAAAAACCAAACGTCCGGCTCCTTCTCCCACAGGGAAGGTGCCAGCCCTGAAAGCTGTTGCTGCTCTTCATATACGCTTGGCAGCCTGTTCACAGGCACAAGAGCACTGGGCATGTGGGCTTTCCCACAAAAGGAACATCTCATCGTGCCTGTTCTCAGCAGAGCCTTTTTTCGAAACAGGAAACGTCCGGCTCCTTCTCCCACAAGGAAGGGGCCAGCCCTGAAAGAGATTGCTGCTCTTCACCTTCCCCGTGCAGCCTATTCACAGGCACAACAGCACTGGGGATCTGTGCTTTCCCACAGACGAAACATCTCATCGTGCCCGTTCTCGGCAGAGCCTTTTTCCGAGACAGCAAACGTCCTGCTCCTTCTTCCACAGGGAAGGTGCCAGCCCTGAAAGCTGTTGCTCATCTTCATATTCCCTTGGCAGCCCATTCACAGGCAAAAGAGCACTGGGGATCTGGGCTTTCCCACGGACGCAACATCTCATTTTGCCCATTCTCAGCAGAGAATTTTTCCGAAACGGAAAACATCCGGCTCCTTCTCCCATAAGGAAGGTGCCAGCCCTGAAAGCTGTTGCTGCTCTTCACCTTCCCCGTGCAGCCTATTCACAGGCACAACAGCACTGGGGATCTGGGCTTTCCCACAGACACGGAACATCCCATCGAACCCGTTCTCGGCAGAGCCTTTTTCCAAAACGGGAAACGTGCTGCTCCTTCTCCCACCAGGAAGGTGCCAGCCCTGAAAGCTGTTGCTGCTCTTCACCTTCCCCGTGCAGCCTGTTCACAGGCACGACAGCACTGGGGATCTGGGCTTTCCCACAGGCCGAATATCTCATTGTGCCCATTCTCGGCAGAACCTTTTTCCGAAATGGGAAACGTCCGGCTCCTTCTCCCACAGGGAAGGTGCCAGCCCTGAAAGCTGTTGCTGCTCTTCATATACCCTTGGCAGCCGATTCACAGGCACAAGAGCACTGGGGATCTCGGCTTTCCCACAGAAAAAACATCTCCTCGTGCCCGTTCTCAGCAGAGCCTTTTTTCGAATTGGGAAACGTAGGGCTCCTTCGCCCACAAGGGAGAGGCCAGCCCTTGAAAGCTGTTGCTGCTCTTCACCTTCCCCGTGCAGCCTATTCACAGGCACAACAGCACTGGGGATCTGGGCTTTCCCACGGACGCAACATCTCATTTTGCCCATTCTCGGCAGAGAATTTTTCCGAAACGGAAAACATCCGGCTCCTTCTCCCGTAAGGAAGGTGCCAGCCCTGAAAGCTGTTGCTCATGTTCATATTCCCTTGGCAGCCCATTCACAGGCAAAAGAGCACTGGCGATCTGGGCTTTCCCACTCTCGGAACATCTCATCGTGCCTGTTCTCGGCGCATCCTTTTTCTGAAACGGGAAACGTCGGGCTCCTTCTCCCACCAGGAAGGTGTCAGCCCTGAAAGCTGTTTCTGCTCTTCACCTTCCCTTTGAAGCCTATTCATAGGCACAAGAGCACTGGGGATCTGGGCTTTCCCAGACACGGAACATCCCATCAAACCCGTTCTCGGCAGAGCCTTTTTCCGAAACGGGAAACGTGCTGCTCCTTCTCCCACAAGGAAGGTGCCAGCCCTGAAAGCTGTTGCTGCTCTTCACCTTCCCCGTGCAGCCTATTCACAGGCACAACAGCAGTGGGGATCTGGGCTTTCCCAAAGGGGGAACATCTCATCGTGCCCGTTTTCTTCAGAACCTTTTTCCGAAACCGGAAACGTCGGGCTCCTTCTCCCACCAGGAAGGTGCCAGACCTGAAAGCTGTTGCTGCTCTTCACCTTCCTTTGGAAGCCTATTCACAGGCACAACAGCAGTGGGGATCTGGGCTTTCCCAGACACGGAACATCCCATCGAACCCGTTCTCGGCAGAGCCTTTTTCCAAAACGGGAAACGTGCTGCTCCTTCTCCCACAAGGAAGGTGCCAGCCCTGAAAGAGATTGCTGCTCTTCACCTTCCCCGTGCAGCCCATTCACAGGCACAAGAGCACTGGGGATCTGTGCTTTCCCACAGATGCAACATCTCATCGTACCCATTCTCGGCAGAGCTTTTTTCCGAAAAACCAAACGTCCGGCTCCTTCTCCCACAGGGAAGGTGCCAGCCCTGAAAGCTGTTGCTGCTCTTCATATACGCTTGGCAGCCTGTTCACAGGCACAAGAGCACTGGGCATGTGGGCTTTCCCACAAAAGGAACATCTCATCGTGCCCGTTCTCAGCAGAGCCTTTTTTCGAAACAGGAAACGTCCGGCTCCTTCTCCCACAAGGTAGGGGCCAGCCCTGAAAGCTGTTGCTCATCTTCATATTCCCTAGGCAGCCCATTCACAGGCACAACAGCACTGGGGATCTGGGCTTTCCCACAGGCGGAACATCTCATCGTGCCCGTTCTCGGCAGAGCATTTTTCCGAAAAAAGAACCTTGGGGTCCTTCTCCCACAGGGAAGGTGCCAGCCCTGAAAGCTGTTGCTCATCTTCATATTCCCTTGGCAGCCCATTCACAGGCAAAAGAGCACTGGGGATCTGGGCTTTCCCACAGACACGGAACATCCCATCGAACCCGTTCTCGGCAGAGCCTTTTTCTAAAATGGGAAATGTTGGGTTCCTTCTCCCACAAGGAAGGTGCCAGCCCTGAAAGCTGTTGCTGCTCTTCACCTTCCTCGTGCAGCCTGTTCACAGGCACGACAGCACTGGGCATCTGGGCTTTCCCACAGGCCGAACATCTCATCGTGCCCATTCTCGGCAGAACCTTTTTCCGAAATGGGAAACGTCCGGCTCCTTCTTCCACAGGGAAGGTGCCAGCCCTGAAAGCTGTTGCTGCTCTTCATATACCCTTGGCAGCCCATTCACAGGCAGAAGAGCACTGGGGATTTGGGCTTTCCCACAGAAAAAACATCTCCTCGTGCCCGTTCTGAGCAGAGCCTTTTTTCGAAATGGGAAACGTAGGGCTCCTTCGCCCACTAGGGAGAGGCCAGCCCTTGAAAGCTGTTGCTGCTCTTCACCTTCCCCGTGCAGCCTATTCACAGGCACAAGAGCACTGGGGATCTGTGCTTTCCCACGGACGCAACATCTCATTTTGCCCATTCTCGGCAGAGAATTATTCCGAAACGGAAAACATCCGGCTCTTTATCCCATAAGGAAGGTGCCAGCCCTGAAAGCTGTTGCTCATCTTCATATTCCCTTGGCAGCCCATTCACAGGCAAAAGAGCACTGGGGATCTGGGCTTTCCCACTCTCGGAACATCTCATCGTGCCTGTTCTCGGCGCATCCTTTTTCTGAAACGGGAAACGTCGGGCTCCTTCTCCCACCAGGAAGGTGTCAGCCCTGAAAGCTGTTGCTGCTCTTCACCTTCCCCGTGCAGCCTATTCACAGGCACAACAGCACTGGGGATCTGGGCTTTCCCAAAGGGGGAACATCTCATCGTGCCTGTTTTCTTCAGAACCTTTTTCCGAAACCGGAAACGTCGGGCTCCTTCTCCCACCAGGAAGGTGCCAGACCTGAAAGCTGTTGCTGCTCTTCACCTTCCTTTGGAAGCCTATTCACAGGCACAACAGCACTGGGGATCTGGGCTTTCCCAGACACGGAACATCCCATCGAACCCGTTCTCGGCAGAGCCTTTTTCCGAAACGGGAAACGTGCTGCTCCTTCTCCCACAAGGAAGGTGCCAGCCCTGAAAGCTGTTGCTGCTCTTCACCTTCCCCGTGCAGCCTATTCACAGGCACAACAGCACTGGGGATCTGGGCTTTCCCAAAGGGGGAACATCTCATCGTGCCCGTTTTCTTCAGAACCTTTTTCCGAAACCGGAAACGTCGGGCTCCTTCTCCCACCAGGAAGGTGCCAGACCTGAAAGCTGTTGCTGCTCTTCACCTTCCTTTGGAAGCCTATTCACAGGCACAACAGCACTGGGGATCTGGGCTTTCCCAGGCAGGGAACAACTCACCGTGCCCGTTCTCGGAGGAGCATTTTTCCAAAAAATGAACCTTGGGGTCCTTCTCCCATAGGGAAGGTGCGAGCCCTGAAAGCTGTTGCTGCTCTTCACCTTCCCCATGCAGCCTATTCACAGGCACAACAGCACTGGGGATCTGGGCTTTCCCACAGACGCAACATCTCATCGTGCCAGTTCTCAGCAGAGCATTTTTCTAAAATGGGAAATGTTGGGTTCCTTCTCCCACAGGGAAGGTGCCAGCCCTGAAAGCTGTTGCTGCTCTTCACCTTCCCCGTGCAGCCTATTCACAGGCACAACAGCACTGGGGATCTGGGCTTTCCCAGACACGGAACATCTCATCATGCCCGTTTTCGGCAGAGCCTTTTTCCGAAACGGTAAATGTCCTGCTCCTTCACCCACCAGGAAAGTGCCAGCCCTGAAAGCTGTTGCTCGTCTTCATATACACTTGGCAGCCGATTCACAGGCAGAACAGCACTGGGGATCTGTGCTTCCCCACAAAAGGAACATCTCATCGTGTCTGTTCTCAGCAGAGCCTTTTTCCGAAACGGGAAACGTCCGGCTCCTTCTCCCACAGGGAAGGTGCCAGCCCTGAAAGCTGTTGCTGCTCTTCACCTTCCCCGTGCAGCCTATTCACAGGCACAACAGCACTGGGGATCTGTGCTTTCCCACAGACGAAACATCTCATCATGCCCGTTCTCGGCAGAGCCTTTTTCCGAGACAGCAAACGTCCTGCTCCTTCTTCCACAAGGAAGGTGCCAGCCCTGAAAGCTGTTGCTCATCTTCATATTCCCTTGGCAGCCCATTCACAGGCAACAGAGCACTGGGGATCTGGGCTTTCCCACTCTCGGAACATCTAACCGTGCCTGTTCTCGGCGCAGCCTGTTTCTGAAACGGGAAACGTCGGGCTCCTTCTCCCACTAGGAAGGTGTCAGCCCTGAAAGCTGTTGCTGCTCTTCACCTTCCCCGTGCAGCCTATTCACAGGCACAACAGCACTGGGGATCTGGGCTTTCCCAGACAGGGAACATCTCATCGAACCCGTTCTAGGCAGAGCCTTTTTCCAAAACGGGAAACGTCGGGCTGCTTCTCCCACAAGGAAGCTGCCAGCCCTGAAAGCTGTTGCTCATATTCATATTCCCTTGGCAGCCCATTCACAGGCAACAGAGCACTGGGGATCTGGGCTTTCCCATGGACGCAGCATCTCATTTTGCCCATTCTCAGCAGAGAATTTTTCCGAAACGGAAAACATCCGGCTCCTTCTCCCATAAGGAAGGTGCCAGCCCTGAAATCTGTTGCTCACCTTCACATTCCCTGGGCAGCCCATTCACAGGCAAAAGAGCACTGGGGATCTGGGCTTTCCCACTCTCGGAACATCTCACCGTGCCTGTTCTCGGCGCAGCCTGTTTCTGAAACGGGAAACGTCGGGCTCCTTCTCCCACCAGGAAGGTGTCAGCCCTGAAAGCTGTTGCTGCTCTTCACCTTCCCCGTGCAGCCTATTCACAGGCACGACAGCACTGGGGATCTGGGCTTTCCCACAGGCCTAATATCTCATTGTGCCTATTCTCGGCATTACCTTTTTCCGAAATGGGAAACGTCCGGCTCCTTCTCCCACAGGGAAGCTGCCAGCCCTGAAAGCTGTTGCTGCTCTTCATATACCCTTGGCAGCCGATTCACAGGCACAAGAGCACTGGGGATGTGGCCTTTCCCACAGAAAAAACATCTCCTCGTGCCCGTTCTGAGCAGAGCCTTTTTTCGAAATGGGAAACGTAGGGCTCCATCGCCCACAAGGGAGAGGCCAGCCCTTGAAAGCTGTTGCTGCTCTTCACCTTCCCCGTGCAGCCTATTCACAGGCACAAGAGCACTGGGGATCTGTGCTTTCCCACGGACGCAACATCTCATTTTGCCCATTCTCGGCAGAGAATTTTTCCGAAACGGAAAACATCCGGCTCCTTCTCCCACAAGGAAGGTGCCAGCCCTGAAAGCTGTTGCTCATCTTCATATTCCCTTGGCAGCCCATTCACAGGCAAAAGAGCACTGGCGATCTGGGCTTTCCCACTCTCGGAACATCTCATCGTGCCTGTTCTCGGCGCATCCTTTTTCTGAAACGGGAAACGTCGGGCTCCTTCTCCCACCAGGAAGGTGTCAGCCCTGAAAGCTGTTGCTGCTCTTCACCTTCCCCGTGCAGCCTATTCACAGGCACAACAGCACTGGGGATCTGGGCTTTCCCAAAGGGGGAACATCTCATCGTGCCCGTTTTCTTCAGAACCTTTTTCCGAAACCGGAAACGTCGGGCTCCTTCTCCCACCAGGAAGGTGTCAGCCCTGAAAGCTGTTGCTGCTCTTCACCTTCCTTTGGAAGCCTATTCACAGGCACAACAGCACTGGGGATCTGGGCTTTCCCAGACACGGAACATCCCATCGAACCCGTTCTCGGCAGAGCCTTTTTCCAAAACGGGAAACGTGCTGCTCCTTCTCCCACAAGGAAGGTGCCAGCCCTGAAAGCTGTTGCTGCTCTTCACCTTCCCCGTGCAGCCTATTCACAGGCACAACAGCACTGGGGATCTGGGCTTTCCCAAAGGGGGAACATCTCATCGTGCCCGTTTTCTTCAGAACCTTTTTCCGAAACCGGAAACGTCGGGCTCCTTCTCCCACCAGGAAGGTGCCAGACCTGAAAGCTGTTGCTGCTCTTCACCTTCCTTTGGAAGCCTATTCACAGGCACAACAGCACTGGGGATCTGGGCTTTCCCAGACAGGGAACAACTCACCGTGCCCGTTCTCGGAGGAGCATTTTTCCAAAAAATGAACCTTGGGGTCCTTCTCCCATAGGGAAGGTGCCAGCCCTGAAAGCTGTTGCTGCTCTTCACCTTCCCCATGCAGCCTATTCACAGGCACAACAGCACTGGGGATCTGGGCTTTCCCACAGACGCAACATCTCATCGTGCCAGTTCTCAGCAGAGCATTTTTCTAAAATGGGAAATATTGGGTTCCTTCTCCCACAAGGAAGGTGCCAGCCCTGAAAGCTCTTGCTGCTCTTCACCTTCCCCGTGCAGCCTATTCACAGGCACAACAGCACTGGGGATCTGGGCTTTCCCAGACACGGAACATCTCATCATGCCCGTTTTCGGCAGAGCCTTTTTCCGAAACGGTAAATGTCCTGCTCCTTCACCCACCAGGAAAGTGCCAGCCCTGAAAGCTGTTGCTCGTCTTCATATACACTTGGCAGCCGATTCACAGGCAGAACAGCACTGGGGATCTGTGCTTCCCCACAAAAGGAACATCTCATCGTGTCTGTTCTCAGCAGAGCCTTTTTCCGAAACGGGAAACGTCCGGCTCCTTCTCCCACAAGGAAGGTGCCAGCCCTGAAAGCTGTTGCTGCTCTTCACCTTCCCCGTGCAGCCTATTCACAGGCACAACAGCACTGGGGATCTGTGCTTTCCCACAGACGAAACATCTCATCATGCCCGTTCTCGGCAGAGCCTTTTTCCGAGACAGCAAACGTCCTGCTCCTTCTTCCACAAGGAAGGTGCCAGCCCTGAAAGCTGTTGCTCATCTTCATATTCCCTTGGCAGCCCATTCACAGGCAACAGAGCACTGGGGATCTGGGCTTTCCCACTCTCGGAACATCTAACCGTGCCTGTTCTCGGCGCAGCCTTTTTCTGAAACGGGAAACGTCGGGCTCCTTCTCCCACCAGGAAGGTGTCAGCCCTGAAAGCTGTTGCTGCTCTTCACCTTCCCTGTGCAGCCTATTCACAGGCACAACAGCACTGGGGATCTGGGCTTTCCCAGACAGGGAACATCTCATCGAACCCGTTCTAGGCAGAGCCTTTTTCCAAAACGGGAAACGTCGGGCTGCTTCTCCCACAAGGAAGCTGCCAGCCCTGAAAGCTGTTGCTCATATTCATATTCCCTTGGCAGCCCATTCACAGGCAACAGAGCACTGGGGATCTGGGCTTTCCCATGGACGCAGCATCTCATTTTGCCCATTCTCAGCAGAGAATTTTTCCGAAACGGAAAACATCCGGCTCCTTCTCCCATAAGGAAGGTGCCAGCCCTGAAAGCTGTTGCTCATCTTCACATTCCCTGGGCAGCCCATTCACAGGCAAAAGAGCACTGGGGATCTGGGCTTTCCCACTCTCGGAACATCTCACCGTGCCTGTTCTCGGCGCAGCCTGTTTCTGAAACGGGAAACGTCGGGCTCCTTCTCCCACAAGGAAGCTGCCAGCCCTGAAAGCTGTTGCTGCTCTTCACCTTCCCCGTGCAGCCTATTCACAGGCACGACAGCACTGGGGATCTGGGCTTTCCCACAGGCCTAATATCTCATTGTGCCTATTCTCGGCATTACCTTTTTCCGAAATGGGAAACGTCCGGCTCCTTCTCCCACAGGGAAGCTGCCAGCCCTGAAAGCTGTTGCTGCTCTTCATATACCCTTGGCAGCCGATTCACAGGCACAAGAGCACTGGGGATGTGGCCTTTCCCACAGAAAAAACATCTCCTCGTGCCCGTTCTGAGCAGAGCCTTTTTTCGAAATGGGAAACGTAGGGCTCCTTCGCCCACAAGGGAGAGGCCAGCCCTTGAAAGCTGTTGCTGCTCTTCACCTTCCCCGTGCAGCCTATTCACAGGCACAAGAGCACTGGGGATCTGTGCTTTCCCACGGACGCAACATCTCATTTTGCCCATTCTCGGCAGAGAATTTTTCCGAAACGGAAAACATCCGGCTCCTTCTCCCGTAAGGAAGGTGCCAGCCCTGAAAGCTGTTGCTCATCTTCATATTCCCTTGGCAGCCCATTCACAGGCAAAAGAGCACTGGCGATCTGGGCTTTCCCACTCTCGGAACATCTCATCGTGCCTGTTCTCGGCGCATCCTTTTTCTGAAACGGGAAACGTCGGGCTCCTTCTCCCACCAGGAAGGTGTCAGCCCTGAAAGCTGTTGCTGCTCTTCACCTTCCCTTTGAAGCCTATTCATAGGCACAAGAGCACTGGGGATCTGGGCTTTCCCAGACATGGAACATCCCATCGAACCCGTTCTCGGCAGAGCCTTTTTCCGAAACGGGAAACGTGCTGCTCCTTCTCCCACAAGGAAGGTGCCAGCCCTGAAAGCTGTTGCTGCTCTTCACCTTCCCCGTGCAGCCTATTCACAGGCACAACAGCACTGGGGATCTGGGCTTTCCCAAAGGGGGAACATCTCATCGTGCCCGTTTTCTTCAGAACCTTTTTCCGAAACCGGAAACGTCGGGCTCCTTCTCCCACCAGGAAGGTGTCAGCCCTGAAAGCTGTTGCTGCTCTTCACCTTCCTTTGGAAGCCTATTCACAGGCACAACAGCACTGGGGATCTGGGCTTTCCCAGACACGGAACATCCCATCGAACCCGTTCTCGGCAGAGCCTTTTTCCAAAACGGGAAACGTGCTGCTCCTTCTCCCACAAGGAAGGTGCCAGCCCTGAAAGCTGTTGCTGCTCTTCACCTTCCCCGTGCAGCCTATTCACAGGCACAACAGCACTGGGGATCTGGGCTTTCCCAAAGGGGGAACATCTCATCGTGCCCGTTTTCTTCAGAACCTTTTTCCGAAACCGGAAACGTCGGGCTCCTTCTCCCACCAGGAAGGTGCCAGACCTGAAAGCTGTTGCTGCTCTTCACCTTCCTTTGGAAGCCTATTCACAGGCACAACAGCACTGGGGATCTGGGCTTTCCCAGACAGGGAACAACTCACCGTGCCCGTTCTCGGAGGAGCATTTTTCCAAAAAATGAACCTTGGGGTCCTTCTCCCATAGGGAAGGTGCCAGCCCTGAAAGCTGTTGCTGCTCTTCACCTTCCCCATGCAGCCTATTCACAGGCACAACAGCACTGGGGATCTGGGCTTTCCCACAGACGCAACATCTCATCGTGCCAGTTCTCAGCAGAGCATTTTTCTAAAATGGGAAATATTGGGTTCCTTCTCCCACAAGGAAGGTGCCAGCCCTGAAAGCTCTTGCTGCTCTTCACCTTCCCCGTGCAGCCTATTCACAGGCACAACAGCACTGGGGATCTGGGCTTTCCCAGACACGGAACATCTCATCATGCCCGTTTTCGGCAGAGCCTTTTTCCGAAACGGTAAATGTCCTGCTCCTTCACCCACCAGGAAAGTGCCAGCCCTGAAAGCTGTTGCTCGTCTTCATATACCCTTGGCAGCCGATTCACAGGCAGATCAGCACTGGGGATCTGTGCTTCCCCACAAAAGGAACATCTCATCGTGTCTGTTCTCAGCAGAGCCTTTTTCCGAAACGGGAAACGTCCGGCTCCTTCTCCCACAAGGAAGGTGCCAGCCCTGAAAGCTGTTGCTGCTCTTCACCTTCCCCGTGCAGCCTATTCACAGGCACAACAGCACTGGGGATCTGTGCTTTCCCACAGACGAAACATCTCATCATGCCCGTTCTCGGCAGAGCCTTTTTCCGAGACAGCAAACGTCCGGCTCCTTCTCCCACAAGGAAGGTGCCAGCCCTGAAAGCTGTTGCTCATCTTCACATTCCCTGGGCAGCCCATTCACAGGCAAAAGAGCACTGGCGATCTGGGCTTTCCCACTCTCGGAACATCTCACCGTGCCTGTTCTCGGCGCAGCCTGTTTCTGAAACGGGAAACGTAGGGCTGCTTCTCCCACAAGGAAGGTGCCAGCCCTGAAAGCTGTTGCTGCTCTTCACCTTCCCCGTGCAGCCTATTCACAGGCACAACAGCACTGGGGATCTGGGCTTTCCCACAGACACGGAACATCCCATCGAACCCGTTCTCGGCAGAGCCTTTTTCCAAAACGGGAAACGTGCTGCTCCTTCTCCCACAAGGAAGGTGCCAGACCTGAAAGCTGTTGCTGCTCTTCACCTTCCCCGTGCAGCCTATTCACAGGCACAACAGCACTGGGGATCTGGGCTTTCCCACAGAAAAAACATCTCCTCGTGCCCGTTCTCAGCAGAGCCTTTTTTCGAAACGGGAAACGTCCGGCTCCTTCTCCCACAAGGAAGGGGCCAGCCCTGAAAGCTGTTGCTGCTCTTCACCTTCCCCATGCAGCCTATTCACAGGCACGACAGCACTGGGGATCTGGGCTTTCCCACAGGCCGAATATCTCATTGTGCCTATTCTCGGCAGAACCTTTTTCCGAAATGGGAAACGTCCGGCTCCTTCTCCCACAGGGAAGCTGCCAGCCCTGAAAGCTGTTGCTGCTCTTCATATACCCTTGGCAGCCGATTCACAGGCACAAGAGCACTGGGGATGTGGCCTTTCCCACAGAAAAAACATCTCCTCGTGCCCGTTCTGAGCAGAGCCTTTTTTCGAAATGGGAAACGTAGGGCTCCTTCGCCCACAAGGGAGAGGCCAGCCCTTGAAAGCTGTTGCTGCTCTTCACCTTCCCCGTGCAGCCTATTCACAGGCACAAGAGCACTGGGGATCTGTGCTTTCCCACGGACGCAACATCTCATTTTGCCCATTCTCGGCAGAGAATTTTTCCGAAACGGAAAACATCCGGCTCCTTCTCCCGTAAGGAAGGTGCCAGCCCTGAAAGCTGTTGCTCATCTTCATATTCCCTTGGCAGCCCATTCACAGGCAAAAGAGCACTGGCGATCTGGGCTTTCCCACTCTCGGAACATCTCATCGTGCCTGTTCTCGGCGCATCCTTTTTCTGAAACGGGAAACGTCGGGCTCCTTCTCCCACCAGGAAGGTGTCAGCCCTGAAAGCTGTTGCTGCTCTTCACCTTCCCTTTGAAGCCTATTCATAGGCACAAGAGCACTGGGGATCTGGGCTTTCCCAGACATGGAACATCCCATCGAACCCGTTCTCGGCAGAGCCTTTTTCCGAAACGGGAAACGTGCTGCTCCTTCTCCCACAAGGAAGGTGCCAGCCCTGAAAGCTGTTGCTGCTCTTCACCTTCCCCGTGCAGCCTATTCACAGGCACAACAGCACTGGGGATCTGGGCTTTCCCAAAGGGGGAACATCTCATCGTGCCCGTTTTCTTCAGAACCTTTTTCCGAAACCGGAAACGTCGGGCTCCTTCTCCCACCAGGAAGGTGCCAGACCTGAAAGCTGTTGCTGCTCTTCACCTTCCTTTGGAAGCCTATTCACAGGCACAACAGCACTGGGGATCTGGGCTTTCCCAGACACGGAACATCCCATCGAACCCGTTCTCGGCAGAGCCTTTTTCCAAAACGGGAAACGTGCTGCTCCTTCTCCCACAAGGAAGGTGCCAGCCCTGAAAGCTGTTGCTGCTCTTCACCTTCCCCGTGCAGCCTATTCACAGGCACAACAGCACTGGGGATCTGGGCTTTCCCAAAGGGGGAACATCTCATCGTGCCCGTTTTCTTCAGAACCTTTTTCCGAAACCGGAAACGTCGGGCTCCTTCTCCCACCAGGAAGGTGCCAGACCTGAAAGCTGTTGCTGCTCTTCACCTTCCTTTGGAAGCCTATTCACAGGCACAACAGCACTGGGGATCTGGGCTTTCCCAGACAGGGAACAACTCACCGTGCCCGTTCTCGGAGGAGCATTTTTCCAAAAAATGAACCTTGGGGTCCTTCTCCCATAGGGAAGGTGCCAGCCCTGAAAGCTGTTGCTGCTCTTCACCTTCCCCATGCAGCCTATTCACAGGCACAACAGCACTGGGGATCTGGGCTTTCCCACAGACGCAACATCTCATCGTGCCAGTTCTCAGCAGAGCATTTTTCTAAAATGGGAAATATTGGGTTCCTTCTCCCACAAGGAAGGTGCCAGCCCTGAAAGCTCTTGCTGCTCTTCACCTTCCCCGTGCAGCCTATTCACAGGCACAACAGCACTGGGGATCTGGGCTTTCCCAGACACGGAACATCTCATCATGCCCGTTTTCGGCAGAGCCTTTTTCCGAAACGGTAAATGTCCTGCTCCTTCACCCACCAGGAAAGTGCCAGCCCTGAAAGCTGTTGCTCGTCTTCATATACCCTTGGCAGCCGATTCACAGGCAGATCAGCACTGGGGATCTGTGCTTCCCCACAAAAGGAACATCTCATCGTGTCTGTTCTCAGCAGAGCCTTTTTCCGAAACGGGAAACGTCCGGCTCCTTCTCCCACAAGGAAGGTGCCAGCCCTGAAAGCTGTTGCTGCTCTTCACCTTCCCCGTGCAGCCTATTCACAGGCACAACAGCACTGGGGATCTGTGCTTTCCCACAGACGAAACATCTCATCATGCCCGTTCTCGGCAGAGCCTTTTTCCGAGACAGCAAACGTCCTGCTCCTTCTTCCACAGGGAAGGTGCCAGCCCTGAAAGCTGTTGCTCATCTTCACATTCCCTGGGCAGCCCATTCACAGGCAAAAGAGCACTGGCGATCTGGGCTTTCCCACTCTCGGAACATCTCACCGTGCCTGTTCTCGGCGCAGCCTGTTTCTGAAACGGGAAACGTAGGGCTGCTTCTCCCACAAGGAAGGTGCCAGACCTGAAAGCTGTTGCTGCTCTTCACCTTCCCCGTGCAGCCTATTCACAGGCACAACAGCACTGGGGATCTGGGCTTTCCCACAGAAAAAACATCTCCTCGTGCCCGTTCTCAGCAGAGCCTTTTTTCGAAACGGGAAACGTCCGGCTCCTTCTCCCACAAGGAAGGGGCCAGCCCTGAAAGCTGTTGCTGCTCTTCACCTTCCCCATGCAGCCTATTCACAGGCACGACAGCACTGGGGATCTGGGCTTTCCCACAGGCCGAATATCTCATTGTGCCTATTCTCGGCAGAACCTTTTTCCGAAATGGGAAACGTCCGGCTCCTTCTCCCACAGGGAAGCTGCCAGCCCTGAAAGCTGTTGCTGCTCTTCATATACCCTTGGCAGCCGATTCACAGGCACAAGAGCACTGGGGATGTGGCCTTTCCCACAGAAAAAACATCTCCTCGTGCCCGTTCTGAGCAGAGCCTTTTTTCGAAATGGGAAACGTAGGGCTCCTTCGCCCACAAGGCAGAGGCCAGCCCTTGAAAGCTGTTGCTGCTCTTCACCTTCCCCGTGCAGCCTATTCACAGGCACAAGAGCACTGGGGATCTGTGCTTTCCCACGGACGCAACATCTCATTTTGCCCATTCTCGGCAGAGAATTTTTCCGAAACGGAAAACATCCGGCTCCTTCTCCCGTAAGGAAGGGGCCAGCCCTGAAAGCTGTTGCTCATCTTCATATTCCCTTGGCAGCCCATTCACAGGCAAAAGAGCACTGGCGATCTGGGCTTTCCCAAAGGGGGAACATCTCATCGTGCCCGTTTTCTTCAGAACCTTTTTCCGAAACCGGAAACGTCGGGCTCCTTCTCCCACCAGGAAGGTGTCAGCCCTGAAAGCTGTTGCTGCTCTTCACCTTCCTTTGGAAGCCTATTCACAGGCACAACAGCACTGGGGATCTGGGCTTTCCCAGACACGGAACATCCCATCGAACCCGTTCTCGGCAGAGCCTTTTTCCAAAACGGGAAACGTGCTGCTCCTTCTCCCACAAGGAAGGTGCCAGCCCTGAAAGCTGTTGCTGCTCTTCACCTTCCCCGTGCAGCCTATTCACAGGCACAACAGCACTGGGGATCTGGGCTTTCCCAAAGGGGGAACATCTCATCGTGCCCGTTTTCTTCAGAACCTTTTTCCGAAACCGGAAACGTCGGGCTCCTTCTCCCACCAGGAAGGTGCCAGACCTGAAAGCTGTTGCTGCTCTTCACCTTCCTTTGGAAGCCTATTCACAGGCACAACAGCACTGGGGATCTGGGCTTTCCCAGACAGGGAACAACTCACCGTGCCCGTTCTCGGAGGAGCATTTTTCCAAAAAATGAACCTTGGGGTCCTTCTCCCATAGGGAAGGTGCCAGCCCTGAAAGCTGTTGCTGCTCTTCACCTTCCCCATGCAGCCTATTCACAGGCACAACAGCACTGGGGATCTGGGCTTTCCCACAGACGCAACATCTCATCGTGCCAGTTCTCAGCAGAGCATTTTTCTAAAATGGGAAATATTGGGTTCCTTCTCCCACAAGGAAGGTGCCAGCCCTGAAAGCTCTTGCTGCTCTTCACCTTCCCCGTGCAGCCTATTCACAGGCACAACAGCACTGGGGATCTGGGCTTTCCCAGACACGGAACATCTCATCATGCCCGTTTTCGGCAGAGCCTTTTTCCGAAACGGTAAATGTCCTGCTCCTTCACCCACCAGGAAAGTGCCAGCCCTGAAAGCTGTTGCTCGTCTTCATATACCCTTGGCAGCCGATTCACAGGCAGATCAGCACTGGGGATCTGTGCTTCCCCACAAAAGGAACATCTCATCGTGTCTGTTCTCAGCAGAGCCTTTTTCCGAAACGGGAAACGTCCGGCTCCTTCTCCCACAAGGAAGGTGCCAGCCCTGAAAGCTGTTGCTGCTCTTCACCTTCCCCGTGCAGCCTATTCACAGGCACAACAGCACTGGGGATCTGTGCTTTCCCACAGACGAAACATCTCATCATGCCCGTTCTCGGCAGAGCCTTTTTCCGAGACAGCAAACGTCCTGCTCCTTCTTCCACAGGGAAGGTGCCAGCCCTGAAAGCTGTTGCTCATCTTCACATTCCCTGGGCAGCCCATTCACAGGCAAAAGAGCACTGGGGATCTGGGCTTTCCCACGGACGCAACATCTCATTTTGCCCATTCTCAGCAGAGAATTTTTCCGAAACGGAAAACATCCGGCTCTTTATCCCGTAAGGAAGGTGCCAGCCCTGAAAGCTGTTGCTCATCTTCACATTCCCTGGGCAGCCCATTCACAGGCAAAAGAGCACTGGCGATCTGGGCTTTCCCACTCTCGGAACATCTCATCGTGCCTGTTCTCGGCGCATCCTTTTTCTGAAACGGGAAACGTCGGGCTCCTTCTCCCACCAGGAAGGTGTCAGCCCTGAAAGCTGTTGCTGCTCTTCACCTTCCCTTTGAAGCCTATTCATAGGCACAAGAGCACTGGGGATCTGGGCTTTCCCAGACATGGAACATCCCATCGAACCCGTTCTCGGCAGAGCCTTTTTCCGAAACGGGAAACGTGCTGCTCCTTCTCCCACAAGGAAGGTGCCAGCCCTGAAAGCTGTTGCTGCTCTTCACCTTCCCCGTGCAGCCTATTCACAGGCACAACAGCACTGGGGATCTGGGCTTTCCCAAAGGGGGAACATCTCATCGTGCCCGTTTTCTTCAGAACCTTTTTCCGAAACCGGAAACGTCGGGCTCCTTCTCCCACCAGGAAGGTGCCAGACCTGAAAGCTGTTGCTGCTCTTCACCTTCCTTTGGAAGCCTATTCACAGGCACAACAGCACTGGGGACCTGGGCTTTCCCAGACACGGAACATCCCATCGAACCCGTTCTCGGCAGAGCCTTTTTCCAAAACGGGAAACGTGCTGCTCCTTCTCCCACAAGGAAGGTGCCAGCCCTGAAAGAGATTGCTGCTCTTCACCTTCCCCGTGCAGCCCATTCACAGGCACAAGAGCACTGGGGATCTGTGCTTTCCCACAGATGCAACATCTCATCGTACCCATTCTCGGCAGAGCTTTTTTCCGAAAAACCAAACGTCCGGCTCCTTCTCCCACAGGGAAGGTGCCAGCCCTGAAAGCTGTTGCTGCTCTTCATATACCCTTGGCAGCCCATTCACAGGCACAAGAGCACTGGGCATGTGGGCTTTCCCACAAAAGGAACATCTCATCGTACCCGTTCTCAGCAGAGCCTTTTTTTGAAACAGGAAACGTCCGGCTCCTTCTCCCACAAGGAAGGGGCCAGCCCTGAAAGCTGTTGCTCATCTTCATATTCCTTTGGCAGCCCATTCACAGGCACAACAGCACTGGGGATCTGGGCTTTCCCACAGGCGGAACATCTCATCGTGCCCGTTCTTGGCAGAGCCTTTTTCCGAAAAAAGAACCTTGGGGTCCTTCTCCCACACGGAAGGGGCCAGCCCTGAAAGCTGTTGCTCATCTTCATATTCCCTTGGCAGCCCATTCACAGGCACAACAGCACTGGGGATCTGGGCTTTCCCACAGGCGGAACATCTCATCGTGCCCGTTCTCGGCAGAGCATTTTTCCGAAAAAAGAACCTTGGGGTCCTTCTCCCATAAGGAAGGTGCCAGCCCTGAAAGCTGTTGCTCATCTTCATATTCCCTTGGCAGCCCATTCACAGGCAAAAGAGCACTGGGGATCTGGGCTTTCCCACAGACGCAGCATCTCATCGTGCCAGTTCTCGGCAGAGCCTTTTTCTAAAATGGGAAATGTTGGGTTCCTTCTCCCACAAGGAAGGTGCCAGCCCTGAAAGCTGTTGCTGCTCTTCACCTTCCTCGTGCAGCCTGTTCACAGGCACGACAGCACTGGGGATCTCGGCTTTCCCACAGGCCGAACATGTCATCGTGCCCATTCTCGGCAGAACCTGTTTCCGAAACGGGAAACGTCCGGCTCCTTCTCCCACAAGGAAGGTGCCAGCCCTGAAAGCTGTTGCTGCTCTTCACCTTCCCCGTGCAGCCTATTCACAGGCACAACAGCACTGGGGATCTGTGCTTTCCCACAGACGAAACATCTCATCATGCCCGTTCTCGGCAGAGCCTTTTTCCGAGACAGCAAACGTCCTGCTCCTTCTTCCACAGGGAAGGTGCCAGCCCTGAAAGCTGTTGCTCATCTTCACATTCCCTGGGCAGCCCATTCACAGGCAAAAGAGCACTGGGGATCTGGGCTTTCCCACGGACGCAACATCTCATTTTGCCCATTCTCAGCAGAGAATTTTTCCGAAACGGAAAACATCCGGCTCTTTATCCCGTAAGGAAGGTGCCAGCCCTGAAAGCTGTTGCTCATCTTCACATTCCCTGGGCAGCCCATTCACAGGCAAAAGAGCACTGGCGATCTGGGCTTTCCCACTCTCGGAACATCTCATCGTGCCTGTTCTCGGCGCATCCTTTTTCTGAAACGGGAAACGTCGGGCTCCTTCTCCCACCAGGAAGGTGTCAGCCCTGAAAGCTGTTGCTGCTCTTCACCTTCCCTTTGAAGCCTATTCATAGGCACAAGAGCACTGGGGATCTGGGCTTTCCCAGACATGGAACATCCCATCGAACCCGTTCTCGGCAGAGCCTTTTTCCGAAACGGGAAACGTGCTGCTCCTTCTCCCACAAGGAAGGTGCCAGCCCTGAAAGCTGTTGCTGCTCTTCACCTTCCCCGTGCAGCCTATTCACAGGCACAACAGCACTGGGGATCTGGGCTTTCCCAAAGGGGGAACATCTCATCGTGCCCGTTTTCTTCAGAACCTTTTTCCGAAACCGGAAACGTCGGGCTCCTTCTCCCACCAGGAAGGTGCCAGACCTGAAAGCTGTTGCTGCTCTTCACCTTCCTTTGGAAGCCTATTCACAGGCACAACAGCACTGGGGACCTGGGCTTTCCCAGACACGGAACATCCCATCGAACCCGTTCTCGGCAGAGCCTTTTTCCAAAACGGGAAACGTGCTGCTCCTTCTCCCACAAGGAAGGTGCCAGCCCTGAAAGAGATTGCTGCTCTTCACCTTCCCCGTGCAGCCCATTCACAGGCACAAGAGCACTGGGGATCTGTGCTTTCCCACAGATGCAACATCTCATCGTACCCATTCTCGGCAGAGCTTTTTTCCGAAAAACCAAACGTCCGGCTCCTTCTCCCACAGGGAAGGTGCCAGCCCTGAAAGCTGTTGCTGCTCTTCATATACCCTTGGCAGCCCATTCACAGGCACAAGAGCACTGGGCATGTGGGCTTTCCCACAAAAGGAACATCTCATCGTACCCGTTCTCAGCAGAGCCTTTTTTTGAAACAGGAAACGTCCGGCTCCTTCTCCCACAAGGAAGGGGCCAGCCCTGAAAGCTGTTGCTCATCTTCATATTCCTTTGGCAGCCCATTCACAGGCACAACAGCACTGGGGATCTGGGCTTTCCCACAGGCGGAACATCTCATCGTGCCCGTTCTTGGCAGAGCCTTTTTCCGAAAAAAGAACCTTGGGGTCCTTCTCCCACACGGAAGGGGCCAGCCCTGAAAGCTGTTGCTCATCTTCATATTCCCTTGGCAGCCCATTCACAGGCACAACAGCACTGGGGATCTGGGCTTTCCCACAGGCGGAACATCTCATCGTGCCCGTTCTCGGCAGAGCATTTTTCCGAAAAAAGAACCTTGGGGTCCTTCTCCCATAAGGAAGGTGCCAGCCCTGAAAGCTGTTGCTCATCTTCATATTCCCTTGGCAGCCCATTCACAGGCAAAAGAGCACTGGGGATCTGGGCTTTCCCACAGACGCAGCATCTCATCGTGCCAGTTCTCGGCAGAGCCTTTTTCTAAAATGGGAAATGTTGGGTTCCTTCTCCCACAAGGAAGGTGCCAGCCCTGAAAGCTGTTGCTGCTCTTCACCTTCCTCGTGCAGCCTGTTCACAGGCACGACAGCACTGGGGATCTCGGCTTTCCCACAGGCCGAACATGTCATCGTGCCCATTCTCGGCAGAACCTGTTTCCGAAATGGGAAACGTCCGGCTCCTTCTTCCACAGGGAAGGTGCCAGCCCTGAAAGCTGTTGCTGCTCTTCATATACCCTTGGCAGCCGATTCACAGGCACAAGAGCACTGGGGATTTGGGCTTTCCCACAGAAAAAACATCTCCTCGTGCCCGTTCTCAGCAGAGATTTTTTCGAAATGGGAAACGTAGGGCTCCTTCGCCCACTAGGGAGAGGCCAGCACTTGAAAGCTGTTGCTGCTCTTCACCTTCCTCGTGCAGCCTATTCACAGGCACAAGAGCACTGGGGATCTGTGCTTTCCCACAGACGCAACATCTCATTTTGCCCATTCTCAGCAGAGAATTTTTCCGAAACGGAAAACATCCGGCTCTTTATCCCATAAGGAAGGTGCCAGCCCTGAAAGCTGTTGCTCATCTTCATATTCCCTTGGCAGCCCATTCACAGGCAAAAGAGCACTGGCGATCTGGGCTTTCCCACTCTCGGAACATCTCATCGTGCCTGTTCTCGGCGCATCCTTTTTCTGAAACGGGAAACGTCGGGCTCCTTCTCCCACCAGGAAGGTGTCAGCCCTGAAAGCTGTTGCTGCTCTTCACCTTCCCTTTGAAGCCTATTCATAGGCACAAGAGCACTGGGGATCTGGGCTTTCCCAGACATGGAACATCCCATCGAAACCGTTCTCGGCAGAGCCTTTTTCCGAAACGGGAAACGTGCTGCTCCTTCTCCCACAAGGAAGGTGCCAGCCCTGAAAGCTGTTGCTGCTCTTCACCTTCCCCGTGCAGCCTATTCACAGGCACAACAGCACTGGGGATCTGGGCTTTCCCAGACAGGGAACATCTCATCGTGCCCGTTTTCTTCAGAACCTTTTTCCGAAACCGGAAACGTCGGGCTCCTTCTCCCACCAGGAAGGTGCCAGACCTGAAAGCTGTTGCTGCTCTTCACCTTCCTTTGGAAGCCTATTCACAGGCACAACAGCACTGGGGATCTGGGCTTTCCCAGACACGGAACATCCCATCGAACCCGTTCTCGGCAGAGCCTTTTTCCGAAACGGAAAACGTCCTGCTCCTTCTCCCACAAGGAAGGGGCCAGCCCTGAAAGAGATTGCTGCTCTTCACCTTCCCCGTGCAGCCCATTCACAGGCACAAGAGCACTGGGGATCTGGGCTTTCCCACAGATGCAACATCTCATCGTACCCATTCTCGGCAGAGCTTTTTTCCGAAAAACCAAACGTCCGGCTCCTTCTCCCACAGGGAAGGTGCCAGCCCTGAAAGCTGTTGCTGCTCTTCATATACCCTTGGCAGCCCATTCACAGGCACAACAGCACTGGGGATCTGGGCTTTCCCACGGACGCAACATCTCATTTTGCCCGTTCACGGCAGAGAATTTCTCCGAAACGGAAAACATCCTGCTCCTTCTCCCATAAGGAAGGTGCCAGCCCTGAAAGCTGTTGCTCATCTTCATATTCCCTTGGCAGCCCATTCACAGGCAAAAGAGCACTGGGGATCTGGGCTTTCCCACTCTTGGAACATCTCATCGTGCCTGTTCTCGGCGCAGCCTTTTTATGAAACGGGAAACGTCGGGCTCCTTCTCCCATAGGGAAGGTGCCAGCCCTGAAAGCTGTTGCTGCTCTTCACCTTCCTCGTGCAGCCTGTTCACAGGCACGACAGCACTGGGGATCTGGGCTTTCCCACAGGCCGAATATCTCATCGTGCCCATTCTCGGCAGAACCTTTTTCCGAAATGGGAAACGTCCGGCTCCTTCTCCCACAGGGAAGGTGCCAGCCCTGAAAGCTGTTGCTGCTCTTCATATACCCTTGGCAGCCCATTCACAGGCACAACAGCAGTGGGGATCTGGCCTTTCCCACAGAAAAAACATCTCCTCGTGCCCGTTCTCAGCAGAGCCTTTTTTCGAAACGGGAAACGTCCGGCTCCTTCTCCCACAAGGAAGGGGCCAGCCCTGAAAGCTCTTGCTGCTCTTCACCTTCCCCATGCAACCTATTCACAGGCACAACAGCACTGGGGATCTGGACTTTCCCAGACAGGGAACATCTCATCGTGCCCGTTCTCGGCAGAGCATTTTTCCGAAAAATGAACCTTGGGGTCCTTCTCCCATAGGGAAGGTGCCAGCCCTGAAAGCTGTTGCTGCTCTTCACCTTCCCTGGGCAGCCTATTCACAGGCACAACAGCACTGGGGATCTGGGCTTTCCCAGACACGGAACATCCCATCGAACCCGTTCTTGGCAGAGCCTTTTTCCGAAACGGGAAACGTCGGGCTCCTTCTCCCACCAGGAAGGTGCCAGCCCTGAAAACTGTTGCTGCTCTTCACCTTCCTTTGGAAGCCTATTCACAGGCACAACAGCAGTGGGGATCTGGGCTTTCCCAGACACGGAACATCCCATCGAACCCGTTCTCGGCAGAGACTTTTTCCAAAACGGGAAACGTGCTGCTCCTTCTCCCGCAAGGAAGGGGCCAGCCCTGAAAGCTCTTGCTGCTCTTCACCTTCCCCGTGCAGCCCATTCACAGGCACAACAGCACTGGGGATCTGTGCTTTCCCACAGATGCAACATCTCATCGTACCCATTCTCGGCAGAGCTTTTTTCCGAAAAACCAAACGTCCGGCTCCTTCTCCCACAAGGAAGGGGCCAGCCCTGAAAGCTGTTGCTCATCTTCATATTCCCTTGGCAGCCCATTCACAGGCACAACAGCACTGGGGATCTGGGCTTTCCCACAGACGCAACATCTCATCGTGCCCGTTCTCAGCAGAGCATTTTTCTAAAATGAGAAATGTTGGGTTCCTTCTCCCACAAGGAAGGGGCCAGCCCTGAAAGCTGTTGCTCATCTTCATATTCCCTTGGCAGCCTATTCACAGGCACAACAGCACTGGGGATCTGGGCTTTCCCACAGACGCAACATCTCATCGTGCCCGTTCTCAGCAGAGCATTTTTCTAAAATGAGAAATGTTGGGTTCCTTCTCCCACAAGGAAGGGGCCAGCCCTGAAAGCTGTTGCTGCTCTTCACCTTCCCCGTGCAGCCTATTCACAGGCACAACAGCACTGGGGATCTGGGCTTTCCCAGACACGGAACATCTCATCATGCCCGTTTTCGGCAGAGCCTTTTTCCGAAACGGTAAATGTCCTGCTCCTTCACCCACCAGGAAAGTGCCAGCCCTGAAAGCTGTTGCTCGTCTTCATATATCCTTGGCAGCCGATTCACAGGCAGAACAGCACTGGGGATCTGTGCTTCCCCACAAAAGGAACATCTCATCGTGTCTGTTCTCAGCAGAGCCTTTTTCCGAAACGGGAAACGTCCGGCTCCTTCTTCCACAGGGAAGGTGCCAGCCCTGAAAGCTGTTGCTCATCTTCACATTCCCTGGGCAGCCCATTCACAGGCAAAAGAGCACTGGGGATCTGGGCTTTCCCACTCTCGGAACATCTCACCGTGCCTGTTCTCGGCGCAGCCTGTTTCTGAAACGGGAAACGTATGGCTCCTTCTCCCACAGGGAAGGTGCCAGCCCTGAAAGCTGTTGCTGCTCTTCACCTTCCCCGTGCAGCCTGTTCACAGGCACAACAGCATTGGGGATCTGGGCTTTCCCACAGACGCAACATCTCATAGTACCCATTCTCAGCAGAGCCTTTTTTCGAAACGGGAAACGTCCGGCACCTTCTCCCACAAGGAAGGGGCCAGCCCTGAAATCTGTTGCTCATCTTCACATTCCCTGGGCAGCCCATTCACAGGCAAAAGAGCACTGGGGATCTGGGCTTTCCCACTCTCGGAACATCTCACCGTGCCTGTTCTCGGCGCAGCCTGTTTCTGAAACGGGAAACGTCGGGCTCCTTCTCCCACCAGGAAGGTGTCAGCCCTGAAAGCTGTTGCTGCTCTTCACCTTCCCTTTGAAGCCTTTTCAGAGGCACAAGAGCACTGGGGATCTAGGCTTTCCCAGACAGGGAACATCTCATCGAACCCGTTCTCGGCAGAGCCTTTTTCCGAAACAGCAAACGTCCTGCTCCTTCTCCCACAAGGTTGGGGACAGCCCTGAAAGCTGTTGCTCGTCTTCATATACCCTTGGCAGCCGATTCACAGGCACAACAGCACTGGGGATCTGGGCTTTCCCACGGACGCAACATCTCATTTTGCCCGTTCACGGCAGAGAATTTCTCCGAAATGGAAAACATCCTGCTCCTTCTCCCATAAGGAAGGTGCCAGCCCTGAAAGCTGTTGCTCATCTTCATATTCCCTTGGCAGCCCATTCACAAGCAAAAGAGCACTGGCGATCTGGGCTTTCCCACTCTCGGAACATCTCATCGTGCCTGTTCTCGGCGCAGCCTTTTTCTGAAACGGGAAACGTCTGGCTCCTTCTCCCACAGGGAAGGTGCCAGCCCTGAAAGCTGTTGCTGCTCTTCACCTTCCTCGTGCAGCCTGTTCACAGGCACGACAGCACTGGGGATCTGGGCTTTCCCACAGGCCGAATATCTCATCGTGCCCATTCTCGGCAGAACCTTTTTCCGAAATGGGAAACGTCCGGCTCCTTCTCCCACAGGGAAGGTGCCAGCCCTGAAAGCTGTTGCTGCTCTTCATATACCCTTGGCAGCCCATTCACAGGCACAACAGCAGTGGGGATCTGGCCTTTCCCACAGAAAAAACATCTCCTCGTGCCCGTTCTCAGCAGAGCCTTTTTTCGAAACGGGAAACGTCCGGCTCCTTCTCCCACAAGGAAGGGGCCAGCCCTGAAAGCTGTTGCTGCTCTTCACCTTCCCCATGCAACCTATTCACAGGCACAACAGCACTGGGGATCTGGACTTTCCCAGACAGGGAACATCTCATCGTGCCCGTTTTCGGCAGAGCCTTTTTCCGAAACGGTAAATGTCCTGCTCCTTCACCCACCAGGAAAGTGCCAGCCCTGAAAGCTGTTGCTCGTCTTCATATATCCTTGGCAGCCGATTCACAGGCAGAACAGCACTGGGGATCTGTGCTTCCCCACAAAAGGAACATCTCATCGTGTCTGTTCTCAGCAGAGCCTTTTTCCGAAACGGGAAACGTCCGGCTCCTTCTCCCATAAGGAAGGTGCCACCCCTGAAAGCTGTTGCTCATCTTCACATTCCCTGGGCAGCCCATTCACAGGCAAAAGAGCACTGGGGATCTGGGCTTTCCCACTCTCGGAACATCTCACCGTGCCTGTTCTCGGCGCAGCCTGTTTCTGAAACGGGAAACGTATGGCTCCTTCTCCCACAGGGAAGGTGCCAGGCCTGAAAGCTGTTGCTGCTCTTCACCTTCCCCGTGCAGCCCATTCACAGGCACAAGAGCATTGGGGATCTGGGCTTTCCCACAGACGCAACATCTCATAGTACCCATTCTCAGCAGAGCCTTTTTTCGAAACGGGAAACGTCCGGCTCCTTCTCCCACAAGGAAGGGGCCAGCCCTGAAAGCTGTTGCTCATCTTCACATTCCCTGGGCAGCCCATTCACAGGCAAAAGAGCACTGGGGATCTGGGCTTTCCCACTCTCGGAACATCTCACCGTGCCTGTTCTCGGCGCAGCCTTTTTATGAAACGGGAAACGTCCGGCTCCTTCTCCCATAAGGAAGGTGCCAGCCCTGAAAGCTCTTGCTGCTCTTCATATACCCTTGGCAGCCCATTCACAGGCACAACAGCAGTGGGGATCTGGCCTTTCCCACAGAAAAAACATCTCCTCGTGCCCGTTCTCAGCAGAGCCTTTTTTCGAAACGGGAAACGTCCGGCTCCTTCTCCCACAAGGAAGGGGCCAGCCCTGAAAGCTGTTGCTGCTCTTCACCTTCCCCATGCAGCCTATTCACAGGCACAACAGCACTGGGGATCTGGGCTTTCCCAGACAGGGAACATCTCATCGTGCCCGTTCTCGGCAGAGCATTTTTCCGAAAAATGAACCTTGGGGTCCTTCTCCCATAGGGAAGGTGCCAGCCCTGAAAGCTGTTGCTGCTCTTCACCTTCCCTTGGCAGCCTGTTCACAGGCACAACAGCACTGGGGATCTGGGCTTTCCCACAGACGCAACATCTCATCGTGCCAGTTCTCAGCAGAGCATTTTTCTAAAATGGGAAATGTTGGGTTCCTTCTCCCACAAGGAAGGTGCCAGCCCTGAAAGCTGTTGCTGCTCTTCACCTTCCTCGTGCAGCCTGTTCACAGGCACGACAGCACTGGGGATGTGGGCTTTCCCACAGACACAACATCTCATCGTGCCCGTTCTCAGCAGAGCCTTTTTTCGAAACAGCAAAAGTCCTGCTCGTTCTCCCACAAGGTTGGGGACAGCCCTGAAAGCTGTTGCTCGTCTTCATATACCCTTGGCAGCCGATTCACAGGCAGAACAGCACTGGGGATCTGTGCTTTCCCACAAACGGAACATCTCATCATCTCTGTTCTCATCAGAGCCTTTTTCCGAAACGGGAAACGTCTGGCTCCTTCTCCCACCAGGAAGGTGCCAGCCCTGAAAGCTGTTGCTCATCTTCATATTCCCTTGGCAGCCCATTCACAGGCACAACAGCACTGGGGATCTGGCCTTTCCCACAGACGCAACATCTCATCGTGCCCATTCTCGGCAGAACCTTTTTCCGAAACGGGAAACGTCGGGCTCCTTCTCCCATAAGGAAGGTGCCAGACCTGAAAGCTGTTGCTGATCTTCACCTTCCCCGTGCAGCCTATTCACAGGCACAACAGCACTGGGGATCTGGGCTTTCCCACTCTCGGAACATCTCATCGTGCCTGTTCTCGGCGCAGACTTTTTCTTAAACGGGAAACGTCCTGCTCCTTCTACCACAAGGAAGGTGTCAGCCCTGAAAGCTGTTGCTGCTCTTCACCTTCCCTTTGAAGCCTATTCAGAGGCACAACAGCACTGGGGATCTGGGCTTTCCCAGACAGGGAACATCTCATCGAACCCGTTCTCGGCAGAGCCTTTTTCCGAAACAGTAAACGTCCTGCTCCTTCTCCCACAAGGTTGGGGACAGCCCTGAAAGCTGTTGCTCGTCTTCATATACCCTTGGCAGCCGATTCACAGGCACAACAGCACTGGGGATCTGGGCTTTCCCACGGACGCAACATCTCATTTTGCCCGTTCACGGCAGAGAATTTCTCCGAAACGGAAAACATCCTGCTCCTTCTCCCATAAGGAAGGTGCCAGCCCTGAAAGCTGTTGCTCATCTTCTTATTCCCTTGGCAGCCCATTCACAGGCAAAAGAGCACTGGGGATCTGGGCTTTCCCACTCTCGGAACATCTCATCGTGCCTGTTCTCGGCGCAGCCTTTTTCTGAAACGGGAAACGTATGGCTCCTTCTCCCACAGGGAAGGTGCCAGCCCTGAAAGCTGTTGCTGCTCTTCACCTTCCTCGTGCAGCCTGTTCACAGGCACGACAGCACTGGGGATCTGGGCTTTCCCACAGGCCGAATATCTCATCGTGCCCATTCTCGGCAGAACCTTTTTACGAAATGGGAAACGTCCGGCTCCTTCTCCCACAGGGAAGGTGCCAGCCCTGAAAGCTGTTGCTGCTCTTCACCTTCCCTTGGCAGCCTATTCACAGGCACAACAGCACTGGGGATCTGGGCTTTCCCACAGACGCAACATCTCATCGTGCCAGTTCTCAGCAGAGCATTTTTCTAAAATGGGAAATGTTGGGTTCCTTCTCCCACAAGGAAGGTGCCAGCCCTGAAAGCTCTTGCTGCTCTTCACCTTCCCCGTGCAGCCTATTCACAGGCACAACAGCACTGGGGATCTGGGCTTTCCCAGACACGGAACATCTCATCATGCCCGTTTTCGGCAGAGCCTTTTTCCGAAACGGTAAATGTCCTGCTCCTTCACCCACCAGGAAAGTGCCAGCCCTGAAAGCTGTTGCTCGTCTTCATATACACTTGGCAGCCGATTCACAGGCAGAACAGCACTGGGGATCTGTGCTTCCCCACAAAAGGAACATCTCATCGTGTCTGTTCTCAGCAGAGCCTTTTTCCGAAACGGGAAACGTCCGGCTCCTTCTCCCACAAGGAAGGTGCCAGCCCTGAAAGCTGTTGCTGCTCTTCACCTTCCCCGTGCAGCCTATTCACAGGCACAACAGCACTGGGGATCTGTGCTTTCCCACAGACGAAACATCTCATCATGCCCGTTCTCGGCAGAGCCTTTTTCCGAGACAGCAAACGTCCTGCTCCTTCTCCCACAAGGAAGCTGCCAGCCCTGAAAGCTGTTGCTCATCTTCATATTCCCTGGGCAGCCCATTCACAGGCAAAAGAGCACTGGGGATCTGGGCTTTCCCACTCTCGGAACATCTCACCGTGCCTGTTCTCGGCCCAGCCTGTTTCTGAAACGGGAAACGTCGGGCTCCTTCTCCCACCAGGAAGGTGTCAGCCCTGAAAGCTGTTGCTGCTCTTCACCTTCCCTTTGAAGCCTATTCATAGGCACAAGAGCACTGGGGATCTAGGCTTTCCCAGACAGGGAACATCTCATCGAACCCGTTCTAGGCAGAGCCTTTTTCCAAAACGGGAAACGTCGGGCTGCTTCTCCCACAAGGAAGGTGCCAGCCCTGAAAGCTGTTGCTGCTCTTCACCTTCCCCGTGCAGCCTATTCACAGGCACAACAGCACTGGGGATCTGGGCTTTCCCAGACACGGACATCCCATCGAACCCGTTCTCGGCAGAGACTTTTTCCGAAACGGGAAACGTCGGGCTCCTTCTCCCACCAGGAAGGTGCCAGCCCTGAAAGCTGTTGCTGCTCTTCACCTTCCCCGTGCAGCCTATTCACAGGCACAACAGCACTGGGGATCTGGGCTTTCCCAAAGGGGGAACATCTCATTGTGCCCGTTTTCTTCAGAACCTTTTTCCGAAACCGGAAACGTCGGGCTCCTTCTCCCACCAGGAAGGTGCCAGACCTGAAAGCTGTTGCTGCTCCTCACCTTCCCTTGGAAGCCTATTCACAGGCACAACAGCACTGGGGATCTGGGCTTTCCCAGACACGGAACATCCCATCGAACCCGTTCTCGGCAGAGCCTTTTTCCAAAACGGGAAACGTGCTGTTCCTTCTCCCACAAAGAAGGTGCCAGCCCTGAAAGAGATTGCTGCTCTTCACCTTCCCCGTGCAGCCCATTCACAGGCACAAGAACACCGGGGATCTGTGCTTTCCCACAGATGCAACATCTCATCGTACCCATTCTCGGCAGAGCTTTTTTCCGAAAAACCAAACGTCCGGCTCCTTCTCCCACAAGGAAGGGGCCAGCCCTGAAAGCTGTTGCTCATCTTCATATTCCCTTGGCAGCCCATTCACAGGCACAACAGCACTGGCGATCTGGGCTTTCCCACAGGCGGAACATCTCATCGTGCCCGTTCTCGGCAGAGCATTTTTCCGAAAAAAGAACCTTGGGGTCCTTCTCCCATAAGGAAGGTGCCAGCCCTGAAAGCTGTTGCTCATCTTCATATTCCCTTGGCAGCCTATTCACAGGCACAACAGCACTGGGGATCTGTGCTTTCCCACAGATGCAACATCTCATCGTACCCATTCTCGGCAGAGCTTTTTTCCGAAAAACCAAACGTCCGGCTCCTTCTCCCACAGGGAAGGTGCCAGCCCTGAAAGCTGTTGCTGCTCTTCATATACCCTTGGCAGCCCATTCACAGGCACAAGAGCACTGGGGATCTGTCCTTTCCCACAGACGCAACATCTCATCGTGCCCATTTTCTTCAGAACCTTTTTCCGAAACGGGAAACGTCGGGCTTCTTCTCCCATAAGGAAGGTGCCAGACCTGAAAGCTGTTGCTGATCTTCACCTTCCCCGTGCAGCCTATTCACAGGCACAACAGCACTGGGGATCTGGGCTTTCCCAGACACGGAACATCCCATCGAACCCGTTCTCGGCAGAGCGTTTTTCCGAAACGGGAAACGTCCTGCTCCTTCACCCACCAGGAAAGTGCCAGCCCTGAAATCTGTTGCTCGTCTTCATATACCCTTTGCAGCCGATTCACAGGCAGAACAGCACTGGGGATCTGTGCTTCCCCACAAAAGGAACATCTCATCGTGTCTGTTCTCAGCAGAGCCTTTTTCCGAAACGGGAAACGTCTGGCTCCTTCTCCCACAGGGAAGGTGCCAGCCCTGAAAGCTGTTGCTGCTCTTCACCTTCCCCGTGCAGCCTATTCACAGGCACAACAGCACTGGGGATCTGTGCTTTCCCACAGACGAAACATCTCATCATGCCCGTTCTCGGCAGAGCCTTTTTCCGAGACAGCAAACGTCCGGCTCCTTCTCCCACAAGGAAGGGGCCAGCCCTGAAAGCTGTTGCTCATCTTCATATTCCCTTGGCAGCCCATTCACAGGCAAAAGAGCACTGGGGATCTGGGCTTTCCCACGGACGCAACATCTCATTTTGCCCATTGTCAGCAGAGAATTTCTCCTAAAGGGAAAACATCCGGCTCCTTCTCCCATAAGGAAGGTGCCAGCCCTGAAAGCTGTTGCTCATCTTCATATTCCCTGGGCAGCCCATTCACAGGCAAAAGAGCACTGGCGATCTGTGCTTTCCCACTCTCGGAACATCTCACCGTGCCTGTTCTCGGCGCAGCCTGTTTCTGAAACGGGAAACTTCGGGCTCCTTCTCCCACCAGGAAGGTGTCAGCCCTGAAAGCTGTTGCTGCTCTTCACCTTCCCTTTGAAGCCTATTCACAGGCACAAGGGCACTGGGGATCTAGGCTTTCCCAGACAGGGAACATCTCATCGAACCCGTTCTAGGCAGAGCCTTTTTCCAAAACGGGAAACGTCGGGCTGCTTCTCCCACAAGGAAGGTGCCAGCCCTGAAAGCTCTTGCTGCTCTTCACCTTCCCCGTGCAGCCTATTCACAGGCACAACAGCACTGGGGATCTGGGCTTTCCCAGACACGGACATCCCATCGAACCCGTTCTCGGCAGAGCCTTTTTCCGAAACGGGAAACGTGCTGCTCCTTCTCCCACAAGGAAGGTGCCAGCCCTGAAAGCTGTTGCTGCTCTTCACCTTCCCCGTGCAGCCTATTCACAGGCACAACAGCACTGGGGATCTGGGCTTTCCCAAAGGGGGAACTTCTCATCGTGCCCGTTTTCTTCAGAACCTTTTTCCGAAACCGGAAACGTCGGGCTCCTTCTCCCACCAGGAAGGTGCCAGACCTGAAAGCTGCTGCTGCTCTTCACCTTCCTTTGGAAGCCTATTCACAGGCACAACAGCACTGGGGATCTGGGCTTTCCCAGACACGGAACATCCCATCGAACCCGTTCTCGGCAAAGCCTTTTTCCAAAACGGGAAACGTGCTGCTCCTTCTCCCACAAGGAAGGTGCCAGCCCTGAAAGAGATTGCTGCTCTTCACCTTCCCCGTGCAGCCTATTCACAGGCACAAGAGCACTGGGGATCTGTGCTTTCCCACAGATGCAACATCTCATCGTACCCATTCTCGGCAGAGCTTTTTTCCGAAAAACCAAACGTCGGGCTCCTTCTCCCACAAGGAAGGGGCCAGCCCTGAAAGCTGTTGCTCATCTTCATATTCCCTTGGCAGCCCATTCACAGGCACAACAGCACTGGCGATCTGGGCTTTCCCACAGGCGGAACATCTCATCGTGCCCGTTCTCGGCAGAGCATTTTTCCGAAAAAAGAACCTTGGGGTCCTTATCCCATAAGGAAGGTGCCAGCCCTGAAAGCTGTTGCTCATCTTCATATTCCCTTGGCAGCCTATTCACAGGCACAACAGCACTGGGGATCTGTGCTTTCCCACAGATGCAACATCTCATCGTACCCATTCTCGGCAGAGCTTTTTTCCGAAAAACCAAACGTCCGGCTCCTTCTCCCACAGGGAAGGTGCCAGCCCTGAAAGCTGTTGCTGCTCTTCATATACCCTTGGCAGCCCATTCACAGGCACAACAGCAGTGGGGATCTGGCCTTTCCCACAGACGCAACATCACATCGTGCCCATTTTCTTCAGAACCATTTTCCGAAACGGGAAACGTCGGGCTCCTTCTCCCATAAGGAAGGTGCCAGACCTGAAAGCTGTTGCTGATCTTCACCTTCCCCGTGCAGCCTATTCACAGGCACAACAGCACTGGGGATCTGGGCTTTCCCACTCTCGGAACATCTCATCGTGCCTGTTCTCGGCGCAGAATTTTTCTGAAACGGGAAACGTCCTGCTCCTTCTACCACAAGGAAGGTGTCAGCCCTGAAATCTGTTGCTGCTCTTCACCTTCCCTTTGAAGCCTATTCAGAGGCACAAGAGCACTGGGGATCTGGGCTTTCCCAGACAGGGAACATCTCATCGAACCCGTTCTCGGCAGAGCCTTTTTCCGAAACAGCAAACGTCCTGCTCCTTCTCCCACAAGGTTGGGGACAGCCCTGAAAGCTGTTGCTCGTCTTCATATACCCTTGGCAGCCGATTCACAGGCACAAAAGCACTGGGGATCTGGGCTTTCCCACGGACGAAACATCTCATTTTGCCCGTTCACGGCAGAGAATTTCTCCGAAACGGAAAACATCCGGATCCTTCTCCCATAAGGAAGGTGCCAGCCCTGAAAGCTGTTGCTCATCTTCATATTCCCTTGGCAGCCCATTCACAGGCAAAAGAGCACTGGGGATCTGGGCTTTCCCACTCTCGGAACATCTCATCGTGCCTGTTCTCGGCGCAGCCTTTTTCTGAAACGGGAAACGTCGGGCTCCTTCTCCCACAGGGAAGGTGCCAGCCCTGAAAGCTGTTGCTGCTCTTCACCTTCCTCGTGCAGCCTGTTCACAGGCACGACAGCACTGGGGATCTGGGCTTTCCCACAGGCCGAATATCTCATCGTGCCCATTCTCGGCAGAACCTTTTTCCGAAATGGGAAACGTCCGGCTCCTTCTCCCACAGGGAAGGTGCCAGCCCTGAAAGCTGTTGCTGCTCTTCATATACCCTTGGCAGCCCATTCACAGGCACAACAGCAGTGGGGATCTGGCCTTTCCCACAGAAAAAACATCTCATCGTGCCCGTTCTCAGCAGAGCCTTTTTTCGAAACGGGAAACGTCCGGCTCCTTCTCCCACAAGGAAGGGGCCAGCCCTGAAAGCTGTTGCTGCTCTTCACCTTCCCCATGCAGCCTATTCACAGGCACAACAGCACTGGGGATCTGGGCTTTCCCAGACAGGGAACATCTCATCGTGCCCGTTCTCGGCAGAGCATTTTTCCGAAAAATGAACCTTGGGGTCCTTCTCCCATAGGGAAGGTGCCAGCCCTGAAAGCTCTTGCTGCTCTTCACCTTCCCCGTGCAGCCTATTCACAGGCACAACAGCACTGGGGATCTGGGCTTTCCCAGACACGGAACATCTCATCATGCCCGTTTTCGGCAGAGCCTTTTTCCGAAACGGTAAATGTCCTGCTCCTTCACCCACCAGGAAAGTGCCAGCCCTGAAAGCTGTTGCTCGTCTTCATATACCCTTGGCAGCCGATTCACAGGCAGAACAGCACTGGGGATCTGTGCTTCCCCACAAAAGGAACATCTCATCGTGTCTGTTCTCAGCAGAGCCTTTTTCCGAAACGGGAAACGTCCGGCTCCTTCTCCCACAGGGAAGGTGCCAGGCCTGAAAGCTGTTGCTGCTCTTCACCTTCCCAGTGCAGCCTATTCACAGGCACAACAGCACTGGGGATCTGTGCTTTCCCACAGACGAAACATCTCATCATGCCCGTTCTCGGCATAGCCTTTTTCCGAGACAGCAAACGTCCTGCTCCTTCTCCCACAAGGAAGATGCCAGCCCTGAAAGCTGTTGCTCTTCTTCATATTCCCTTGGCAGCCCATTCACAGGCACAACAGCACTGGCGATCTGGGCTTTCCCACGGACGCAACAGCTCATTTTGCCCATTCTCAGCAGAGAATTTCTCCGAAACGGAAAACATCCGGCTCCTTCTCCCATAAGGAAGGTGCCAGCCCTGAAAGCTGTTGCTCATCTTCACATTCCCTGGGCAGCCCATTCACAGGCAAAAGAGCACTGGCGATCTGGGCTTTCCCACTCTCGGAACATCTCACCGTGCCTGTTCTCGGCGCAGCCTGTTTCTGAAACGGGAAACGTCGGGCTCCTTCTCCCACCAGGAAGGTGTCAGCCCTGAAAGCTGTTGCTGCTCTTCACCTTCCCTTTGAAGCCTAATCATAGGCACAAGAGCACTGGGGATCTAGGCTTTCCCAGACAGGGAACATCTCATCGAACCCGTTCTAGGCAGAGCCTTTTTCCAAAACGGGAAACTTCGGGCTGCTTCTCCCATAAGGAAGGTGCCAGCCCTGAAAGATGTTGCTGCTCTTCACCTTCCCCGTGCAGCCTATTCACAGGCACAACAGCACTGGGGATCTGGGCTTTCCCAGACACGGACATCCCACTGAACCCGTTCTCGGCAGAGCCTTTTTCCAAAACGGGAAACGTGCTGCTCCTTCTCCCACAAGGAAGATACCAGCCCTGAAAGCTGTTGCTGCTCTTCACCTTCCTCGTGCAGCCTGTTCACAGGCACGACAGCACTGGGGATCTGGGCTTTCCCACAGGCCGAATATCTCATCGTGCCCATTCTCGGCAGAACCTTTTTACGAAATGGGAAACGTCCGGCTCCTTCTCCCACAGGGAAGGTGCCAGCCCTGAAAGCTGTTGCTGCTCTTCATATACCCTTGGCAGCCCATTCACAGGCACAACAGCAGTGGGGATCTGGCCTTTCCCACAGAAAAAACATCTCATCGTGCCCGTTCTCAGCAGAGCCTTTTTTCGAAACGGGAAACGTCCGGCTCCTTCTCCCACAAGGAAGGGGCCAGCCCTGAAAGCTGTTGCTGCTCTTCACCTTCCCCATGCAGCCTATTCACAGGCACAACAGCACTGGGGATCTGGACTTTCCCAGACAGGGAACATTTCATCGTGCCCGTTCTCGGCAGAGCATTTTTCCGAAAAATGAACCTTGGGGTCCTTCTCCCACCAGGAAGGGGACAGCCCTGAAAGCTCTTGCTGCTCTTCACATTCCCTGGGCAGACTATTCACAGGCACAACAGCACTGGGGATCTGGGCTTTCCCAGACACGGAACATCTCATCATGCCCGTTTTCGGCAGAGCCTTTTTCCGAAACGGGAAACGTGCTGCTCCTTCTCCCACAAGGAAGGTGCCAGACCTGAAATCTGTTGCTGCTCTTCACCTTCCCCATGCAGCCTATTCACAGGCACAACAGCACTGGGGATCTGGGCTTTCCCAAAGGGGGAACATCTCATCGTGCCCGTTTTCTTCAGAACCTTTTTCCTAAACCGGAAACGTCGGGCTCCTTCTCCCACCAGGAAGGTGCCAGACCTGAAAGCTGCTGCTGCTCTTCACCTTCCTTTGGAAGCCTATTCACAGGCACAACAGCACTGGGGATCTGGGCTTTCCCAGACACGGAACATCCCATCGAAACCGTTCTCGGCAGAGCCTTTTTCCAAAACGGGAAACGTGCTGCTCCTTCTCCCACAAGGAAGGTGCCAGCCCTGAAAGAGATTGCTGCTCTTCACCTTCCCCGTGCAGCCCATTCACAGGCCCAAGAGCACTGGGGATCTGTGCTTTCCCACAGATGCAACATCTCATCGTACCCATTCTCGGCAGAGCTTTTTTCCGAAAAACCAAACGTCCGGCTCCTTCTCCCACAAGGAAGGTGCCAGCCCTGAAAGCTGTTGCTCATCTTCATATTCCTTTGGCAGCCCATTCACAGGCACAACAGCACTGGGGATCTGGGCTTTCCCACAGGCGGAACATCTCATCGTGCCCGTTCTCGGCAGAGCATTTTTCCGAAAAATGAACCTTGGGGTCCTTCTCCCATAAGGAAGGTGCCAGCCCTGAAAGCTGTTGCTCATCTTCATATTCCCTTGGCAGCCCATTCACAGGCAAAAGAGCACTGGGGATCTGGGCTTTCCCACTCTCGGAACTTCTCATCGTGCCTGTTCTCGGCGCAGCCTTTTTCTGAAACGGGAAACGTCGGGCTCCTTCTCCCACCAGGAAGGTGTCAGCCCTGAAAGCTGTTGCTGCTCTTCACCTTCCCTTTGAAGCCTATTCATAGGCACAAGAGCACTGGGGATCTGGGCTTTCCCAGACACGGAACATCCCATCGAACCCGTGCTCGGCAGAGCCTTTTTCCGAAACGGGAAACGTCCGGCTCCTTCTCCCACAGGGAAGGTGCCAGCCCTGAAAGCTGTTGCTGCTCTTCACCTTCCCCGTACAGCCTATTCACAGGCACAACAGCACTGGGGATCTGGGCTTTCCCAAAGGGGGAAGATCTCATCGTGCCCGTTTTCTTCAGAACTTTTTTCCGAAACCGGAAACTTCGGGCTCCTTCTCCCACAAGGAAGGTGCCAGCCCTGAAAGAGATTGCTGCTCTTCACCTTCCCCGTGCAGCCCAATCACAGGCACAAGAGCACTGGGGATCTGTGCTTTCCCACAGATGCAACATCTCATCGTACCCATTCTCGGCAGAGCTTTTTTCCGAAAAACCAAACGTCCGGCTCCTTCTCCCACAAGGAAGGGGCCATCCCTGAAAGCTGTTGCTCATCTTCATATTCCCTTGGCAGCCCATTCACAGGCACAACAGCACTGGGGATCTGGGCTTTCCCACAGGCGGAACACCTCATCGTGCCCGTTCTCGGCAGAGCATTTTTCCGAAAAATGAACCTTGGGGTCCTTCTCCCATAAGGAAGGTGCCAGCCCTGAAAGCTGTTGCTCATCTTCATATTCCCTTGGCAGCCTATTCACAGGCACAACAGCACTGGGGATCTGGGCTTTCCCACAGACGCAACATCTCATCGTGCCCATTCTCAGCAGAGCCTTTTTCTAAAATGCGAAATGCTGGGTTCCTTCTCCCACAAGGAAGGTGCCAGCCCTGAAAGCTGTTGCTGGTCTTCACCTTCCCCGTGCAGCCCATTCACAGGCACAACAGCACTGGGGATCTGTGCTTTCCCACAGATGCAACATCTCATCGTACCCATTCTCGGCAGAGCTTTTTTCCGAAAAACCAAAAGTCCTGCTCCTTCTCCCACAAGGTTGGGGCCAGCCCTGAAAGCTGTTGCTCGTCTTCATATACCCTTGACAGCCCATTCACAGGCACAACAGCACTGGGGATCTGGGCTTTCCCACGGACGCAACATCTCATTTTGCCCGTTCACGGCAGAGAATTTCTCCGAAACGGAAAACATCCTGCTCATTCTCCCATAAGGAAGGTGCCAGCCCTGAAAGCTGTTGCTCATCTTCATATTCCCTTGGCAGCCCATTCACAGGCAAAAGAGCACTGGGGATCTGTGCTTTCCCACGGACACAACATCTCATTTTGCCCATTCTCAGCAGAGAATTTTTCCGAAACGGAAAACATCAGGCTCCTTCTCCCATAAGGAAGGTGCCAGCCCTGAAAGCTGTTGCTCATCTTCACATTCCCTGGGCAGCCCATTCACAGGCAAAAGAGCACTGGCGATCTGGGCTTTCCCACTCTCTGAACATCTCACCGTGCCTGTTCTCGGCGCAGCCTTTTTCTGAAACGGGAAACGTCGGGCTCCTTCTCCCACCAGGAAGGTGTCAGCCCTGAAAGCTGTTGCTGCTCTTCACCTTCCCTTTGAAGCCTAATCATAGGCACAAGAGCACTGGGGATCTAGGCTTTCCCAGACAGGGAACATCTCATCGAACCCGTTCTAGGCAGAGCCTTTTTCCAAAACGGGAAACTTCGGGCTGCTTCTCCCATAAGGAAGGTGCCAGCCCTGAAAGCTGTTGCTGCTCTTCACCTTCCCCGTGCAGCCTATTCACAGGCACAACAGCACTGGGGATCTGGGCTTTCCCAGACACGGACATCCCACTGAACCCGTTCTCGGCAGAGCCTTTTTCCAAAACGGGAAACGTGCTGCTCCTTCTCCCACAAGGAAGATACCAGCCCTGAAAGCTGTTGCTGCTCTTCACCTTCCTCGTGCAGCCTGTTCACAGGCACGACAGCACTGGGGATCTGGGCTTTCCCACAGGCCGAATATCTCATCGTGCCCATTCTCGGCAGAACCTTTTTACGAAATGGGAAACGTCCGGCTCCTTCTCCCACAGGGAAGGTGCCAGCCCTGAAAGCTGTTGCTGCTCTTCATATACCCTTGGCAGCCCATTCACAGGCACAACAGCAGTGGGGATCTGGCCTTTCCCACAGAAAAAACATCTCATCGTGCCCGTTCTCAGCAGAGCCTTTTTTCGAAACGGGAAACGTCCGGCTCCTTCTCCCACAAGGAAGGGGCCAGCCCTGAAAGCTGTTGCTGCTCTTCACCTTCCCCATGCAGCCTATTCACAGGCACAACAGCACTGGGGATCTGGACTTTCCCAGACAGGGAACATTTCATCGTGCCCGTTCTCGGCAGAGCATTTTTCCGAAAAATGAACCTTGGGGTCCTTCTCCCACCAGGAAGGGGACAGCCCTGAAAGCTCTTGCTGCTCTTCACATTCCCTGGGCAGACTATTCACAGGCACAACAGCACTGGGGATCTGGGCTTTCCCAGACACGGAACATCTCATCATGCCCGTTTTCGGCAGAGCCTTTTTCCGAAACGGGAAACGTGCTGCTCCTTCTCCCACAAGGAAGGTGCCAGACCTGAAATCTGTTGCTGCTCTTCACCTTCCCCATGCAGCCTATTCACAGGCACAACAGCACTGGGGATCTGGGCTTTCCCAAAGGGGGAACATCTCATCGTGCCCGTTTTCTTCAGAACCTTTTTCCTAAACCGGAAACGTCGGGCTCCTTCTCCCACCAGGAAGGTGCCAGACCTGAAAGCTGCTGCTGCTCTTCACCTTCCTTTGGAAGCCTATTCACAGGCACAACAGCACTGGGGATCTGGGCTTTCCCAGACACGGAACATCCCATCGAAACCGTTCTCGGCAGAGCCTTTTTCCAAAACGGGAAACGTGCTGCTCCTTCTCCCACAAGGAAGGTGCCAGCCCTGAAAGAGATTGCTGCTCTTCACCTTCCCCGTGCAGCCCATTCACAGGCCCAAGAGCACTGGGGATCTGTGCTTTCCCACAGATGCAACATCTCATCGTACCCATTCTCGGCAGAGCTTTTTTCCGAAAAACCAAACGTCCGGCTCCTTCTCCCACAAGGAAGGTGCCAGCCCTGAAAGCTGTTGCTCATCTTCATATTCCTTTGGCAGCCCATTCACAGGCACAACAGCACTGGGGATCTGGGCTTTCCCACAGGCGGAACATCTCATCGTGCCCGTTCTCGGCAGAGCATTTTTCCGAAAAATGAACCTTGGGGTCCTTCTCCCATAAGGAAGGTGCCAGCCCTGAAAGCTGTTGCTCATCTTCATATTCCCTTGGCAGCCCATTCACAGGCAAAAGAGCACTGGGGATCTGGGCTTTCCCACTCTCGGAACTTCTCATCGTGCCTGTTCTCGGCGCAGCCTTTTTCTGAAACGGGAAACGTCGGGCTCCTTCTCCCACCAGGAAGGTGTCAGCCCTGAAAGCTGTTGCTGCTCTTCACCTTCCCTTTGAAGCCTATTCATAGGCACAAGACCACTGGGGATCTGGGCTTTCCCAGACACGGAACATCCCATCGAACCCGTGCTCGGCAGAGCCTTTTTCCGAAACGGGAAACGTCCGGCTCCTTCTCCCACAGGGAAGGTGCCAGCCCTGAAAGCTGTTGCTGCTCTTCACCTTCCCCGTACAGCCTATTCACAGGCACAACAGCACTGGGGATCTGGGCTTTCCCAAAGGGGGAAGATCTCATCGTGCCCGTTTCCTTCAGAACTTTTTTCCGAAACCGGAAACTTCGGGCTCCTTCTCCCACAAGGAAGGTGCCAGCCCTGAAAGAGATTGCTGCTCTTCACCTTCCCCGTGCAGCCCAATCACAGGCACAAGAGCACTGGGGATCTGTGCTTTCCCACAGATGCAACATCTCATCGTACCCATTCTCGGCAGAGCTTTTTTCCGAAAAACCAAACGTCCGGCTCCTTCTCCCACAAGGAAGGGGCCATCCCTGAAAGCTGTTGCTCATCTTCATATTCCCTTGGCAGCCCATTCACAGGCACAACAGCACTGGGGATCTGGGCTTTCCCACAGGCGGAACACCTCATCGTGCCCGTTCTCGGCAGAGCATTTTTCCGAAAAATGAACCTTGGGGTCCTTCTCCCATAAGGAAGGTGCCAGCCCTGAAAGCTGTTGCTCATCTTCATATTCCCTTGGCAGCCTATTCACAGGCACAACAGCACTGGGGATCTGGGCTTTCCCACAGACGCAACATCTCATCGTGCCCATTCTCAGCAGAGCCTTTTTCTAAAATGCGAAATGCTGGGTTCCTTCTCCCACAAGGAAGGTGCCAGCCCTGAAAGCTGTTGCTGGTCTTCACCTTCCCCGTGCAGCCCATTCACAGGCACAACAGCACTGGGGATCTGTGCTTTCCCACAGATGCAACATCTCATCGTACCCATTCTCGGCAGAGCTTTTTTCCGAAAAACCAAACGTCCTGCTCCTTCTCCCACAAGGTTGGGGCCAGCCCTGAAAGCTGTTGCTCGTCTTCATATACCCTTGGCAGCCCATTCACAGGCACAACAGCACTGGGGATCTGGGCTTTCCCACGGACGCAACATCTCATTTTGCCCGTTCACGGCAGAGAATTTCTCCGAAACGGAAAACATCCTGCTCATTCTCCCATAAGGAAGGTGCCAGCCCTGAAAGCTGTTGCTCATCTTCATATTCCCTTGGCAGCCCATTCACAGGCAAAAGAGCACTGGGGATCTGTGCTTTCCCACGGACACAACATCTCATTTTGCCCATTCTCAGCAGAGAATTTCTCCGAAACGGAAAACATCCGGCTCCTTCTCCCATAAGGAAGGTGCCAGCCCTGAAAGCTGTTGCTCATCTTCACATTCCCTGGGCAGCCCATTCACAGGCAAAAGAGCACTGGCGATCTGGGCTTTCCCACTCTCGGAACATCTCACCGTGCCTGTTCTCGGCGCAGCCTGTTTCTGAAACGGGAAACGTCGGGCTCCTTCTCCCACCAGGAAGGTGTCAGCCCTCAAAGCTGTTGCTGCCCTTCACCTTCCCTTTGAAGCCTATTCATAGGCACAAGAGCACTGGGGATCTAGGCTTTCCCAGACAGGGAACATCTCATCGAGCCCGTTCTCAGCAGAGCATTTTTCCAAAACGGGAAACGTCGGGCTGCTTCTCCCACAAGGAAGGTGCCAGACCTGAAAGCTGTTGCTGCTCTTCACCTTCCCCGTGCAGCCTATTCACAGGCACAACAGCACTGGGGATCTGGGCTTTCCCACAGACGCAACATCTCCTCGTGCCCATTTTATTCAGAACCTTTTTCCGAAACGGGAAACGTCGGGCTCCTTCTCCCACCAGGAAGGTGCCAGACCTGAAAGCTGTTGCTGCTATTCACCTTCCTTTGAAAGCCTATTCACAGGCACAAGAGCACTGGGGATCTAGGCTTTCCCAGACACGGAACATCCCATCGAACCCGTTCTCGGCAGAGCCTTTTTCCGAAACGGGAAACGTGCTGCTCCTTCTCCCACAAGGAAGGTGCCAGCCCTGAAAGAGGTTGCTGCTCTTCACCTTCCCCGTGCAGCCGATTCACAGGCAGAACAGCACTGGGGATCTGTGCTTTCCCACAGACGAAACATCTCATCGAACCCGTTCTCGGCAGAGCCTTTTTCCGAAACAGAAAACGTCCTGCTCCTTCTCCCACAAGGAAGCTGCCAGCCCTGAAAGCTGTTGCTGCTCTTCACCTTCTCTTGGAAGCCTATTCACAGGCACAAGAGCACTGGGGATCTAGGCTTTCCCAGACAGGGAACATCTCATCGAACCCGTTCTAGGCAGAGCCTTTTTCCGAAACGGGAAATGTCGGGCTACTTCTCCCTCCAGGAAGGTGCCAGCCCTGAAAGCTGTTGCTGCTCTTCACCTTCCCCGTGCAGCCTATTCACAGGCACAACAGCACTGGGGATCTGGGCTTTCCCAGAGGCGCAACATCTCATCGTGCCCGTTCTCGGCAGAGCCTTTTTCTGAAATGGGAAAAGTCTGGCTACTTCTCCCACAAGGAAGGGGCCAGACCTGAAAGCTGCTGCTGCTCTTCACCTTCCCTTTGAAGCCTATTCACAGGCACAAGAGCACTGGGGATCTAGGCTTTCCCAGACAGGGAACATGTCATCGAACCCGTTCTCGGCAGAGCCTTTTTCCGAAACAGGAAACGTCGGGCTCCTTCTCCCACAAGGAAGGGGCCAGACCTGAGAGCTGTTTCTGGTCTTCAGCTTCCCTTGGAAGCCAATTCACAGGCAAAACAGCACTGGGGATCTAGGCTTTCCCAGACAGGGAACATCTCATCGAACCCGTTCTCGGCAGAGCCTTTTTCCGAAACGGGAAATGTCGGGCTCCTTCTCCCACAAGGAAAGGGCCAGACCTGAAAGCTGTTTCTGGTCTTCAGCTTCCCTTGGAAGCCAATTGACAGGCAAAACAGCACTGGGGATCTAGGCTTTCCCAGCCAGGGAACATCTCATCGTGCCCGTTCTCGGCAGAGCCTTTTTTGGAAATGGGAAACGTAGGGCTCCTTCTCCCACAAGGAAGGGGCCAGCCCTTGAAAGCTGTTGCTGCTCTTCACCTTCCCCGTGCAGCCTATTCACAGGCACAACAGCACTGGGGATCTGGGCTTTCCCAGACATGGAACATCTCATCAAGCCCGTTTTCGGCAGAGCCTTTTACCGAAACGGTAAATGTCCTGCTCCTTCACCCACCAGGAAAGTGCCAGCCCTGAAAGCTGTTGCTCGTCTTCATATACCCTTGGCAGCCGATTCACAGGCAGAACAGCACTGCGGATCTGTGCTTCCCCACAAAAGGAACATCTCATCGTGTCTGTTCTGACCAGAGGCTTTTTCCGAAACGGGAAACGTCCTGCTCCTTCTCCCACAGGGAAGCTGCCAGCCCTGAAAGCTGTTGCTCATCTTCATATTCCCTTGGCAGCCCATTCACAGGCAAAAGAGCACTGGCGATCTGGGCTTTCCCACGGACGCAACATCTCATTTTGCCCGTTCTCGGCAGAGTATTTCTCCGAAACGGAAAACATCCGGCTCCTTCTCCCATAAGGAAGGTGCCAGCCCTGAAAGCTGTTGCTCATCTTCACATTCCCTGGGCAGCCCATCCACAGGCAAAAGAGCACTGGGTATCTGGGCTTTCCCACTCTCGGAACATCTCATCCTGCCTGTTCTCGGCGCAGCCTTTTTCTGAAACGGGAAACGTCGGGCTCCTTCTCCCACCAGGAAGGTGCCAGACCTGAAAGCTGTTGCTGCTCTTCACCTTCCCCGTACAGCCTGTTCACAGGCACAACAGCACTGGGGATCTGGGCTTTCCCACAGGCCGAACATCTCATCGTGCCCGTTTTCTTCGGAACCTTTTTCCGAAACGGGATACGTCGGGCTCCTTCTCCCACCAGGAAGGTGCCAGCCCTGAAAGCTGTTGCTGCTCTTCACCTTCCCTTGGAAGCCTATTCACAGGCACAACAGCACTGGGGATCTGGGCCTTCCCAGACACGGAACATCTCATCAAACCCGTTCTCGGCAGAGCCTTTTTCCGAAACGGGAAACGTGCTGCTCCTTCTCCCACAAGGAAGGTGCCAGCCCTGAAAGCTGTTGCTGCTCTTCACCTTCCCCGTGCAGCCCATTCACAGGCACAACAGCACTGGGGATCTGGGCTTTCCCAGACAGGGAACATCTCATCGTGCCCGTTTTCTTCAGAAGCTTTTTCCGAAATGGGAAACGTCGGGCTCCTTCTCCCACCCGGAAGGTGCCAGATCTGAAAGCTGTTGCTGCTCTTCACCTTCCCTTGGAAGCCTATTCACAGGCACAAGAGCACTGGGGATCTAGGCTTTCCCAGACAGGGAACATCCCATCGAACCCGTTCTCGGCAGAGCCTTTTTCCGAAACGGGAAACATGCTGCTCCTTCTCCCACAAGGAAGGTGCCAGCCCTGAAAGAGGTTGCTGCTCTTCACCTTCCCCGTGCAGCCCATTCACAGGCAGAAGAGCACTGGGGATCTGTGCTTTCCCACAGACACAACATCTCATCATACAGATTCTCGGCAGAGCTTTTTTCCGAAACACCAAACGTCCGGCTCCTTCTCCCACAGGGAAGGTGTCAGCCCTGAAAGCTGTTGCTGCTCTTCATATTCCCTTGGCAGCCCATTCACAGGCAAAAGAGCACTGGGGATCTGGGCTTTCCCACAGGCGGAACATCTCATCGTGCCCGTTCTCGGCAGAGCATTTTTCCGAAAAAAGAACCTTGGGGTCCTTCTCCCACAGGGAATGTGCCAGCCCTGAAAGCTGTTGCTGCTCTTCACCTTCCCTTGGCAGCCTATTCACAGGCACAACAGCACTGGGGATCCGGGCTTTCCCAGAGGCGCAACATCTCATCGTGCCCATTCTCGGCTGAGCCTTTTTCTGAAATGGGAAAAGTCTGGCTACTTCTACCACCAGGAAGGGGCCAGACCTGAAAGCTGCTGCTGCTCTTCACCTTCCCTTTGAAGCCTATTCACAGGCACAACAGCACTGGGGATCTAGGCTTTCCCAGACAGGGAACATCTCATCGAACCCGTTCTCGGCAGAGCCTTTTTCCGAAACAGGAAACGTCGGGCTCCTTCTCCCACAAGGAAGGGGCCAGACCTGAAAGCTGTTTCTGGTCTTCAGCTTCCCTTGGAAGCCAATTCACAGGCAAAACAGCACTGGGGATCTAGGCTTTCCCAGACAGGGAACATCTCATCGTGCCCGTTCTCGGCAGAGCCTTTTTCCGAAACGGGAAATGTCGGGCTCCTTCTCCCACAAGGAAAGGGCCAGACCTGAAAGCTGTTGCTGCTCTTCAGCTTCCCTTGGAAGCCAATTGACAGGCAAAACAGCACTGGGGATCTAGGCTTTCCCAGCCAGGGAACATCTCATCGTGCCCGTTCTCGGCAGAGCCTTTTTTGGAAATGGGAAACGTAGGGCTCCTTCTCCCACAAGGAAGGGGCCAGCCCTTGAAAGCTGTTGCTGCTCTTCACCTTCCCCGTGCAGCCTATTCACAGGCACAACAGCACTGGGGATCTGGGCTTTCCCAGACATGGAACATCTCATCAAGCCCGTTTTCGGCAGAGCCTTTTACCGAAACGGTAAATGTCCTGCTCCTTCACCCACCAGGAAAGTGCCAGCCCTGAAAGCTGTTGCTCGTCTTCATATACCCTTGGCAGCCGATTCACAGGCAGAACAGCACTGCGGATCTGTGCTTCCCCACAAAAGGAACATCTCATCGTGTCTGTTCTGACCAGAGGCTTTTTCCGAAACGGGAAACGTCCTGCTCCTTCTCCCACAGGGAAGCTGCCAGCCCTGAAAGCTGTTGCTCATCTTCATATTCCCTTGGCAGCCCATTCACAGGCAAAAGAGCACTGGCGATCTGGGCTTTCCCACGGACGCAACATCTCATTTTGCCCGTTCTCGGCAGAGAATTTCTCCGAAACGGAAAACATCCGGCTCCTTCTCCCATAAGGAAGGTGCCAGCCCTGAAAGCTGTTGCTCATCTTCACATTCCCTGGGCAGCCCATCCACAGGCAAAAGAGCACTGGGTATCTGGGCTTTCCCACTCTCGGAACATCTCATCCTGCCTGTTCTCGGCGCAGCCTTTTTCTGAAACGGGAAACGTCGGGCTCCTTCTCCCACCAGGAAGGTGCCAGACCTGAAAGCTGTTGCTGCTCTTCACCTTCCCCGTGCAGCCTGTTCACAGGCACAACAGCACTGGGGATCTGGGCTTTCCCACAGGCCGAACATCTCATCATGCCCGTTTTCTTCGGAACCTTTTTCCGAAACGGGATACGTCGGGCTCCTTCTCCCACCAGGAAGGTGCCAGCCCTGAAAGCTGTTGCTGCTCTTCACCTTCCCTTGGAAGCCTATTCACAGGCACAACAGCACTGGGGATCTGGGCCTTCCCAGACACGGAACATCTCATCAAACCCGTTCTCGGCAGAGCCTTTTTCCGAAACGGGAAACGTGCTGCTCCTTCTCCCACAAGGAAGGTGCCAGCCCTGAAAGCTGTTGCTGCTCTTCACCTTCCCCGTGCAGCCCATTCACAGGCACAACAGCACTGGGGATCTGGGCTTTCCCAGACAGGGAACATCTCATCGTGCCCGTTTTCTTCAGAAGCTTTTTCCGAAATGGGAAACGTCGGGCTCCTTCTCCCACCCGGAAGGTGCCAGATCTGAAAGCTGTTGCTGCTCTTCACCTTCCCTTGGAAGCCTATTCACAGGCACAAGAGCACTGGGGATCTAGGCTTTCCCAGACAGGGAACATCCCATCGAACCCGTTCTCGGCAGAGCCTTTTTCCGAAACGGGAAACATGCTGCTCCTTCTCCCACAAGGAAGGTGCCAGCCCTGAAAGAGGTTGCTGCTCTTCACCTTCCCCGTGCAGCCCATTCACAGGCAGAAGAGCACTGGGGATCTGTGCTTTCCCACAGACACAACATCTCATCATACAGATTCTCGGCAGAGCTTTTTTCCGAAACACCAAACGTCCGGCTCCTTCTCCCACAGGGAAGGTGTCAGCCCTGAAAGCTGTTGCTGCTCTTCATATTCCCTTGGCAGCCCATTCACAGGCAAAAGAGCACTGGGGATCTGGGCTTTCCCACAGGCGGAACATCTCATCGTGCCCGTTCTCGGCAGAGCATTTTTCGGAAAAAAGAACCTTGGGGTCCTTCTCCCACAGGGAATGTGCCAGCCCTGAAAGCTGTTGCTGCTCTTCACCTTCCCTTGGCAGCCTATTCACAGGCACAACAGCACTGGGGATCCGGGCTTTCCCAGAGGCGCAACATCTCATCGTGCCCATTCTCGGCTGAGCCTTTTTCTGAAATGGGAAAAGTCTGGCTACTTCTACCACCAGGAAGGGGCCAGCCCTGAAAGCTGCTGCTGCTCTTCACCTTCCCTTTGAAGCCTATTCACAGGCACAACAGCACTGGGGATCTAGGCTTTCCCAGACAGGGAACATCTCATCGAACCCGTTCTCGGCAGAGCCTTTTTCCGAAACAGGAAACGTCGGGCTCCTTCTCCCACAAGGAAGGGGCCAGACCTGAAAGCTGTTTCTGGTCTTCAGCTTCCCTTGGAAGCCAATTCACAGGCAAAACAGCACTGGGGATCTAGGCTTTCCCAGACAGGGAACATCTCATCGTGCCCGTTCTCGGCAGTGCCTTTTTTCGAAATGGGAAACGTCGGGCTCCTTCTCCCACAAGGAAGGGGCCAGACCTGAAAGCTGTTTCTGGTCTTCAGCTTCCCTTGGAAGCCAATTCACAGGCAAAACAGCACTGGGGATCTAGGCTTTCCCAGACAGGGAACATCTCATCGTGCCCGTTCTCGGCAGAGCCTTTTTTCGAAATGGGAAACGTAGGGCTCCTTCTCCCACAAGGAAGGGGCCAGCCCTTGAAAGCTGTTGCTGCTCTTCACCTTCCCCGTGCAGCCTATTCACAGGCACAACAGCACTGGGGATCTGGGCTTTCCCACGGACGCAACATCTCATCATGCCCGTTTTCGGCAGAGCCTTTTTCCAAAACGGTAAATGTCCTGCTCCTTCACCCACCAGGAAAGTGCCAGCCCTGAAAGCTCTTGCTCGTCTTCATATACCCTTGGCAGCCAATTCACAGGCAGAACAGCACTGCGGATCTGTGCTTCCCCACAAACGGAACATCTCATCGTGTCTGTTCTCAGCAGAGCCTTTTTCAGAAATGGGAAACGTCGGGCTACTTCTCCCACAGGGAAGGTGCCAGCCCTGAAAGCTGTTGCTGCTCTTCACCTTCCCCATGCAGCCTATTCACAGGCACAACAGCACTGGGGATCTGTGCTTTCCCACAGACGAAACATCTCATCATGCCCGTTCTCGGCAGAGCCTTTTTCCGAGACAGCAAACGTCCTGCTTCTTCTCCCACAAGGAAGCTGCCAGCCCTGAAAGCTGTTGCTCATCTTCATATTCCCTTGGCAGCCCATTCACAGGCAAAAGAGCACTGGGGATCTGGGCTTTCCCACGTACGCAACATGTCATTTTGCCCATTCTCGGCAGAGAATTTTTCCGAAACGGAAAACATCCGGCTCCTTCTTCCATAAGGAAGGTGCCAGCCCTGAAAGCTGTTGCTCATCTTCACATTCCCTGGGCAGACCATTCACAGGCAAAAGAGCACTGGGTATCTGGGCTTTCCCACTCTCGGAACATCTCACCGTGCCTGTTCTTGGCGCAGCCTTTTTCTGAAACGGGAAACGTCGGGCTCCTTCTCCCACCAGGAAGGTGTCAGCCCTGAAAGCTGTTGCTGCTCTTCACCTTCCCTTTGAAGCCTATTCACAGGCACAACAGCACTGGGGATCTAGGCTTTCCCAGACAGGGAACATCTCATCGAACCCGTTCTAGGCAGAGCCTTTTTCCAAAAAAGGAACCTTGGGGTCCTTCTCCCATAGGGAAGATGCCAGCCCTGAAAGCTGTTGCTGCTCTTCACCTTCCCCGTGCAGCCTATTCACAGGCACAACAGCACTGGGGATCTGGGCTTTCCCAGAGGCGCAACATCTCATCGTGCCCGTTCTCGGCAGAACATTTTTCTGAAATGGGAAAAGTCTGGCCACTTCTCCCACAAGGAAGGGGCCAGACCTCAAAGCTGCTGCTGCTCTTCACCTTCCCTTTGAAGCCAATTCACAGGAACGAGAGCACTGGGGATCTAGGCTTTCCCAGACAGGGAACATCTCATCGAACCCGTTCTCGGCAGAGCCTTTTTCCGAAATGGGAAACGTCGGGCTCCTTCTCCCACAAGGAAGGGGCCAGCCCTGAAAGCTGTTGCTCGTCTTCAGCTTCCCTTGGAAGCCAATTCACAGGCAAAACAGCACTGGGGATCTAGGCTTTCCCAGCCAGGGAACATCTCACCGTGCCCGTTCTCGGCAGAGCATTTTTTCGAAATGCGAAACGTCGGGCTCCTTCTCCCACAGGGAAGGTGCCAGCCCTGAAAGCTGTTGCTGCTCTTCACCTTCCCCGTGCAGCCTATTCACAGGCACAACAGCACTGGGGATCTGTGCTTTCCCACAGAAAAAACATCTCATCATGCCCGTTCTCGGCAGAGCCTTTTTCCGAGACAGCAAACGTCCTGCTCCTTCTCCCACAAGGAAGCTGCCAGCCCTGAAAGCTGTTGCTCATCTTCATATTCCCTTGGCAGCCTATTCACAGGCAAAAGAGCACTGGCGATCTGGGCTTTCCCACGGACGCAACATCTCATTTTGCCCATTCTCGGCAGAGAATTTTTCCGAAACGGAAAACATCCGGCTCCTTCTCCCACAAGGAAGGTGCCAGCCCTGAAAGCTGTTGCTCATCGTCACATTCCCTGGGCAGCCCATTCACAGGCAAAAGAGCACTGGGGATCTGGGCTTTCCCACTCTCCGAACATCTCATTGTGCCTGTTCTTGGCGCAGCCTTTTTCTGAAACGGGAAACGTCGGGCTCCTTCTCCCACCAGGAAGGTGTCAGCCCTGAAAGATGTTGCTGCTCTTCAACTTCGCCGTGCAGCCTATTCACAGGCACAACAGCACTGGGGATCTGGGCTTTCCCACCAATGAAACATCTCATCGTGCCCATTCTTGGAAGAACCTTTTTCCGAAACGTGAAACGTCCCTCTCCTTCTCCCACAAGGAAGCTGCCAGCCCTGAAAGCTGTTGCTGCTCTTCACCTTCCCCGTGCAGCCTATTCACAGGCACAACAGCACTGGGGATCTGGGCTTTCCCACAGACGCAACATCTCATCCTGCCTGCACTCGGCGCAGCCTTTTTCCAAAATGGCAAATGTCCGGCTCCTTCTCCCACAAGGAAGGTGCCAGCCCTGAAAGCTGTTGCTGCTCTTCACCTTCTCTTGGAAGCCTATTCACAGGCACAAGAGCACTGGGGATCTAGGCTTTCCCAGACAGGGAACATCTCATCGAACCCATTCTAGGCAGAGCCTTTTTCCGAAACGGGAAATGTCGGGCTACTTCTCCCACCAGGAAAGTGCCAGCCCTGAAAGCTGTTGCTGCTCTTCACCTTCCCCGTGCAGCTTATTCACAGGCACAACAGCACTGGGGATCCGGGCTTTCCCAGAGGCGCAACATCTCATCGTGCCCGTTCTCGGCAGAGCCTTTTTCTGAAATGGGAAAAGTCTGGCTACTTCTCCCAGAAGGAAGGGGCCAGACCTGAAAGCTGTTGCTGCTCTTCACCTTCCCTTTGAAGCCTATTCACAGGCACAAGAGCACTGGGGATCTAGGTTTTCCCAGACAGGGAACATGTCATCGAACCCGTTCTCGGCAGAGCCTTTTTCCGAAACAGGAAACGTCGGGCTCCTTCTCCCACAAGGAAGGGGCGAGACCTGAAAGCTGTTTCTGCTCTTCAGCTTCCCTTGGAAGCCAATTCACAGGCAAAACAGCACTGGGGATCTAGGCTTTCCCAGACAGGGAACATCTCATCGTGCCCGTTCTCGGCAGAGCCTTTTTCCGAAATGCGAAACGTCGGGCTCCCTCTCCCACAAGGAAGGGGCCAGCCCTTGAAAGCTGTTGCTGCTCTTCACCTTCCCCGTGCAGCCTATTCACAGGCACAACAGCACTGGGGATCTGGGCTTTCCCACGGACGCAACATCTCATCAAGCCCGTTTTCGGCAGAGCCTTTTTCCAAAACGGTAAATGTCCTGCTCCTTCACCCACCAGGAAAGTGCCAGCCCTGAATGCTGTTGCTCGTCTTCATATACCCTTGGCAGCCGATTCACAGGCAGAACAGCACTGCGGATCTGTGCTTCCCCACAAACGGTACATCTCATCGTGTCTGTTCTCAGCAGAGCCTTTTTCCGAAACGGGAAACGTCTGGCTCCTTCTCCCACAGGGAAGGTGCCAGCCCTGAAAGCTGTTGCTGCTCTTCACCTTCCCCGTGCAGCTTATTCACAGGCACAACAGCACTGGGGATCTGTGCTTTCCCACAGACGAAACATCTCATCATGCCCGTTCTTGGCAGAGCCTTTTTCCGAGACAGCAAACGTCCTGCTCCTTCTCCCACAAGGAAGCTGCCAGCCCTGAAAGCTGTTGCTGCTCTTCACCTTCCCTTGGCAGCCTATTCACAGGCACAACAGCACTGGGGATCTAGGCTTTCCCACAGACACAACATCTCATCGTGCCCGTTCTGAGCAGAGCATTTTTCTAAAATGGGAAATGTTGGGTTCCTTCTCCCACAAGGAAGGTGCCAGCCCTGAAAGCTGTTGCTGCTCTTCACCTTCTCTTGGAAGCCTATTCACAGGCACAAGAGCACTGGGGATCTAGGCTTTCCCAGACAGGGAACATCTCATCGAACCCGTTCTAGGCAGAGCCTTTTTCCGAAACGGAAAATGTCGGGCTACTTCTCCCACCAGGAAAGTGCCAGCCCTGAAAGCTGTTGCTCGTCTTCAGCTTCCCTTGGAAGCCAATTCACAGGCAAAACAGCACTGGGGATCTAGGCTTTCCCAGCCAGGGAACATCTCATCGTGCCCGTTCTCGGCAGAGCATTTTTTCGAAATGCGAAACGTCGGGCTCCTTCTCCCATAGGGAAGGGGCCAGCCCTGAAAGCTGTTGCTGCTCTTCACCTTCCCCGTGCAGCCTATTCACAGGCACAACAGCACTGGGGATCTGTGCTTTCCCACAGAAAAAACATCTCATCATGCCCGTTCTCGGCAGAGCCTTTTTCCGAGACAGCAAACGTCCTGCTCCTTCTGCCACAGAGAAGCTGCCAGCCCTGAAAGCTGTTGCTCATATTCATATTCCCTTGGCAGCCTATTCACAGGCAAAAGAGCACTGGCGATCTGTGCTTTCCCACGGACGCAACATCTCATTTTGCCCATTCTCGGCAGAGAATTTTTCCGAAACGGAAAACGTCCGGCTCCTTCTCCCACAAGGAAGGTGCCAGCCCTGAAAGCTGTTGCTCATCTTCACATTCCCTGGGCAGCCCATTCACAGGCAAAAGAGCACTGGGGATCTGGGCTTTCCCACTCTCCGAACATCTCATCGTGCCTGTTCTCGGCGCAGCCTTTTTCTGAAACGGGAAACGTCGGGCTCCTTCTCCCACCAGGAAGGTGTCAGCCCTGAAAGCTGTTGCTGCTCTTCACCTTCCCCGTGCAGCCTATTCACAGGCACAACAGCACTGGGGATCTGGGCTTTCCCACCAATGAAACATCTCATCGTGCCCATTCTTGGAAGAACCTATTTCCGAAATGTGAAACGTCCCTCTCCTTCTCCCACAAGGAAGCTGCCAGCCCTGAAAGCTGTTGCTGCTCTTCACCTTCCCCGTGCAGCCTGTTCACAGGCACAACAGCACTGGGGATCTAGGCTTTCCCACAGACGCAACATCTCATCCTGCCTGCACTCGGCGCAGCCTTTATCCAAAATGGCAAATGTCGGGCTCCTTCTCCCACAAGAAAGGTGCCAGCCCTGAAAGCTGTTGCTGCTCTTCAGCTTCTCTTGGAAGCCAATTCACAGGCAAAACAGCACTGGGGATCTAGGCTTTCCCAGACAGGGAACATCTCATCGAACCCGTTCTAGGCAGAGCCTTTTTCCGAAACGGGAAATGTCGGGCTACTTCTCCCACCAGGAAAGTGCCAGCCCTGAAAGCTCTTGCTGCTCTTCACCTTCCCCGTGCAGCCTATTCACAGGCACAACAGCACTGGGGATCCGGGCTTTCCCAGAGGCGCAACATCTCATCGTGCCCGATCTCGGCAGAACCTTTTTCTGAAATGGGAAAAGTCTGGCCACTTCTCCCACAAGGAAGGGGCCAGACCTCAAAGCTGCTGCTGCTCTTCACCTTCCCTTTGAAGCCAATTCACAGGCAAAACAGCACTGGGGATCTAGGCTTTCCCAGACAGGGAACATCTCATCGAACCCGTTCTCGGCAGAGCCTTTTTCCGAAACAGGAAACGTCGGGCTCCTTCTCCCACAAGGAAGGGGCCAGCCCTGAAAGCTGTTGCTCGTCTTCAGCTTCCCTTGGAAGCCAATTCACAGGCAAAACAGCACTGGGGATCTAGGCTTTCCCAGACAGGGAACGTCTCATCGTGCCTGTTCTCGGCAGAGCATTTTTCCGAAAAATGAACCTTGGGATCCTTCTCCCATAGGGAAGGTGCCAGCCCTGAAAGCTGTTGCTGCTCTTCACCTTCCCTTGGCAGCCTATTCACAGGCACAACAGCACTGGGGATCTGTGCTTTCCCACAGACACAACATCTCTTCGTGCCCGTTCTGAGCAGAGCATTTTTCTAAAATGGGAAACGTTGGGTTCCTTCTCCCACAAGGAAGGTGCCAGCCCTGAAAGCTGTTGCTGCTCTTCAGCTTCTCTTGGAAGCCTATTCACAGGCACAAGAGCACTGGGGATCTAGGCTTTCCCAGACAGGGAACATCTCATCGAACCCGTTCTAGGCAGAGCCTTTTTCCGAAACGGGAAATGTCGGGCTACTTCTCCCACCAGGAAAGTGCCAGCCCTGAAAGCTGTTGCTGCTCTTCACCTTCCCCGTGCAGCCTATTCACAGGCACAACAGCACTGGGGATCTGGGCTTTCCCAGAGGCGCAACATCTCATCGTGCCCGTTCTCGGCAGAACCTTTTTCTGAAATGGGAAAAGTCTGGCCACTTCTCCCACAAGGAAGGGGCCAGACCTCAAAGCTGCTGCTGCTCTTCACCTTCCCTTTGAAGCCTATTCACGGGCACAAGAGCACTGGGGATCTAGGCTTTCCCAGACAGGGAACATCTCATCGAACCCGTTCTCGGCAGAGCCTTTTTCCGAAACAGGAAACGTCGGGCTACTTCTCCCACCAGGAAAGTGCCAGCCCTGAAAGCTGTTGCTGCTCTTCACCTTCCCCGTGCAGCCTATTCACAGGCACAACAGCACTGGGGATCTGGGCTTTCCCAGACAGGGAACATCTCATCGTGCCCGTTTTCTTCCGAACCTTTTTCCGAAACCGGAAACGTAGGGCTCCTTCTCCCACCAGGAAGGTGCCAGACCTGAAAGCTGTTGCTGCTCTTCACCTTCCCTTGGAAGCCTATTCACAGGCACAACAGCACTGGGGATCTGGGCTTTCCCAGACACGGAACATCTCATCGAACCTGTTCTCGGTAGAGCCTTTTTCCGAAACGAGAAACATCCGGCTCCTTCTCTCACAGGGAAGGTGCCAGCCCTGAAAGCTGTTGCTGCTCTTCATATACCCTTGGCAGCCCATTCACAGGCACAACAGCAGTGGGGATCTGGCCTTTCCCACAGAAAAAACATCTCATCGTGCCCGTTCTCAGCAGAGCCTTTTTCCGAAACAGCAAACGTCCTGCTCCTTCTCCCACAAGGAAGCTGCCAGCCCTGAAAGCTGTTGCTGCTCTTCACCTTCCCCATGCAGCCTATTCACAGGCACAAGAGCACTGGGCATGTGGGCTTTCCCAGACAGGGAACATCTCATCGTGCCCGTTCTCGGCAGAGCATTTTTCCGAAAAATGAACCTTGGGGTCCTTCTCCCATAGGGAAGGTGCCAGCCCTGAAAGCTGTTGCTGCTCTTCACCTTCCCCGTGCAGCCTGTTCACAGGCACAACAGCACTGGGGATCTGGGCTTTCCCAAAAACGGAACATCTCATCGTGCCTGCACTCGGCGCAGCCTTTTTCCAAAATGGCAAATGTCCGGCTCCTTCTCCCACAAGGAAGGTGCCAGCCCTGAAAGCTGTTGCTGCTCTTCACCTTCTCTTGGAAGCCTATTCACAGGCACAAGAGCACTGGGGTTCTAGGCTTTCCCAGACAGGGAACATCTCATCGAACCCGTTCTCGGCAGAGCCTTTTTCCGAAACAGGAAACGTCGGGCTCCTTCTCCCACAAGGAAGGGGCCAGACCTGAAAGCTGTTTCTGGTCTTCAGCTTCCCTTGGAAGCCAATTCACAGGCAAAACAGCACTGGGGATCTAGGCTTTCCCAAACAGGGAACATCTCATCGAACCCGTTCTCGGCAGAGCCTTTTTCCGAAACGGTAAATGTCCTGCTCCTTCTCCCACAAGGAAGGGGCCAGCCCTGAAAGCTGTTGCTCGTCTTCAGCTTCCCTTGGAAGCCAATTCACAGGCAAAACAGCACTGGGGATCTAGGCTTTCCCAGACAGGGAACATCTCATCGTGCCCGTTCTCGGCAGAGCCTTTTTTCGAAATGGGAAACGTAGGGCTCCTTCTCCCACAAGGAAGGGGCCAGCCCTTGAAAGCTGTTGCTGCTCTTCACCTTCCCCGTGCAGCCTATTCACAGGCACAACAGCACTGGGGATCTGGGCTTTCCCACGGACGCAACATCTCATCATGCCCGTTTTCGGCAGAGCCTTTTTCCAAGACGGTAAATGTCCTGCTCCTTCACCCACCAGGAAAGTGCCAGCCCTGAATGCTGTTGCTCGTCTTCATATACCCTTGGCAGCCGATTCACAGGCAGAACAGCACTGTGGATCTGTGCTTCCCCACAAACGGAACATCTCATCGTGTCTGTTCTCAGCAGAGCCTTTTTCCGAAACGGGAAACGTCGGGCTCCTTCTCCCACAGGGAAGGTGCCAGCCCTGAAAGCTGTTGCTGCTCTTCACCTTCCCCGTGCAGCCTATTCACAGGCGCAACAGCACTGGGGATCTGGGCTTTCCCACAGATGAAACATCTCATCATGCCCGTTCTCGGCAGAGCCTTTTTCCGAGACAGCAAACGTCCTGCTCCTTCTCCCACAAGGAAGGTGCCAGCCCTGAAAGCTGTTGCTGCTCTTCACCTTCCCCGTGCAGCCTATTCACAGGCACAACAGCACTGGGGATCCGGGCTTTCCCAGAGGCGCAACATCTCATCGTGCCCGTTCTCGGCAGAACATTTTTCTGAAATGGGAAAAGTCTGGCTACTTCTCCCACAAGGAAGGGGCCAGACCTGAAAGCTGTTGCTGCTCTTCACCTTCCCTTGGAAGCCTATTCACAGGCACAAGAGCACTGGGGTTCTAGGCTTTCCCAGACAGGGAACATCTCATCGAACCCGTTCTCGGCAGAGCCTTTTTCCGAAACAGGAAACGTCGGGCTCCTTCTCCCACAAGGAAGGGGCCAGACCTGAAAGCTGCTGCTGCTCTTCAGCTTCCCTTGGAAGCCAATTCACAGGCAAAACAGCACTGGGGATCTAGGCTTTCCCAGCCAGGGAACATCTCATCGTGCCCGGTCTCGGCAGAGCCTTTTTTCGAAATGGGAAACGTCGGGCTCCTTCTCCCAGAAGGAAGGGGCCAGCCCTTGAAAGCTGTTGCTGCTCTTCACCTTCCCCGTGCAGCCTATTCACAGGCACAACAGCACTGGGGATCTGGGCTTTCCCACGGATGCAACATCTCATCATGCCCGTTTTCGGCAGAGCCTTTTTCCAAAACGGTAAATGTCCTGCTCCTTCACCCACCAGGAAAGTGCCAGCCCTGAAAGCTGTTGCGCGTCTTCATATACCCTTGGCAGCCGATTCACAGGCACAACAGCACTGCGGATCTTTGCTTCCCCACAAACGGAACATCTCATCGTGTCTGTTCTCAGCAGAGCCTTTTTTCGAAACGGGAAACGTCCGGCTCCTTCTCCCACAGGGAAGGTGCCAGCCCTGAAAGCTGTTGCTGCTCTTCACCTTCCCCGTGCAGCCTATTCACAGGCACAACAGCACTGGGGATCTGTGCTTTCCCACAGACGAAACATCTCATCATGCCCGTTCTCGGCAGAGAATTTTTCCGAAACGGAAAACATCCGGCTCCTTCTCCCATAAGGAAGGTGCCAGCCCTGAAAGCTGTTGCTCATCTTCACATTCCCTGGGCAGCCCATTGACAGGCAAAAGAGCACTGGGTATCTGGGCTTTCCCACTCTCCGAACATCTCATCGTGCCTGTTCTCGGCACAGCCTTTTTCTGAAACGGGAAACGTCGGTCTCCTTCTACCACCAGGAAGGTGTCAGCCCTGAAAGCTGTTGCTGCTCTTCACCTTCCCTTTGAAGCCTATTCATAGGCACAAGAGCACTGGGGATCTAGGCTTTCCCAGACACGGAACATCTCATCGAACCAGTTCTAGGCAGAGCCTTTTTCCGAAACGGGAAACGTCCGGCTCCTTCTCTCACAGGGAAGGTGCCAGCCCTGAAAGCTGTTGCTGCTCTTCATATACCCTTGGCAGCACATTCACAGGCACGACAGCACTGGGGATCTGGGCTTTCCCAGACAGGGAACATCTCATCGTGCCCGTTCTCGGCAGAGCATTTTTCCGAAAAATGAACCTTGGGGTCCTTCTCCCATAGGGAAGGGGCCAGCCCTGAAAGCTGTTGCTGCTCTTCACCTTCCCTTGGCAGCCTATTCACAGGCACAACAGCACTGGGGATCTGGGCTTTCCCAGAGGCGCAACATCTCATCGTGCCCGTTCTCAGCAGAGCATTTTTCTAAAATGGGAAATGTTGGGTTCCTTCTCCCACAAGGAAGGTGCCAGCCCTGAAATCTGTTGCTGCTCTTCACCTTCCCCGTGCAGCCTATTCACAGGGCCAATAGCACTGGGGATCTGGGCTTTCCCACCAATGAAACATCTCATCGTGCCCATTCTTGGAAGAACCTTTTCCCGAAACTTGAAACGTCCCTCTCCTTCTCCCACAAGGAAGCTGCCAGCCCTGAAAGCTGTTGCTGCTCTTCACCTTCCCCGTGCAGCCTGTTCACAGGCACAACAGCACTGGGGATCTGGGCTTTCCCACAGACGCAACATCTCATCGTGCCTGCACTCGGCGCAGCCTTTTTCCAAAATGGCTAATGTCCGGCTCCTTCTCCCACAAGGAAGGTGCCAGCCCTGAAAGCTGTTGCTGCTCTTCAGCTTCTCTTGGAAGCCTATTCACAGGCACAAGAGCACTGGGGATCTAGGCTTTCCCAGACAGGGAACATTTCATCGAACCCGTTCTAGGCAGAGCCTTTTTCCGAAACGGGAAATGTCGGGCTACTTCTCCCACCAGGAAAGTGCCAGCCCTGAAAGCTGTTGCTGCTCTTCACCTTCCCCGTGCAGCCTATACACAGGCACAACAGCACTGGGGATCTGGGCTTTCCCAGAGGCGCAACATCTCATCGTGCCCGTTCTCGGCAGAACCTTTTTCTGAAATGGGAAAAGTCTGGCCACTTCTCCCACCAGGAAGGTTGCAGACCTGAAAGCTCTTGCTGCTCTTCACCTTCCCTTTGAAGCCTATTCACAGGCACAACAGCACTGGGGATCTGGGCTTTCCCAGACACGGAACATCTCATCATGTCCCTTTTCGGCAGAGCCTTTTTCCGAAACGGTAAATATCCTGCTCCTTCACCCAACAGGAAAGTGCCAGCCCTGAAAGCTGTTGCTGGTCTTCACCTTCCCCGTGCAGCCTATTCACAGGCACAACAGCACTGGGGATCTGGGCTTTCCCACAGATGAAACATCTCATCGTGCCCGTTCTCGGCAGAGCCCTTTTCTGAGATAGCAAACGTCCTGCTCCTTCACCCACAAGGAAGGTGCCAGCCCTGAAAGCTGTTGCTCATCTTCATATTCCCTTGGAAGCCCATTCACAGGCACAACAGCACTGGGGATCTAGGCTTTCCCAGCCAGGGAACATCTCATCGTGCCCGTTCTCGGCAGAACCTTTTTTCGAAATGGGAAACGTAGGGCTCCTTCTCCCACAAGGAAGGGGCCAGCCATGAAAGCTGTTGCTGCTCTTCAGCTTCACCATGCAGCCCATTCACAGACACAACAGCACTGGGGATCTGGGCTTTCCCTCTCTCGGAACATCTCATCGTGCCTGTTCTCAGCAGAACCTTTTTCTGAAACGGGAAATTTCCGGCTCCTTCTCCCATAAGGAAGGTGCCAGCCCTGAAAGCTGTTGCTGCTCTTCAGCTTCCCTTGGAAGCCTATTCACAGGCACAAGAGCACTGGGGATCTAGGCTTTCCCAGACACTGAACATCTCATCGAACCCGTTTTAGGCAGAGCCTTTTTCCAAAATGGGAAACGTGCTGCTCCTTCTCCCACCAGGAAGGTGCCAGCCCTGAAAACTGTTGCTGCTCTTCACCTTCCCCATGCAGCCTATTCACAGGCACAACAGCACTGGGGATCTGGGCTTTCCCAAAGGGGGAACATCTCATCGTGCCCATTTTATTCAGAACCGTTTTCCGAAACGGGAACTTCCGGCTCCTTCTCCCACAAGGAAGGGGCCAGCCCTGAAAGCTGTTGCTGCTCTTCACCTTCCCTTGGCAGCCTATTCACAGGCACAACAGCACTGGGGATCTAGGCTTTCCCAGACAGGGAACATCTCATCGAACCCGTTCTAGGCAGAGCCTTTTTCCGAAACGGGAAACATCGCTCTCCTTCTCCCACAAGGAAGCTGCCAGCCCTGAAAGCTGTTGCTGCTCTTCACCTTCCCCGTGCAGCCTGTTCACAGGCACAACAGCACTGGGGATCCGGGCTTTCCCAGAGGCGCAACATCTCATCGTGCCTGCACTCGGAGCAGCCTTTTTCCAAAATGGCAAATGTCCGGCTCCTTCTCCCACAAGGAAGGTGCCAGCCCTGAAAGCTGTTGCTGCTCTTCAGCTTCTCTTGGAAGCCTATTCACAGGCACAAGAGCACTGGGGATCTAGGCTTTCCCAGACAGGGAACATCTCATCGAACCCATTCTAGGCAGAGCCTTTTTCCGAAACGGGAAATGTCGGGCTACTTCTCCCACCAGGAAAGTGCCAGCCCTGAAAGCTGTTGCTGCTCTTCACCTTCCCCGTGCAGCCTATTCACAGGCACAACAGCACTGGGGATCCGGGCTTTCCCAGAGGCGCAGCATCTCATCGTGCCCGTTCTCGGCAGAGCCTTTCACTGAAATGGGAAAAGTCTGGCTACTTCTCCCACAAGGAAGGGGCCAGACCTGAAAGCTGCTGCTGCTCTTCACCTTCCCTTTGAAGCCTATTCACAGGCACAAGAGCACTGGGGATCTAGGCTTTCCCAGACAGGGAACATCTCATCGAACCCGTTCTCGGCAGAGCCTTTTTCCGAAACAGGAAACGTCGGGCTCCTTCTCCCACAAGGAAGGGGCCAGACCTGAAAGCTGTTTCTGGTCTTCAGCTTCCCTTGGAAGCCAATTCACAGGCAAAACAGCACTGGGGATCTAGGCTTTCCCAGACAGGGAACATGTCATCGAACCCGTTCTCGGCAGAGCCTTTTTCCGAAACAGGAAACGTCGGGCTCCTTCTCCCACAAGGAAGGGGCCAGACCTGAGAGCTGTTTCTGGTCTTCAGCTTCCCTTGGAAGCCAATTCACAGGCAAAACAGCACTGGGGATCTAGGCTTTCCCAGACAGGGAACATCTCATCGTGCCCGTTGTCGGCAGAGCCTTTTTTGGAAATGGGAAACGTAGGGCTCCTTCTCCCACAAGGAAGGGGCCAGCCCTTGAAAGCTGTTGCTTCTCTTCACCTTCCCCGTGCAGCCTATTCACAGGCACAACAGCACTGGGGATCTGGGCTTTCCCACGGACGCAACATCTCATCATGCCCGTTTTCGGCAGAGCCTTTTTCCAAAACGGTAAATGTCCTGCTCCTTCACCCACCAGGAAAGTGCCAGCCCTGAAAGCTGTTGCTCGTCTTCATATACCCTTGGCAGCCGATTCACAGGCAGAACAGCACTGTGGATCTGTGCTTCCCCACAAACGGAACATCTCATCGTGTCTGTTCTCAGCAGAGCCTTTTTCCGAAACGGGAAACGTCGGGCTACTTCTCCCACAGGGAAGGTGCCAGCCCTGAAAGCTGTTGCTGCTCTTCACCTTCCCCGTGCAGCCTATTCACAGGCACAACAGCACTGGGGATCTGTGCTTTCCCACAGACGAAACATCTCATCATGCCCGTTTTCGGCAGAGCCTTTTTCCGAGACAGCAAACGTCCTGCTCCTTCTCCCACAAGGAAGCTGCCAGCCCTGAAAGCTGTTGCTCATCTTCATATTCCCTTGGCAGCCTATTCACAGGCAAAAGAGCACTGGCGATCTGTGCTTTCCCAGACAGGGAACATCTCATCGTGCCTGTTCTCGGCAGAGCATTTTTCCGAAAAATGAACCTTGGGATCCTTCTCCCATAGGGAAGGTGCCAGCCCTGAAAGCTGTTGCTGCTCTTCACCTTCCCTTGGCAGCCTATTCACAGGCACAACAGCACTGGGGATCTGTGCTTTCCCACAGACACAACATCTCTTCGTGCCCGTTCTGAGCAGAGCATTTTTCTAAAATGGGAAACGTTGGGTTCCTTCTCCCACAAGGAAGGTGCCAGCCCTGAAAGCTGTTGCTGCTATTCAGCTTCTCTTGGAAGCCTATTCACAGGCACAAGAGCACTGGGGATCTAGGCTTTCCCAGACAGGGAACATCTCATCGAACCCGTTCTAGGCAGAGCCTTTTTCCGAAACGGGAAATGTCGGGCTACTTCTCCCACCAGGAAAGTGCCAGCCCTAAAAGCTGTTGCTGCTCTTCACCTTCCCCGTGCAGCCTATTCACAGGCACAACAGCACTGGGGATCTGGGCTTTCCCAGAGGCGCAACATCTCATCGTGCCCGTTCTCGGCAGAACCTTTTTCTGAAATGGGAAAAGTCTGGCCACTTCTCCCACAAGGAAGGGGCCAGACCTCAAAGCTGCTGCTGCTCTTCACCTTCCCTTTGAAGCCTATTCACGGGCACAAGAGCACTGGGGATCTAGGCTTTCCCAGACAGGGAACATCTCATCGAACCCGTTCTCGGCAGAGCCTTTTTCCGAAACAGGAAACGTCGGGCTACTTCTCCCACCAGGAAAGTGCCAGCCCTGAAAGCTGTTGCTGCTCTTCACCTTCCCCGTGCAGCCTATTCACAGGCACAACAGCACTGGGGATCTGGGCTTTCCCAGACAGGGAACATCTCATCGTGCCCGTTTTCTTCCGAACCTTTTTCCGAAACCGGAAACGTAGGGCTCCTTCTCCCACCAGGAAGGTGCCAGACCTGAAAGCTGTTGCTGCTCTTCACCTTCCCTTGGAAGCCTATTCACAGGCACAACAGCACTGGGGATCTGGGCTTTCCCAGACACGGAACATCTCATCGAACCTGTTCTCGGTAGAGCCTTTTTCCGAAACGAGAAACATCCGGCTCCTTCTCTCACAGGGAAGGTGCCAGCCCTGAAAGCTGTTGCTGCTCTTCATATACCCTTGGCAGCCCATTCACAGGCACAAGTGCAGTGGGGATCTGGCCTTTCCCACAGAAAAAACATCTCATCGTGCCCGTTCTCAGCAGAGCCTTTTTCCGAAACAGCAAACGTCCTGCTCCTTCTCCCACAAGGAAGCTGCCAGCCCTGAAAGCTGTTGCTGCTCTTCACCTTCCCCATGCAGCCTATTCACAGGCACAAGAGCACTGGGCATGTGGGCTTTCCCAGACAGGGAACATCTCATCGTGCCCGTTCTCGGCAGAGCATTTTTCCGAAAAATGAACCTTGGGGTCCTTCTCCCATAGGGAAGGTGCCAGCCCTGAAAGCTGTTGCTGCTCTTCACCTTCCCCGTGCAGCCTGTTCACAGGCACAACAGCACTGGGGATCTGGGCTTTCCCAAAAACGGAACATCTCATCGTGCCTGCACTCGGCGCAGCCTTTTTCCAAAATGGCAAATGTCCGGCTCCTTCTCCCACAAGGAAGGTGCCAGCCCTGAAAGCTGTTGCTGCTCTTCACCTTCTCTTGGAAGCCTATTCACAGGCACAAGAGCACTGGGGTTCTAGGCTTTCCCAGACAGGGAACATCTCATCGAACCCGTTCTCGGCAGAGCCTTTTTCCGAAACAGGAAACGTCGGGCTCCTTCTCCCACAAGAAAGGGGCCAGACCTGAAAGCTGTTTCTGGTCTTCAGCTTCCCTTGGAAGCCAATTCACAGGCAAAACAGCACTGGGGATCTAGGCTTTCCCAGACAGGGAACATCTCATCGAACCCGTTCTCGGCAGAGCCTTTTTCCGAAACGGTAAATGTCCTGCTCCTTCTCCCACAAGGAAGGGGCCAGCCCTGAAAGCTGTTGCTCGTCTTCAGCTTCCCTTGGAAGCCAATTCACAGGCAAAACAGCACTGGGGATCTAGGCTTTCCCAGACAGGGAACATCTCATCGTGCCCGTTCTCGGCAGAGCCTTTTTTCGAAATGGGAAACGTAGGGCTCCTTCTCCCACAAGGAAGGGGCCAGCCCTGAAAGCTGTTGCTGCTCTTCACCTTCCCCGTGCAGCCTATTCACAGGCGCAACAGCACTGGGGATCTGGGCTTTCCCACAGATGAAACATCTCATCATGCCCGTTCTCGGCAGAGCCTTTTTCCGAGACAGCAAACGTCCTGCTCCTTCTCCCACAAGGAAGGTGCCAGCCCTGAAAGCTGTTGCTGCTCTTCACCTTCCCCGTGCAGCCTATTCACAGGCACAACAGCACTGGGGATCCGGGCTTTCCCAGAGGCGCAACATCTCATCGTGCCCGTTCTTGGCAGAACATTTTTCTGAAATGGCAAATGTCCGGCTCCTTCTCCCACAAGGAAGGTGCCAGCCCTGAAAGCTGTTGCTGCTCTTCACCTTCTCTTGGAAGCCTATTCACAGGCACAAGAGCACTGGGGTTCTAGGCTTTCCCAGACAGGGAACATCTCATCGAACCCGTTCTCGGCAGAGCCTTTTTCCGAAACAGGAAACGTCGGGCTCCTTCTCCCACAAGGAAGGGGCCAGACCTGAAAGCTGTTTCTGGTCTTCAGCTTCCCTTGGAAGCCAATTCACAGGCAAAACAGCACTGGGGATCTAGGCTTTCCCAAACAGGGAACATCTCATCGAACCCGTTCTCGGCAGAGCCTTTTTCCGAAACGGTAAATGTCCTGCTCCTTCTCCCACAAGGAAGGGGCCAGCCCTGAAAGCTGTTGCTCGTCTTCAGCTTCCCTTGGAAGCCAATTCACAGGCAAAACAGCACTGGGGATCTAGGCTTTCCCAGACAGGGAACATCTCATCGTGCCCGTTCTCGGCAGAGCCTTTTTTCGAAATGGGAAACGTAGGGCTCCTTCTCCCACAAGGAAGGGGCCAGCCCTTGAAAGCTGTTGCTGCTCTTCACCTTCCCCGTGCAGCCTATTCACAGGCACAACAGCACTGGGGATCTGGGCTTTCCCACGGACGCAACATCTCATCATGCCCGTTTTCGGCAGAGCCTTTTTCCAAGACGGTAAATGTCCTGCTCCTTCACCCACCAGGAAAGTGCCAGCCCTGAATGCTGTTGCTCGTCTTCATATACCCTTGGCAGCCGATTCACAGGCAGAACAGCACTGTGGATCTGTGCTTCCCCACAAACGGAACATCTCATCGTGTCTGTTCTCAGCAGAGCCTTTTTCCGAAACGGGAAACGTCGGGCTCCTTCTCCCACAGGGAAGGTGCCAGCCCTGAAAGCTGTTGCTGCTCTTCACCTTCCCCGTGCAGCCTATTCACAGGCGCAACAGCACTGGGGATCTGGGCTTTCCCACAGATGAAACATCTCATCATGCCCGTTCTCGGCAGAGCCTTTTTCCGAGACAGCAAACGTCCTGCTCCTTCTCCCACAAGGAAGGTGCCAGCCCTGAAAGCTGTTGCTGCTCTTCACCTTCCCCGTGCAGCCTATTCACAGGCACAACAGCACTGGGGATCCGGGCTTTCCCAGAGGCGCAACATCTCATCGTGCCCGTTCTCGGCAGAACATTTTTCTGAAATGGGAAAAGTCTGGCTACTTCTCCCACAAGGAAGGGGCCAGACCTGAAAGCTGTTGCTGCTCTTCACCTTCCCTTGGAAGCCTATTCACAGGCACAAGAGCACTGGGGTTCTAGGCTTTCCCAGACAGGGAACATCTCATCGAACCCGTTCTCGGCAGAGCCTTTTTCCGAAACAGGAAACGTCGGGCTCCTTCTCCCACAAGGAAGGGGCCAGACCTGAAAGCTGCTGCTGCTCTTCAGCTTCCCTTGGAAGCCAATTCACAGGCAAAACAGCACTGGGGATCTAGGCTTTCCCAGCCAGGGAACATCTCATCGTGCCCGGTCTCGGCAGAGCCTTTTTTCGAAATGGGAAACGTCGGGCTCCTTCTCCCAGAAGGAAGGGGCCAGCCCTTGAAAGCTGTTGCTGCTCTTCACCTTCCCCGTGCAGCCTATTCACAGGCACAACAGCACTGGGGATCTGGGCTTTCCCACGGATGCAACATCTCATCATGCCCGTTTTCGGCAGAGCCTTTTTCCAAAACGGTAAATGTCCTGCTCCTTCACCCACCAGGAAAGTGCCAGCCCTGAAAGCTGTTGCGCGTCTTCATATACCCTTGGCAGCCGATTCACAGGCACAACAGCACTGCGGATCTTTGCTTCCCCACAAACGGAACATCTCATCGTGTCTGTTCTCAGCAGAGCCTTTTTTCGAAACGGGAAACGTCCGGCTCCTTCTCCCACAGGGAAGGTGCCAGCCCTGAAAGCTGTTGCTGCTCTTCACCTTCCCCGTGCAGCCTATTCACAGGCACAACAGCACTGGGGATCTGTGCTTTCCCACAGACGAAACATCTCATCATGCCCGTTCTCGGCAGAGAATTTTTCCGAAACGGAAAACATCCGGCTCCTTCTCCCATAAGGAAGGTGCCAGCCCTGAAAGCTGTTGCTCATCTTCACATTCCCTGGGCAGCCCATTGACAGGCAAAAGAGCACTGGGTATCTGGGCTTTCCCACTCTCCGAACATCTCATCGTGCCTGTTCTCGGCACAGCCTTTTTCTGAAACGGGAAACGTCGGTCTCCTTCTACCACCAGGAAGGTGTCAGCCCTGAAAGCTGTTGCTGCTCTTCACCTTCCCTTTGAAGCCTATTCATAGGCACAAGAGCACTGGGGATCTAGGCTTTCCCAGACACGGAACATCTCATCGAACCAGTTCTAGGCAGAGCCTTTTTCCGAAACGGGAAACGTCCGGCTCCTTCTCTCACAGGGAAGGTGCCAGCCCTGAAAGCTGTTGCTGCTCTTCATATACCCTTGGCAGCACATTCACAGGCACGACAGCACTGGGGATCTGGGCTTCCCCAGACAGGGAACATCTCATAGTGCCCGTTCTCGGCAGAGCATTTTTCCGAAAAATGAACCTTGGGGTCCTTCTCCCATAGGGAAGGGGCCAGCCCTGAAATCTGTTGCTGCTCTTCACCTTCCCCGTGCAGCCTATTCACAGGGCCAATAGCACTGGGGATCTGGGCTTTCCCACCAATGAAACATCTCATCGTGCCCATTCTTGGAAGAACCTTTTCCCGAAACTTGAAACGTCCCTCTCCTTCTCCCACAAGGAAGCTGCCAGCCCTGAAAGCTGTTGCTGCTCTTCACCTTCCCCGTGCAGCCTGTTCACAGGCACAACAGCACTGGGGATCTGGGCTTTCCCACAGACGCAACATCTCATCGTGCCTGCACTCGGCGCAGCCTTTTTCCAAAATGGCTAATGTCCGGCTCCTTCTCCCACAAGGAAGGTGCCAGCCCTGAAAGCTGTTGCTGCTCTTCAGCTTCTCTTGGAAGCCTATTCACAGGCACAAGAGCACTGGGGATCTAGGCTTTCCCAGACAGGGAACATTTCATCGAACCCGTTCTAGGCAGAGCCTTTTTCCGAAACGGGAAATGTCGGGCTACTTCTCCCACCAGGAAAGTGCCAGCCCTGAAAGCTGTTGCTGCTCTTCACCTTCCCCGTGCAGCCTATACACAGGCACAACAGCACTGGGGATCTGGGCTTTCCCAGAGGCGCAACATCTCATCGTGCCCGTTCTCGGCAGAACCTTTTTCTGAAATGGGAAAAGTCTGGCCACTTCTCCCACCAGGAAGGTTGCAGACCTGAAAGCTCTTGCTGCTCTTCACCTTCCCTTTGAAGCCTATTCACAGGCACAACAGCACTGGGGATCTGGGCTTTCCCAGACACGGAACATCTCATCATGTCCCTTTTCGGCAGAGCCTTTTTCCGAAACGGTAAATATCCTGCTCCTTCACCCAACAGGAAAGTGCCAGCCCTGAAAGCTGTTGCTCGTCTTCATATACCCTTGGCAGCCGATTCACAGGCACAACAGCAGTGGGGATCTGTGCTTCCCCACAAACGGAACATCTCATCGTGTCTGTTCTCAGAAGAGCCTTTTTCCAAAACGGGAAACGTCCGGCTCCTTCTCCCACCAGGAAGGGGCCAGCCCTGAAAGCTGTTGCTGGTCTTCACCTTCCCCGTGCAGCCTATTCACAGGCACAACAGCACTGGGGATCTGGGCTTTCCCACAGATGAAACATCTCATCGTGCCCGTTCTCGGCAGAGCCCTTTTCTGAGATAGCAAACGTCCTGCTCCTTCACCCACAAGGAAGGTGCCAGCCCTGAAAGCTGTTGCTCATCTTCATATTCCCTTGGAAGCCCATTCACAGGCACAACAGCACTGGGGATCTAGGCTTTCCCAGCCAGGGAACATCTCATCGTGCCCGTTCTCGGCAGAACCTTTTTTCGAAATGGGAAACGTAGGGCTCCTTCTCCCACAAGGAAGGGGCCAGCCATGAAAGCTGTTGCTGCTCTTCAGCTTCACCATGCAGCCCATTCACAGACACAACAGCACTGGGGATCTGGGCTTTCCCTCTCTCGGAACATCTCATCGTGCCTGTTCTCAGCAGAACCTTTTTCTGAAACGGGAAATTTCCGGCTCCTTCTCCCATAAGGAAGGTGCCAGCCCTGAAAGCTGTTGCTGCTCTTCAGCTTCCCTTGGAAGCCTATTCACAGGCACAAGAGCACTGGGGATCTAGGCTTTCCCAGACACTGAACATCTCATCGAACCCGTTTTAGGCAGAGCCTTTTTCCAAAATGGGAAACGTGCTGCTCCTTCTCCCACCAGGAAGGTGCCAGCCCTGAAAACTGTTGCTGCTCTTCACCTTCCCCATGCAGCCTATTCACAGGCACAACAGCACTGGGGATCTGGGCTTTCCCAAAGGGGGAACATCTCATCGTGCCCATTTTATTCAGAACCGTTTTCCGAAACGGGAACTTCCGGCTCCTTCTCCCACAAGGAAGGGGCCAGCCCTGAAAGCTGTTGCTGCTCTTCACCTTCCCTTGGCAGCCTATTCACAGGCACAACAGCACTGGGGATCTAGGCTTTCCCAGACAGGGAACATCTCATCGAACCCGTTCTAGGCAGAGCCTTTTTCCGAAACGGGAAACGTCCCTCTCCTTCTCCCACAAGGAAGCTGCCAGCCCTGAAAGCTGTTGCTGCTCTTCACCTTCCCCGTGCAGCCTGTTCACAGGCACAACAGCACTGGGGATCCGGGCTTTCCCAGAGGCGCAACATCTCATCGTGCCTGCACTCGGAGCAGCCTTTTTCCAAAATGGCAAATGTCCGGCTCCTTCTCCCACAAGGAAGGTGCCAGCCCTGAAAGCTGTTGCTGCTCTTCAGCTTCTCTTGGAAGCCTATTCACAGGCACAAGAGCACTGGGGATCTAGGCTTTCCCAGACAGGGAACATCTCATCGAACCCATTCTAGGCAGAGCCTTTTTCCGAAACGGGAAATGTCGGGCTACTTCTCCCACCAGGAAAGTGCCAGCCCTGAAAGCTGTTGCTGCTCTTCACCTTCCCCGTGCAGCCTATTCACAGGCACAACAGCACTGGGGATCCGGGCTTTCCCAGAGGCGCAGCATCTCATCGTGCCCGTTCTCGGCAGAGCCTTTCACTGAAATGGGAAAAGTCTGGCTACTTCTCCCACAAGGAAGGGGCCAGACCTGAAAGCTGCTGCTGCTCTTCACCTTCCCTTTGAAGCCTATTCACAGGCACAAGAGCACTGGGGATCTAGGCTTTCCCAGACAGGGAACATCTCATCGAACCCGTTCTCGGCAGAGCCTTTTTCCGAAACAGGAAACGTCGGGCTCCTTCTCCCACAAGGAAGGGGCCAGACCTGAAAGCTGTTTCTGGTCTTCAGCTTCCCTTGGAAGCCAATTCACAGGCAAAACAGCACTGGGGATCTAGGCTTTCCCAGACAGGGAACATGTCATCGAACCCGTTCTCGGCAGAGCCTTTTTCCGAAACAGGAAACGTCGGGCTCCTTCTCCCACAAGGAAAGGGCCAGACCTGAGAGCTGTTTCTGGTCTTCAGCTTCCCTTGGAAGCCAATTCACAGGCAAAACAGCACTGGGGATCTAGGCTTTCCCAGACAGGGAACATCTCATCGTGCCCGTTGTCGGCAGAGCCTTTTTTGGAAATGGGAAACGTAGGGCTCCTTCTCCCACAAGGAAGGGGCCAGCCCTTGAAAGCTGTTGCTTCTCTTCACCTTCCCCGTGCAGCCTATTCACAGGCACAACAGCACTGGGGATCTGGGCTTTCCCACGGACGCAACATCTCATCATGCCCGTTTTCGGCAGAGCCTTTTTCCAAAACGGTAAATGTCCTGCTCCTTCACCCACCAGGAAAGTGCCAGCCCTGAAAGCTGTTGCTCGTCTTCATATACCCTTGGCAGCCGATTCACAGGCAGAACAGCACTGTGGATCTGTGCTTCCCCACAAACGGAACATCTCATCGTGTCTGTTCTCAGCAGAGCCTTTTTCCGAAACGGGAAACGTCGGGCTACTTCTCCCACAGGGAAGGTGCCAGCCCTGAAAGCTGTTGCTGCTCTTCACCTTCCCCGTGCAGCCTATTCACAGGCACAACAGCACTGGGGATCTGTGCTTTCCCACAGACGAAACATCTCATCATGCCCGTTTTCGGCAGAGCCTTTTTCCGAAACAGCAAACGTCCTGCTCCTTCTCCCACAAGGAAGCTGCCAGCCCTGAAAGCTGTTGCTCATCTTCATATTCCCTTGGCAGCCTATTCACAGGCAAAAGAGCACTGGCGATCTGTGCTTTCCCAGACAGGGAACATCTCATCGTGCCTGTTCTCGGCAGAGCATTTTTCCGAAAAATGAACCTTGGGATCCTTCTCCCATAGGGAAGGTGCCAGCCCTGAAAGCTGTTGCTGCTCTTCACCTTCCCTTGGCAGCCTATTCACAGGCACAACAGCACTGGGGATCTGTGCTTTCCCACAGACACAACATCTCTTCGTGCCCGTTCTGAGCAGAGCATTTTTCTAAAATGGGAAACGTTGGGTTCCTTCTCCCACAAGGAAGGTGCCAGCCCTGAAAGCTGTTGCTGCTATTCAGCTTCTCTTGGAAGCCTATTCACAGGCACAAGAGCACTGGGGATCTAGGCTTTCCCAGACAGGGAACATCTCATCGAACCCGTTCTAGGCAGAGCCTTTTTCCGAAACGGGAAATGTCGGGCTACTTCTCCCACCAGGAAAGTGCCAGCCCTGAAAGCTGTTGCTGCTCTTCACCTTCCCCGTGCAGCCTATTCACAGGCACAACAGCACTGGGGATCTGGGCTTTCCCAGAGGCGCAACATCTCATCGTGCCCGTTCTCGGCAGAACCTTTTTCTGAAATGGGAAAAGTCTGGCCACTTCTCCCACAAGGAAGGGGCCAGACCTCAAAGCTGCTGCTGCTCTTCACCTTCCCTTTGAAGCCTATTCACGGGCACAAGAGCACTGGGGATCTAGGCTTTCCCAGACAGGGAACATCTCATCGAACCCGTTCTCGGCAGAGCCTTTTTCCGAAACAGGAAACGTCGGGCTACTTCTCCCACCAGGAAAGTGCCAGCCCTGAAAGCTGTTGCTGCTCTTCACCTTCCCCGTGCAGCCTATTCACAGGCACAACAGCACTGGGGATCTGGGCTTTCCCAGACAGGGAACATCTCATCGTGCCCGTTTTCTTCCGAACCTTTTTCCGAAACCGGAAACGTAGGGCTCCTTCTCCCACCAGGAAGGTGCCAGACCTGAAAGCTGTTGCTGCTCTTCACCTTCCCTTGGAAGCCTATTCACAGGCACAACAGCACTGGGGATCTGGGCTTTCCCAGACACGGAACATCTCATCGAACCTGTTCTCGGTAGAGCCTTTTTCCGAAACGAGAAACATCCGGCTCCTTCTCTCACAGGGAAGGTGCCAGCCCTGAAAGCTGTTGCTGCTCTTCATATACCCTTGGCAGCCCATTCACAGGCACAAGTGCAGTGGGGATCTGGCCTTTCCCACAGAAAAAACATCTCATCGTGCCCGTTCTCAGCAGAGCCTTTTTCCGAAACAGCAAACGTCCTGCTCCTTCTCCCACAAAGAAGCTGCCAGCCCTGAAAGCTGTTGCTGCTCTTCACCTTCCCCATGCAGCCTATTCACAGGCACAACAGCACTGGGGATCTGGGCTTTCCCAGACAGGGAACATCTCATCGTGCCCGTTCTCGGCAGAGCATTTTTCCGAAAAATGAACCTTGGGGTCCTTCTCCCATAGGGAAGGTGCCAGCCCTGAAAGCTGTTGCTGCTCTTCACCTTCCCCGTGCAGCCTGTTCACAGGCACAACAGCACTGGGGATCTGGGCTTTCCCAAAAACGGAACATCTCATCGTGCCTGCACTCGGCGCAGCCTTTTTCCAAAATGGCAAATGTCCGGCTCCTTCTCCCACAAGGAAGGTGCCAGCCCTGAAAGCTGTTGCTGCTCTTCACCTTCTCTTGGAAGCCTATTCACAGGCACAAGAGCACTGGGGTTCTAGGCTTTCCCAGACAGGGAACATCTCATCGAACCCGTTCTCGGCAGAGCCTTTTTCCGAAACAGGAAACGTCCGGCTCCTTCTCCCACAGGGAAGGTGCCAGCCCTGAAAGCTGTTGCTGCTCTTCACCTTCCCCGTGCAGCCTATTCACAGGCACAACAGCACTGGGGATCTGTGCTTTCCCACAGACGAAACATCTCATCATGCCCGTTCTCGGCAGAGAATTTTTCCGAAACGGAAAACATCCGGCTCCTTCTCCCATAAGGAAGGTGCCAGCCCTGAAAGCTGTTGCTCATCTTCACATTCCCTGGGCAGCCCATTGACAGGCAAAAGAGCACTGGGTATCTGGGCTTTCCCACTCTCCGAACATCTCATCGTGCCTGTTCTCGGCACAGCCTTTTTCTGAAACGGGAAACGTCGGTCTCCTTCTACCACCAGGAAGGTGTCAGCCCTGAAAGCTGTTGCTGCTCTTCACCTTCCCTTGGCAGCCTATTCACAGGCACAACAGCACTGGGGATCTGGGCTTTCCCAGAGGCGCAACATCTCATCGTGCCCGTTCTCAGCAGAGCATTTTTCTAAAATGGGAAATGTTGGGTTCCTTCTCCCACAAGGAAGGTGCCAGCCCTGAAATCTGTTGCTGCTCTTCACCTTCCCCGTGCAGCCTATTCACAGGGCCAATAGCACTGGGGATCTGGGCTTTCCCACCAATGAAACATCTCATCGTGCCCATTCTTGGAAGAACCTTTTCCCGAAACTTGAAACGTCCCTCTCCTTCTCCCACAAGGAAGCTGCCAGCCCTGAAAGCTGTTGCTGCTCTTCACCTTCCCCGTGCAGCCTGTTCACAGGCACAACAGCACTGGGGATCTGGGCTTTCCCACAGACGCAACATCTCATCGTGCCTGCACTCGGCGCAGCCTTTTTCCAAAATGGCTAATGTCCGGCTCCTTCTCCCACAAGGAAGGTGCCAGCCCTGAAAGCTGTTGCTGCTCTTCAGCTTCTCTTGGAAGCCTATTCACAGGCACAAGAGCACTGGGGATCTAGGCTTTCCCAGACAGGGAACATTTCATCGAACCCGTTCTAGGCAGAGCCTTTTTCCGAAACGGGAAATGTCGGGCTACTTCTCCCACCAGGAAAGTGCCAGCCCTGAAAGCTGTTGCTGCTCTTCACCTTCCCCGTGCAGCCTATACACAGGCACAACAGCACTGGGGATCTGGGCTTTCCCAGAGGCGCAACATCTCATCGTGCCCGTTCTCGGCAGAACCTTTTTCTGAAATGGGAAAAGTCTGGCCACTTCTCCCACCAGGAAGGTTGCAGACCTGAAAGTTCTTGCTGCTCTTCACCTTCCCTTTGAAGCCTATTCACAGGCACAACAGCACTGGGGATCTGGGCTTTCCCAGACACGGAACATCTCATCATGTCCCTTTTCGGCAGAGCCTTTTTCCGAAACGGTAAATATCCTGCTCCTTCACCCAACAGGAAAGTGCCAGCCCTGAAAGCTGTTGCTCGTCTTCATATACCCTTGGCAGCCGATTCACAGGCACAACAGCAGTGGGGATCTGTGCTTCCCCACAAACGGAACATCTCATCGTGTCTGTTCTCAGAAGAGCCTTTTTCCAAAACGGGAAACGTCCGGCTCCTTCTCCCACCAGGAAGGGGCCAGCCCTGAAAGCTGTTGCTGGTCTTCACCTTCCCCGTGCAGCCTATTCACAGGCACAACAGCACTGGGGATCTGGGCTTTCCCACAGATGAAACATCTCATCGTGCCCGTTCTCGGCAGAGCCCTTTTCTGAGATAGCAAACGTCCTGCTCCTTCACCCACAAGGAAGGTGCCAGCCCTGAAAGCTGTTGCTCATCTTCATATTCCCTTGGAAGCCCATTCACAGGCACAACAGCACTGGGGATCTAGGCTTTCCCAGCCAGGGAACATCTCATCGTGCCCGTTCTCGGCAGAACCTTTTTTCGAAATGGGAAACGTAGGGCTCCTTCTCCCACAAGGAAGGGGCCAGCCATGAAAGCTGTTGCTGCTCTTCAGCTTCACCATGCAGCCCATTCACAGACACAACAGCACTGGGGATCTGGGCTTTCCCTCTCTCGGAACATCTCATCGTGCCTGTTCTCAGCAGAACCTTTTTCTGAAACGGGAAATTTCCGGCTCCTTCTCCCATAAGGAAGGTGCCAGCCCTGAAAGCTGTTGCTGCTCTTCAGCTTCCCTTGGAAGCCTATTCACAGGCACAAGAGCACTGGGGATCTAGGCTTTCCCAGACACTGAACATCTCATCGAACCCGTTTTAGGCAGAGCCTTTTTCCAAAATGGGAAACGTGCTGCTCCTTCTCCCACCAGGAAGGTGCCAGCCCTGAAAACTGTTGCTGCTCTTCACCTTCCCCATGCAGCCTATTCACAGGCACAACAGCACTGGGGATCTGGGCTTTCCCAAAGGGGGAACATCTCATCGTGCCCATTTTATTCAGAACCGTTTTCCGAAACGGGAACTTCCGGCTCCTTCTCCCACAAGGAAGGGGCCAGCCCTGAAAGCTGTTGCTGCTCTTCACCTTCCCTTGGCAGCCTATTCACAGGCACAACAGCACTGGGGATCTAGGCTTTCCCAGACAGGGAACATCTCATCGAACCCGTTCTAGGCAGAGCCTTTTTCCGAAACGGGAAACGTCCCTCTCCTTCTCCCACAAGGAAGCTGCCAGCCCTGAAAGCTGTTGCTGCTCTTCACCTTCCCCGTGCAGCCTGTTCACAGGCACAACAGCACTGGGGATCCGGGCTTTCCCAGAGGCGCAACATCTCATCGTGCCTGCACTCGGAGCAGCCTTTTTCCAAAATGGCAAATGTCCGGCTCCTTCTCCCACAAGGAAGGTGCCAGCCCTGAAAGCTGTTGCTGCTCTTCAGCTTCTCTTGGAAGCCTATTCACAGGCACAAGAGCACTGGGGATCTAGGCTTTCCCAGACAGGGAACATCTCATCGAACCCATTCTAGGCAGAGCCTTTTTCCGAAACGGGAAATGTCGGGCTACTTCTCCCACCAGGAAAGTGCCAGCCCTGAAAGCTGTTGCTGCTCTTCACCTTCCCCGTGCAGCCTATTCACAGGCACAACAGCACTGGGGATCCGGGCTTTCCCAGAGGCGCAGCATCTCATCGTGCCCGTTCTCGGCAGAGCCTTTCACTGAAATGGGAAAAGTCTGGCTACTTCTCCCACAAGGAAGGGGCCAGACCTGAAAGCTGCTGCTGCTCTTCACCTTCCCTTTGAAGCCTATTCACAGGCACAAGAGCACTGGGGATCTAGGCTTTCCCAGACAGGGAACATCTCATCGAACCCGTTCTCGGCAGAGCCTTTTTCCGAAACAGGAAACGTCGGGCTCCTTCTCCCACAAGGAAGGGGCCAGACCTGAAAGCTGTTTCTGGTCTTCAGCTTCCCTTGGAAGCCAATTCACAGGCAAAACAGCACTGGGGATCTAGGCTTTCCCAGACAGGGAACATGTCATCGAACCCGTTCTCGGCAGAGCCTTTTTCCGAAACAGGAAACGTCGGGCTCCTTCTCCCACAAGGAAGGGGCCAGACCTGAGAGCTGTTTCTGGTCTTCAGCTTCCCTTGGAAGCCAATTCACAGGCAAAACAGCACTGGGGATCTAGGCTTTCCCAGACAGGGAACATCTCATCGTGCCCGTTGTCGGCAGAGCCTTTTTTGGAAATGGGAAACGTAGGGCTCCTTCTCCCACAAGGAAGGGGCCAGCCCTTGAAAGCTGTTGCTTCTCTTCACCTTCCCCGTGCAGCCTATTCACAGGCACAACAGCACTGGGGATCTGGGCTTTCCCACGGATGCAACATCTCATCATGCCCGTTTTCGGCAGAGCCTTTTTCCAAAACGGTAAATGTCCTGCTCCTTCACCCACCAGGAAAGTGCCAGCCCTGAAAGCTGTTGCTCGTCTTCATATACCCTTGGCAGCCGATTCACAGGCAGAACAGCACTGTGGATCTGTGCTTCCCCACAAACGGAACATCTCATCGTGTCTGTTCTCAGCAGAGCCTTTTTCCGAAACGGGAAACGTCGGGCTACTTCTCCCACAGGGAAGGTGCCAGCCCTGAAAGCTGTTGCTGCTCTTCACCTTCCCCGTGCAGCCTATTCACAGGCACAACAGCACTGGGGATCTGTGCTTTCCCACAGACGAAACATCTCATCATGCCCGTTTTCGGCAGAGCCTTTTTCCGAGACAGCAAACGTCCTGCTCCTTCTCCCACAAGGAAGCTGCCAGCCCTGAAAGCTGTTGCTCATCTTCATATTCCCTTGGCAGCCTATTCACAGGCAAAAGAGCACTGGCGATCTGTGCTTTCCCAGACAGGGAACATCTCATCGTGCCTGTTCTCGGCAGAGCATTTTTCCGAAAAATGAACCTTGGGATCCTTCTCCCATAGGGAAGGTGCCAGCCCTGAAAGCTGTTGCTGCTCTTCACCTTCCCTTGGCAGCCTATTCACAGGCACAACAGCACTGGGGATCTGTGCTTTCCCACAGACACAACATCTCTTCGTGCCCGTTCTGAGCAGAGCATTTTTCTAAAATGGGAAACGTTGGGTTCCTTCTCCCACAAGGAAGGTGCCAGCCCTGAAAGCTGTTGCTGCTATTCAGCTTCTCTTGGAAGCCTATTCACAGGCACAAGAGCACTGGGGATCTAGGCTTTCCCAGACAGGGAACATCTCATCGAACCCGTTCTAGGCAGAGCCTTTTTCCGAAACGGGAAATGTCGGGCTACTTCTCCCACCAGGAAAGTGCCAGCCCTGAAAGCTGTTGCTGCTCTTCACCTTCCCCGTGCAGCCTATTCACAGGCACAACAGCACTGGGGATCTGGGCTTTCCCAGAGGCGCAACATCTCATCGTGCCCGTTCTCGGCAGAACCTTTTTCTGAAATGGGAAAAGTCTGGCCACTTCTCCCACAAGGAAGGGGCCAGACCTCAAAGCTGCTGCTGCTCTTCACCTTCCCTTTGAAGCCTATTCACGGGCACAAGAGCACTGGGGATCTAGGCTTTCCCAGACAGGGAACATCTCATCGAACCCGTTCTCGGCAGAGCCTTTTTCCGAAACAGGAAACGTCGGGCTACTTCTCCCACCAGGAAAGTGCCAGCCCTGAAAGCTGTTGCTGCTCTTCACCTTCCCCGTGCAGCCTATTCACAGGCACAACAGCACTGGGGATCTGGGCTTTCCCAGACAGGGAACATCTCATCGTGCCCGTTTTCTTCCGAACCTTTTTCCGAAACCGGAAACGTAGGGCTCCTTCTCCCACCAGGAAGGTGCCAGACCTGAAAGCTGTTGCTGCTCTTCACCTTCCCTTGGAAGCCTATTCACAGGCACAACAGCACTGGGGATCTGGGCTTTCCCAGACACGGAACATCTCATCGAACCTGTTCTCGGTAGAGCCTTTTTCCGAAACGAGAAACATCCGGCTCCTTCTCTCACAGGGAAGGTGCCAGCCCTGAAAGCTGTTGCTGCTCTTCATATACCCTTGGCAGCCCATTCACAGGCACAAGTGCAGTGGGGATCTGGCCTTTCCCACAGAAAAAACATCTCATCGTGCCCGTTCTCAGCAGAGCCTTTTTCCGAAACAGCAAACGTCCTGCTCCTTCTCCCACAAGGAAGCTGCCAGCCCTGAAAGCTGTTGCTGCTCTTCACCTTCCCCATGCAGCCTATTCACAGGCACAACAGCACTGGGGATCTGGGCTTTCCCAGACAGGGAACATCTCATCGTGCCCGTTCTCGGCAGAGCATTTTTCCGAAAAATGAACCTTGGGGTCCTTCTCCCATAGGGAAGGTGCCAGCCCTGAAAGCTGTTGCTGCTCTTCACCTTCCCCGTGCAGCCTGTTCACAGGCACAACAGCACTGGGGATCTGGGCTTTCCCAAAAACGGAACATCTCATCGTGCCTGCACTCGGCGCAGCCTTTTTCCAAAATGGCAAATGTCCGGCTCCTTCTCCCACAAGGAAGGTGCCAGCCCTGAAAGCTGTTGCTGCTCTTCACCTTCTCTTGGAAGCCTATTCACAGGCACAAGAGCACTGGGGTTCTAGGCTTTCCCAGACAGGGAACATCTCATCGAACCCGTTCTCGGCAGAGCCTTTTTCCGAAACAGGAAACGTCCGGCTCCTTCTCCCACAGGGAAGGTGCCAGCCCTGAAAGCTGTTGCTGCTCTTCACCTTCCCCGTGCAGCCTATTCACAGGCACAACAGCACTGGGGATCTGTGCTTTCCCACAGACGAAACATCTCATCATGCCCGTTCTCGGCAGAGAATTTTTCCGAAACGGAAAACATCCGGCTCCTTCTCCCATAAGGAAGGTGCCAGCCCTGAAAGCTGTTGCTCATCTTCACATTCCCTGGGCAGCCCATTGACAGGCAAAAGAGCACTGGGTATCTGGGCTTTCCCACTCTCCGAACATCTCATCGTGCCTGTTCTCGGCACAGCCTTTTTCTGAAACGGGAAACGTCGGTCTCCTTCTACCACCAGGAAGGTGTCAGCCCTGAAAGCTGTTGCTGCTCTTCACCTTCCCTTTGAAGCCTATTCATAGGCACAAGAGCACTGGGGATCTAGGCTTTCCCAGACACGGAACATCTCATCGAACCAGTTCTAGGCAGAGCCTTTTTCCGAAACGGGAAACGTCCGGCTCCTTCTCTCACAGGGAAGGTGCCAGCCCTGAAAGCTGTTGCTGCTCTTCATATACCCTTGGCAGCACATTCACAGGCACGACAGCACTGGGGATCTGGGCTTTCCCAGACAGGGAACATCTCATCGTGCCCGTTTTCTTCCGAACCTTTTTCCGAAACCGGAAACGTAGGGCTCCTTCTCCCACCAGGAAGGTGCCAGACCTGAAAGCTGTTGCTGCTCTTCACCTTCCCTTGGAAGCCTATTCACAGGCACAACAGCACTGGGGATCTGGGCTTTCCCAGACACGGAACATCTCATCGAACCTGTTCTCGGTAGAGCCTTTTTCCGAAACGAGAAAGATCCGGCTCCTTCTCTCACAGGGAAGGTGCCAGCCCTGAAAGCTGTTGCTGCTCTTCATATACCCTTGGCAGCCCATTCACAGGCACAAGTGCAGTGGGGATCTGGCCTTTCCCACAGAAAAAACATCTCATCGTGCCCGTTCTCAGCAGAGCCTTTTTCCGAAACAGCAAACGTCCTGCTCCTTCTCCCACAAGGAAGCTGCCAGCCCTGAAAGCTGTTGCTGCTCTTCACCTTCCCCATGCAGCCTATTCACAGGCACAAGAGCACTGGGCATGTGGGCTTTCCCAGACAGGGAACATCTCATCGTGCCCGTTCTCGGCAGAGCATTTTTCCGAAAAATGAACCTTGGGGTCCTTCTCCCATAGGGAAGGTGCCAGCCCTGAAAGCTGTTGCTGCTCTTCACCTTCCCCGTGCAGCCTGTTCACAGGCACAACAGCACTGGGGATCTGGGCTTTCCCAAAAACGGAACATCTCATCGTGCCTGCACTCGGCGCAGCCTTTTTCCAAAATGGCAAATGTCCGGCTCCTTCTCCCACAAGGAAGGTGCCAGCCCTGAAAGCTGTTGCTGCTCTTCACCTTCTCTTGGAAGCCTATTCACAGGCACAAGAGCACTGGGGTTCTAGGCTTTCCCAGACAGGGAACATCTCATCGAACCCGTTCTCGGCAGAGCCTTTTTCCGAAACAGGAAACGTCGGGCTCCTTCTCCCACAAGAAAGGGGCCAGACCTGAAAGCTGTTTCTGGTCTTCAGCTTCCCTTGGAAGCCAATTCACAGGCAAAACAGCACTGGGGATCTAGGCTTTCCCAGACAGGGAACATCTCATCGAACCCGTTCTCGGCAGAGCCTTTTTCCGAAACGGTAAATGTCCTGCTCCTTCTCCCACAAGGAAGGGGCCAGCCCTGAAAGCTGTTGCTCGTCTTCAGCTTCCCTTGGAAGCCAATTCACAGGCAAAACAGCACTGGGGATCTAGGCTTTCCCAGACAGGGAACATCTCATCGTGCCCGTTCTCGGCAGAGCCTTTTTTCGAAATGGGAAACGTAGGGCTCCTTCTCCCACAAGGAAGGGGCCAGCCCTGAAAGCTGTTGCTGCTCTTCACCTTCCCCGTGCAGCCTATTCACAGGCGCAACAGCACTGGGGATCTGGGCTTTCCCACAGATGAAACATCTCATCATGCCCGTTCTCGGCAGAGCCTTTTTCCGAGACAGCAAACGTCCTGCTCCTTCTCCCACAAGGAAGGTGCCAGCCCTGAAAGCTGTTGCTGCTCTTCACCTTCCCCGTGCAGCCTATTCACAGGCACAACAGCACTGGGGATCCGGGCTTTCCCAGAGGCGCAACATCTCATCGTGCCCGTTCTTGGCAGAACATTTTTCTGAAATGGCAAATGTCCGGCTCCTTCTCCCACAAGGAAGGTGCCAGCCCTGAAAGCTGTTGCTGCTCTTCACCTTCTCTTGGAAGCCTATTCACAGGCACAAGAGCACTGGGGTTCTAGGCTTTCCCAGACAGGGAACATCTCATCGAACCCGTTCTCGGCAGAGCCTTTTTCCGAAACAGGAAACGTCGGGCTCCTTCTCCCACAAGGAAGGGGCCAGACCTGAAAGCTGTTTCTGGTCTTCAGCTTCCCTTGGAAGCCAATTCACAGGCAAAACAGCACTGGGGATCTAGGCTTTCCCAAACAGGGAACATCTCATCGAACCCGTTCTCGGCAGAGCCTTTTTCCGAAACGGTAAATGTCCTGCTCCTTCTCCCACAAGGAAGGGGCCAGCCCTGAAAGCTGTTGCTCGTCTTCAGCTTCCCTTGGAAGCCAATTCACAGGCAAAACAGCACTGGGGATCTAGGCTTTCCCAGACAGGGAACATCTCATCGTGCCCGTTCTCGGCAGAGCCTTTTTTCGAAATGGGAAACGTAGGGCTCCTTCTCCCACAAGGAAGGGGCCAGCCCTTGAAAGCTGTTGCTGCTCTTCACCTTCCCCGTGCAGCCTATTCACAGGCACAACAGCACTGGGGATCTGGGCTTTCCCACGGACGCAACATCTCATCATGCCCGTTTTCGGCAGAGCCTTTTTCCAAGACGGTAAATGTCCTGCTCCTTCACCCACCAGGAAAGTGCCAGCCCTGAATGCTGTTGCTCGTCTTCATATACCCTTGGCAGCCGATTCACAGGCAGAACAGCACTGTGGATCTGTGCTTCCCCACAAACGGAACATCTCATCGTGTCTGTTCTCAGCAGAGCCTTTTTCCGAAACGGGAAACGTCGGGCTCCTTCTCCCACAGGGAAGGTGCCAGCCCTGAAAGCTGTTGCTGCTCTTCACCTTCCCCGTGCAGCCTATTCACAGGCGCAACAGCACTGGGGATCTGGGCTTTCCCACAGATGAAACATCTCATCATGCCCGTTCTCGGCAGAGCCTTTTTCCGAGACAGCAAACGTCCTGCTCCTTCTCCCACAAGGAAGGTGCCAGCCCTGAAAGCTGTTGCTGCTCTTCACCTTCCCCGTGCAGCCTATTCACAGGCACAACAGCACTGGGGATCCGGGCTTTCCCAGAGGCGCAACATCTCATCGTGCCCGTTCTCGGCAGAACATTTTTCTGAAATGGGAAAAGTCTGGCTACTTCTCCCACAAGGAAGGGGCCAGACCTGAAAGCTGTTGCTGCTCTTCACCTTCCCTTGGAAGCCTATTCACAGGCACAAGAGCACTGGGGTTCTAGGCTTTCCCAGACAGGGAACATCTCATCGAACCCGTTCTCGGCAGAGCCTTTTTCCGAAACAGGAAACGTCGGGCTCCTTCTCCCACAAGGAAGGGGCCAGACCTGAAAGCTGCTGCTGCTCTTCAGCTTCCCTTGGAAGCCAATTCACAGGCAAAACAGCACTGGGGATCTAGGCTTTCCCAGCCAGGGAACATCTCATCGTGCCCGGTCTCGGCAGAGCCTTTTTTCGAAATGGGAAACGTCGGGCTCCTTCTCCCAGAAGGAAGGGGCCAGCCCTTGAAAGCTGTTGCTGCTCTTCACCTTCCCCGTGCAGCCTATTCACAGGCACAACAGCACTGGGGATCTGGGCTTTCCCACGGATGCAACATCTCATCATGCCCGTTTTCGGCAGAGCCTTTTTCCAAAACGGTAAATGTCCTGCTCCTTCACCCACCAGGAAAGTGCCAGCCCTGAAAGCTGTTGCGCGTCTTCATATACCCTTGGCAGCCGATTCACAGGCACAACAGCACTGCGGATCTTTGCTTCCCCACAAACGGAACATCTCATCGTGTCTGTTCTCAGCAGAGCCTTTTTTCGAAACGGGAAACGTCCGGCTCCTTCTCCCACAGGGAAGGTGCCAGCCCTGAAAGCTGTTGCTGCTCTTCACCTTCCCCGTGCAGCCTATTCACAGGCACAACAGCACTGGGGATCTGTGCTTTCCCACAGACGAAACATCTCATCATGCCCGTTCTCGGCAGAGAATTTTTCCGAAACGGAAAACATCCGGCTCCTTCTCCCATAAGGAAGGTGCCAGCCCTGAAAGCTGTTGCTCATCTTCACATTCCCTGGGCAGCCCATTGACAGGCAAAAGAGCACTGGGTATCTGGGCTTTCCCACTCTCCGAACATCTCATCGTGCCTGTTCTCGGCACAGCCTTTTTCTGAAACGGGAAACGTCGGTCTCCTTCTACCACCAGGAAGGTGTCAGCCCTGAAAGCTGTTGCTGCTCTTCACCTTCCCTTTGAAGCCTATTCATAGGCACAAGAGCACTGGGGATCTAGGCTTTCCCAGACACGGAACATCTCATCGAACCAGTTCTAGGCAGAGCCTTTTTCCGAAACGGGAAACGTCCGGCTCCTTCTCTCACAGGGAAGGTGCCAGCCCTGAAAGCTGTTGCTGCTCTTCATATACCCTTGGCAGCACATTCACAGGCACGACAGCACTGGGGATCTGGGCTTTCCCAGACAGGGAACATCTCATCGTGCCCGTTCTCGGCAGAGCATTTTTCCGAAAAATGAACCTTGGGGTCCTTCTCCCATAGGGAAGGGGCCAGCCCTGAAAGCTGTTGCTGCTCTTCACCTTCCCTTGGCAGCCTATTCACAGGCACAACAGCACTGGGGATCTGGGCTTTCCCAGAGGCGCAACATCTCATCGTGCCCGTTCTCAGCAGAGCATTTTTCTAAAATGGGAAATGTTGGGTTCCTTCTCCCACAAGGAAGGTGCCAGCCCTGAAATCTGTTGCTGCTCTTCACCTTCCCCGTGCAGCCTATTCACAGGGCCAATAGCACTGGGGATCTGGGCTTTCCCACCAATGAAACATCTCATCGTGCCCATTCTTGGAAGAACCTTTTCCCGAAACTTGAAACGTCCCTCTCCTTCTCCCACAAGGAAGCTGCCAGCCCTGAAAGCTGTTGCTGCTCTTCACCTTCCCCGTGCAGCCTGTTCACAGGCACAACAGCACTGGGGATCTGGGCTTTCCCACAGACGCAACATCTCATCGTGCCTGCACTCGGCGCAGCCTTTTTCCAAAATGGCTAATGTCCGGCTCCTTCTCCCACAAGGAAGGTGCCAGCCCTGAAAGCTGTTGCTGCTCTTCAGCTTCTCTTGGAAGCCTATTCACAGGCACAAGAGCACTGGGGATCTAGGCTTTCCCAGACAGGGAACATTTCATCGAACCCGTTCTAGGCAGAGCCTTTTTCCGAAACGGGAAATGTCGGGCTACTTCTCCCACCAGGAAAGTGCCAGCCCTGAAAGCTGTTGCTGCTCTTCACCTTCCCCGTGCAGCCTATACACAGGCACAACAGCACTGGGGATCTGGGCTTTCCCAGAGGCGCAACATCTCATCGTGCCCGTTCTCGGCAGAACCTTTTTCTGAAATGGGAAAAGTCTGGCCACTTCTCCCACCAGGAAGGTTGCAGACCTGAAAGCTCTTGCTGCTCTTCACCTTCCCTTTGAAGCCTATTCACAGGCACAACAGCACTGGGGATCTGGGCTTTCCCAGACACGGAACATCTCATCATGTCCCTTTTCGGCAGAGCCTTTTTCCGAAACGGTAAATATCCTGCTCCTTCACCCAACAGGAAAGTGCCAGCCCTGAAAGCTGTTGCTCGTCTTCATATACCCTTGGCAGCCGATTCACAGGCACAACAGCAGTGGGGATCTGTGCTTCCCCACAAACGGAACATCTCATCGTGTCTGTTCTCAGAAGAGCCTTTTTCCAAAACGGGAAACGTCCGGCTCCTTCTCCCACCAGGAAGGGGCCAGCCCTGAAAGCTGTTGCTGGTCTTCACCTTCCCCGTGCAGCCTATTCACAGGCACAACAGCACTGGGGATCTGGGCTTTCCCACAGATGAAACATCTCATCGTGCCCGTTCTCGGCAGAGCCCTTTTCTGAGATAGCAAACGTCCTGCTCCTTCACCCACAAGGAAGGTGCCAGCCCTGAAAGCTGTTGCTCATCTTCATATTCCCTTGGAAGCCCATTCACAGGCACAACAGCACTGGGGATCTAGGCTTTCCCAGCCAGGGAACATCTCATCGTGCCCGTTCTCGGCAGAACCTTTTTTCGAAATGGGAAACGTAGGGCTCCTTCTCCCACAAGGAAGGGGCCAGCCATGAAAGCTGTTGCTGCTCTTCAGCTTCACCATGCAGCCCATTCACAGACACAACAGCACTGGGGATCTGGGCTTTCCCTCTCTCGGAACATCTCATCGTGCCTGTTCTCAGCAGAACCTTTTTCTGAAACGGGAAATTTCCGGCTCCTTCTCCCATAAGGAAGGTGCCAGCCCTGAAAGCTGTTGCTGCTCTTCAGCTTCCCTTGGAAGCCTATTCACAGGCACAAGAGCACTGGGGATCTAGGCTTTCCCAGACACTGAACATCTCATCGAACCCGTTTTAGGCAGAGCCTTTTTCCAAAATGGGAAACGTGCTGCTCCTTCTCCCACCAGGAAGGTGCCAGCCCTGAAAACTGTTGCTGCTCTTCACCTTCCCCATGCAGCCTATTCACAGGCACAACAGCACTGGGGATCTGGGCTTTCCCAAAGGGGGAACATCTCATCGTGCCCATTTTATTCAGAACCGTTTTCCGAAACGGGAACTTCCGGCTCCTTCTCCCACAAGGAAGGGGCCAGCCCTGAAAGCTGTTGCTGCTCTTCACCTTCCCTTGGCAGCCTATTCACAGGCACAACAGCACTGGGGATCTAGGCTTTCCCAGACAGGGAACATCTCATCGAACCCGTTCTAGGCAGAGCCTTTTTCCGAAACGGGAAACGTCCCTCTCCTTCTCCCACAAGGAAGCTGCCAGCCCTGAAAGCTGTTGCTGCTCTTCACCTTCCCCGTGCAGCCTGTTCACAGGCACAACAGCACTGGGGATCCGGGCTTTCCCAGAGGCGCAACATCTCATCGTGCCTGCACTCGGAGCAGCCTTTTTCCAAAATGGCAAATGTCCGGCTCCTTCTCCCACAAGGAAGGTGCCAGCCCTGAAAGCTGTTGCTGCTCTTCAGCTTCTCTTGGAAGCCTATTCACAGGCACAAGAGCACTGGGGATCTAGGCTTTCCCAGACAGGGAACATCTCATCGAACCCGTTCTAGGCAGAGCCTTTTTCCGAAACGGGAAATGTCGGGCTACTTCTCCCACCAGGAAAGTGCCAGCCCTGAAAGCTGTTGCTGCTCTTCACCTTCCCCGTGCAGCCTATTCACAGGCACAACAGCACTGGGGATCCGGGCTTTCCCAGAGGCGCAGCATCTCATCGTGCCCGTTCTCGGCAGAGCCTTTCACTGAAATGGGAAAAGTCTGGCTACTTCTCCCACAAGGAAGGGGCCAGACCTGAAAGCTGCTGCTGCTCTTCACCTTCCCTTTGAAGCCTATTCACAGGCACAAGAGCACTGGGGATCTAGGCTTTCCCAGACAGGGAACATCTCATCGAACCCGTTCTCGGCAGAGCCTTTTTCCGAAACAGGAAACGTCGGGCTCCTTCTCCCACAAGGAAGGGGCCAGACCTGAGAGCTGTTTCTGGTCTTCAGCTTCCCTTGGAAGCCAATTCACAGGCAAAACAGCACTGGGGATCTAGGCTTTCCCAGACAGGGAACATCTCATCGTGCCCGTTGTCGGCAGAGCCTTTTTTGGAAATGGGAAACGTAGGGCTCCTTCTCCCACAAGGAAGGGGCCAGCCCTTGAAAGCTGTTGCTTCTCTTCACCTTCCCCGTGCAGCCTATTCACAGGCACAACAGCACTGGGGATCTGGGCTTTCCCACGGACGCAACATCTCATCATGCCCGTTTTCGACAGAGCCTTTTTCCAAAACGGTAAATGTCCTGCTCCTTCACCCACCAGGAAAGTGCCAGCCCTGAAAGCTGTTGCTCGTCTTCATATACCCTTGGCAGCCGATTCACAGGCAGAACAGCACTGTGGATCTGTGCTTCCCCACAAACGGAACATCTCATCGTGTCTGTTCTCAGCAGAGCCTTTTTCCGAAACGGGAAACGTCGGGCTACTTCTCCCACAGGGAAGGTGCCAGCCCTGAAAGCTGTTGCTGCTCTTCACCTTCCCCGTGCAGCCTATTCACAGGCACAACAGCACTGGGGATCTGTGCTTTCCCACAGACGAAACATCTCATCATGCCCGTTTTCGGCAGAGCCTTTTTCCGAAACAGCAAACGTCCTGCTCCTTCTCCCACAAGGAAGCTGCCAGCCCTGAAAGCTGTTGCTCATCTTCATATTCCCTTGGCAGCCTATTCACAGGCAAAAGAGCACTGGCGATCTGTGCTTTCCCAGACAGGGAACATCTCATCGTGCCTGTTCTCGGCAGAGCATTTTTCCGAAAAATGAACCTTGGGATCCTTCTCCCATAGGGAAGGTGCCAGCCCTGAAAGCTGTTGCTGCTCTTCACCTTCCCTTGGCAGCCTATTCACAGGCACAACAGCACTGGGGATCTGTGCTTTCCCACAGACACAACATCTCTTCGTGCCCGTTCTGAGCAGAGCATTTTTCTAAAATGGGAAACGTTGGGTTCCTTCTCCCACAAGGAAGGTGCCAGCCCTGAAAGCTGTTGCTGCTATTCAGCTTCTCTTGGAAGCCTATTCACAGGCACAAGAGCACTGGGGATCTAGGCTTTCCCAGACAGGGAACATCTCATCGAACCCGTTCTAGGCAGAGCCTTTTTCCGAAACGGGAAATGTCGGGCTACTTCTCCCACCAGGAAAGTGCCAGCCCTGAAAGCTGTTGCTGCTCTTCACCTTCCCCGTGCAGCCTATTCACAGGCACAACAGCACTGGGGATCTGGGCTTTCCCAGAGGCGCAACATCTCATCGTGCCCGTTCTCGGCAGAACCTTTTTCTGAAATGTGAAAAGTCTGGCCACTTCTCCCACAAGGAAGGGGCCAGACCTCAAAGCTGCTGCTGCTCTTCACCTTCCCTTTGAAGCCTATTCACGGGCACAAGAGCACTGGGGATCTAGGCTTTCCCAGACAGGGAACATCTCATCGAACCCGTTCTCGGCAGAGCCTTTTTCCGAAACAGGAAACGTCGGGCTACTTCTCCCACCAGGAAAGTGCCAGCCCTGAAAGCTGTTGCTGCTCTTCACCTTCCCCGTGCAGCCTATTCACAGGCACAACAGCACTGGGGATCTGGGCTTTCCCAGACAGGGAACATCTCATCGTGCCCGTTTTCTTCCGAACCTTTTTCCGAAACCGGAAACGTAGGGCTCCTTCTCCCACCAGGAAGGTGCCAGACCTGAAAGCTGTTGCTGCTCTTCACCTTCCCTTGGAAGCCTATTCACAGGCACAACAGCACTGGGGATCTGGGCTTTCCCAGACACGGAACATCTCATCGAACCTGTTCTCGGTAGAGCCTTTTTCCGAAACGAGAAACATCCGGCTCCTTCTCTCACAGGGAAGGTGCCAGCCCTGAAAGCTGTTGCTGCTCTTCATATACCCTTGGCAGCCCATTCACAGGCACAAGTGCAGTGGGGATCTGGCCTTTCCCACAGAAAAAACATCTCATCGTGCCCGTTCTCAGCAGAGCCTTTTTCCGAAACAGCAAACGTCCTGCTCCTTCTCCCACAAGGAAGCTGCCAGCCCTGAAAGCTGTTGCTGCTCTTCACCTTCCCCATGCAGCCTATTCACAGGCACAACAGCACTGGGGATCTGGGCTTTCCCAGACAGGGAACATCTCATCGTGCCCGTTCTCGGCAGAGCATTTTTCCGAAAAATGAACCTTGGGGTCCTTCTCCCATAGGGAAGGTGCCAGCCCTGAAAGCTGTTGCTGCTCTTCACCTTCCCCGTGCAGCCTGTTCACAGGCACAACAGCACTGGGGATCTGGGCTTTCCCAAAAACGGAACATCTCATCGTGCCTGCACTCGGCGCAGCCTTTTTCCAAAATGGCAAATGTCCGGCTCCTTCTCCCACAAGGAAGGTGCCAGCCCTGAAAGCTGTTGCTGCTCTTCACCTTCTCTTGGAAGCCTATTCACAGGCACAAGAGCACTGGGGTTCTAGGCTTTCCCAGACAGGGAACATCTCATCGAACCCGTTCTCGGCAGAGCCTTTTTCCGAAACAGGAAACGTCGGGCTCCTTCTCCCACAAGAAAGGGGCCAGACCTGAAAGCTGTTTCTGGTCTTCAGCTTCCCTTGGAAGCCAATTCACAGGCAAAACAGCACTGGGGATCTAGGCTTTCCCAGACAGGGAACATCTCATCGAACCCGTTCTCGGCAGAGCCTTTTTCCGAAACGGTAAATGTCCTGCTCCTTCTCCCACAAGGAAGGGGCCAGCCCTGAAAGCTGTTGCTCGTCTTCAGCTTCCCTTGGAAGCCAATTCACAGGCAAAACAGCACTGGGGATCTAGGCTTTCCCAGACAGGGAACATCTCATCGTGCCCGTTCTCGGCAGAGCCTTTTTTCGAAATGGGAAACGTAGGGCTCCTTCTCCCACAAGGAAGGGGCCAGCCCTTGAAAGCTGTTGCTGCTCTTCACCTTCCCCGTGCAGCCTATTCACAGGCACAACAGCACTGGGGATCTGGGCTTTCCCACGGACGCAACATCTCATCATGCCCGTTTTCGGCAGAGCCTTTTTCCAAGACGGTAAATGTCCTGCTCCTTCACCCACCAGGAAAGTGCCAGCCCTGAATGCTGTTGCTCGTCTTCATATACCCTTGGCAGCCGATTCACAGGCAGAACAGCACTGTGGATCTGTGCTTCCCCACAAACGGAACATCTCATCGTGTCTGTTCTCAGCAGAGCCTTTTTCCGAAACGGGAAACGTCGGGCTCCTTCTCCCACAGGGAAGGTGCCAGCCCTGAAAGCTGTTGCTGCTCTTCACCTTCCCCGTGCAGCCTATTCACAGGCGCAACAGCACTGGGGATCTGGGCTTTCCCACAGATGAAACATCTCATCATGCCCGTTCTCGGCAGAGCCTTTTTCCGAGACAGCAAACGTCCTGCTCCTTCTCCCACAAGGAAGGTGCCAGCCCTGAAAGCTGTTGCTGCTCTTCACCTTCCCCGTGCAGCCTATTCACAGGCACAACAGCACTGGGGATCCGGGCTTTCCCAGAGGCGCAACATCTCATCGTGCCCGTTCTTGGCAGAACATTTTTCTGAAATGGCAAATGTCCGGCTCCTTCTCCCACAAGGAAGGTGCCAGCCCTGAAAGCTGTTGCTGCTCTTCACCTTCTCTTGGAAGCCTATTCACAGGCACAAGAGCACTGGGGTTCTAGGCTTTCCCAGACAGGGAACATCTCATCGAACCCGTTCTCGGCAGAGCCTTTTTCCGAAACAGGAAACGTCGGGCTCCTTCTCCCACAAGGAAGGGGCCAGACCTGAAAGCTGTTTCTGGTCTTCAGCTTCCCTTGGAAGCCAATTCACAGGCAAAACAGCACTGGGGATCTAGGCTTTCCCAAACAGGGAACATCTCATCGAACCCGTTCTCGGCAGAGCCTTTTTCCGAAACGGTAAATGTCCTGCTCCTTCTCCCACAAGGAAGGGGCCAGCCCTGAAAGCTGTTGCTCGTCTTCAGCTTCCCTTGGAAGCCAATTCACAGGCAAAACAGCACTGGGGATCTAGGCTTTCCCAGACAGGGAACATCTCATCGTGCCCGTTCTCGGCAGAGCCTTTTTTCGAAATGGGAAACGTAGGGCTCCTTCTCCCACAAGGAAGGGGCCAGCCCTTGAAAGCTGTTGCTTCTCTTCACCTTCCCCGTGCAGCCTATTCACAGGCACAACAGCACTGGGGATCTGGGCTTTCCCACGGACGCAACATCTCATCATGCCCGTTTTCGGCAGAGCCTTTTTCCAAGACGGTAAATGTCCTGCTCCTTCACCCACCAGGAAAGTGCCAGCCCTGAATGCTGTTGCTCGTCTTCATATACCCTTGGCAGCCGATTCACAGGCAGAACAGCACTGTGGATCTGTGCTTCCCCACAAACGGAACATCTCATCGTGTCTGTTCTCAGCAGAGCCTTTTTCCGAAACGGGAAACTTCGGGCTCCTTCTCCCACAGGGAAGGTGCCAGCCCTGAAAGCTGTTGCTGCTCTTCACCTTCCCCGTGCAGCCTATTCACAGGCGCAACAGCACTGGGGATCTGGGCTTTCCCACAGATGAAACACCTCATCATGCCCGTTCTCGGCAGAGCCTTTTTCCGAGACAGCAAACGTCCTGCTCCTTCTCCCACAAGGAAGGTGCCAGCCCTGAAAGCTGTTGCTGCTCTTCACCTTCCCCGTGCAGCCTATTCACAGGCACAACAGCACTGGGGATCCGGGCTTTCCCAGAGGCGCAACATCTCATCGTGCCCGTTCTCGGCAGAACATTTTTCTGAAATGGGAAAAGTCTGGCTACTTCTCCCACAAGGAAGGGGCCAGACCTGAAAGCTGTTGCTGCTCTTCACCTTCCCTTGGAAGCCTATTCACAGGCACAAGAGCACTGGGGTTCTAGGCTTTCCCAGACAGGGAACATCTCATCGAACCCGTTCTCGGCAGAGCCTTTTTCCGAAACAGGAAACGTCGGGCTCCTTCTCCCACAAGGAAGGGGCCAGCCCTTGAAAGCTGTTGCTGCTCTTCACCTTCCCCGTGCAGCCTATTCACAGGCACAACAGCACTGGGGATCTGGGCTTTCCCACGGATGCAACATCTCATCATGCCCGTTTTCGGCAGAGCCTTTTTCCAAAACGGTAAATGTCCTGCTCCTTCACCCACCAGGAAAGTGCCAGCCCTGAAAGCTGTTGCGCGTCTTCATATACCCTTGGCAGCCGATTCACAGGCACAACAGCACTGCGGATCTTTGCTTCCCCACAAACGGAACATCTCATCGTGTCTGTTCTCAGCAGAGCCTTTTTTCGAAACGGGAAACGTCCGGCTCCTTCTCCCACAGGGAAGGTGCCAGCCCTGAAAGCTGTTGCTGCTCTTCACCTTCCCCGTGCAGCCTATTCACAGGCACAACAGCACTGGGGATCTGTGCTTTCCCACAGACGAAACATCTCATCATGCCCGTTCTCGGCAGAGAATTTTTCCGAAACGGAAAACATCCGGCTCCTTCTCCCATAAGGAAGGTGCCAGCCCTGAAAGCTGTTGCTCATCTTCACATTCCCTGGGCAGCCCATTGACAGGCAAAAGAGCACTGGGTATCTGGGCTTTCCCACTCTCCGAACATCTCATCGTGCCTGTTCTCGGCACAGCCTTTTTCTGAAACGGGAAACGTCGGGCTCCTTCTACCACCAGGAAGGTGTCAGCCCTGAAAGCTGTTGCTGCTCTTCACCTTCCCTTTGAAGCCTATTCATAGGCACAAGAGCACTGGGGATCTAGGCTTTCCCAGCCAGGGAACATCTCATCGAACCAGTTCTAGGCAGAGCCTTTTTCCGAAACGGGAAACGTCCGGCTCCTTCTCTCACAGGGAAGGTGCCAGCCCTGAAAGCTGTTGCTGCTCTTCATATACCCTTGGCAGCACATTCACAGGCACGACAGCACTGGGGATCTGGGCTTTCCCAGACAGGGAACATCTCATCGTGCCCGTTCTCGGCAGAGCATTTTTCCGAAAAATGAACCTTGGGGTCCTTCTCCCATAGGGAAGGGGCCAGCCCTGAAAGCTGTTGCTGCTCTTCACCTTCCCTTGGCAGCCTATTCACAGGCACAACAGCACTGGGGATCTGGGCTTTCCCAGAGGCGCAACATCTCATCGTGCCCGTTCTCAGCAGAGCATTTTTCTAAAATGGGAAATGTTGGGTTCCTTCTCCCACAAGGAAGGTGCCAGCCCTGAAATCTGTTGCTGCTCTTCACCTTCCCCGTGCAGCCTATTCACAGGGCCAATAGCACTGGGGATCTGGGCTTTCCCACCAATGAAACATCTCATCGTGCCCATTCTTGGAAGAACCTTTTCCCGAAACTTGAAACGTCCCTCTCCTTCTCCCACAAGGAAGCTGCCAGCCCTGAAAGCTGTTGCTGCTCTTCACCTTCCCCGTGCAGCCTGTTCACAGGCACAACAGCACTGGGGATCTGGGCTTTCCCACAGACGCAACATCTCATCGTGCCTGCACTTGGCGCAGCCTTTTTCCAAAATGGCTAATGTCCGGCTCCTTCTCCCACAAGGAAGGTGCCAGCCCTGAAAGCTGTTGCTGCTCTTCAGCTTCTCTTGGAAGCCTATTCACAGGCACAAGAGCACTGGGGATCTAGGCTTTCCCAGACAGGGAACATTTCATCGAACCCGTTCTAGGCAGAGCCTTTTTCCGAAACGGGAAATGTCGGGCTACTTCTCCCACAAGGAAAGTGCCAGCCCTGAAAGCTGTTGCTGCTCTTCACCTTCCCCGTGCAGCCTATACACAGGCACAACAGCACTGGGGATCTGGGCTTTCCCAGAGGCGCAACATCTCATCGTGCCCGTTCTCGGCAGAACCTTTTTCTGAAATGGGAAAAGTCTGGCCACTTCTCCCACCAGGAAGGTTGCAGACCTGAAAGCTCTTGCTGCTCTTCACCTTCCCTTTGAAGCCTATTCACAGGCACAACAGCACTGGGGATCTGGGCTTTCCCAGACACGGAACATCTCATCATGTCCCTTTTCGGCAGAGCCTTTTTCCGAAACGGTAAATATCCTGCTCCTTCACCCAACAGGAAAGTGCCAGCCCTGAAAGCTGTTGCTCGTCTTCATATACCCTTGGCAGCCGATTCACAGGCACAACAGCAGTGGGGATCTGTGCTTCCCCACAAACGGAACATCTCATCGTGTCTGTTCTCAGAAGAGCCTTTTTCCAAAACGGGAAACGTCCGGCTCCTTCTCCCACCAGGAAGGGGCCAGCCCTGAAAGCTGTTGCTGGTCTTCACCTTCCCCGTGCAGCCTATTCACAGGCACAACAGCACTGGGGATCTGGGCTTTCCCACAGATGAAACATCTCATCGTGCCCGTTCTCGGCAGAGCCCTTTTCTGAGATAGCAAACGTCCTGCTCCTTCACCCACAAGGAAGGTGCCAGCCCTGAAAGCTGTTGCTCATCTTCATATTCCCTTGGAAGCCCATTCACAGGCACAACAGCACTGGGGATCTAGGCTTTCCCAGCCAGGGAACATCTCATCGTGCCCGTTCTCGGCAGAACCTTTTTTCGAAATGGGAAACGTAGGGCTCCTTCTCCCACAAGGAAGGGGCCAGCCATGAAAGCTGTTGCTGCTCTTCAGCTTCACCGTGCAGCCCATTCACAGACACAACAGCACTGGGGATCTGGGCTTTCCCTCTCTCGGAACATCTCATCGTGCCTGTTCTCAGCAGAACCTTTTTCTGAAACGGGAAATTTCCGGCTCCTTCTCCCATAAGGAAGGTGCCAGCCCTGAAAGCTGTTGCTGCTCTTCAGCTTCCCTTGGAAGCCTATTCACAGGCACAAGAGCACTGGGGATCTAGGCTTTCCCAGACACTGAACATCTCATCGAACCCGTTTTAGGCAGAGCCTTTTTCCAAAATGGGAAACGTGCTGCTCCTTCTCCCACCAGGAAGGTGCCAGCCCTGAAAACTGTTGCTGCTCTTCACCTTCCCCATGCAGCCTATTCACAGGCACAACAGCACTGGGGATCTGGGCTTTCCCAAAGGGGGAACATCTCATCGTGCCCATTTTATTCAGAACCGTTTTCCGAAACGGGAACTTCCGGCTCCTTCTCCCACAAGGAAGGGGCCAGCCCTGAAAGCTGTTGCTGCTCTTCACCTTCCCTTGGCAGCCTATTCACAGGCAAAAGAGCACTGGGGATCTGTGCTTTCCCACAGATGCAACATCTCATCGTTCCCGTTCACAGCAGAGCGTTTTTCTAAAATGAGAAACGTCGGGCTCCTTCTCCCACAAGGAAGGTGCCATCCGTGAAAGCTGTTGCTACTCATCACCTTCCCCGTGCAGCCTATTCACAGGCACAACAGCGCTGGGGGTGTGTGCTTTCCCACAGACGCAACATCTCATCATGCCCATTCTCGGCAGAGCATTTTTCTAAAATGGGAAACGTTTGGCTCCTTCTCCCACAAGGAGGCACCATACCTGAAAGCTGTTGCTGCTCTTCAACTTCCCTTGGCAGCCTATTGACAGGCACAATAGCACTGGGGATCTCTGCTTTCCCAACAATGAAACATCTCATCGTGCCCACTGTTGGAAGAACCTTTTTCCGAAACGGGAAACTTCCGTCTCCTTCTCCCACCAGGTAGGGGCCAGCCCTGAAAGCTGTTGCTGCTCTTCACCTTCCCCGTGCAGCCTATTCACAGGCACAACAGCCCTGGGGATCTGGGCTTTCCCAGAGACGCAAGGTCTCATCGTTCCCGTTCTCGGCAGAGCCTTTTTTCCGAAACGGGAAACGTCTGGCTCCTTCTCCCACCAGGAAGGGGCCAGCCCTGAAAGCTGTTGCTGCTCTTCACCTTCCCTTGGCAGCCTATTCACAGGCACAAGAGCACTGGGGATCTGTGCTTTCCCAGAGACGCAACATCTCATGGCGCTCGTTCTTGCCAGAGCCTCTTTCCAAAATGCTGTTGCTGGTCTTTACCTGTATTGCAATACATTGAACTTGGTATTACAAATCTTTGATATCGCTATTGCTAAAAACGTTGAGGTTGCTATTATCGCAAGACTACCTTGAGTTTGATATTGGAAAATGTTGAGGTTGCTATTGCATAAAATGTTGCGGTTGCTATTGCAAAACTTTGAGGTTGCTATTGCAAAACAATTGATGTTGCTATTTCAAAACAACATTGAGGTTGATATTACAAAAAATTGTTGAGTTTGCTATTGCAAAACTTTGAGGTTGCTATTGCAAAAATTTGAGGTTGCTGTTGGAAAACACTGCAATATTTTGAGGTTTGTAATGCAAAACGTTGAGGTTGCTGTTGCAAAACATTGAGGTTGATGTTATGAAAGACATTGAGTTTGCTATTGCAACACACGTTGAGGTTGCTATTGCAACACATGTTGAGGCTGCTGTTGCAAAAATGTTGAGGTTTGTATTGCAAAACACGTTTAGGTTCTACTGCAAAACGTTGAGGTTGCTACTGCAAAACACTTTGAGGTTGCTATTGCAGAACATTGAAGTTTCTCTTGCAACATGTTGAGTTTGCTATTGCAAAATATGTTGAGGTTTCTATTGCAAAACGTTGAGGTTGCTGCTGCAAAATGTTGAGTTTGGTATTGCAAAACACGTTGAGGTAGCTATTACAACAAATGTTGTGGTTGCTACTGCAAAACACTTTGAAGTTGCTATTGCAAAAACCATTGAGGTTGCTATTGCAAAACAACCTTGAGTTTGCTGTCTGCAGGTGAGATAGGGGAGAGCTCTACAAAAAAACCCTCTCTCTCAAACACTGTTTTGATTGTGGTTTCTTAGCAATGGGAGTGCAGCTGCTGACAAGCACTTTTAAATTAGGAGTAGTTTCATCTGACCAATTCAAATACCAGGACTGACCAGCTGACCAACACCTATCCCACAAACCCACTGCTGCTGAGCAGGGCTGACTGCTCAGCAGTCAGTGGGCAGAGGTCCGGATCCTTATGGCACATTCAGCTAGCATCAACTAGACCTCCAGCAATGGAGCTGAACATACATTTCTTTGAAATGGAAAAGGTGTGGTGAGTATGTAGTATGAGAAATGGCTCTAATTTTTATCGGAGAATAATGCCCTAACTTCTCGCTGTCCATTCCTCCTTGTTCAGTACTCCACACCCAGAGGCAGCAAATGTCTAACAGCAGCTCCATCACTGAGTTCCTCCTTGCTGTTGACTCCTCCTCCTGTTGCCTCCTAGAGCATCCTGTTGCCAACTCCTCTCTCTTAGGGTTGCCTCCAGTTGCCTCCTGTTTCATCCTATTGTCTCCTCCTTTTTCTCTTTTGGTTGACTCCTGTTGCCACCTACTTCTTTTGTCTCTGGTGTCCTCCTCTGTCCTCCTCTTGCCTCCTCTTTCTTCCTTCTCCTGTGGACTCCTCTTGCCTCCTCCTCCACTTACCTTCTATTACCACATCTAGCATCCTGGGGTCTCTTCCTTTTTCTCTTTCTGTTGCTTCCTCCTCCATCTTGTCCTGCTCCCTCCTTTTGCCTCCTCCTCCTTTACCTCCTGTATCCAGCTGTGTCCTCCTCTTACCTCCAGAATTCTGCCCCCACCATTGCCTCCTGTTGTAGCCTCCTCCTCCTGTTTCCTACTCCTCCTCCTCTTGCCGACCTTTGTCTCCTGGTACCTCTTCCTCCTAAGCCCCTCTTGCCTCCTGTTGCCTCTCTCCTTTTCTCCATCTCGTAGGCCTCCTCTCCTCAACTGTTGCCTTCTGCTGCCTCCTCTTGCCTCCACTTCCTCATCCTCCTCTTGGCTCCACTTGCTTCCTCCTCCTCCTCAACCTCCATTCGCTGCCTTCTCTTGACCCTTGGTGTGTCCTCCTCCTCCTCCTTCCCCTCTTCCTCTTTTCTCCACTTGCCTCCTGTTGGTACTTGTTTTGTCCTCGGCCCCCTCCTCCTCATGTTCCCTTCTCCTCCAGGAGGCAAAAGGAGGTCCCAGGAGACTGACGGAAGAGTAGGCAGGGAAAGGCAGCAGGAGGCAAGAGGACATGGAGACACGAGGCAGGAGGAAGAGGAGGATGCAACAGGAGGCAACAGCAGTCAATATTAGGAGGAGGAGGAGGAGGAGGAGGCAAGAGCAGGATGAGGTGGAGGAGGGACCGGGAGGCAGGAGGATGCAAGAGAAAGAGGTGGAGGAGGAGGCAACAAGAAGCAAGAGGAGGCAAGAGGAAGAAAGAGAGGAGGGGGAGGAGGAGGACCAGAGGGGGAAGTAGGCAAGAGGAGGCCACATGAGCCAGATGGGGCAGCAGGAGGCAAAGAGAGTAAACAGGAGGAGGAGGAAGAGGCAAGAGGAGGTAAGAGGAGGCAAGGGGATGATGAGGCAGAAGGAGGCCAAAGGAGGAGGAAGAGGAGAAGGAGGAGGAAATTGGAAGCAGCAGGAGGCAAGCTCAGAACACTCAAGCGGGTGGACGAGGAGGCACTAAAAGGCAAGCGGAGCCCCGAGAAGGAGGAAGACGCCTTTTCCTTTTGCTTCCTGTTGCCTGCTGTTGCCTCCAGTCACCTCCTCCCTCATCATGTTGTTTCCTATTTCTCCTCTTGCCTCCACCGATTCCTCCATCCTCCTCCTCCTTCACCTCCTCCACCTCCTCCTCCTCCTCCATTACCTCTTTTATCCCGTTTCTTCTTCTTGCATTGTATGGCATACTGTTGCCGCCTCCTCTTTTGTTTCCTCTTGCCTCCTTTTGCCTCCTCCTGCTTTACCTCTGGTGTCCTCCTGTGTCCCCTCTTGCCTCAAATTTCTCTTACTTGTATTGTCTCCTGTTGCACCCTGTTGCATCCTCCTCCTTCGCCTGTTGATCCCTATTGCCTCCTCCTCCTTTACGACTTGTGTCCAGCTGTGTCCTCCTGTTGCCTCCACTATTTCCCCACCGCTGTTGCCTCCTCCTGTTGCCTCCTAGAGCATCCTGTTGCCAACTCCTCTCTCTTAGGGTTGCCTGCAGTTGCCTCCAGTTTCATCCTATTGTCTCCTCCTTTTTCTCTTTTGGTTGACTCCTGTTGCCACCTACTTCTTTTGTCTCTGGTGTCCTCCTCTGTCCTCCTCTTGCCTCCTCTTTCTTCCTTCTCCTGTGGACTCCTCTTGCCTCCTCCTCCACTTACCTCCTATTACCACATCTAGCATCCTGGGGTCTCCTGATTTTTCTCTTTCTGTTGCCTCCTCCTCCTTCTTGTCTTGCTCCCTCTTTTTGCCTCCTCCTCCTTTACCTCCTGTATCCAGCTGTGTCCTCCTCTTGCCTACAGAATTCCACCCCTGCCATTGCCTCCTGTTGCATCCTCCTCCTCCTGTTGCATACTCCTCCTCCTTTTGCCAACCTTTGTCTCCTGCTACCTCTTCCTCCTAAGCCCCTCTTGCTTCTCTCCTTTTCTCCATCTCGTAGACCTCCTCTCCTCAAGTGTTGCCTTCTGCTGCCTCCTTCTGCCTCCACTTCCTCATCCTCCTCTTGTCTCCTCTTGCTTCCTCCTCCTCCTTCCCCTCTTCCTCTTTTCTCTTCTTGCCTCCTTTCGCCACCTGTTTTTTCCTGTTTTCTCCTCCTCCTCTTCACTTCTCCTCCTACTGTTGCATCATGTTGTGTCCTCTTCTCTGTGCTTCCTTTTGCCTCTTACTGCCCCTGATGCCTACTCCTCTACCTCCTCCAGTTCTGTACTCTTGCCTCGTACTTTACCTGCTCATTATCAACATCCTCCTGTTGCTTTCTCTTACCTCCTTTTTACTTCTCCTGCATGTACCTTCTTTTGCTTCCTTCTCCTCCTGTTGCTTCCTGTCCCCTTCTCCTCCTCCTCCTCTGTTTGCCTCATTTTCATGTCCTTTTTCCTTGTCCTCTTGTTTCCTCCTGTGGCCTCCTTTTCCTGTTGCCTCTTATTGTCTCCTCCTTCTGTTTCTTCCACCAGCTTCCTCCTGCTCTGCCTCCTCATCCTACTTCTCCATTTGCCTGCTCTTGCCTCCTGTTTTTGTTCAATCCTACTTATGTTGCCTCTTGTCTTCTCATTCTCCCAGTTCCTCCTCCTCCTTATCCTCCTCGTTACCTCTTCCTTCCATTGCCACCTTTTTCCTCCTGTTGTCTCTCGTTTCCTCCTCTTGCCGCCTTCTCTTTCTCCTCCTGTTGCCTCTTGTTGGTTCCTTTTCCCTTATCTCCTCTGTCCTGCTTTGTCCTTCTGTTGACTCCTCCTTTTCCTTCTCCTATTGACTCCTGTTGACTTATTGCCTCTTCCTCCTCCTCCTGTTGCCTCCTCCTGCCTCTCGTTTCATCCTGTTGTCTCCTTCTGTTTTTCTTGCCGCCTTCTCTGGCTTCCTTCTCCTTTTCATCCTGTGTCCTCCCGTTGCCTCCTGTTTTTTTATAGACAGAGCACCGTCTGTAAATGAAGCATTTACAAGTCCTAAGGGGGCAACTTGGACTGGAACTGCTGCAGGACACTGAGATCTGTGACACCCCTGTGGCCAGGGACACCTCCACCATTGTCTGCTTCTGCTGAGGACTGAGGCAGTGACTCGTATTCTTTTATATGGTTTTTCAAGTCTAGATTAGGATTCTTGTACTGACACAGCAAACCACATACTCAGATTTGACCCAATCTGCAGAGGGTCCAGGTGATCAGAAATCTTAAGTTAAGTTATGTTAGGATCCAGGTGATTAGAAATTATAAGTTCAGTTGTATTATAAATTCTGTATTATGCTCTGTAGAAATTGTTCTACATTGATTCTGCATGCAGAAATCCTGTGCTATTCTAATCATAAATTTGGTGATATACTAATCATAGTATCCTGTCAAGAAAAGAAAGCTTAATTATAACTATGATTTAGTGCCGTAATCATTCTGGCAAGGATCCCTAAAAGAATCTGTCTGTCCCCTTAGTCTCAGGTGACACTCTTGCACACAGTTCTCCACAACATGACATGGGAAGGAGGTGGCTCATGATAGCTACTTGTAGTCCAGCAGCTTAAACTTGACATCGTCTGCAAAGAGGAGGAATGTCGTCACTGCCACAGCAGGCAAAATTTCCAGGCAAGATTCATAACAAAGTTCTAGAGAAAAGGTCATTTACAGAAACAGCTTTTGGGGAGCCAATTGTTTTGCAGGAGCTCAAGCTGTGCCCCAACCTTTGGTGCCAATTGTCTACTTCTCCCAGCCCTTTCCAAGGAACAGGAAGCACGCAACCCATGATCCCCAAGACCTGGAGAGGGAAAGCGGAGGGCGGCTGCTTCCTTCTCACCAGGGATAATCACTGTGGGGAACACAAGCTCCCGCAGCCATAATTCATCAATGTCCAGCTGGAAGATGGGTCTGCAAACCACAAATACCACTCATCTGCAGTGGAATCACTCTTGGACCACAGCAAAGATCCTGAAGTTCCTGAGTCCTGCAACCAGGGAACAGACAAAAAATCTGATGAGTGAGTACTTTAGAGATAGGAAAAGTGAAAGCTTTGGGAAAAAAAAACATGTTCTCCATCTTCTTTCCCCTCATCAAAATGTCTGCTAACATCTCTTGGCTACGGAAGATCCTGGGCATTTCCAGCACATGGAATACCCCTGGGACTGATTCCCAGGGATTATCCTTGGCATGGACACAGCATCATCCCCCGTCTCTCTGCTTGGTCTCTCCACTCTGACCACAGGGAAGAGTGAAGCCCTGTGGGGTGCTGAATACTTTCTCAGGCTGGATCTGGACTTGGTTTCTCTCCCGGTTTGCCAAGAAGCTGCTCTGGGCACATGAGATGGTCTCAGTGTGCTGCCGCAATGCTCAGGGAAGGATCGCTCCTCAGGGCCTAGGCTCTCAGGAAGACTGAAGCCCTAGAGGGTGAGGGGGACCGGGATGCCAGCCCACCTTGCCCAGCTTCAGCTGTCCCAGCATGTAATCAGACACAGCTCCTCAGACAGCCACGGTCTCTGGAAAGTGAGGGAAAGAGGTCTGAGGCTCCGGGCTGGACAGCTCACGGACTCTTGGCAAGCTTCTTGCCCCAGGGATGACAGATGCTGGCGTACACAGAGAGCCCAGAAAAACACTGCCATGGCTGTGGAGCTCCCAGAGGAAGTTGGCTCTGAATGGTCCCACTTTTGAGGGGACTGAGCCCTGCCCACAGGAGCCTCGATACTCAGCGAAGCCCAGTACCAGGACCTGGCAGTCCTGGCAGCCACATTGTCCCCTGAGCCCGCTGGAATCCTCAGGCAGGGCTCTCGTGACAGCCCCCAGCCCTGTCCAGCCTCCCCACAGCCCAGCTTTTGACAGCTGACAGCCCTGCTGAGACCCCTGGGGAAGGAGCCCCCCAAACCCTCACCCTTGGTGGAGAGCTGCAGGAGTGTGGGCAACAAGCAGCTCAGCTCCAAGCTGATGGCCATGGCACAGCAGCCCTCCACTGAGCTTGCTGCTTGCCCTCAGCTCAGGAGAAGGGACACTCCTCCCAGCTCCTCACCCCAAACTCCTCTCTGATGTTCTCCTGTCTGTCAGCGAGGGTCCCCCAGAGCATCCCTGCTGCCTCCTGACCCCACTCTCAGCCGCAGAGCAGCTCCAAAGGGCAGCGGTGGGGAGTCCCTGAGCAGTGCCCAGCAGCACCCAGCACCCAGCACCTGGGAAGTGCCGGTGGTGCTGTGGCACTGGGGACACCTCCCTCTGATGCACTGCACCGCCCTGTGACATCAGCCCACGTCATTTGAAGGTCCATTGTGACACCAGCAGGCAGATGGCACAGCTGGGCAGAGCGGCGACAGATTTTCCCCCGTGTCCTGAGAAACCCCCTTTCTCCCCAGTCCTTTTCCAAAAATTGCATCTCCCTGCACCAACAAGGCTCTGCTACTGGGAGCCCATCTGGGCAGGCGGGGTTTTGGGGTTGGCTGCAGTCAGGTTGTTTTCAAGTGATGGGATTGAAGGCCTGTGGGGTAAAACAGCCCCCTCCCATGTTACCGAACACTCTCTGCTTTGTCTCGCTCTTGTGGTAGGAGCAGCACATGCTTCACTGCACTGGTTTTGGCTGGGATGCAGTTAGTTTTCTTCATGGCAGCCCATAGGGTGCTGTGGTTTGGTTTTATAACCAAACCAGTCCTGATAACACACTGACGATTCAGCTATTGCTGAACAGTGCTTGCACAGCATCAAGGGCTTCTCTGTTCCTCATTCTTGCCCACCAGCGAGTAGGCTGGGGGTGGGCAAGAAGGTGCGAGGGAACATAGCCGGGACAGCTGACCCCAGCAGACCAAAGGGATATTGCATACATTATGACATCATGCTTAGCAATCAAAGCTGGAGCAAGGGGGAGTAAGGCACTGAGGTGGGTATGTTCAAGGCTATGGCATTTGTCTTCCCAGCTAATTCCCTCAGATACTGGATATGTCCCTCAGCAGTGGTCCACTTGACTTGGTAACTTGCATGATCTTCTTTGAAGGGATACCTTTCCTTCACACTCAACTGGAGCCAACTGTAGGGGCACCTGATATAGTTGGGGGCTGGGTCTCCGGTTCAGCCACAATGTCTGTTTGTGTGTCTTCAGATCCAGAGACCCTCTCTCCTCCTTGAGGGTGCTGAATAGTCATGAATAGTGCTCAGTAGGCACAGGCCAGGCCCCAGAACAGTGCGACAACTTGTGTCTCTTTGGCATTGCCAGGGCCAGGGCATGCTCTTTTCCTCCTCTGAGCTCAAGAAGGCTACTCAAGCGGGGCCGTCGGCCCAGAGGGAGACCCAGGTATGGTTGCCACCCGGGGGAAAGCCGTTGTTAGGAAAAATGTGGCGACACAGACAGAGCTCCCATGTAAACATGCAGCTGTCCAGGTCTCTGGCTGTGGGGAGTGCCTGAGTCTATCCCTGATGACGGAGGGCAGCGGAAGCACCTCTTGTGTGAGGTGTGACCAGGTGGATGATCTGCTCAGCCTGGTGGCAGAGCTGAAGGAGGAAGTGGAAAGGTTGAGGAGTATCAGGGAGTGTGAGAGGGAGATGATAGACTGGTGGACCCACACCCTACCATCCCTGAGGCAGAGGCAGCAGGCGGAGGCCCCGCAAGAAGCAGAGGTTCCCCTGCCCTCTTGCCACCAGGCAGGAGGGGACTTAGGTGGTGGAGGGGAATGGATACAGGTCCCTGCTCGGGGGTGCAGGCGTCTCCCTCGCCTTCCCAGTTGCCCCTACACAACAGGTATGGAGCTCTGGAACTTGAGGACAAGGTCAACGATGATCAGGGTGTAGGTGAATCCTTATCTAGGGAGGTGCCTAGGCTCAGTTGGGTAGCCCCACGCATTCTCACATCCTCAGAAAAAAGAAAAAGGAGGGTAATTGTCGTAGGTGACTCCCTTCTGAGGGGGACAGAGGGCCCAATATGCAGACCTAACCCATCCCATAGGGAAGTCTGCTGCCTCCCTGGGGCCTGGGTAAAAGACATTACCAGGGAACTCCCTGGTCTGGTTCGGCCCTCTGGTTATTACCTATTGCTGGTTGTGCAGCTTGGCAGTGATGAGATTACAGAGAGAAATCCAAAGGCAATCAAAAGGGACTTCAGGGCACTGGGAAGATTAGTGGAAGGATTGGGAGCACAGGTAGTGTTTTCCTCAATTCCTTCAGTGGCAGGGAAATATACTGAAAGGAACAGGAAAACACACCTGGTTAATACGTGGCTCAGAGGCTGGTGTCATCAGTGGAATTTTGGGTTTTTGATCATGGGGAGGTTTACACGGCACTGGGCTTGCTGGTGACAGATGGTATCCAGCTGTCTCAAAGGGGTAAAACAATCCTCGCTCATGAGATGGCGGGGCTCATAGAGAGGGCTTTAAACTAGGTTTGAAGGGGGTAAGGGATAAGACTAGCTGCAACAGAAAGCAGACTGGAGGCAGCATGCTGATGTTAGAGGTGGATTCGATAGGCCAGCTGAAATGCATCTATGCCAATGCACGCAGCATGGGCAATAAACAGGAGGAGCTGGAAGCCATCGTGCGGCAGGATAGATACGACTTAGTCGCCATCACGGAAACATGGTGGGATGACTCCCACAACTGGAGTGCTGCGATGGATGGCTATAAGCTCTTCAGAAGGGACAGGCGAGGTAGAAGAGGGGGTGGGGTGGCTCTTTATGTTTAGGGAATGTTTTGACTGTACAGAGCTACATGATTCCGATGACAAGGTGGAGTGCTTATGGGTGAGGATTAGAGGGAAAGCCAACAAGGCAGATGTTGTGCTGGGAGTCTGTTATAGACCACCCAATCAGGTGGAAGAGACGGATGAATCTTTCTACAAGCGGCTGGCAGTAGTCTCAGAATCGTGTGCCCTTGTTCTTGTGGGGGACTTTAACTTTCCAGATATCTGCTGGAAATACAACACAGCAGTGAGTAAACAATCTAAGCGGTTCCTGGAGTGCGTGGAAGATAACTTCCTGACGCAGCTGGTAGGTGAGCCAACCAGGGGAGGAGCCTTGCTCGATCTATTGTTTACGAACAGGGAAGGACTGGTGGGAGGTCTGGTGGTCGGAGGCCGCCTTGGGCTTAGCGACCATGAAATGATAGAATTTTCAATTCTTGGAGAGGCAAGGAGGGTGGTCAGCAAGACCACCACTATGGACTTTCGGAGGGCAAACTTTGGCCTCTTCAAGGCACTGGTTGAGAGAGTCCCTTGGGAGACGGTCCTGAAGGGCAAAGGGGTCCAGGAGGGATGGACATTCTTTAAGAAGGAAATCTTGATGGCCCAGGACCAGGCTATTCCCATGTGCCGCAAGTCGAACCGCCGAGGAAAACGACCGGCCTGGCTTAACAGGGAGCTTTTGCTGGGAGTCAAAAAAAAGAGGAGAGTTTATCACCTCTGGAAGAAAGGGCGGGCAACTTGGGAGGAGTACAGGGATCTTGTTAGATCATACAGAGAGAAAATTAGGAAGGCAAAAGCTCAGCTAGAACTAAATCTGGCCGTTATTGTAAACGACAACAAAAAATGTTTCTACAAATATGTTAGCAGCAAGAAGAATCCCAGGGAGAATGTCTATCCTTTAACAGACACAGAAGGGAATGTAGCCACCAGAGATGAGGAAAAGGCTGAGGTACTTAATGCCTTCTTTGCCTCAGTCTTTAATAGGGAGACCAGTTATCCTCAGGGTACTCCGCCCCCTGAGCTGGATGGTGAGGATGAAGAAGAGATTATACCCCCCTTAATCCAGGAGGAAGTAGTTAGTGACCTACTATGCCACCTGGACACTCACAAATCTATGGGGCCCGATGGGATCCATCCAAGAGTACTGAAGGAACTGGCGGAGGTCCTTGACAAACCACTCTCCATCATCTATCAGCAATCCTGGTTGACAGGGGAGGTTCCCAGAGGACTGGAGGCTTGCTAATGTGACTCCCATTTACAAGAAGGGTCGGAGGGAGGATCCGGGGAACTACAGGCCTGTCAGCCTGACCGCGGTACCGGGGAAAATTATGGAACGGTTTGTCTTGGGAGCACTCACAAGGCAAGTCCAGGACAAACAGGGGATCAGGCCCAGTCAGCACGTGTTTATGAAAGGCAGGTCCTGCTTGACCAACCTGATCTCCTTCTATGACCAGGTGACCTGCCTACTGGATGAGGGAAAGGCAGTGGATGTTATCTACTTTGACTTCAGCAAGGCTTTTGACACTGTTTCCCATGGCATACTCCTCGAGAAGCTGGTGTCTCACGGCTTGGATAAGTGTACTCTTCGCTGGGTGAAAAACTGGCTGGATGGACGAGCCCAGAGGGTTGTGGTGAATGGGGTGAAATCCAGTTGGCGGAGGGTCACAGGTGGTGTTCCCCAGGGCTCGGTGTTGGGCCCTGTTCTGTTCAATATCTTTATTGACGATTTGGATGAGGGGATTGAGTGCACCCTCAGCAAGTTTGCAGATGACACCAAGTTGGGAGGTAGGGTTGATCTGCTTGAGGGTAGGGAGGCTCTGCAGAGGGATCCGGACAGGCTGGATCGATGGGCCGAGGCCAATTGTATGAAGTTCAACAAGGCCGAGTGCCGGGTCCTGCACTTCGGTCACAACAACCCCATGCAGCGCTACAGGCTTGGGGAAGAGTGGCTGGAAAGCTGCCTGGCAGAGAAGGACCTGGGGGTGCTGGTTGACAGCCAGATGAATATGAGCCAGCAGTGTGCCCAGGTGGCCAAGAAGGCCAACGGCATCCTGGCCTGCATCAGAAATAGTGTGGCCAGCAGGAGCAGGGAGGTGATTGTTCCCCTGTATTCAGCACTGGTGAGGCCGCACCTCGAGTACTGTGTTCAGTTTTGGGCCCCTCACTACAGGAAAGACATTGAGTTGCTGGAGCGTGTCCAGAGAAGGGCAACCAAGTTGGTGAGGGGCCTGGAGCACAAGTCTTATGAGGAGCGGCTGAGGGAGCTGGGGCTGTTTAGTCTAGAGAAGAGGAGGCTGAGGGGAGACCTCATAGCTCTCTACAACTACCTGAAGGGGGGTTGTAGTGAGGTGAGTGCTGGTCTCTTCTGTTGGGTGGCTGGAGATAGGACGAGAGGAAATGGCCTCAAGTTGAGGCAAGGGAGATCTAGGTTGGATATTAGGAGAAATTTATTTACTGAGAGCGTTGTCACGCATTGGAATAGGCTGCTCAGGGAAGTGGTTGAGTCACCATCCCTGGAGGTATTCAAAAAGCGCATAGACGGGGTACTCTGTAACATGGTTTAGTGGGCATGGATGATGGTTCGACTCGATGATCCTGAAGGTCTCTTCCAACCTAAATGATTCTATGATTCTCTGAAACATTCTGTTACTTCATTAGGATCCCACCCTTGTTCGGGGCTGAAGTCCCAGACCACCAGAGGTGACAACTGTTCCGGGCACCTGCCCAGATTCTTCCACGTGCCTTGCCACCTAATACTGCACTGCCTTGGGTGATATCCCTGTGCTGATCTCTCTAAAGAGTCGCCTAACCTTTGAAAAAGCAGAAACAATATTGCTGAGAAGTACCAATAGGAGTATTTTGCTTACCCAAGGATCCTCACGATACTGAAGAGTTATTGTAAGAAGAGAGAAAATACCTACTCCACAGGAGAAAAAGGGGAAGGTGCCCTTCTCTTTCCTCCACTGATTGGCTCTTGGAAGAGAAAAGGGAAAAAATGTAATTGTGAAGTGTCTCCGCAAGGTGGTTCCCAAAATACAGGCAAGGCATAAATGCAGGGCCCAAATACCAAAACAGGATCAAGGCCACTGCTTTTATCATAATTCTTCCAGGCAAAACACCACCAAGTGCTGCACAGCACAGCAAAAAAGGGAGCATGGCACAGATCAGATAAAGCAATGTCGAGAACAGAGAAGTCAGTATCACGACAGCAACTGTTCAACAGATGTAGTAATTATAGGTTCCCTCTAGTACGCTCCGGTCAGACCCTTTGAGCCCCACGTTGGGTTTAACCCCAGCAGGCAGCTAAGCATCACACAGCTGCTTGATCACTTCCCAACCTGCAACGGAATGGGGAGAGAATTGGAAGGGTAAAAGGGCAAAAACATTTGAGTTGAGATAAAGACAGTTTAATAAGAAAAGTAGGGGGGAACACACACACACACACAAAAAAACCCCAAACAAACCCAAACCAAGAAAAGTACGTGATGCAAAAACTCCCAATTGCTCACCATCCTCAGCCAGTACCTGAGAAACAGCAGCCCCCTGCAGGTATCCCCTCCCCACCCACCCCCACCACCTCCCCGATTCCATTGTTGAGCACAACATCATATGGTCTGGAATATCCGTTTGGTCAGCTGGGGTCAGTGGTCCCAGCTGTGTCCCCTCCCAACTTCTTGTGCACCCCATGCCTGCTCACTGGCAGGGCACTATGAGAAGCAGAAAAGGCCTGGATGCTAACGAGGTGAGAACTGCTCAGCAATACGTAAAACATCCCTGTGTTATCAGCACTGTTGTAAGAACACATCCAAAACATAGCACCATACAGGCTCCCATGATGAAAATTAACTCTATCCCAGCTAAAACCAGCACACAGGCACCACTATCGCTAAAGATGCACACGCTTTCAATTGCAGATACAGCCGTAAAATATGTACAATTATAGATACAGTCAGACACCGTAACGTTCAGCATTGCAGATACAAGTACGGTCACACACACAAGCACACACTCCATTACACCTACAACTACAGCTCGTAATACCATTACAGATAGAGGTGCCATTAAACATACAGGTACTGATCCAAACGCAACTGAAGACACACACGCACAGATACCAGTATAGACGCAGGTACAGGTGCAATTAGGCATGGGGGTACCCATATAGATACCACTACAGACACTGATAGTAGTAAAAAGACCACGACACCGTTACAGACAGTCACACCCATACCGAGACCGTGAGTCGTACAGAGACTATTAGACATGGCCTTGCTGATACTATGTCAGCTAGCGAGTCTTTGGAACTTAAAAGTGGGACTTGGAACCTATAAATGAGGTTTTGGACACTAAAAATGCATCTTCGGCTTCTAAACCCAAGACTTTGGAAACAAAACCTGAGCCTTTGGACCCTTAAAAGTAGGCTGCTCTGTAGAAAGAGGCTTTCTGCACCTTAAAATGAGGGTTTAGATCCAAAAAATTGAAACTGTGGGTCCTAAAAAAGTCTATGGGTAATAAAAGACAGGTTTGGACCCTAAGAAGGAATATTTCTGCCCTAAACATGAGGCTTTGGGCACTAAAAGGGGTGGGCTAGGAGCTACACATGACGCTTTGGACCGTAAACAAGAAGGCAACCTATTGGTTCTTCTATGGAGCCCAGAAATGAAGCTTTGCTCCCTAATATAGGGCTTTGGGCACTCCAGTGGAGGCTTAGTGTTACGTAAAGGCACTATTAATAAGCCTCTTCCCTCCCGAAGTCAAAGTCAAGAGTAACAGTTTCAAGATACTTTCTTTTATTTTGCCCTTGGCTTTTGACTCATTAAGGCAAAAAGTACTCTATTACTTTCTCTCTCTAGTTTCTACAGGGACACCCATTGCAACAGCAGAAGTGGAGGTGACTTCACATGAACCATTTCTTTGCTTAGACCCAACATGTAAAACCACAGGAGATGTTAATTCCTGCAATGGAATGTCTTGCTCAAAGTTACTCACCATACACAGTTTCAATACAGCACTGCTCCTCTTTAAGGAGATTGATCGTGCATCCCTCACCCCTTCCACCTGGACCTCCAAGCCACACACACAGCAACCAGCTAAGAAAGCAGATGGAAAACAGCAAAGTTTGCAGGAAGTCTGGTATCAAAGAGCCTCCCTCACCGAGGCTTTATGCATGAGTAACTTTTCTTTCAATCACTTTGACAGAGCACTTGCTCCATAAACAAAGGAAAACATTTCAGTTGAACTGCTGCAGTTTGAACTTTATTTAAAACAGCTGTAATCTAATTTGCATAGTCCTGGGGCAGTATCAAACTTCTGCAATAGCCAGGGAAACTCCAGAACAGTGACGTCACTCTGCAATGGGCCAAGCATTGAGTCAGGGTATATTTAGGTGAAGTGTGTAATCTCACCTATGCTGGATCAAGTCCAGGAAACTAGTAACCTAACTTCTTCCTAAACTTCTTCTTAACACCCTAAGAGAGGGAAAAAATAAAAAAAGTAAGAACAATTAGAAGATAATTCTGCAAAGCAAGAGTAAAAAAAACCCCAAAATCTGTGTAAAGGCATATACATTGATATCAATTAGCTAGATTAGTTTGAGACTAGTTGCATAAATGCATATGCTGACCTAGAGGTTAAGGGCAAAACAGCCTTTAACAGCCTTGGAATACTCGAGTGGAAGAATCTGTTTAAAAGCATGGTAATAACACAGGGTTGTAGGCTATTGCAAAACACTTACATTTCACGTTTGCTTTGCTGCTTATCTTATCACCTACTTCAGCTTTAATTCCCTCAAATTCCTGATGGATTTTTATTTACACAGGTGCTGAAGTTGTATACCTACTGTAACTAGTACACAGACTTGACAGTATTTAAATACCATGGCTTTAACACAGCTCACAAAACCTAGGTAACCATTTTACAAACTCAAGGTGTAGCTCTGCTAAAAGCCACTTAAGTAACATGGGTTCTGTTCCTTAATTTTAACCTGTGAGTAAACCTAAGCCTTGCACTCTGAAGTTTTGGGCTTTTCAGAGGGAAGAGGGAAGAAGAAGACCTCTCAAACCCACTAAGGCAAATTTTCTAAGAGATAACTTGCACTTGAAGCAAGCTGGAAACCAGAGGTAATAAGGAAAAAAGTAAGTATATGGTCAGAGTCATGCTTTCTCCACAAGTTTGGAATACTAGCAGTAGGGGGAATGCTAGAGAATCAAGACCTTACAATATAGCTACATGCCTCTTGGGTCTTGTCACTAGGGTTTTAGGTGGATGCTAAAGATGATCAGAGCTCAGAACTACTTTTTAAGCCAAGCAACTAATTTTAAAAGAATTCAGGGGCATCTGTTGTCCGCACAGCAAACTGGGACTTCAGCTGTCAACGCAGTTTGCAAGCTGCACTATTCAGAGGGTGTTAATTCAAAACCTGGAAATACTAGAAGCAGGAAAGCAGCGTTCCTAGTCTCCTCCAATTCACTCTACCATGATATTACCATTTTGTAAACCATATTTTTTTGTGGCACTGTCCCCCCGCATTACATTTGGTTTAGTTGTTTGGGGTTTTCAAGCAGATCCCATGTGTATTAAAAAAAAAAAAAAAGAGACTGAAGATTTTCAATTTCTCTTTGGAAGACAGTATTTTACAGTACATACAAAAATACTCTGGAAAAACATATAACTTCATTTACAGAAACACCAAGTTATAAAGAAATTGTAATAGAGAGATAGCACAACATTTGCTTCATATGATAAGAATTTCTCCCCACCCCTCAAAAAACCCTAATGCACTTAACTGGGTAAGCAGTGTTATCAGTTCACAGAACCGGACCTTCAGACTACTACAAGTTTTCATGTAACCATGTAGAACAGCTTTCAGGGTTTATCTGAAACCACTCTCTGCATGCCAATTGCTCTCAAGACTGTACCTTGCAGGTGGTTAGCAGTGTCACAACAGCCTTGGCTATTGCAACGTTTAAGTACATCTTCAGCCATGTATTCTGAGTTTAGCTTTACTACCCAGTGACAACAAAAAAACCCTCAAGTCTCATGCTGGAGCAGTCTTAAGACAAAAATCAGATACAATGGCAAGGGACATGTCTACCATCTCATACCTTGGTAGCATCCTCTGCTGCAGCTTCTTCAATATTTAAATTATTTATGGGCCTCTATGGGAGGCAATACTTATGTAGTGCATGGCTGTGTTAGGCAGTGGAAAGCTACTAGCTGAGGCAGCTGAGCACCATTGTGAGAGATGCACAGGAGTGTATGTGCTCAACAGGAAAATAATTTAAGGTAACAATATATGCACATGCACTAGGAAAGCACAAATGAATACAAGCATGTTCATATACACTCTGAACCACAGCATGCTTGCAGTGACTAGTTAACCTGTTTACATACATTCTGAATCCAAGCCACAGGACAGGTTGGTTATTGAGGCTTTTTCAAAAGCTGTTTCAGCTAGTGACAGTTAAGGCTTTTAAAAAGACTAATAAGGATAACTCTTACAAGAATATATTTGGGAAATGAAGACTGAAATGAGTTAAACTAAAAAGCATGTTTTTGTTTACATCAACAAACACGTAGAGTATTTATGTGAGGTAGTCTAGGCACTACAACAGTCCATTCAGCTTTCCAGTTAGTCCACTGGCTAAAACCCCTTCAAAATTACATTCTCTGTAGATCTGCTGCTGACATCTTCTGGATTGACACCATCTTTGAATGCTGGATCCTGGCCAGTTAACTAGAAGAACAGAATACACAGGCTCAAAATAATTGCTATACTAAAATTACCCACATATTTGAGTACAGCTTCCAGTCAACACATTAAGTGTATTAGTGGCCATTCTTAAAACAACATTTAGACAAGACTACCATTACCACACAGCAATCTCAAGCCTCGCAAAAACAGTCACTAGTGCCAGATCTTGGAAAAAAAAATTCTTTAATAGCTATACAGTATATTCAAGACAATTTCTCACACCTACATCCTAGGAAAACTATCATTATGCTTAAATTTAGATTCCTGAATCCACTGGGGATGTATATATGCATTTCTTCTCAGTTATGTCACTCGTTGTACATCAACAATTAATTCTACTTCAAACCTTCCCTGGCCTAGGCCCCCTTCCTTACCTTTTCTCTGTCTACTAGTTTTTTGGAGCATTCTTCTGATGTAGGTGAATGAGGTCCTTCAGTGGTCAGTGAATAAGGTCGTTTAAATGCAGCATTCTTAGGATCTGTAATTGGAGTCCCACTTAATTCATGCTGTCCTTGGACAAAATGTGCTCTGAGTTGAGAAACTGTGTTATGTCCTGGAATGGTGCAACCAACTGGAGCTCCCAATGTTCTTATTGCAACTGTAGCCTCCATTTCTGTACTGAGATTTTAGAGTTCACCCATGAAATTAAAGACTGCATTCCACCCACTACTTCAATACATACTTGAATCAGTAACAGGAATGGAGAGTCCCTTAGACACTGATGGCACAGCTACACAAGGTAGCTTCTCTCTAGCGTTAGCACCATCAGATTTCTGATACACAGCGTTTCTGTAAAAGTCAGATGCTAGAGTTATAAAATGCTAGTTTGTAAAATACTATACATTTCATTTCCAGAAAGTCCATGCAAGACAAATGTCTATCTTCTTAGCTCATTGCTCTACTAAACAACAAACTCACAGGCAGTCTAGCACGAGATCTTCATTTTGCTGAACTTCAGACCGCAAATTTAAACTTAAGCATTTTCTTTAGTCAGTCTCTATGTACTTGCACTGTTTTCTAGCATAGTATATCCAGCGCTCTGTACTGCTTTTCATGAATGTATCTGTTCTACCCATACGGGCATCCAATTTTATTTTTTTTTATATGCTACTCCTACAGTATCAAATGGTCTGAACACAGCAGGCATTACACATTTGGTAGTCTTGGGCTATTATTCTCAAGATTACGTATTCCTCCTGTGCTGAAGTAGCTTATGAACAAACAGACTTCCCAGGAAGTGACAGACACTTTTACTGCCCGAGTTCTCATACTGCCACACCAAGTCAGCAGCAGCTCTAGTGTTTCTGTGATCAAGATCAGCACTTCATTAGGACATAATACTGCTTGGCATTAACCATACTTTTTGTTAGAAAGAACAGCTACCTACATATAAAACACTCCAGCTTCAAATTACGCACCAACCTAAGGGGACCTACATTCAAGACCAAATAATTTCTCTGGTATCGAGTTCACCTTTCTTCCTATACGTGTTCAGGTACATTAAATTAATTTTTTCAAGGATTTCTTTAACCTGTCTCCCCCCATGTGCCCAAAGGAGATGCCAGCTTTGTTCCTGAAGCCATTGGAGCCCTCCACATGCTTACGAACAACATAGATTCAAACAAGAAATCCTGGACCTCAATCACATTGTGAGTCAGTTAAAAAGCAGCTGCTTCACAGTTTTAAGGTTATGGTGCTAACCTTTCTCTCTCTGCTGTAGAACTGTCCAATTTAGAAATCTTATTTAATGAAGAGGCATTACCTGGTGTTCTGCAGTCCATGTCTCTGGAACTGTCCAAACAGCTTCCATCTGAAGAAGTCCTTTCGCACTGAAGCCCACTAGCATTTTGACTAGTACCTGGCATGCTTTGCTGAAACAACAACAAAATAATGAAGTCTTCAAGTAATTATTAAAGCAAAAAAAAAAAAAAAATTGCCAGAAGAGCCAAATTTTTATTATACCTTCTTTCTTTTCTGTAAGGTTACTGCAGGCAAAAAATAGTGGAGATGCTTTCTCTTCACATGAGCTGCCTCAGTCTTCATACCTTCCTTGAGCACATTGAGGTTGTTAGCCTGGCTGTAAACTAACAGGAAATTTAGTGTTGTAGCTTAGCGGGAATGTTTGCATTAGGTATTTGTCAAAGTTACATACCATTTCTTTAGAAACAGCAAGCCTTTAAGTCTGTCCAGCCCAAACAAAGAACAAGAAGTTGTCCCAAGATGAACGTGACCCAAGATGCCCATTTCACATCCAGTACAGACCAGATACATTACAGCTATTTAAGTTCAAATATGCATTTATGTGGTCAGTTACAGCTGTGGTTTGCTAACCATGCAGCTCACATCTGAGCTGATTTTAACCTGAAGGAGATAATACTCTTTAACCCTTAGTTTTCTGGTTGAAAATAGATCTAGACAAATTCCTGAATCAACCCAACTGTGCCCAGCTGATTAGAGACCAGACACCTCATTCAAGATTCAGCCTAATTTTTTTATTTGATATTTACAGTGGTGCTTGTGGGTTTTTCTTCATAAGAGTTCTGTAACATCATAGAACTTTTCAGTAATTTAGGTGTTAAAACTCTTATCTGTCCAAGAAAGACTGGATTTTAGGGACATCTGACTTATCAGAACCACCACAATTTAAACCAGTTGTTCTTAACTGCCTGCAAACAACCTTTTATGCACCTCAAAAATGCTATACTAGCACAGCAGTTATTACAGAATTAAGTCACATTTAGGTAAGTTTAACAAGCCTATCGTGAGCATAACTGGGAAGTCAGCTTACTAACATACAGAGTGGGAATCAAAGTAAGGACATGCAACCAAAACAAAAAGGCTTATAAGTCTTTCTACAGGAGACCTAGAAGTGAAATAAAAGCACAAATATGAACATTCACACCAGGATGAACAGTTGCTTCAAAGTAAATTCAACAATGTTTTTATGGAAAAGTGAGATAAAATTCATTTAACAAAAGCCTTCCAAACTGTGAGCCTTACACTCTTGAGCCCATCAACTTTGCCCTCTAAATCTTTGCCCTCTAAAGATATTCTCTCAAAGTCAAGGCACATGATAAAAGCTGTCTTGCATGTAACTACTGGTCACTCCCACATTTGCCAAAGGATATCACACCTCTCAAGAAATACCTTTTCTGCTCAACCTCTCTGGATTCAAACCCTGTATCTGAAACATACTATAGGCTGTGCTTCACTAAACTAAGAGCACACAGCTGTGCTAATAAAGTTTGTGCATAGAAATACAGGATTTAACATTAGTTCTAGCCTCTTAGCAGTACATAAACCTGGTTGACATAATTTACATTTGCCACAACATTGAAACACAGTGCCACTGGATGTAATGTACAAGACAAGCATCAGTGCAGAGAAGAGTGCAAGTCTGAGGAAGTCACCCCACCTGGCTTGAAACTCAGACAAGAGTTTTGATGCCTTTTTCCTGTGCTTTTCTCATATCCCAAAGCATGAGCTAAAAAGAAGGTCAGCTTCTACTGCATTTACTCATGTTGTCTGAGCAACACAAGACACAGCTCACGCTGGTACCATGGATAAATGTTTGTTTGCACTGATGAAGAGTTTAAAGGATTCCACCGTTTAGAACTTTTTGTCCAAACACCCTTGTCACTTCAGAAGAGTAACCCGATTTCCTTAGTTCGTCATTATGATAGCTAGGCATGAGCCTGACAGCACGAATGCACTTCTGAAAGGCACAGGAGCAGTCAGCTTGGGAAGAAGCAAACAGATTGTGGAAAAGACCTATACTTTCAAACGACTGCTCACCCCCAAATCCCTTTATTCTACCATTATCTAACAACACTTGCAATATTACTTTCTTTCTACATCTATCAAAAGTAATAATGGAAGATGAACATGCAGCTTTACATGCAAGGCTGCACATCATTACAATGTGACCACTCACTGCCTTTCAAAGTTCTGGGATGATACCATACACAAACTCTTATTTTGGACAAAATACTCTCAACAGGCATTAACAACTTATTTTAGAGCCTGATACAGTTATTTCCCACTTTCAAAGTTCAGCAACTGACAACTGTTTTTGACAAGTGTAGCTACACCCACTAAATGGGCATCTCCTGGCTGCACATCTGACTGTCCACCTCATGAATAGCAGTTCCTTTGTGAGTGTTCACTATAATCTGCAGAGCTGTTATTTCACATGAGCTATATCGTATAGGACTGTAGTACACACTTTTGTTTCAAGATGGACTTACTTTGCCAAAGTGTCAAAACAGTATGTTTTTCAGGCTGATCTTCTATGTGTCGCGCTCTATAGAAATATCTAATAGCTAATACCAGAAGGAAGCACAATTCACTTTGTGAAGCAACTTGCACTAGAATAAAATGAAACTTTCCACTTTCCTAAATACGATTCTAAGAAACCACACTGACACATATCCACTCCTAAAGAGACAGATTCATAAACCTATCATTTATGCACAGATGCCAGGTATCTGGATGCTAGTATCTACTCTCAAGAAGGGATTAAGCAAAACAGTTTAGTTGTACACAGCAGGTAAAGATTAGAGTCAGCCCATACGTAAGTTCTCCGAGAACTCCTCCCTGAAGTTCTCCCTTCTTTAAAAAGACCCTGCATGCTCAGAACCTTGCCTGTCAGACCTCGTACCTACAAAACAGTAGGTACGTAACTGAACATCTCTCACAGGTAAGCTGAAGTGAAAGAATATAAACAAGGTGCAATACATTGGCCAAAATCTATTTCAGAAAAATAATGAAACTCACTGTTTACAAAAGTTCTAGGTTGCCAGGGAAAGACTGTGGCTTTACATGTGCAATAGATATCATTTCATTCCTCTCCAAGTTTCCAACCAGCACACAAATATTAGATTTGACAAGGCCAATCCTAATAAGAACAAGAGCCATTTACTCATTTTTAACTGTATCCAGCACGGTAGTTATATGCCTTTTTACAATACAATGCTAATACAAAAATGCTAACCAGTCAGGAAGTAGCAAGTTTCATTCAGCTGAGCAGATACTAGATATTTATATCACACACACGGTAGCTTGAGATGTTTCCAGTGACATTTGAGCTTTAAAGTTTCCAGACAGAGGTAAATAAGGTTAAGTTGTACTCTTAACAGGTCAGGTACAACACTTCAACATATAACCTATGATGAAAATATCAACAAGAAGCAGATTCCCAGCACCTCTGGCTGCATTTTGAAGAGCAGCAAAACTCTTTTTTACCCCTAAGATCAAGGAGAAGAACAGTTTAGAAAAGGCTCAAGCACAACTGTCCAATTACACCTGAGTAAAGATGCAATTCTTCCTGCAGATTGACCTGTGAAAAGAATGTTTCAGAGAATCATAGAATCATTTAGGTTGGAAGAGACCTTCAGGATCATCGAGTCGAACCATCATCCATGCCCACTAAACCATGTTACAGAGTACCCCGTCTATGCGCTTTTTGAATACCTCCAGGGATGGTGACTCAACCACTTCCCTGAGCAGCCTATTCCAATGCGTGACAACGCTCTCAGTAAATAAATTTCTCCTAATATCCAACCTAGATCTCCCTTGCCTCAACTTGAGGCCATTTCCTCTCGTCCTATCTCCAGCCACCCAACAGAAGAGACCAGCACTCACCTCACTACAACCCCCCTTCAGGTAGTTGTAGAGAGCTATGAGGTCTCCCCTCAGCCTCCTCTTCTCTAGACTAAACAGCCCCAGCTCCCTCAGCCGCTCCTCATAAGACTTGTGCTCCAGGCCCCTCACCAACTTGGTTGCCCTTCTCTGGACACGCTCCAGCAACTCAATGTCTTTCCTGTAGTGAGGGGCCCAAAACTGAACACAGTACTCGAGGTGCGGCCTCACCAGTGCTGAATACAGGGGAACAATCACCTCCCTGCTCCTGCTGGCCACACTATTTCTGATGCAGGCCAGGATGCCGTTGGCCTTCTTGGCCACCTGGGCACACTGCTGGCTCATATTCATCTGGCTGTCAACCAGCACCCCCAGGTCCTTCTCTGCCAGGCAGCTTTCCAGCCACTCTTCCCCAAGCCTGTAGCGCTGCATGGGGTTGTTGTGACCGAAGTGCAGGACCCGGCACTCGGCCTTGTTGAACTTCATACAATTGGCCTCGGCCCATCGATCCAGCCTGTCCGGATCCCTCTGCAGAGCCTCCCTACCCTCAAGCAGATCAACCCTACCTCCCAACTTGGTGTCATCTGCAAACTTGCTGAGGGTGCACTCAATCCCCTCATCCAAATCGTCAATAAAGATATTGAACAGAACAGGGCCCAACACCGAGCCCTGGGGAACACCACCTGTGACCCTCCGCCAACTGGATTTCACCCCATTCACCACAACCCTCTGGGCTCGTCCATCCAGCCAGTTTTTCACCCAGCGAAGAGTACACTTATCCAAGCCGTGAGACACCAGCTTCTCGAGGAGTATGCCATGGGAAACAGTGTCAAAAGCCTTGCTGAAGTCAAGGTAGATAACATCCACTGCCTTTCCCTCATCCAGTAGGCAGGTCACCTGGTCATAGAAGGAGATCAGGTTGGTCAAGCAGGACCTGCCTTTCATAAACACGTGCTGACTGGGCCTGATCCCCTGTTTGTCCTGGACTTGCCTTGTGAGTGCTCCCAAGACAAACCGTTCCATAATTTTCCCCGGTACCGCGGTCAGGCTGACAGGCCTGTAGTTCCCCGGATCCTCCCTCCGACCCTTCTTGTAAATGGGAGTCACATTAGCAAGCCTCCAGTCCTCTGGGAACCTCCCCTGTCAACCAGGATTGCTGATAGATGATGGAGAGTGGTTTGTCAAGGACCTCCGCCAGTTCCTTCAGTACTCTTGGATGGATCCCATCGGGCCCCATAGATTTGTGAGTGTCCAGGTGGCATAGTAGGTCACTAACTACTTCCTCCTGGATTAAGGGGGGTATAATCTCTTCTTCATCCTCACCATCCAGCTCAGGGGGCGGAGTACCCTGAGGATAACTGGTCTCCCTATTAAAGACTGAGGCAAAGAAGGCATTAAGTACCTCAGCCTTTTCCTCATCTCTGGTGGCTACATTCCCTTCTGTGTCTGTTAAAGGATAGACATTCTCCCTGGGATTCTTCTTGCTGCTAACATATTTGTAGAAACATTTTTTGTTGTCGTTTACAATAACGGCCAGATTTAGTTCTAGCTGAGCTTTTGCCTTCCTAATTTTCTCTCTGTATGATCTAACAAGATCCCTGTACTCCTCCCAAGTTGCCCGCCCTTTCTTCCAGAGGTGATAAACTCTCCTCTTTTTTTTGACTCCCAGCAAAAGCTCCCTGTTAAGCCAGGCCGGTCGTTTTCCTCGGCGGTTCGACTTGCGGCACATGGGAATAGCCTGGTCCTGGGCCATCAAGATTTCCTTCTTAAAGAATGTCCATCCCTCCTGGACCCCTTTGCCCTTCAGGACCGTCTCCCAAGGGACTCTCTCAACCAGTGCCTTGAAGAGGCCAAAGTTTGCCCTCCGAAAGTCCATAGTGGTGGTCTTGCTGACCACCCTCCTTGCCTCTCCAAGAATTGAAAATTCTATCATTTCATGGTCGCTAAGCCCAAGGCGGCCTCCGACCACCAGACCTCCCACCAGTCCTTCCCTGTTCGTAAACAATAGATCGAGCAAGGCTCCTCCCCTGGTTGGCTCACCTACCAGCTGCGTCAGGAAGTTATCTTCCACGCACTCCAGGAACCGCTTAGATTGTTTACTCACTGCTGTGTTGTATTTCCAGCAGATATCTGGAAAGTTAAAGTCCCCCACAAGAACAAGGGCACACGATTCTGAGACTACTGCCAGCCGCTTGTAGAAAGATTCATCCGTCTCTTCCACCTGATTGGGTGGTCTATAACAGACTCCCAGCACAACATCTGCCTTGTTGGCTTTCCCTCTAATCCTCACCCATAAGCACTCCACCTTGTCATCGGAATCATGTAGCTCTGTACAGTCAAAACATTCCCTAAACATAAAGAGCCACCCCACCACCTCTTCTACCTCGCCTGTCCCTTCTGAAGAGCTTATAGCCATCCATCGCAGCACTCCAGTTGTGGGAGTCATCCCACCATGTTTCCGTGATGGCGACTAAGTCGTATCTATCCTGCCGCACGATGGCTTCCAGCTCCTCCTGTTTATTGCCCATGCAATAGAGGTCCTTAACTCCTGAATGTTTCCGTTTTACATGTAGTCATTTTAACAGACGTTCCCAATTTTCTACTATCTGGGTGCTTTGCAGGGGAGCTAGCCGGGCTAGCTCATCCACTTTGGTATTCCATCAGCTCACCGGGGCATCATCTTGTTGATGAGATGCTACCCATGCTACTGCAAATTTCCCCTGTCTGGCAATGGTAAGAATATCTTGCCATTTTTCCTTTTGCCATACAGGTATTCTATTGACCTCCCGTCCGTTTTGTTCCCAGAATGGAAGCCACTGAGTGCAACCTTTAAACACAGCATAAGAGTCAGTATAGATATAGACAGGAGAAGCAGATTGATCCTCGTGTTGGAAAATGCTCCACACAGCAATTAGTTCTCTGACGTGTGCACTACCTTCCCCTTTGGTAATGATCTGTTCCTTGGTATCTACCTGAAGTGCCACAGCTCGATATTTCCAAATTTTTCCCCTCTCGCTTCAACGAGGCATCTGTAAACCAGACATTTTGCAATTGTCCAGAAAATGGAGGAGCTACTTGTATTACAGGCAAAAGCTCGGGTGTTTCCCTATCTGGGTTTACTTCATCTTGTATATTTAACACTTTCGTGGCTCCTTCAGATACAGAAAAATATTCACAATAGTGTTCTATTTGCGCATACCATTTTCGCACAGAGGCTCTCTGGGCCACCCCGTCAGGGGGTGGAGTTCCTGCCAAAACTGCTTTGATCACTTTAAATCGGCCTCTGAGCACTATAGGTTGTTGCTGGATGGTCCGTTCGGCTTCTCTCAGAGCTAGACTGACTACAAATAGACCTTTTTCCCAAGCTGTATACCTTTTCTCAGCTCTTTAAAGCTATGAGAATAAAAACCAATGGGCCGAACAGGCCCTTCTGGACCCTTTTGCCACAAATGGATTGACAGTCCAGTCTTGGCGAACCCCCACTCAATTTGAACTGGATCTGTTGGGTGAATGGGATCAAGGGCCTGACAGGCAGTTGCTTCAAACACCAACAGCTGTAAAGCCTTGTCATGGACCTGAGTCCATTCCCACTGACCTCTCTTTCGCAACAATTCATACAGGGGTCTAGCAATAATTGAAAAGTCAGGAATGTGTTTCCTCCAAAACACAAGCAACCCTAGTGGATGCTGTAAGTCTTTCTTTGACTCTGGCATCTTGATCTGATCGAGAAAGGAAAGGGTATCTGGTGGGATACATGCCATCCCTCCCTTCCACCAGATTCCTAAAAATTTTACCTCACTTGAAGGGGTTTGTATTTTCTCAGGTGGAATTGTCAACCCTATACTTTCTAAATGGGTGATGATGTCCTTCTGGGTTTCTCTAACTTCTTCTACCTGACTCCCTCCTATGAGCACATCATCAATATATTGATAGATTTTCACCTCTGCTTTTATGGGGATTGTTTCCAACTCTTGCACTAGAGCATGGTGAGCCAGCGTGGGGGAGTGCTTGTATCCCTGAGGGAGTCATGTAAAGGTGTACTGTTGTCCTTCCCAGGTGAAGGCAAAGCGATCCTGGTCCTCAGGTTTTAAAGGGACCATAAAAAACATATCCTTGACATCAATCGTTGCCATGACCGGTTGGGATTGTTCCTGGATGGCAGCTATCAATTCAGCAATGTTTGGTACAGCAGCTGTTAGTGGACCAGTGCTGGCATTTAGCCTCCTGTAATCTATTGTCAATCTCCATTTGCCGTTTGGTTTTCGGACCGGCCATGCTGGAGAGTTGAAGGGGGTGTGAGTGGGAACTACAACCCCTTGTTTCTTTAAATGCTCCAGAACTGGTGTAATTCCTTCTCTTGCTCCTAGAGGCAATGGGTAGGGTTTCACATTTGTCAGTTTGGAAGGGGGAAGGGTAGGTGCCGCTTGCAATAGATGCACCTCTGTGCCAGATGTTTTGGCCAATTGCCTGATCTGAGGAACACCAAAAGACCACGAGTTTCCCTGGGTATCACACCACTGTCTACCCTTCAAAACATCTATACCTATAAGACTCGTTTGGAAAGATCCTATGGCCACCACAGTATTGACAGGGTTTTCCTCTCCTGGCAACCATAGTGTCACCAGAGTCATAGGCACTGATTGTGTTTTTCCCAAGGCATTTAAAACAATCAGATTTCTAGATGGAATCGAGATTCCACATTGTTCTGCTTTGGTCTGCATTAGCACAGTAATTTGTGCCCCAGTATCAATTAAAAAGGTTACCGGTCTTTTTCATTGGTCCTACAGCAACAGTAATCAATAAATCCCCTTTGGTATTGCAGGTGAGTTGTCTAACAAACATCCATCCTCAGCCTCCCCCCTCACCTTTGGGGGGCGCAGGGTCTAGTTTCCCGCCACCTTCTTTTCCCTAGTCAGCTCCTCCTCAAGGTCTATCAAGGGTGGGGCATTAGGGGTTGGTCTGGAAGTGGCCCTTTGCCTTGACCATTTTTCCACAAGTTGTTCTAATTTTTGGGTCGAGAGTCCATCCATCAAGTCCCAGGGAATGCCCTTCTGAAGCCCTAGCTGCCACAGTCCCTGTCGAGTTCGGGGCCTCTCTCTTCCAGGGGGTGATTGCCGCCCACTAACTCGTTCTGCAGCCTGTACATCACTGGTTTCAGTTCTTTGGGACAATCCACCAACGGGGCCATATTTTCTCCCAAAATTAATTAACTCCTGAGCTATCTCTCCCCATGTCCATACCTTTCTCCCTGGCCGCCGATGGTCAGGGGTCACTTTTCCCTCCAGAGTGGCCGTAATTCTTTCTCCATCAGGGGTGTTCTGAATCCTCCCTTGCAATTGAATCCCAATGGGTTTCAGAGAGTCGGGAAGTCCCTGTATCAGGGGCGTCATCCTCTCTGGGTCCACAGGCATCATCATCGGGGAGCCCTGATTGGGCTTGAGCTCCCGATCATACATCATCTGGAGACATGCCACCTTTTGCACACTTTCCACTAACTGATCCACCGTACCTGTTATGGCAAGGGGATCTCCCCTCTCCAAGGGGTTCAGCCCTCTGGCCCAATACGCAGCTCTCTGAGTCAATGACCATGGGGCTCGGCAATCGCTGGTAGTTAGAAACACACCCGGACCCCAATATCCTTCTGCTTCTTTCTCTGACAACAAAATTCCATCCCCTCCTGACAAAGACACTCTCCACACATACTCTGTCTCCGATTCCCTTGCAGTCCTTGCAAAATCTTTTCTCAGCTTTGCTAATTCAATTGCTGTAAATGGGACTTCTTTGGTGATAACCTGAGGACGGTCATCGTTATCGTCCTCATACCCATACTCTGTTTTAATCAGCGGACACATGTGGGGGAGGCTTTCTACAGTTTCTTTTGCCCTCTGCAAATCTCCTTAGGGGTAGATTTGCCATATCCCTTTCTCCAAAAGCTTCACTTCAACTTCCACCTGTGTATCCACCTCCCTCAAAAGTTGATTCCTCAATTCCTCCTTTAATATCACATTTTGGTTCCTTTCCTCCTCCAACAATTGTTTACTTTCTTTCAATTGTTCCTGCAAACTTTTTATTACCATCTGCAGGGAGTCTATTACAGTATCAGTTTGACAAGACTTCTGCTTCCTCTCTTCCACTGCAGCTGCCAGACTCGCTCCCAACACTGCACAAATTATAGCTTTTCCTTTCCCCCTCCTAACCTTATCTTCCTTCTGCAATACCCTTATCCTATCCACCACACTCTGCGGTTGAAACCAGTGGTTTTTCGCCCAATCTTGTCCCTGGAGTGAGGGGCGAGATTGGTGCACCTCTAAAAGATCATACAGTTTGTCTATTCCTTCAATGCGTGAGGGCACAAAATCACAAACATAAGCAGTTTTCTGAGCATCCATTTTCACTAACACAAAGGGGGGCTGCGTCCTGAGAGGGTCACACCTTAACAACAAATTCCGCCTTTTCGCTCTCAGGAGGACACACCTTAAAGTTACACACTAACCCAAAGGGGGGCTACGTCCTGAGAGGGTCACACCTTAGTACCAAGTTCCCCCTATTCGCTCTCAGGAGCCAGACCGTACACTAATACAAAAGTTTTATTTCCTATAACAACTGACAATAGCGACAGGACAGAGGGGAGAAGAAAGGACAAAGGCAGACCTAAGCAAGAGAACAGAAGAGATGCAGCAAGACTAGTTACCACCACCACGAAGCCAGCGACGTCCTGTTGGCTCGGTCTCAGTGCAGGTGATGGGGTAGGCTCCAAGTTCCAAGTTTCAGCAGAAAGATGATGCCAAAGTCTCAGTTCCAAGCACTGATTTCTTCTTCTTTTCTTCATCTCTCGAGAGAGGAGTATGCAGTCCTTTTATTGTCTCAGTCCCCACGATTTCTCCGAAGAGCCTGCCCATTTCCATGGAGCTCATTGTCATACGTGCTGCCCCGTGTTCCTCCATGCGTGCATGCCCAGGTGTTCACGGTGGTCTTCTTCACCCAGCTCGTGCGCAAGTGCAGCTTGGTAGGCTCTGCATTCTAGCTTCAGGCAGATATGGTGGTTTCTTCGGGGACATTTCGTCTCTTTCAGAGCATACTCCTCTGCAGCAACAGGATGTTGAGGCTAGGAAATGGTAGTGGTGCAGCAGCAATGTCGAGACAAACACAGTCCAACACAGTCTCTTACATTGAGGAAGGGAAAACAGCTACTGATGTGGTAAATTATCAACTGGGTTTGTGGGGTGTGCCATATGAAGAGCTTACAAAGGAACAGAAAGAGTTTGCCTGGTTTACCGACAGCAGCTGCTCTGCAAAAGGGCGCTGGCGGGCCATCGCCTACAACCCCACTACTAGAACAACTCTCAGTACTGAGGGTGAGACAGGCAGTGCTCAGCTTGCAGAATTAGTAGCAGCTTGGCAAGCTATTGATGCCACCCCACCCAATCATATCTGTTATCTTTACACTGACTCTTGGGCTGTAGCCCAGGAACTTGTACATTGGTTGCCAAAATGGCATGCTGACCAGTGGCAAATTGGGACTAAGGACGTGTGGGGCCATCCTTACTGGGAGTGTATTTGGGCTCTCCTCCAGGACAGGGATGTCCGTGTATTTCATGTTGACACACACACGAAAGAACAATCTGAAAACACATTTGGGGAATGCACAAGCTGATGCTCTCGCAAAGGTCCAGTCAGTAAAACTAGAGGAACAGAGTAACGCCACATTGGCACAGTGGGCCTATGAAAAGGCCGGTCACGGGGGAAGGGATGCCACCATAGCATGGGCCAAGGCCCGGGGTGTACAACTTTCAGTAAAAGATATGCAGACATGTATTGCTCAGTGTGAAACTTGTCAACTGCTAAAAAGACATCCTTATTTAGACCAGCCAGTAGGGCGCATACGGCGGGGCACAACTGCGGGTGAAGTATGGCAGATTGACTATGTTGGGCCTTTGCGGGAACATAGGCGACAGCGCTATATCTGTGTAGCTGTGGACATATATTCAGGACTAGTAGTAGCAGTTCCTAGCCGCTATAGTAATGCACATACCAAGATTAAATGCTTGGAAATGATAGAGCTCTATTATGGTACCCCTGTAGAGATCCAATCTGACAATGGGACGCATTTCAAAAACACCAGACTAGCACAGTGGGCCAGTGACCAAGGAGTTACATGGACATGGCATCTCCCTTACCACCCCCAGGGGGCAGGATTAGTAGAGCACACTAATAGATTATTAAAGGAACAGTTGAAACGCTTGGGGGGTGGCATGTTCACTGGGTGGGTAGACCATCTAACTGAAGTAGTACACATCTTGAATAACCGTATCATTGACCAGCGCTCGACCCCCATCCTATGCATGAAGCAAGGACAGATCAGAACCACAAAGGATGCAAACCCAGGAATATCCATTCTACAAGGGACGGCCTTCATGGCTACACCCCAGGGCAGTGGATACGCTGTGCAAAGTACTACAGATATAACCATGGCTAGCCAAGAGACGCAGTGGTTCCGTACCGACGTCACGCTGTATCCAACCTCCGGCAACTGTCTATGTTTATTGTGCTTGACCCCAGGGCTCTTGACCCGAGGCCTAGTGTTACTGAATCCAACTCAGGAACCTGGAAAAAGACCACTCATACTTGGAATTAAAAATACCTCCTCACGGGCAGTAATCCTACCTGCTGCCCCATGGGTATTGGTATATCATGTTCTGAGCACACCACCAACTACAGAGACCACGTGGTGGTTCGCTGGGGCACGGGTATGGTATCGGCACCCGTTAGGACAACCAGTCACAGCCGAAGTTATAGCAGCTGATGACTCACAAGCTGTAACTATCGTGGTGCAGGGAGAATCTGCATGGCGGCGTGTGCCAGCACAGCACTTAACGCAGCGGGAGTAGGGTATGGGCTATGTTTGCCCTCCCCTCCTGTGTTCACAGATGGACACAGTCATGGATACTGACGCAACCCAAGGAAAATGTTTGGGTGACCCTGGCTAATGTGACCAGACAAAATTCCTTGTGTCTCAGTACAGTAACACCAAATAATGCCTTTCTCACATGTCTAACGGATTCCACTGTCATCAATGGAATTCGAAGATCTGTCAACAACTACCATATGGCCAGTTATAAATCCAATGGACTGGAATGCTTGGTTTTCACAAATTGGGCATCCACTTTCATTGCCACCCCAGGAACTGCAGACTCTGGGGTCCCTGAATGCAGACTGGTGTACCTATTTTAATTACACTGGTAAAGAGAATGCATTATGGTGGGTTAATGCCACTTTACCAAGATATTCCAACATGTTGCTCTGGTGTAACACCATCTCCAAAGGTGTTACAAAGAGTTTTTCCATGCATATGTCTCTGCCACCGGGACTGGTTTTGATATGTGGTAACCGAGCCTGGCTAGGAGTACCACGAGCAATGAAAGGTGGGCCATGTACCCTGGGCCAACTCACCTTGTTAGCCCCAAATGTCACTCTTGCGATCTGGAAGCAGAGAAACCGTACTCAAAAAACATGGGAAATACATGCATTTGATCCCAACTGTAAGGATAACGTGGAGTTTTGGAATGCCCCACAGACTATCGCAGCATCTGTGCTTGCACCTGGGATAGCAAGCGCTGCAGCCCTGTCTCAGCTAAACAAACTGGGATGTTGACTAGCCAAATATAGTAACTAACTCCACTAGTTTAGCATTATCTGATTTATTGTTAGATGTAGATAGTGTTAGACACGCAACACTACAAAATAGAGCTGCAGTTGACTTCTTATTACTTGCTCATGGACATGGCTACCAAGACTTTGATAGACTCTGTTGCATGAACCTGAGTGACCACTCCACATCTATTCATGCACAAATACAGGAGCTACAAAGACTAAATCACCAACTTGTACAAACAGGTTGCAACCCCTTCGCAGGGTGGACATGGGGGTGGCCATGGCTACGACAACTTATTTTAGGTTTAGCTTTTGTATGTCTTGTGTTTTTATGTACTATGTGGTTTGCCCCCTGCATTATCCAATTGATATGACAAATGATTGATACTTTGCTGCAACAACATGTCATACGAATGGTAGAATACCGTTGTGTTCCAACCACGGACCATGCGGTGGCATGTGTACAGGAGGGTTAAAAGATGTAATTTTGGTCCGTGGATGAACACTAAGTAAGAAGTAGATAACTAAAAAATGCAGTCAGCACAGGGAACAGATAGTTTATTGTCTATTGTTTGAAATGCTGACCACGGGAATAAGGAGGTTGAGCAATATTAGGGGAGGTAGTACGTGCAATAATGGAGGAATACAAGGCACCACACATAATTTTGCTTACCTTTCAGAAGTCCTGCTATTGGTTAGAGCACAGTGGGTGTGACTGATGGATTATGGTAATATGCTGTGTGTACAGAGCCCATGAACCAATAGAAGGGATGGCTATGGCACGTGCAGCGTGCCTGGCCAGCGGGCGCATGTGCCATAGGCTCCCTATGTTGCAATCGAGGTATGTTTCGGCACTCATTGGCCACGAGTGTCGACACCTGTTCCTCCACAAATGTATAAAATACCGGGTTTTTCCGAAGAGCAGTGGGTCGGTGTACGGCAAGCTCACCGTTGCCTCCGTGGGGATGCCCATGTAAAGCTAGCACCTACCGACTGCTGGGCTGAGCTCGTGGCGCAAGACGGCACAAGAATGTACGGGTGGTTCATCTTCTTCTTCACAGTCTTTGGGTCAGTATGTTAATAGGTTTTTTTGCTTTGTAAGATACCCTTAGCATAATGCATGTGTGTAGTTAATAAAACGCTTGCTTTTTCCCTTATAGTCAGTGTGTGTGTGTTTACCTTCTCGGGAATCCTCGAAACCACCCTAAAACAGACTGGTTTCCTTGCAGTGGTGGTACAGTCATCTCTTGCCTCCAAAGTTAAAATGGAGCACAGTCTGATGAATTTGACACTCATTGTGGGCCATCATTCCATTCTGGTCTAGAATTAAAGTGGAATATCTGACACAGGAATATCCAGTGCATGAACAGGTTTTAAGGGAGTATGCTTAACTGTTAGTACAGGCTTCACTACCAAGCGTTTCATAGAACTTATTGCAACACAGATTACAGTAATCATAACTACAAGCATTACTAAAGATTAAAGAAGGCTGGTCATCCACCCCATGAAAGCAAATCCAAACATATCAAAACCTTTTCCCCAGTCAGTTAGTCCCTGGTCAGAAGCAATTGCCTCTAGGTCTCTTGCCATATCCTTTCACTGATTTAATCTTGAAGCCACAATGACACATTTGGAGTGAACACAGCAGTTGTCCATCAACAGATTCAAACTTCACATGCGCCTTTCTCTTTCCCAAATTTTTGATAGTCATTTTACAGGTGTGTTATAACTGATTGTTCAAGAATCCCCAAATTATCAGATGTAAGGTTGGCTACGGTTGATAGTTGTAAACTCAGTTCTGGAGTGCTCTGTCGGCGTTTTCTTGGGTACCATACACAGTGACCCCTATGGAATTTCAGGGCATGATGTTCCAACTCCACCCCATGATCTCATGGGCTAGTTGGAGGATATAGTCACATCTGGTGACCAACTGTAAACAACATGAGTATAACCTCCTCCCCCATACAATCTGAAACTCCAACTATAATTGTTACATTACTCCCATGTCAGCTCAAAGGCTCACAATATATTGATGTCCATCATTTTTGCCACAATATTATCATCCAGATCTTCACCATTCATGCCTGCCACCATCATCACTGTCAGTAGAAGCACTGGAATGACTCATTTCTTTATGGTCCTGTAAGAAAGTACAAACTAGGCCTCGGTCTTAAAACCAGGTCACAGGTTTAGAAGTCTGGGATTATCCACTGGGCACTGATGCGGTGAGTCTTTCTGCTCCCATCTAAGGCTTCCCAGGCATACAGGCCTCTGGGTTTTGCTAAGGCCATAGGAACAATACCAAAGGAGGGCAGTTTCACTGTGACAGGTTGGCCACGTATATCTTCAGTGTGAACTGGTGTCTCTTGTCGTCTGGTATAGAGTCATTGCCCCTTAATGGCCATGTAGGACAAAATGCTTGAATTTTTGGACTTCCAAAATTTCCCCATCAGTTATTAACAGTAAAAACTGCCTGTGGTAATCGTGTGTCCCAGTTATGGCATGAGACATCAGCATGTTTTTTAATCAAGCCATTGGTTCACTCAATGATGCCATTAGCTTGGGGGTAATATGGGGTGTGAAACACCCATTTGATGCCTTCCCCTTGTGCCCAGTTTTGTACCACTGTGGCTGTGAAATGTGACCCATTATCACTTTGAATATATTCAGGAATAGGTAGAATACGAAACCATTCTCGCAAAACCTGGACTGTCTGGTCTCCAGTAGCTGTGCCAACAGCTGTTGCCATAGACAATCCTGATACTACCTCTACTCCTGCCAAGATATATTTCCTCCCATGAGATGGTCTCAGAGGACCAATGTAATCAACCTGCCACGTGCTCCAAAGAGCCTTGCCTTGTCTGATATGCTGGGTCAGAGCTTGGTTTGGGTGATTAGCCTTAAGCCTTATTCGGCATTGTGGGCAAGCTGTAAGAATTGCTTCACAGGTTTTCATAGACACTGGCCAACCCCGAGATTGGCATTCATAATAGAGATCTGCTTTCCCTGAGTGGCCTCGCTTGATATGCAACCATTCTGCTAGTCTATCCCAATCTTCCTTCTCACCGGTGACCGTCCTGATTTGGGCCAGGTGGTCCACCTGCTGATTCCATTTCGCAGCTGGGGTTCCATCCTGAGCATGTCCCTTCACCCATCCCACCTTTAAAGGTCGGGATCTCCCTATTGCCAGGAGACGTTGCCAGTCCTCTGTCCTCCACACTTTCTCATGACCTGCTTCCCACTTACTAGATTCCCACTGACATATCCACTCTGTAGCGCCCTTAAAGGTTGCATAAGAGTCACTATAGACGATGGTAGCACCATTCTTTACAGCCAGTAATAAAGCCCATAGTTCTCCTACTTGTGCACTACCTTCACCCTCTTCCTTGACTTTCTTCCCAGTACCAATTTCCAATGCCACTGCTTTATATTGCCATTTTGATCCCACTCGACAGGCAGACGCATCAGTGAACCACACTCCCTGCATATCTGAGCCTGCCACAAATTCAGGTGCCTCCTCAATCGGAGAAGGTTTATAAAGTTGACCCAACAAGGTTGGATCGGGGTTTACAGGTTGCTGTAGTTTGAAAACTTTAGTCGGACCCTCCTTTAGTGGGAGCAATTGGCTTATCCCTTCTATGTATGCGTACCATTTCCTAACTGTGGCCTTTTGGGCTACTCCCTCCGGAGGAGGTGACCCACTGAGGATTGAATTTAAGAGAGGGAAAGGGCCCTGTACTATAACATCCTGTGAGGTATGCAGCTTTTCAGCCTCTTTAACTGCTCTAGTGAGCGAAAGGACCCCCTTTCTCCCACTCTGAATATCGTTGCTCAGTCTCTTTAAATGCAGTGGAAGACAATAATAACGGTCTAGCTGGTCCCTGTGGTCCCTTTTGAAACATGCCACAGTATGAAGCATGTTCAGCGAATCCCTATCCCACCCTTAATGGATCTTGTGGGTGCAATGGGCCTAGTCTCTGATAAGCCTTAAGCTCATCTTTCAGAGTGTTAAGGGCTTCCCTATGTTGCAAAGTCCAATCCCATTTCCTTCAGAACAAGTCATAAAGAGAGCGGGCAATCACTGAAAACCCTGGTATATGTTTTCTCCAGTAGCCCAGCCTGGAGTCTGTCCCTTTGCAATAGCTGATAGAGTATTGTCAGGTACCGCAACTGCTCCAGCTATCCACCATGCCCCCAGGAATTTGATTTCTTGTCCAGGACCTTGACATTTAGAAGATGGAATGTCTAGCCCATTCTTGACTAACAGATTCCAGATGGCCTCAGCCACTTGCCCTACCTGTTCCTTGTTATCCCCACCAACTAGGATATCATCTATATATTGATATATGTGAATGCCTGATGGTACTTTCACAGCATCAAGGAGCTTGGCTAAAGCATTGTGAGTAATAGTGGAGGAGTGCTTATATCCCTGGGGAAGTCGATTAAAAGTGTATTGTGTCCCTTCCCAAGTGAAGGAGAACTGGGGTTTGTCCTCTTCCCTTAGGGGAACCATAAAAAACATACCCTTAACATCTAAAGCAGCCATCCATGGGTGGGCCGCAGCCTGTATTGCTGTTATTACTGAGGTTATACTTGGGACAGCAGAAGTTAATGGTGGGGTGTTACTGTTCAATCTCCTATAATCAATTGTTAGTCGCCACCTTCCATCTGATTTACAGACTGGCCAAACAGGGGAATTGTAAGGAGAATGGGTGCGACTTATGATCTCTCTTTTCTCCAGATCATTAATTACTTCTGAAATGCCCTGTTTGGCCGCAGCTGGAAGTGGGTATTGAGAGACACAAGTTACTTTAGATTGCAGTAGTGCAGGAGCAACCTGCAATGTTCTCACATTAATAGCCTCTGCCTCCCTGCCCCCGAAGCTCCACACCCTACCATTTGGTAGGTACCATTGTTTGCCTATCAGCACATCAAATCCCAGTATATTTCCCTCATAGGGGCTCAAAGCCACTTCCACAGCTGTCATTCTCTTTTCCCCTGGTAACCAGAATTGAGTTCAAGCTATGGGGCATTTTTCTGTCACCCCTGTTACTCCTCTAATGTTTATGGCCTTTCTTGATGACTTAATTCCCAGCTCACTAGCTTGTCGTTCATTTAAAACACTAATTTGGCTCCTGTATCGACTAAGAATTCTAAACTTATCCGTCTTGGACCCACAGGAATGTGTATATAAGGCTCTTTATCAGCAGACCATTGGCAAGTATTCACCATGCGGATTGGGCGGCCTGAACCCCAAACCGCAGCTTCTAGTTTTTTAGCCCATCCAGCTCCTCTCGCAGTGCCGCAAAAGGGTTCCATTTCTCTTCCCGAGGGGGCGGGGTTGCTGGCGCTTCCCTTTGGTCTCTAGCTTTCCCCTCCAGCAATTCCACCAGCTTCCGGATTTCATCAGTGGATTCCCCATGCAGCATGGCTCAGGGTGCCCCCAGTGCCTTCTGCCAGAGATCATTCCTTCTGGGATCGTAGTTCCAATCCGACCGACCGTGAGATGGAGACCGCTCAGGGTGGAGTTTACAACTGGCTGGCCAGACCTTCCTGCTGCCCTCCGTGCCACCGCTCGGCTCTGCCCATCCCATCTCGTGCCCGTGAACTACTATGCTGTGCTGTACTTCCGCCCAAGTCATCACATCCACAGGCAGCCTCTGGGCATTCTGCTGGTTGTGCTCAATGACCCCCAGGATTCTTTCTCTGAGGGACTGGATGTGTATCTTTAAAGCATCCAGCAGACCTCTAATAAGGGGTCTGAGGTGGCAGGGGTCCACCAGGACAGTCATCAGTATCCCTTGCTGCCCTTTATCATACATGGCCTGAACACAGGTGGCTTTTTGCACTCCCTCCGTTAACTCCGACAGTCCCTTTACCCAGATAGTAACAGATTTTCCTCCTTGGGGTCCACACCCCCAGCCCAGTAGGCTACTTGGGATGTTATCAACTGATGACCCACCAGTCCATCACTCAGAAATACTCACGGTCCCCAGTAGCCTCTTGCTTCATCATCACTCAACAGTATCCGATTCCCCCCCCCCCATTAAAGAAACTCTCCACAAATACTCAGTTTCAGTTTCACCCAGCTTACGCAAAAACTTAGCTTGTAACTCGCTGAGTTTGGGTTCCGACTAAGGGGTTGTGCAAATAGTGGTTTGGGGGCTCCCACCATGTGGGCCCATGTGCCTTTCTGTTTTAATAAGGGGTCGCATGCCCCTTTCTTCCAATTCCTCTGCCTCTTCAGAGCTGTTTTCATCAGTCTCCCCAGATGTCCCCATCCCAATCCTCAGGGTCCATATCCGTGATTAACTTTCGAATTTGGGTGATACTGGGGGGCTTTTTTGCTTGTGCCAGCATAATTTCAATCTTTCACTCCAATAAGCGCATCCGCTCCTTTCCTCATCTCAATTCCACCTTCGGACAATGTATTTCCCCTTGCCTTTTAGAAGAATCACTCTTTTGGTTTTGTGCTTGAATCAAGCAGGTGCCTAGGGGAGCACACACATTGCCTTTGCCTTTGCCGTCTCGACTACTTCCACGGCATAGTTCTATTCTCTCCACGACCACTGCTGAGTCAGACCACTTCTCCTTTGCCCATTCCATACCTGGGGGAGAAGGACTAGAGCCATGCTTCTGTAATAATTCCTCTATTAACACCATCCTGCCGACTACGCCAATTTAAAATGATACGGATGCATGCACAACCAAATCCAACAGGTGTTAAAGCTCAGATTTATTCTTCAGTAAAAAGTTAGTTAGAACTCTGGTAACATTTTATAAACCACAGGCTCAATGATGTAAGGGGAATTAGTACTACATAGCCAACTTAAGAATCCTTAAGATTTAAAAGTGATGACTCAAAATGTGCATATCACTCACCTAAAAGATGAGGGCTTTCTCCCTCGAGGGGTTACCTCGGGTGGTGCCCCAACTGCAGACCCGCTGCTCCAAGAAGGACTGATTCCAACATGTCCTCCAGCAGAACCCCGTTTATACCCTTGTCAAATCTGATCTGTGGTCATTTAATCCCTATTGGCCAAGAAGGTCAACTCTGTGTACCTGGCACGTCTCGATTGGTCAATTCAAACTTCAACCTGCGGCCTCTAGGGTTTAGGGTTTTTTTTCTCTTCTCCCTGCCTGGAGAAGTTTCGTTTTCTGCTGGGGGGGGGACGAGGGACGGGGACTGTACTGCCACAGATATTTAGCATACTATCACAGACATTGTTTTGGTCGATCATTGTCGCTGCCTTTAATATTTGGGGAAACTCCTGTGCCCCCTCTTCGGCTTGGGGTGGCAAAATGCATTTATGGCTCTAGGCCAGCAGGTGGCCAATGCTTTTAACCTGACTAATTGTTGGGTATGTGGAAGCCCTTTAGGATTTGAAGATTGGCCATGGACATCAAAACCAATATCCCCAAAGTGGCTCATGAGTAATCTAAGAAGTGGCATAACCATTGGTAATGACTTGTTATATTGGAATGAGGAGATAAGACCATGGAAAATCCAAGTTCCAGAAAAGGGGAAATATTGTCTTAATTGGAATGACAGCAATGGAGTTTTTGTGGGTCATAGTGTGTGTAACTGAACATTTATGTATGGAAATCATTGTACTGTCCCGGGGCATCGACCCATCAACTGTTCAATTTATAATCACTCTCTTCCCGTTGAGGGCGACATGTTATGGTGTATGTATGTTGCGCAACGCCACTGGCGGAAAACTCATCCCTCGCAGGCTAAGTTGGGCATGGGTCTATGAAACTGGACATAAAAAACGATTTGATAGCTTTTGGTCTAGTACCAATGTCTCAGGAGCTGTGATACTAAGGGAATCTAACCCTTTGGCTTGTGCCATAAGTGGTATAACCAACCAGATAGTAACCATTCAGTGTAACTATAGCAATCCGGTAGGGACATGGAAATGTGATCTTTGGATTAAAGGAAAGAAGTCAAATAATCAAATTAAGCATTCTTTGGGCTTAAAAAATACCACTTATTTTGAAACTCCTTGTAATTCCGATTTAAGACACAAGGAGGACGGACCATTCATAAGTGGAACTTGGGCTCTAAAAGGTCATTATTGGTTTTGTGGCCATCACACTTATCGAAAATTACCAAAAGATTGGAGTGGAACGTGTTACGTAGGTTATATATGCCCCTTTTTCTTCCTGTTACAAAATCTGAGTGGAGGCGGTTTGGGAATTAAGGTATATGATGACCTTAATCGATATCGGCAGTCTATTGATACCTCTATAGCAGGTGGAAGTGGTCAAATTTGGGCACAGATGAGTGGACCCCTCAAAGTATCACATAACATTATGGACCTGCCACCCCAATGTGTGGGTTAGCGGTGCTCGAGAACCTATCTATAGTCATGGTTCTTGATTACCTTCTAGCCGAATAAGGAGGTGTTTGTGGTAAACTAAATGATTTTAACTGTTGTTTAAAAATTGATGACAGTGGAAAAATTGTTAAACAAATTATCGTGGGAATACGAAAGCTGGCCCATGTTCCTGTCCAGACATGGAAAGGCTGGGACATTGATATGTTTTCCTGGCTCTCTGGTGGCCCATGGGTTAAGCGAACCCTATTTTATTTGTTATGTGGTCTTGTCATGTTGTTGGTTTTACCATGTATCATTCCATGTTTTATACAATTGATTCAACATGTTGTAATAAATATGCAATTTGTAACCACTGCTTCCCCTGACAGTGATAAAAAAATTCATACTGTGCGCTGAACAACGCCGTCGGTGATACAGATTATATGAAATGCTCTTTTTTTGGCCTTTTTTATGTAACTACCTTTTTTCAAGACCACCATGGATCCTGAAGCAATCTTTGAGTAACGGGGTGGTGTAAGAAACTGACAGCAAATTTATAGTGTTATTGCTTATTTACCTTTGCCTAAATCTGGGACAGAAGTTTCTAGGCCCAGATGACACATGCGCTTTAGGCTAAAGGGGCATGGAAATCAATTTTCCCGCTGTGTATGCAGACCCCGACTCCAGTGGACCAGGGCAGCAGACCATGTGGACCACAAGGGCTGCAATCACTCAGGTTTGTATTGCCAAAATTGTGGGAAATAATGGATCATATGTCTGTGATGGTGCCGATTTATTATGCGGCCTTGATTTTGTTAATTGTTACTTTAATTGTTCTTTTAATACTTGTTTTTTGTCCTTGTAAATGCCCGCCTTGTAATTACCCATGTAACCCATCATCATCTTCTTCTTCTGATCCCTCAGAACCTTAAAATCAGTCTACAGCATGTTCTGGTTTTGTAAAGTTAGTTAAATTTAAGCATGATATAGTTGTTAGCTGATGTTAATTAGATGTTGTTAGTTATTGGATGTTGTTAGAAATGTTAGCAAAATGTTGTTAAGTAGACTTAAAAACGTTATATTTAGGAGGAGATGTTTGTAATTAGCATAACCATTGTGTGATACTTTTATTTGTTTTCCATATTTGTTTTGATCATTTGAATCTTCCATACTGGTGAAGAGGGAGCCTCGGAAAACTGGGCTGCTTATGCTATACGCAATCTACCTCACCCACTATTTCTTTCCTTTCTTTCTCTCTCCACCTCTATCTTTCATGCCACCACGGAGAACCGTCCCTGAGACAGCAATGTTGAGCCACGGGGTGGTGTAAGAGACTGTAAGAGACTGTGTCGGTTGTTTGTCTCAACATTGCTGGAACATTAAACCACCAACTGACACCACTGCCATAGCAACAGAGCAACAGTCGGGATCACAAGACCAGAGGTTTCCTGTCTTCTTAGGAACCTGAACGTGGAGCCAATTCTAAGAAACTTTAACCTAACCCCTGCGCATGCACCCAGACCCAGGGTCTGGAAAACAGAGGGGCCCGGAGACCCCTAAAGACTACCTAAGACTCCTGGAGACCCCCCCAGTGATGGTTTTGGGCATGCGCACCACAACCGGGTGGTAGGTGTGGTTAAGCAAAACGGCTCTTGGAATAAGAAGAATGAATATACGACAAGGCAACCCAATAAAAGAGCAGAAATGACCGACATCGAACGGAACGTTCTCCCACCGGACTTGAGAACAAATCGGACTGCCAGGACACCACAGATCCGTGATGGTAGCTATTGCAACTAACTCTTTCTTTCTTTTCTTTCTCTCTCTCTCTCTTTCCCTTGCATTTGCGAACCTGTTGTCGGGCAAATAAAGTTACCTGGTGCTTGACTCCATTTTGAGTCTTAATTCTGTTCCCAAGAATACGAGCAAAACCTTACCCTGGTCTTTGATGGCGTGCGACAGATGCTGACTGCAGTCCAGCTTGCTTAGAAGAACAAAGCCTACCTGTGACTAGGATCAGGCTTCAGACCATATAAATATGGCTTTGTACCCTCAGAACAAGTAGTTAGGCTTTAAAAATGAGGCTTTAGACTCCCAAAAGGAGGCTTTGGGCCCTACAAATTAGGGTTTTGACCCTAGAAATGAGGCATTAAATCCTCAAAAATAATGAACTACAAAGAGGCCCCAACAATGAGGCTTTCAGCCCTTCAAATTAGGCTTTAGGTCTGAAGGAGTTAGACCCCAAAATGAATATTTGATCCAGAAAAATGAGTATTTGGACACTCGATGTGGGGCTTCGGCCCTTACAAATGAGTTGCTGTACTCTCCACATAAACCTTTGGATCCTAAAACTGAAGATTTTCTTTTTAAGTGGGGGCTTAGACCCTACAAATGAGCATTTAGGCTCTCAAAATGAGGCTTGGGACCCTGAAAATGAGGGAGGGACCCTAAAAATGAGGCTTTGGGCCCTAAAAATGACACATGTGAACAGAAATTGTGGCTTTAAACTCTAAATATGAGGCTTTAGACCCTAACAATTAAGATTTGGACCCTATAAATGAGGTTTACAACCCTAAAAAGGAGGCATTGGGCCCTAAAAATGAGACTTTGGACCCTCAAAATTTGGGATTAGAAACAAAAAACAAGGATTTGGACCATAAAATGAGGTTTTATACTGTAAAAGAAACATCGGGGTCTTATAAATGAGGTTTTGAAGCCTCCAGAGAAAGCTTTGGACCCTAAAATTGAGCCTTTGTTCCCTACAAAGAGGGTTTATAGACCCTACAAATCAGTATTTGCCCCTCCAAATGCGTCTTTGGGCCTTAAAAATGAGGCTTTGGACTACATAAATGAGGCTTTGGTAACTTAATATGAAAGTCTGGGTCTAAACATGAGTATTTGGACACTGAAAATGAGAGTTTGGTTCATATAAATGAGGCTTTGCACAGTCAGTTGTGGCTTTGTAGCCTAAAAATGAGGCTTTGGACCACAAGGTTTTGTGTCCTATAATATGGATTTGGACCCTATAAATGCAGCTTTGGATCCTAATAATGAGAGTTTCGGCCATATAAATGGGATCTTTGGCTCTCAAAATTCAAGTTTGTAAACTAAACCTGAGGCTTTGGACCCTAAAATGAGGGTTAAGACCCAATAAATGAAGCTTCGGACCCTACAAAGGAGGGTTAAACACTACAAATGAGGCTTTGGATTTTAAAAATGAAGATTTGGATCTGAAAGTGATTCTTTGAGCCTTACAAATGAGACTTTCAGCCCTGAAAAAGATGTTTGGACCCCCAAAAAGAGGCTTTGGGCTCTGTAACTGAGGGTTTGGAAACCAAAATGAGGCTTTGGGGTCTGAAGTGAGCTTTTGTGTCTTAAAATGAGATTTGGACCCTAAAACTAAGGCTTTGGAAATTAAAACTTTGACACTGAAGAATAAGCATCAGGCCCAATTTAAGGTTTTTGACCAAAAATGAAGGTTTGGACCCTAAACCTGAGGCTTTGTACTCTGTAAAGGAAAGGTTTTGCCCACAAAATTCTGGTTTGGAAAATGAAAATGAGGCTTTGGGCCCTCAGAATTACAGACTGGATCCTAAAAACTAGGCTATGGTCCCTAAAAAATGGACTCTAAGAAATGAGGCTTTGTGCCCTAAAAATGAGGCTCGAGACTCAAAAAATGAGGATTTGGGCCTTAAAAATTAGGGCTTTTTTCACCCAAAGTGTGCACAGATCTTGTAGCGAGAGGGGCAAGACTTTGGTGGTGTGCATACCTCAATTGGGCATGTCCTTACACAGCCTGATGGGACCTGCTCTGAGCCCAGAGTTGGGCTGGAAACCTCTCTATGTCCCCTCTGACCTGATTTATTACATGACTTAGTGATTTCCCGCAGTAGCAAGACCCAATTTGACAAGCGCAGCTGGACAGGGTGACACTACAGACTCAGCGGTGAGACACATCTCACCCCAACACTGAGCTCCTGGTTCTGGGTAGATCTCTCAATTTTGGCACTTCAACAAGATATTCAAATTCCCAGCCTGGCACCCTCAGATCCCTTGCAAACTGCTGCAGAAAGATCTGCCCCTACAAAGTGACCTGCAGCTTTGCAGACGCTCATCACTTGCTCACGACGGTGTCCTCAGGAACCTTCATTCACAGTCAGGGATTTAATTTTTAGGGTGGCATCAGTGTGGCCCCTGCCCCCAGATGCTGGAGGGGGTCCTAAGCAGAAGCTTCCCCTAAGGACGGCTGGCTTCCTCGGTTGAACAGGATGGATTTGGGCAAAGAGAAAAACGCCAGGCAACAGCAGGCTACACAAGTGCCATAGTGCCGGGACTGGAGATGGACCTTCAGTCAGCACAGGTGGCCCACGGGATGGCCAAGCGGGGTACCTACTTGGAGGATTTCATAAGTAGAGATAAAAATTGGATAAACTGGGAGATAAGTGGGATAGTAAAGAGCCCTGGCTCTACCGCAAGTGGAAGTAGAAAGGCCAGCCCAGCAGAGCTGGGCTCAGCCTTGCTTTCTCTCCTTCCCCGGTCCCTCATGGCCCTGGGTGAAAGCTCAGGTGGCCTCCACTGCTCCTGCACATAGGTGCCCTCCATGCCTCCCCAGCTGCACTCGCATCCTCTCCTTTCCCTTCCAGGGACATTCAGATCTTTACCCCATTGCTCTGAGGGCCCGGTTGCATTCTCTTGCCCCAGAATGTAGGTTCCTTTGAAAGTGACCGTGGAAAAGGTCCGGAGGGAAGGTCACTCAGATGGCCCTGCTTCCAGCACCACGTTGGGCTGACCTCAGAGTGATGGCCAACTGTAAAACCCCTCTCCCCTTTTCTGGTGAAGGACCATTGCAAACAATTTAAAAAGTCGATAGTCTTCTTGCAACTTCTCCTTTGTGTTTTTATTCATCTCTTTCCCGAGCTCCTTGTGTCCTGAAGACAGATGGGTTTCTGCAAAAGAAGAGAGACTCTTCTAAAACAATACTCCAAGTTTGGGGAGCTCTTTGCCCACACTCAGACCCCTGGATGCCTTCAGGTCAGGACACTCAAGGCAGGGCAGCTGTTTTTCTCCCTCCATTTACCCTTTCTCTGCCACCTCTCCAGCAGCAGCGTTTTGCTCCCAAGCTGTGCCAGATCCACCCAAAAAGCCTTTCTCTTCCCACCGGGGATGTGAAGGAGCAAAGAGCTGGGAAGAAACAGTCCCCTCTCTGGACCAGAGCAGCCTTGCGGTTAGTTAGGCCTTCCAAACATGGCCAGATAACACGGCTTTGTGTGTTTCCTGAGGCTACAGAAGAGAGGGCAACCTTGGAAAATAAGTACCTCGCCCCTCGCGATGGAAGAGCCCAAGGTGGGAACATCAATCAGAACTAAGGACTCCTTGGAGAGTCCCCACTCTCCCTCTGACTCTGCATTTCTACAAGGAAATAGCACCCAAGAGCGACATAGATCTGAATCATGTACCTGTTTTGCCACCTCAGGTGGTGCTCCTTCTGCTCTGGGCACCCCAAGCCCTGATCACTCCAACCAAGGCCACACCATCCTGGAGACCACTGATCTGCTCTTCAGTGCATGGCATTGCGTAGACCTGGACCCCTCATACATTGGTGGCACCAAGAGAGAAGGCTCAAAGCTGTACCCTGCCAATACGGTCTTCTGCGGTTCTTTCAGCACTGACCAGAACATCTCAGGCCTTGATTTTAGTAATTGTGCTGTCTCAGGTCTTGGTGGTTGTGGAATGAAGACCTTGTAGGTGGGCTCCTCAGCCATCCTGCCTTCAGAACTCATGGAGGGTAATTTGCTTCCGACAGGAACTTTTTTTTCTCTTTGTCCTCCTCCTCTGCACCTCTGAGGTTTCACTGCCTGTGCTCGGCTCTGCTTTGATGCTTGGCCATTGGGCGCGGGTGTACTCTTGGGTTGGCTGGTCACAGCCTGCTTTTTTCCAGAGGAGTCCCCTGGGATCGCTGGCAGCCACCTGAAAGGACACAATGGGAGGGGTCTGCCTGAGAACACGATGGGTTTGGGGCTGCATCCTGCCCCTATGAGCCATGTGCCTCTGTGCAGCCGCCGACAGCTCAGCCGATCGCCACACTCAGCTCAAGAGAGGAAACCCCCTGAGCCAGGACCCTCTGCTGACACACGACTTTCCCCGTGCACAGCTCATGAGGCCATGCTGGGGGTCTCCTGAAGGGAAGGACAGGAGCCAGCCCTTTGAAATGGGGGGCTCCCAGCAGCCTCATTCCACCCCTCCGGGCACTGCCTTCACCACTGTTGGGTGGTGATGAACAGTGTTTGGGACTGGAGAATGGGCTCTTGCTGGGTCAGAAAACAACCCTGTGCAGATGTCAGCCCTGAGCTTCCAGACTCACCTGACCCAAGACTTCTTCCTCTTCTCTCTCTCCTTCCAGTCCCGGAGCTGTGGGGCTTCATTATGAGTCAAGCTTGAATGGGCAGGCAAGGGCAGTTCAGCCAATCCCACTGGAACTGGGAAGGAGAGACCTTGTTAGAAGAGCATTGCTGGGACACTGCCAGCCCTGGTGACATGTGGAGGTGCTCAGGCCTCTTCCCAAACATCCAAGAGAGCCATTCTGCTCCTCTTGCAGCCACTCTGACACCGACTCTTGCCCAGCTCCTCATTTCCACAGTGCAACGTGGTTTTGTGACCACATTATCAGTGCCAGATTTGGGAAAGAGGAGGTGGGTGGTGCCAGTGATGGGACAGGGACTCTTGCAGAGGGGTCATTTCCCGGGGGCCTTGGATTGCCATCCTCCTGCTGTTCCCTTGGGCACATCCCACCCTGGGGTTCGGTTTTGTGGAAGCCAATGAGTTGTTAGCAGAAAAGGCTGTGCCAAGCTGTCATGAAGCTTTGGCACAAGTCGGAGTCTTTTGATGATCATGACTGAAGGATTTTCCCCAATATATCACAGAAGCTGTTTGGCTATGCTACAGAAAGGAACCAGGAGCAGCTTTACCTTTTTTGCTCTGTCTGAGAGCTGGAAAAACCTCTTTTTTCTTCTGCTTGCCCTCACCAGGGACTCTTCTCGAAGCCTTGAGAGGGTCCCTGGGCGGTGGTTTGGGCACAAACTCTAATTCAAACCTGGAGAGAGAGAGAGAGATGACACCAGCATGACCCACAGCACCACTGGCCCTTGCTGCTTGCCATGATCACCTGTCACAAGCAGATTTTGGCATTGCACAAACCCCCTTTTTTTTTTTCCCCAGGTTGACTGCACCCCCATCCCCGAGGACAGTCCTCAGAAAAGGAGTCACACTGCAAAGAAGTCCAGGCCATGATGAGAAGAAAGTGTCACCTAAAGTCCTCCAACTATCCCATCAGATCTGCCTCACAGGAATGACTATGGGCTGGGAACATGTCGCTGCCTGGTGCCCCCATGGCAGGACACCTGTGGTCACATGGAGCAAATGCTACCAGACCACAGCTGAGCAACTAGAGGCTACCTCCGCAGATGTACTCACTCAGGAAAGATGATGACACAGCCAGAAAATGTCAGTGAGGCCACAGGTACCACCTGGGACACCACCACATCCAGCAGCTGGGTGACCTGCAACAGAGGAGCATGAAGATGGCACGACGTCCGCAGCATGGCTGAGGCACTCGGTATTGGAGGATCCTGAGGCAGTGAGAGTTGGTAGGACTGTAGCTCTTGCCTGGCCCAAGTGGCTGCCCATGTCCTGGTGGGCCACATGCAAGCAGTGCTGGGGCACCGCTGTGGGACTGCCCGGGGTAGTAGAGAAGCCAAAACGCTCACCTTAAAAACAGCTTTTTCCCAGTTCTCCTTCCCAGACATCCTCTCCAGAAAGTTGTAAAAAAACTTCATTTGTACTCTCATGCCTTCAATGAGAAGCACCCCCACGTCCCTCAGGACAAGGGCGATGTTCTCCCCCTTCCCCAGGCAGTGAGAGAGGAGGGTTGTGGTGCCGTGGATGCAGCCCTCCACTTTCTGCCGGGACGCAGAGGCAGCTGCAGCCACCTTGGCGTATTTGAGGGGCTCCAGCTCCTTATTGCCTGGAAAACCACATGAGAGGGATGGAGGCACTCACCCGGTGGCCCTTCTGCAGGCGTTTCCCAAGGGCTGCTTAGTGCAGTCATCATCCACAAAGGCCCTGGTTTTGGACCTGATCCGCAGAGGGGGCAGTCTGCTTTAGAGAAGCATCTCAGACCCAGGGAAGTGACGCGATAATCCCCTTCACTGCAACCATGCAGCCAGCTAGGGCTTAATGTGCAGTCTTACCAGGCAGGTCATCGTTATCGTCCATGAGGTTGTGGACTAGTGCAAGGTTCCTGGCCAGCCGAAACACGGGCCTCTGGATAATCACAGCCTCATCCCCAACCTGGATCCATTTGGGGACAACATCAAAGGAGCCAAGTGTGGGAATTTGGACCCCCTGCAAGTGGAAGAGAAAGGAAGGGCCAAAGGGTGAGGACTGGCTGAAGAGAAGAGCTGGAGGTGGCCCTGTGCAGGGATGGTGCTTCAGAATGGATCCTGCCCGCTCCTGCTGTTCAGAGGCATGAGCTGGGGCAGTGGGGAGAGCTTTGTGGAGGAGCTGCTAAGTGCTCTCCCTCCCCTTCAAAAAAAGCAGTGCTAGAGTCAGGGCAGGAACAGCCTCAGGGCATCCAGGGGGTCTCCAGTGACCAGGATCAGCCCTGCTGTACCACACCACCTACCACAGGTGATACCACCCTTGCCAGGAGCATTGTTGTCCATTGGTGGGGACTTTAGGAGTAACTTTCTGAGAAGAGGAAGAATAACTGCAGGCCATGCCCCAGGCTCACAGGGATTCCCCACCCATCTGGGTTGGCAAAGAGTACACATGTGTTGACCCACCTGATGCAGCAGGAGCTGTTGTTGGACATAGCCAGCCACTGCATCCCAGACAGCTGTTTGGTCTGGAAAGGAAGGAAGATCAGGTCACACTCTGTGTCCACCAGCTCTCAACCCTCCAACAACCCCTGATCTGTGGTGCGGTGGTAGATGCAAAGAGTCATCACTGTCCTCAGCCCCAAATGGAGACACCCCTGAGATGGCTGCACCCTCCCCGAGATTGCACGCAATGCTGTGACTGTCAGTCATGACAACATTCCTGCAGTGGCTGTGGCTGTACCTTTGGCGGTAATGCTGGGCATCATAAAGGTGTGCTCCATCCCATCCCAGAAGTCCATCTTGGTCTGCCTCATGCCAGCAGGTGGCTCCTTAGTGGTAACAGCCATGTGAGAGCTCGTCTGCGTTCATCCTACGGATGCTCCTCCAGTGTACAGGACCCACTGCCCTGCGGCCCCTTTTGTACCCCACTGTGACACCATGGTGACACAATCAGCGCTGACTGGGCTGCCCACTGTGACACAGCCACCCCTGAGCTGCTGGCCTTGGTGACACGGATTGTAAGGGACCAGCAGCTCCCAGTGCTAAACAGATATTTTTTAAATGTGGTTCAAAATGTTTCAATGACCCTGTAGCTTTCTCAAATCAACTCTGTTGACCTAAAAATGTGGTGGATGGGAAGCAACCTGGGCTCCGCCCTTCGGTGGAAGCCGAATGAATGACCACTGTGTGGTATGTGCTGGGATTCAGTTGGAAAAGGAGGAATTATCCTATCTACACACATGATGATACTGCCACACCTCTCTGTTTTGGACTACCTCAATACACGTTGGATTGCTAATCTGATGGCTGGGACTGCTTTTGTTATTTATGATCGTGCCTACCAGAGGTAACTCAGTGGTCTGGTACCACACAGAGGGTGTCAGCTGGCAAGGTCCTCTGGTAAACTCCCAGAAAGAGCTTGGGATTTTGAGATTCCAGAAGCTTAGTGCTCTCCTTCCTCCCTCACCCAGGAAACCTCGCAATAGTACAAGAGTTTGACAAAAAAAAGCTGTCATTCAAACATACACTTGGAGAAACCAGAACTGCCAGATGTGGTTCTCCAACACTCATGTCTGATCCATCTAAATGAATAAAGCACTAATACCTGCTTGTTACCACTGGAAAACCAAATGTTAGGGAGGAGTTCTAGTTCCAATACGTTACTAGAATAAATGAATCCCAGCTTCTCTTTTGTCCATGGATCCTCCCAAGCAACACGTCCTGTGTTCAAAATTCAAGTAGCTTGAGAGCTGATAGCTGAGGAAAGCATGCCAAGGAGCTTGCAGCTGAACTGCCCGCTCCCTAGTGTGCTCTGTGGCAGCCCAGACAGACCTGCATATTGGGAAAGACTTGCCCATCCAGAGCAAATCCAGAGCAGCTCCCCCCCTGTTCCCTCCCCTTCCCCACCTTCCCTTCCCTCCCTTCCAGAGCACACCCGACAGGGCAGCTCTGTGAGGACAGGCCTGAGCTGCCTCTGCCCACCCGGCAACAGCAGCGCCATTGGCCACGGCTAAGCCAATCAGCAGAGCCGGAGGCAACCTGTCAGTCACAGCTGGGGCAGGGAAGCCAAGCAGCCTGAGGAGAATGGGGTGAGAGATGGGCCAGGGGCAACTGGGGCGAGGGGGGACCAGGGCCAGGGCTAGGGCCAGGGGTGCTGCAGGCAGAGGAGCAGGTATCTCATTTTTTAGAGAGCAGCATCATTTTTAGGGTCCAGCCAGTCATATTTAGGGTCCAAGCTACATCCGGAGCGTCCATCATTTTTATGCTCTAAACCCCTCTTTTAGGTCCCAAAGCCTCATTCCTAGGATCCAAAGCTTTGGTTCTCGTGTAGAAAGCCTCCTTTTTATGGTCCAGTCCCTTACTTTTAGGGCTTATAGCTGCATTTTTAGGGTCCAGGGACTGATTTTTAGGGTTTTAATCCTTTTAGGGTAGGAAGCCTTGTTTCTACATTATAAACCTGTACCTTTAGGGTACAACCCCTCATCTGTAGGGTTCAAAGTCTCAGTTTTAGGGTCCAAAACTGATTGCAGAGCCCAAATGCTCTTTTTCAGGGCTCAAAGCCTCATTTTTAGGAGCCAATCCCTCAATTTATGGATCAAATGCTCATTTTAAGGGCCAAGGCCTCACCTTAAGATCCACAGCCTCATTTTGGGGCCCAAACCCACATTTCTATGGCAGAAAGCCTCAGTTTTAGGGACCCAAGCCTCATTTTAGGGTCCAAAGTCTCTTTTTAGGCTCCAAAGCCTCATTTTTGTGGTCCAATGGCTCAGTTGTAGTTTGCAAAGTCTCCCTTTTAGAGTCCAAAGCTGCCCTTTTACTTTCCTAAGCCTCATTTTCAGGCTCTGAAGTGGCATTTTTATGATCCAGCCAGTCATTTTTAGGGTCAAAGCCACATCTTGAGTGTTCAAACCCTCATTTTTAGGATCCAAAGCCCTCTTTCAGGGCCCAAAGCCCCAATTTTAGGGAGCAAAGCTTTGATTCTAGGGTTGAAAGCCTCCTTTTTCAGGTGACAGCCCTCATTTTTAGGGTCAAACCCTCATTTATAAGTTCCAACCCCTGCTGCTAAGGTTCAAAGACTCATTTTAAGGGCCCAGGGCATCATTTTTAAGGACCAAAGTCTTGATTTTGAAGGTCCAAAGCCTGACTTTTAGAGTCCAAAGCTTTATTTATAGGGTCCAAAGGCTCATTTTCAGGCCCAAACCCTCTTTTTTTGGATTGCAAAGCCTCATTTTCTGTGACCAAAGCCTCCCTTTGAGGTTTTAGTCCAAAATTTGAGGGCTCAAAGCCTCATTTTGAACCTCCAAAGACCAATTTTTAGGGTGCAAAGCCTTAGTTTTTGGTACCGAAGCATCATTTGAGGGCACAGAACCTAATTTCACAGTTCAAAGCCTCCTTTTCATTTCCAAAGACCCATTCTTAATGCCCAAACCCTGCCTTTGAGAGTCCAAACTCTCATTTACAGGGCCCAAACTCCTCTTTTGCGGCTCTAAGCCTCCACTGGAGTGCCCAAAGCCCTATATTAGGGACCAAAGCTTCATTTCTGGGCTCCACAGAACAACCAATAGGTTGCCTTCTTGTTCAGGGTTGTCGTGGTTTCAGCCCAGCCAGTAAGAAAAGGACCACGCAGCTGCTCACTCACTCCTCCCGCCCCCTTCCGGTGGGATGGGGAGGAGAATCAGAAGGGAGAAAAGAAAAAAAAACCGGGACCTTGAGGGTTGAGATAAGGGCAGTTTACTGGGACTACACAAAAAGAGAGGTTACAACAACAACAACGGTACTAACAAAAGAACATACAAAAGGAGTGATGCACAGCGCAACTGCTCACCACCCGGAACCCGACGCTCCACCACTTCCCCCACCAAAAGTCAAGAGAGCTCCCCCCAGCCCGCTCCCCATATATATACTGAACATGATGTCACATGGTATGGAATAGCTCCTTGGCTAGTTCAGGTCAGCTGTCCCGGCTGTGCCCCCCCCCCCCCACCTCCCAGGTTCCTGTAAAAAATTAACTCTATCCCAGCTGAACCCAGGACACAACGTTTAAGTACATCTTCAGCCATGTATTCTGAGTTTAGCTTTACTACCCAGTGACAACAAAAAAACCCTCAAGTCTCATGCTGGAGCAGTCTTAAGACAAAAATCAGATACAATGGCAAGGGACATGTCTACCATCTCATACCTTGGTAGCATCCTCTGCTGCAGCTTCTTCAATATTTAAATTATTTATGGGCCTCTATGGGAGGCAATACTTATGTAGTGCATGGCTGTGTTAGGCAGTGGAAAGCTACTAGCTGAGGCAGCTGAGCACCATTGTGAGAGATGCACAGGAGTGTATGTGCTCAACAGGAAAATAATTTAAGGTAACAATATATGCACATGCACTAGGAAAGCACAAATGAATACAAGCATGTTCATATACACTCTGAACCACAGCATGCTTGCAGTGACTAGTTAACCTGTTTACATACATTCTGAATCCAAGCCACAGGACAGGTTGGTTATTGAGGCTTTTTCAAAAGCTGTTTCAGCTAGTGACAGTTAAGGCTTTTAAAAAGACTAATAAGGATAACTCTTACAAGAATATATTTGGGAAATGAAGACTGAAATGAGTTAAACTAAAAAGCATGTTTTTGTTTACATCAACAAACACGTAGAGTATTTATGTGAGGTAGTCTAGGCACTACAACAGTCCATTCAGCTTTCCAGTTAGTCCACTGGCTAAAACCCCTTCAAAATTACATTCTCTGTAGATCTGCTGCTGACATCTTCTGGATTGACACCATCTTTGAATGCTGGATCCTGGCCAGTTAACTAGAAGAACAGAATACACAGGCTCAAAATAATTGCTATACTAAAATTACCCACATATTTGAGTACAGCTTCCAGTCAACACATTAAGTGTATTAGTGGCCATTCTTAAAACAACATTTAGACAAGACTACCATTACCACACAGCAATCTCAAGCCTCGCAAAAACAGTCACTAGTGCCAGATCTTGGAAAAAAAAATTCTTTAATAGCTATACAGTATATTCAAGACAATTTCTCACACCTACATCCTAGGAAAACTATCATTATGCTTAAATTTAGATTCCTGAATCCACTGGGGATGTATATATGCATTTCTTCTCAGTTATGTCACTCGTTGTACATCAACAATTAATTCTACTTCAAACCTTCCCTGGCCTAGGCCCCCTTCCTTACCTTTTCTCTGTCTACTAGTTTTTTGGAGCATTCTTCTGATGTAGGTGAATGAGGTCCTTCAGTGGTCAGTGAATAAGGTCGTTTAAATGCAGCATTCTTAGGATCTGTAATTGGAGTCCCACTTAATTCATGCTGTCCTTGGACAAAATGTGCTCTGAGTTGAGAAACTGTGTTATGTCCTGGAATGGTGCAACCAACTGGAGCTCCCAATGTTCTTATTGCAACTGTAGCCTCCATTTCTGTACTGAGATTTTAGAGTTCACCCATGAAATTAAAGACTGCATTCCACCCACTACTTCAATACATACTTGAATCAGTAACAGGAATGGAGAGTCCCTTAGACACTGATGGCACAGCTACACAAGGTAGCTTCTCTCTAGCGTTAGCACCATCAGATTTCTGATACACAGCGTTTCTGTAAAAGTCAGATGCTAGAGTTATAAAATGCTAGTTTGTAAAATACTATACATTTCATTTCCAGAAAGTCCATGCAAGACAAATGTCTATCTTCTTAGCTCATTGCTCTACTAAACAACAAACTCACAGGCAGTCTAGCACGAGATCTTCATTTTGCTGAACTTCAGACCGCAAATTTAAACTTAAGCATTTTCTTTAGTCAGTCTCTATGTACTTGCACTGTTTTCTAGCATAGTATATCCAGCGCTCTGTACTGCTTTTCATGAATGTATCTGTTCTACCCATACGGGCATCCAATTTTATTTTTTTTTATATGCTACTCCTACAGTATCAAATGGTCTGAACACAGCAGGCATTACACATTTGGTAGTCTTGGGCTATTATTCTCAAGATTACGTATTCCTCCTGTGCTGAAGTAGCTTATGAACAAACAGACTTCCCAGGAAGTGACAGACACTTTTACTGCCCGAGTTCTCATACTGCCACACCAAGTCAGCAGCAGCTCTAGTGTTTCTGTGATCAAGATCAGCACTTCATTAGGACATAATACTGCTTGGCATTAACCATACTTTTTGTTAGAAAGAACAGCTACCTACATATAAAACACTCCAGCTTCAAATTACGCACCAACCTAAGGGGACCTACATTCAAGACCAAATAATTTCTCTGGTATCGAGTTCACCTTTCTTCCTATACGTGTTCAGGTACATTAAATTAATTTTTTCAAGGATTTCTTTAACCTGTCTCCCCCCATGTGCCCAAAGGAGATGCCAGCTTTGTTCCTGAAGCCATTGGAGCCCTCCACATGCTTACGAACAACATAGATTCAAACAAGAAATCCTGGACCTCAATCACATTGTGAGTCAGTTAAAAAGCAGCTGCTTCACAGTTTTAAGGTTATGGTGCTAACCTTTCTCTCTCTGCTGTAGAACTGTCCAATTTAGAAATCTTATTTAATGAAGAGGCATTACCTGGTGTTCTGCAGTCCATGTCTCTGGAACTGTCCAAACAGCTTCCATCTGAAGAAGTCCTTTCGCACTGAAGCCCACTAGCATTTTGACTAGTACCTGGCATGCTTTGCTGAAACAACAACAAAATAATGAAGTCTTCAAGTAATTATTAAAGCAAAAAAAAAAAAAAAATTGCCAGAAGAGCCAAATTTTTATTATACCTTCTTTCTTTTCTGTAAGGTTACTGCAGGCAAAAAATAGTGGAGATGCTTTCTCTTCACATGAGCTGCCTCAGTCTTCATACCTTCCTTGAGCACATTGAGGTTGTTAGCCTGGCTGTAAACTAACAGGAAATTTAGTGTTGTAGCTTAGCGGGAATGTTTGCATTAGGTATTTGTCAAAGTTACATACCATTTCTTTAGAAACAGCAAGCCTTTAAGTCTGTCCAGCCCAAACAAAGAACAAGAAGTTGTCCCAAGATGAACGTGACCCAAGATGCCCATTTCACATCCAGTACAGACTAGATACATTACAGCTATTTAAGTTCAAATATGCATTTATGTGGTCAGTTACAGCTGTGGTTTGCTAACCATGCAGCTCACATCTGAGCTGATTTTAACCTGAAGGAGATAATACTCTTTAACCCTTAGTTTTCTGGTTGAAAATAGATCTAGACAAATTCCTGAATCAACCCAACTGTGCCCAGCTGATTAGAGACCAGACACCTCATTCAAGATTCAGCCTAATTTTTTTATTTGATATTTACAGTGGTGCTTGTGGGTTTTTCTTCATAAGAGTTCTGTAACATCATAGAACTTTTCAGTAATTTAGGTGTTAAAACTCTTATCTGTCCAAGAAAGACTGGATTTTAGGGACATCTGACTTATCAGAACCACCACAATTTAAACCAGTTGTTCTTAACTGCCTGCAAACAACCTTTTATGCACCTCAAAAATGCTATACTAGCACAGCAGTTATTACAGAATTAAGTCACATTTAGGTAAGTTGAACAAGCCTATCCTGAGCATAACTGGGAAGTCAGCTTACTAACATACAGAGTGGGAATCAAAGTAAGGACATGCAACCAAAACAAAAAGGCTTATAAGTCTTTCTACAGGAGACCTAGAAGTGAAATAAAAGCACAAATATGAACATTCACACCAGGATGAACAGTTGCTTCAAAGTAAATTCAACAATGTTTTTATGGAAAAGTGAGATAAAGTTCATTTAACAAAAGCCTTCCAAACTGTGAGCCTTACACTCTTGAGCCCATCAACTTTGCCCTCAAAATCTTTGCCCTCTAAAGATATTCTCTCAAAGTCAAGGCACATGATAAAAGCTGTCTTGCATGTAACTACTGGTCACTCCCACATTTGCCAAAGGATATCACACCTCTCAAGAAATACCTTTTCTGCTCAACCTCTCTGGATTCAAACCCTGTATCTGAAACATACTATAGGCTGTGCTTCACTAAACTAAGAGCACACAGCTGTGCTAATAAAGTTTGTGCATAGAAATACAGGATTTAACATTAGTTCTAGCCTCTTAGCAGTACATAAACCTGGTTGACATAATTTACATTTGCCACAACATTGAAACACAGTGCCACTGGATGTAATGTACAAGACAAGCATCAGTGCAGAGAAGAGTGCAAGTCTGAGGAAGTCACCCCACCTGGCTTGAAACTCAGACAAGAGTTTTGATGCCTTTTTCCTGTGCTTTTCTCATATCCCAAAGCATGAGCTAAAAAGAAGGTCAGCTTCTACTGCATTTACTCATGTTGTCTGAGCAACACAAGACACAGCTCACGCTGGTACCATGGATAAATGTTTGTTTGCACTGATGAAGAGTTTAAAGGATTCCACCGTTTAGAACTTTTTGTCCAAACACCCTTGTCACTTCAGAAGAGTAACCCGATTTCCTTAGTTCGTCATTATGATAGCTAGGCATGAGCCTGACAGCACGAATGCACTTCTGAAAGGCACAGGAGCAGTCAGCTTGGGAAGAAGCAAACAGATTGTGGAAAAGACCTATACTTTCAAACGACTGCTCACCCCCAAATCCCTTTATTCTACCATTATCTAACAACACTTGCAATATTACTTTCTTTCTACATCTATCAAAAGTAATAATGGAAGATGAACATGCAGCTTTACATGCAAGGCTGCACATCATTACAATGTGACCACTCACTGCCTTTCAAAGTTCTGGGATGATACCATACACAAACTCTTATTTTGGACAAAATACTCTCAACAGGCATTAACAACTTATTTTAGAGCCTGATACAGTTATTTCCCACTTTCAAAGTTCAGCAACTGACAACTGTTTTTGACAAGTGTAGCTACACCCACTAAATGGGCATCTCCTGGCTGCACATCTGACTGTCCACCTCATGAATAGCAGTTCCTTTGTGAGTGTTCACTATAATCTGCAGAGCTGTTATTTCACATGAGCTATATCGTATAGGACTGTAGTACACACTTTTGTTTCAAGATGGACTTACTTTGCCAAAGTGTCAAAACAGTATGTTTTTCAGGCTGATCTTCTATGTGTCGCGCTCTATAGAAATATCTAATAGCTAATACCAGAAGGAAGCACAATTCACTTTGTGAAGCAACTTGCACTAGAATAAAATGAAACTTTCCACTTTCCTAAATACGATTCTAAGAAACCACACTGACACATATCCACTCCTAAAGAGACAGATTCATAAACCTATCATTTATGCACAGATGCCAGGTATCTGGATGCTAGTATCTACTCTCAAGAAGGGATTAAGCAAAACAGTTTAGTTGTACACAGCAGGTAAAGATTAGAGTCAGCCCATACGTAAGTTCTCCGAGAACTCCTCCCTGAAGTTCTCCCTTCTTTAAAAAGACCCTGCATGCTCAGAACCTTGCCTGTCAGACCTCGTACCTACAAAACAGTAGGTACGTAACTGAACATCTCTCACAGGTAAGCTGAAGTGAAAGAATATAAACAAGGTGCAATACATTGGCCAAAATCTATTTCAGAAAAATAATGAAACTCACTGTTTACAAAAGTTCTAGGTTGCCAGGGAAAGACTGTGGCTTTACATGTGCAATAGATATCATTTCATTCCTCTCCAAGTTTCCAACCAGCACACAAATATTAGATTTGACAAGGCCAATCCTAATAAGAACAAGAGCCATTTACTCATTTTTAACTGTATCCAGCACGGTAGTTATATGCCTTTTTACAATACAATGCTAATACAAAAATGCTAACCAGTCAGGAAGTAGCAAGTTTCATTCAGCTGAGCAGATACTAGATATTTATATCACACACACGGTAGCTTGAGATGTTTCCAGTGACATTTGAGCTTTAAAGTTTCCAAAGACAGAGGTAAATAAGGTTAACTTGTACTCTTAACAGGTCAGGTACAACACTTCAACATATAACCTATGATGAAAATATCAACAAGAAGCAGATTCCCAGCACCTCTGGCTGCATTTTGAAGAGCAGCAAAACTCTTTTTTACCCCTAAGATCAAGGAGAAGAACAGTTTAGAAAAGGCTCAAGCACAACTGTTCAATTACACCTGAGTAAAGATGCAATTCTTCCTGCAGACTGACGTGTGAAAAGAGTTTACCCTTTTCCAGCCAAACTGAAAAATATAGTTCCTTTAATAAACAAATGATCTAGTTAACACAGTCTCGTCAGAAACTTACCCAAGAAATGTATCGTGACCACAAAGGCTTTTCATTTAAATGAAGTACTGGCATTTTACCCTTCTACCTAAAAGTTTACTGTTAGCTTTGAAAGCAGTCAGAACTCTGTGTGTTCTTCAAAAGTATCTTACGTTGATGAACAACAGAGATGTGCCATCTCTTCCCAAATCCATTCAAGAGTTGGTGAACTAAACTTGTTCTTATAGCAGACAAACTGAAGCAAGTTTATCCTCTGCTTTTCATTTTCCCACATGCAAAACTAAGCATCTGTCACTGCAAAAACATCAGCTTTTACTGGAACCAGAACTTTCCTCATCTTTATTGTGAGATACAATAAGCTTTGTTCACTTAAAAACATGTCACATTAAAAACTATTTGGCTCTAAGCCCTCTGCCCATAACTCCTTGTTGTATACCTAACTGCAAATGACATCAAGCTGTAGCTGATACGATTTTTAAGTGAACACATTAAAAAGTTCAGGTAAAAGGTATTACCTATTAGAGCTCTTTTTAAACAAGAAATAAGATGTCTTTTAGAGGTAGCACAAGAATTAAATTATTTGCCTTAAAGCGCACGCCAAACTTTGAAGTATAACCAAGGTGCCCTCAGAACAGGGGTCTGTTACACAGAGCTATTTTGCTTGCTTACTTGAGCAAAGCGGGCAAACTACTCATTTATTAAGAGTGAGAACACCACACACATTACAGTACCTTAATTCCTCACCGTTTCCCCTTATTTCAAGATTCACAGTTAGTCAGCCCATTCACATAGGTTAAACAAGTTATTATTGGCATATCTCCCTTGAGACAATGACAAATGTCATGTCATAAGCAGTCATTTTCTTTAACTACAATTGAAGTGGTTCTCACATTATGTTTCACAAAGTAGATCAGTACTCCTGCAATGTACCTATCCACCACCAAGCGTGCTGAGATGATCATTTTCAGCACTAAACATAAGATGCCTGAGCACACTACTAGATTAAAACTTGGTAAACACTATTTATCAGCATTCAGATGCTCTGTGCAGACGGTTGGGTTTCACCCAGATTAAAACAGCCTTGTTTCACTTCACTGGGGAAAAGAAGGCTCTGGAATAGGCTGACTACCTAACCAGAGCAACTTAGCACTGAGTGCAACCTAGTCCTAAATTAAATATTACATCCAGTAAAAAAATTATGAAACCAAGTCTTCTACAACTCTGCAACAGTGGTCTTCAAAGTGGGGCTGTGTGTGTATCCCAGGGGTGCACAAGGCAATCTGCTGGGTACAGGAAGAAAATACTAGAACTTCAGTAATGTATATGTAACTTGTAAATAAGTAGATATATACTGCAAGTATGTGTTCAAAAATATTTTTTTTCCCCTCACAGGAGTGCACAAGAGTTTGGAGACCGCTGCTCTCTAAGTCAGTAGAAGATATAGCTCTCCAGTGTCCACTACACATCTGATGACATCAAGTAATGCTCGACTACTTCAGTCTCTGCAACAAGGAACATCTTCCTAACTGAAGTAGCATTGGGTAAGCAGTCTCCTTAGACTCCTTGCACCTGCTTCTCCAGATGACACAGACCATCTGACCTTCAGGCATATGCACACTAACCTTCTTTGTTCCTTCTCATCATGACTTAGATCTTTAGGTTAATTTCTGAACCAGCAAGATTTATGTTAACTTCCCTTCACAAGAAAGCTCTTAGTTTTGCTGATGAACTGTCTACTTGGTACTCTATTCCATGCCTAGTTGCACAGTTGACTACTTCATTTTTGTTAACTGTATTAACCAAATGAAGTGCAACACTGAATTGAGTGTCAATTATGTATTGAACCCACATTCAAAGCAAGACTTACCACTCTAAGTGATGCTCCTCAGTAGAGGCACGAGCAGTCAGCACAATATAATGTCTACAGGAAAAGAAAAATTAATATCCTAGCTCAGGGCTTTATATTCCTTCAAGTGAAACCAAAACTGCCTTAAATGTATAGAATGCGACTTCCAGACGAGACAGATTATATCCTGCATTCAGCACAGTATTAACTGAAGAAAAACTGATTACATCCTTTAGAATTGTGTTCTGCTACATTCTACGTATCACAGTTGATTTCTTTTATTAAAAACAGTGTCAGTGGCATAACACATACAGTTTTTCTCTCTTCCCTATACTTATCCTTACCAAAATTCATATGACTACCTCCAGTTTCTGAAAAACAAACATCAATGCCATCTTCTATTTAGACTGCAAGCTAAAACTCACTATGCTAACCAGTAAGGAAATAATTTCAAGTTCAGATAACAGATTTCATACATACTTGTATTTCTGAAAGAAGTTCAGTGGTTCAAAGAGCTTTGACCAGTCTGATTTTCCTTGGAGAATCTCGTTTGTAACTGCAAGACCTACAATTAAGGTTGAAAACCTTACTACCTTTTTTTTTTTTTTTTTAAGACTAGCAGAGCATGATATAAACTTTATAAGATAAAGGTTTTGAACAGTAATTGACAGATCAAAAAGCAGAATTCCCTTGACACAATGCAGGTCTACTACAACAGTTCATTGTAAAACTGGTCCCTTATTGCCTGCAACAGGTATACTTCCCAGAGAACTCTTCTGCCTAAAAGGGCGGAATACCTCACAGGATATAACCAATTCAGATAATGTGGTTTCATAGAGCAAGAGTTATACTTTTTAATCAGTTAATAAGCATGGAAAGAACTTTACCATGTTTTAAGTCCTCTACCATTACCACTTGCGTTGATGTAGATATGTTGTATGTAGAGGTCTGCTGTGGATAGGCTGGGGTGATGATAGGCATTACATGATATGGGTCTGATGCGTTCACCTATGATGTTAAAACAATTGTGCTCAGCACCAGCAGCTTAGGCTAGAAGAAAGTTTACAGGCTTCTGAATTCAATGTCTACATACCCTAGGGTCCCATACTGGTAAATTAAGATTGTTCTCTTCGTGTTGTTTCAGCAATACAGGTTTTGGCCACTCCCTATATACGTGTGGTGGGTTGACCCTGGCTGGGCGCCAGGTGCCCACCAAAGCCACTCTATCACTCCCCCTTCTCAGCTGGACAGGGGGAAGGAAATATAACAAAAGGCTCGTGGGTCAAGATAAGGACAGTTTAATAAAGTGAAAGCAAAGGTCGCGCGCGAAAGCAAAAAAAACCCAAATGATGTTACTGTCTACTTCCCACCAGCAGGCAATGTCTAGCCACTTCCTGGGAAGCAGGGCTACAGTACACGTACTGGTTGCTCCAGAAGACAAAAATGCCCCCCTTCCATCTTCCTTTACTTAGCTTTTATATCTGAGCTGACGTCATATGGTATGGAATATCTGTTTGGTTAGCTTAGGTCAGCTGTCCTGGCTATGTCCCCTCCCAAGATCTTGCCCAACCCCAGCCTGCCGTTGAGGAGGGGCACAAATGTTGGAGAGACAGCCTTGATGCTGTGCCAGCACTGCTCAGCAGTAGCCAAAACACTGGTGTGTTATCGACTCCTTTCTACCTACTGATGCAGAGCACAGCACTATGAGGGCTGCTATGGGGAGAATTAACTCCATCTCAGCCAGACCCAATACAATAAGAAAAGCCAGGAACTAACTGTCCATTTAACACCCTGCCATGTAATTCAGGGTAGGATTGAATGTTGTTGGTGTAAATCTTACATAAAGAACTACCTCAAAAAGCGTAACTACTTTCTGAAAATTAAAATAGTCATAAATAGCTCTCACCATTTTGAAAAAAAAACCAAAGAACTTGTTAACCAGAGTAGAAGCCAAAGCGTTTGGGTAGAGCTGACACGTTCTTGCTACTAGCACGGCCCAGGAAACCCAACCAAGAAATCCCAGCACGTTGGAGTAAATGCCACATCCTACAATGGATACGCTGTCGTTAGCCTGTAGTCTTTCAATACCCAAGTATATTCCTTCAAATTTAAAGCACCAACTTCAAAGTCTATAGAATACCTAGTACACTTCAGCCTCAAAGTCTGTTATTTTTGCAGTGCAATGAGGCCAAAACTGTTGGTCCTTAACAGCAATGAGAAAAAGAATTGTTACCACACCACTTCCCAAAATACTGCTACTCAAATTTGCCTGCATTGCTACAGCTACTGCTTCACTCCACCTTCCCTTAAGAAAAAGGTTCTGCCATTCTTCTAGCACTTGCTCTAGTCACATGCGCAAACGGTATTTTCTTATTCCTTATGTATGGAGCTTTTATACTTCACTTGGCATTTTTATCCTTTGTAGTCAGGTTCCTGATAAGCAATGCAGCACCTTGTCTCGTAGGCACTCCCCTCCTCTCCCCACCCTACCCCCATTAAAAAAAACACACAGAATCTACCCCATGGGGGTAAAAAACTGTTATTTAAACAGCTATCCAAAGCTGAAGGACTTCTAATGCTATTACTTTTTCAGCATGAGGTGCCTCTGAAAAGTTTAAAGATCACAAACAATCACATTACTCACGTTTTGCCCACAGTTTAATTGCACGGAGCGTGAGCCTAAAGTTCTCTTTATTTGGCACTAGGTGTAGTATTTCATCAGTAACTCTGCAGCCTGTAAGAAAAAAAGTTGAAGTACAGAACTTCCTAGTAACAGGTACAAGTCAGTTTTATGCTATACTGGATCAATAGCTTACAGTCTATCCTTCAAGTCTATGAAAACAAGTTTGGATTACTTGCTTTGTATTACCTTAAAAATTAGAGATTACACATAACATTCAGTATCACGGCAGGTAACTGGTGCCCTCAACAGCTTTTTCATACTTCAGACTACAGCCAACAATTTTCAGTAAGGCCCTTCCACAGGATTCCGAAAGCTAGGTTTCTTTCAACAGCCAGGAACAATTAAACCAGTCAGTGTTAAACAGGGAGCAAGTCAGGCTTCAGGTATTTTAATTTTTTTTTTTTTTTTTTTTTTTTTTAAATGAACTACCACACATTCTTCTCTATCAAGTGCTCTACCTATTCATCTGAAGCAGTTTCTGGGGCAAACGGGAACAATGCACACACCCCAATCAAAGAAACATGAAACACAGGTCCATCTAAACACATAACTTGAAACACCTAAATTTAAGCCCACTCACCACCTCCTCAGATCTCAAGTATACAGGGGATCAGTTTCTGCATCTTGTACAGAAACTTGGGTTGTGTAATGTGCATTCTATACCAATTTTAGTAACATTTTCTTTTTAAAGATGTGTAAATATGCTTACCATTTAAGCTCCGTATACATCTTATATCCAGGCTTCTGAGATGCAAGTCATCTCTGAGATCAAGATTATCAGAAACAGTTGGCATAGACAGTCTTGCAAACATGAGATCAGTCTTAAGAGGAAAAAAGTGCCAACTGTTAGAATGCCACACAGTTTGCAAACAGCACACGAGTGGGGGACAGTTAGTCAAGTCTAAAAAGAGTGGTTAACATTTGTATTTAGAATTATGTGACTATAGATACATCTCCCAAGATTTATTGGCCAGAAGACTCCATAAAATTTCTAGAAGTTCCGTATTTTATTTACAAAACCTTCATTGCATCACCCCTTTCTCTTTAAGCTAGGGAAAGGAAGAGGGGTTTTTAAGTTGAAAAAGATTACTCTAGACTTAGAATTTGAATTAAAAGGGAACTTAAAATTAATCATAGAATTAAGACATAAGTTCAATCACCTCAACTATACTTCAGCAAAGGAGAGAGCATTTTCTTTATGCAGTAAGCCCTTTTGATCCTAAAGTATGTGGGTTTTTAGTACAGTCTGAGGCAAGAAAATTATGCTGTGAATGTCTGTACCAAATAAAAGTCACAAAAAGGTCACTGAATAAATGTCTTCATGATAGTGATACCAAGCAGTAACTTGCTTAGGTACTACAGCATGCAGGTCTTTATTCATTGTACAAGATGTATTCAAGATAGCAGGATTCCTGCGGCTGACAAACCTAGGCAGGAGTCAAATGAGTACTTTTACTTTCCGTTTTCCAGATTGTTTGTCCCATGACCACTTCATTTTGGATTTGCAGCAAAACATTTAGTCTGCTCACATGATTCACACAGTGAACTACACTATACACATCCCTCTGTAGAAAGCTCGCTTGTCAGAGCTAAGAAGAGTTAGCAAGGACACTGCCTCTGCTCCCACTCTGCACGATCCTAGAGATAAATGCTATTCAAGCAGGCTACCTTGGTCTACAGCACAGGTTTAGAAAAAGATGTCCCTGATGCTCCCATGCCTGCCAGAGCTTCCTAGGGGCTTATTTTCCTATAAGCTCCAATTCTACTGCAATGTCTTCTCCTGGGATAGGTTGTGGTCCAAAACAGCACAGTCACAGGTCCCTGGAAAAGTTATCCTACTCCAAAGCAAGAAAAAAAATTTACTCACTTAAAAAAAAAAAACAAACCAAAAAACAATGAAATGCTTACCTCAATGCCATCAACCTCAAACTTGACAACTGGTACATATGCATCTTCAACTGCCTGTAAAGGAGAGGATAACTGTGTAAGAAAACATGTTCTGCTACTTTAATGTTTCTCCTAAACTACGATCAAATGCAGAATTTACACTGCTAACTACTCAGTATAAAGACTGAGTTGCTTCCAAACCAAAAAAACTGTTGATAAGCTGCAAGCAGTATAGCACTAATACAGTACTAATACTAGCTTTCAGAGGTTATTTAGCCAAGAGATTCAGAGGCTGATCATGTATTGTAATGAGCAAACAGTGCACAATGAGCCATCGGTATCAGAGGTTGTAAGGTACTTACCTTGGTGGTGAGGAAGAAAAGCAAGAGATTTCCATAGCTATCTTACTACTGGTTAACATCCAGAGAAATTTAAAAAGTTCTGTCCACATTTGACAGTGTGCACTAGCCTCCTGTATTTTTATTTTCTACCATGCCTGAGATGCTATCAGCTACCTTATGGGACAGTTTTCCATTTTGTAGACCACTTGTTAGAGCTGTGCCACAGCCCACTGTGTCTGTTTTCAGGTGACAGCCATCTAAATGAAGGCTCATTATCTATGCATATGAAGTCTTTCAAAATGTCTGCACAAGGAAGACTAGGCTGAGAGAAACACTTCTCAGGAGTTTGGTTTTATAGACAAGGTACACAACATAGGCACCTGAGGGTGATTTTACAAGGGAGTTTTGCATGTTCGCAGCACAGCTCCTATTAGCTTTATGTAAAGCTGACTGTGCACCTCTTCTACAAAGTCTCAGGCTGAGTAGCCAGAGAAGAACATGACCACAGGAGAATGAATTAGAGGTCCTAAAGTACATCCAGAGGAACACCATGGCAAAGGTACCAACAGAAACCTTTCCACATCACATTCAACTTCCTTAGATCTCAGGCTGCCCCTTCCTCTACCTGCATGGAATTACCTTCTTTCCAAGCCCCTTACTACATCTAAGGTTAAAGCAAGGCTCCTAGGGACAACCTTGCTTTTTGATACTATATTCCCAAACCATGGGTAGGGGAGAAGTGAACCACAAAGATTCTTACGTGATGTACAGTCATTGGGGAAGGGAACCAAAAGTTTGACTTCAACATTTTCATGCTGCGTAAACAGTATTTTAGAAGGTGCTCAGAAACAATTCCCTTTTTAATTTTGGTTTGTAAGACAACCACTACCAATATGAGTCTTCAACACGAATATTCGTATTGTAGGAGTTGCACAGTCTGTCCAGGAGAGAGCTTACTTACTCTTAGATTTTTTATTTCCTCCTGATGTTTGAGTTTTTCAAAGAACGACTGAAAGAAATCCAATCTTTCTACATGTCTGGGAGCAACACAAACAGCATCTATGTCAGCAGCCGCAAAGAGATTCCATTTCTTCTGTTACTGTTGGAAGACACTTTCAAACATTAGAACTATGACCAGACAACAAAAGTTTACCTTTACTGTGTATTTCAAGCCTGTAAGAACCAAACGTAAATATTCTGCCACCAACATTTGCTACTGCTGAAGGGGGAAGACTCTGTGGGTAGAAGAGAAAGAGTTTTCTGTAGAATGTAAGATACACATTGACCTACGTGCAAGTTTAACTAGCATGTAAGTTATTCAGAAAGACTACAACAGCCTCCGTAAACAATGTCTTCTCCCTCCCATACTGAGTTGTTAGTCTAATGGACTGATACTGTTTTTCTGAAGTGAGTGCTTGCAGCTCACAAACAAAACAAAAAAACAAACAAAAAAAAAGATGAGTAATGTAGCAGTCGTTTCATCAATTTAAACAAATTAAGACCTACTATCAGTCTTCCCTGCAGCAGACCCACATAAATTAACACAATCTAAGAGCCATACCAAAGACAAGTCCAGTGAAATAATGTCAAACTAGATTGAGTGCTGTAGGCTGTTTGGGGCAAGATTACTGCCCATTTACCATCTATCTCACCCCACAAGATGTAGGAGTTAACAAAGCTGAAACAACAAGTCAACTGATGGAGCCACTTCACAAATTTATTCAGTGCCCCAGGGACTTGAAGAGCTTGATCTGAAGTATCTTTTATACATTATTTCAATTGGCAGTTACTACGGATCTCCTTGATACTTAAGAAGAAAGTTCAAAGTTGAACTTTAGCATAAATCCTAGTAGTATCACCTTTAAAAGAAACAAAAAGGCTTCAGCTGTTTTGATAAGAACGTATCAAAAATCCTTACCTTGCTCTCACCAAGTTCTGAAATCCATTCTTTGACCAAGTTATTCAGCTTGCCAAGAACGACCAGCCTGTAAAGAAAACTCATGTGAAGTTTCCCCTAAAAAACCCCAGGAGATTAACAAATTTTACAGCCTTGTTATACCTGTGATTCAGTTCTTCCTCATCTTCAAATACCCCAAATGCTTTCATCGCTTCAACCAGCTTCTGAGTATGAATGCAATCTATATCCTTAGGAGGAGCCAAGCTAATTGGAGAAGTAATTCCATAGTGCCTTTGAGGCTGGTTCTGCAGCCTAGGAGTACTGTGGGAGACAATAAAATACTGACGACTCCACAAAAGAAAAAAACAACCAACCAACCACCTTACTGGAAAACACCCTTCCACTTACAGGTTTCCAAATCAGCTTCTGCTCTTCTTCTGCCCAGCATTAACATAAATGAGGGAAAAAAGATCCTCCTTATGGTTTTTACATAACTTGACCTAACTTAGAAGTCACAACTACTTCTTTAAAAAAAAAAAAAAAAAAAAAAAAAACCACAAAACATTTGTGGATCTAAGAAAAGATCCAAGTTGCTACCCTCTTGAGACAGCTTATTTGCATTGTGCTAGACAGTTAGAACTGATGGCCAGGAAATGAAAAGGTTTGAAATCCACAAAGGGTGACACTACATACAGCACAAGTTTTGGACACAGGAAATGTGTTTCCTATCAGTTTTGATTTAAGGATATTCCCATCAGCTTCCTGCTAACATTAAACAAGACAATTTAACACTGGCTTCTTTTAGTTCAATGTCTTTGCTGTGCTTCTGCTGATTCTGGAAGGACATTATAGGTTATTATATGTCCTTCCTCTACAATCAAGTGGTTTGTTAAACAGAGTTGTTGCAGCAAATTCAGCATTACCTTGGTTTTGTTTACGGAAGAGGATGAATGAAAACATCAACCAATCTGCAGCTAATGTTGCTAGCAGAGCCTTGTGCTCCTAACACAGTGTTCGATTTTTATAGTTCAGAGGCTTAGCTGTACATACAGCTGTTTTAATCTAAATCCAAGAGCTGTATGTCAGCATGCAGAGCAGCACAAGTTAAGCTCTGTTTGTAGAAGGTGCTCAAATCTGCTTTAGCTAGCTCACTGCCCAGTTAGGCTGAGCAGGACACCCGGCACCTGGGTTTGGAGGCCCACAAGGTTACTGCCCCTGGAACTCCAAGCACAGCAAGGCATCATTTTTGCCGCCAACCCTCCGCTTGCCCTGCCTGCTTAGACTTCTTTGCAATCAGAAGCAGCACAGGACTGACATGGCAGGACAACATTAAATTAAAAGCAGCATGAGCATTTTTTAATTTTGTTTTTTTTTTTTTTTTTTTTTTTTTTTTTTTTTTTTTTTTTACACCACAGAACCCTTGCTTTAGAAAGGGAAAAATGGAGAAAGAAACCCCTACTTTGCATTAGCACCTGAAACCAGGGGAGAGAAAGGAGTGGGCTGGGAGGTAAGGACTATATGTAATGGATCAAGGGTCTCTACAGAAACACTAGTAGCAAAAGCAGGAGACACATTAAAAAGGTCTCTACAACTCATCATGCTTGTCAAAGAGTCCATATCCAGACCCTAAGGCTAAAGGGATTAATGATGCCATTATTCAAACCCAATATTTTCCTACTTCACATACGGACAACTTCAAATATTAGCTGGGTTAGTCAAGAAATGCTTAGAACCATTTAAGGTATCTGACCCACTTTGGCTGGAATGGCATGAGGAAATGCTCAAAGGACAGCTTCAACACTTGATTTTAAAAAGGTAGCTTATTGCAGCTCCTTATTTCTAACTGTTGCCTTTACTCTTCCACTTAGGGAAGATGCATTTCTCTCTCTCCAAGTAGCTTTATCCAACTACAGACATGGCTTTTAGTCATCTAGTGGGTTCCCCCCCACCACCACCCCCTTCTCTATGAGCTCATTTTTCAAACTTTTTTCTACGCGTTTTCCAAAAAGCTAGAGAGGGGAGGGTATTAGCACTGTAGTCCTATCAACTAGTCTCCCCAGTCAGAACAGCTGTTTACTTGCAAGTGTAACTAGGCCTTGACCTAATTTGCCTTGCTTTGTTTATAGGCATTGTCAACTTCCACTTCCTAAGTAAAAATAGTCATAATGAATATTTTCCTTCTTATGCTATCATTTTCATAATACAGAAGGAAAGCCTATCTTTAATTGCTGTGCATCACATCTAAATTAAAACACCTACAGCAGCAACTTCCTACACGTTTTACGCATTACTTGCAGCGTACAACTTGCACTTCATAAAGTTTGCACAACACAAGAATGGGTTTTAGACTTTGCCAGCATCCAAGATCTTTCCACTGTACAGAAGGCCACCATCTGCCTTTCATTGCCCCATTCTTCCTACAGAGGCTATAATTAGAGATTGACATAAAGGACAATATCAGTGAGATATATCAGATATTAATAAGAGCAAATTCTTTTAGGCAATAGTAGATATTTTTCAGTTGCTTGCATGTATTACTGAAAATTTGATCTCACAACTTAAAAGTTGACAACAACGGCACTTGGAAAGTTTTACTGAGAGCGTGACTTATGTCCAATAGAATTTGTTCCCATTTTGCTATTAATAAAAAAAAAAAAAAAAAAAAAAAATTTTACTTGTCTCTCTCAACTGTACCAGACTGCCAGGCATAGACAAAGAAGAGATCTTAAGTGAGAAAGTAGCATGCGTGGCATACTACCTATTCATCCATCAGCCTTCTGTTTAAATGAGAAGTCTCTGGCAGTTTAATATTTTGCCAACTCTTGCCCTGATTTGTCCACCATAGAGAACAGCTCCAACATACTTCTGTTCCAAGAGATCCTAATTTTATACAAGAAGTTAAACTGATTTGTTCCAAGTTTTGTCATGTATTGGGTCTGGCTGAGATGGAGTTAATTCTCCCCATAGCAGCCCTCGTAGTGCTGTGCTCTGCATCAGTAGCTAGAAAGGTGTCGATAACACACCAGTGTTTTGGCTGCTGCTGAGCAGTGCTGGCACAGCATCAAGGCTGTCTCTCCAACATTTTTGCCCCCCCTCAACAACAGGCTGGGGCTGGGCAAGATCTTGGGAGGGGACATAGCCAAGACAGCTGACCTAAACTAACCAAACAGATATTCCATACCATATGACGTCAGCTCAGATATAAAAGCTAAGTAAAGGAAGACGGAAGGGGGGCATTTTTGTCTTCCAGAGCAACCACTACACGTACGGTAGCCCTGCTTCCCAGGAAGTGGCTAGACATCGCCTGCTGATGAGAAGTAGAGAATAACATCAATTGTTTTTCTTTGCTTTTCGCGCACAACCTTTGCTTTCTCTTTATTAAACTGTCCTTATCTTGACCCACGAGCCTTTTGTTATATTTTCTCCCCCCTGTCCAGCTGAGGAGGGGGAGTGATAGAGCGGCTTTGGTGGGCACCTGGCACCCAGCCAGGGTCAACCCACCACATGTCACTTGTTTATAGCTTCACAACACTGCAAGCCATTTCTCCTGCATACTCCAAGAGACAACGGATAAGTTCACACTATTAAAGTTGAGGGAGTTGCCTTCAGCCATCAGGGCGGTGTATGAGCCTTCACTGTGAATGCGTCTCTCCAACTCAGGAGGTCGGCTTGCCTCCACCCGGGTAGAAATTTATCACTCCAGCCTTTTCCACCCTCACCACTTGGGAGAAGGAATGAATGGAAATCAGCTCCTGAACCCCCCAAATTGATAGCACAAAACAAAACAAAACCCCCAAACAACAAACAAACCAAATCCAACCAAGCAAGAAAACCCCCAAACCCCCTGAGCTTCACTGAAGTAACACCAGCTACACCCTCCATTCCTACCACACAAACTCATGCTAAAAAAAGCCTGCAGACACCTGCCGGCAAGTTAAAACACCTTGCTCCTGATGCCAGCATTCAGAGAAAGCCACTTTTTTTTCCGCCTTGAAGCTGGGTCGGTAGCCTGAGAGCAGTGCCAAGCCGCAGCCGCCGGCAGCCCGTACAGCACAGATATTAACTCATCTTCTCTCGAACTTCTTTTATCTTCTTCCACATACGCTTCCTATGCTGTTGCCTCACGATGATGTATTTGGCCTGCTCTTGTCCCTGAATTTTTATTTTCTGGCTTCCTGAATTGGAGATTTTAGACAATCTGTGGCATGGATCCTGGTTTTTGTTCTGATTTGTCTTTAAGATTTTATAAACACAGTGCACCCCTACAATCTATCTGTAACACATATATACCAAAAGGAAGGACTGACCTGACACTGCAATAACAGATAAAACAGACTCCTCTCTCTCCAGCTGAGAGAAAGCAGCTTGGCTATTTGGGCTGACTAAAGTGAAGAAACTCAAAATTGTCGTAAAATAACAGTGTTGACTTTTCCAAGAGTTTGCTCAATCAGCATCAACTAAGTTGTTAGAAAAAGAACATTGGAGGCTGACTTCTATTGGGAAACCAATTTCTACAGCCCTGTTCAGCCAGTAATCAAAAGGGTGGCTTTCCACCTGATCCTTTAATTATTTTTAATTTTGATATGTAATTATGGTTTCCTCCCAAAGAGTTCCTTTTTCAGAGTCCTCTTTTCAATCAGGTACTGGAGTTTTATTTTAAATAATTTTACTGCAAGCACAGATCCCCTTTGTTAAAGCCAAATCAAAGTAGGCCATTTAAAAATTAACAACCACTTGCATTCTCCACAACTATCTTCTGCATACTTACTTCATTATAATCAGCTGTTGCAGAAGTTAAGTGCTACAGCTTCGGTTAACAGCTTCCAAGTAGTAATACATTGAATATCTGTAGAATACTTACAGTTCCCAGCCTGGCCTGCCACCTGCTGAGCCAATTGTACTGGCTCTCACTGGATGACCTTTTGGAGTGGAGAGAGGAAAAAGCAGAAAATCCCATTCGGTTTATCTGAAGATAATTTTTTAAAAGACATTCTAAAGTTACAGTTCCTTACCAGTGGTGGGTAATGATTGTCCTTGGGGGCCCAGACAACTTGCTAATGCTGGCTTCGCACAGGAACCTGATAGCCCTTGTGAATAAATGCAGACAGTTGGAAAATAAGCTCTACTAAAATATAAGAATTGCTGCATATGTTGAAACAAAGCTTACCTTCTCTTCCAACAAACTGCTGATTGACAGAGAGGAAGATGTAGAAGGTTCAGCGGCAGTCACCAGAGCAGCAGGAGGTATAACAGTCATGAGTGGCGGTGGAGGCAGTGGCAGTAGTGGCTGCTGCTGCTGTTGCTGCCAAATCTGCTGATGGAGCCTTTTTGTGTAGCCAGTTCCATTTTGAAGTTGTTCACAGCCTAGAGGCAGAAAAACATTTACAAAAAAGGTAAGATGAAACTTCAGCAGATATACGAACAAAAGCCTTCACAGAGGCAAATTACTTGTGTATTCCTGTAAATGCTATCAGTCCTAAAAGAAACCAACGTACAGATATATGAACACATCACATGAAACACTGATACTAATGACTGGTAGCTCAGAGTACCTGTATTTAAAGTACTTCAGTGTTAACGCCAAATTTGAAAGCGAGGCAATCATGTTAAACAAAAGCATGATCTGAATTTGCCATATTCTCTCTAAAGAGTTGTAAGCTTCTGTGACAACAGATAATATATTTGAAAGGTAAATTTAGCCTTATTCAGTTACACCTTGCTTAAGGAGATGTAAATTAATATTTTCTTCCCTTTCAGCTTTTTACAAATAGCCTTTCTTACAAGCACTTTACGTAAATGTCATCATGTTACCTGGCGTAGGCACTTGTTGACGATTAAAGCATCAGGCGAAACATCCGTCTGATGACACGTTGGGCATGTATGTTCCTCAGATTCCAGTAATGCTGTTCTAATACCTGTGTATAATTAGAATAATCAAAATCATATTTAGCCAAACTAAGGAAGTTTTGCCAGTTCCAATCAATTATAAAAACACATATATGATTACTGGGTGAATATGGTCTTGAACTGAGAGCATGAAGCTATAAATGTTCAATAGTGTAAAAAATTTCTAGTATGCAGCAAATAACTACGTAGTTTTGATATTTCACTATTGTAACATCTGAAGGTGTAGCATAGGCCGTGTCTTGAGGTTTCAACTAGTCTTTTTCCCCACTATCTAATACAGCGAGAAGTCCCCAACCTCAAGGTTAATGAATAAAACACGTCTCAAAAAAACATTAGTAGGTTCGAGTTCTGAAGGTTTTAACCAACTCTCCCATGGAGAAGAATACTGATTAAATGCATAACTATCCGCTTGCTGCAGACCACCGTACGTCCCCAAAGTTGGCTATATAATTTTCTATGAGAGAAAGGGCTGTGGACAAATTAAACACATTCAATATCTAATACTGTAATCACCTGCACAGTTAGCCATTCTTCTCATACTCGTCCTTCCGCACGTAAAGAAGATTTAACTAGATACGTAAAAAAGGGGGAAAAGCTTCCTGCCTTTTTTTTGCCCTTTATACGAGAAGAGCGCTTTCGTATTCAATTCGTATTAAATATTAAATAGAACTGGTAACAAAGTTATTTTGTATTTCCTATTTCTGCTTTCAGAAGATCAGATGTGACGTTTTGAATCAACAAATATGGAAGTAACACTTACATTCGTCACAGTAACTGTTTCCACAGCAGGGAATAACAGCTGCATCAGTCATTATATCCTTCCAAATGAGACATAACAACTCATCTGGAAGAGGATCATCATCATCAGAGGAGGAGGAGGAGGAGGAGGACAGTTCCTCTGATAAAAAGGGAGGCTTTTCCTTCTTTCCTCTAGCATAAGCTTCCCTGGAGGAGGGGTGGGGAAGGAAAAAGAAACAAGTTAAAGATGGGTAAAGGAGAACTTTTCCAAGCTTTGGATTTTATCAAAGGAAGATAGGAGATAGAATTCTTCTCACTCCACATTAGCATTCTAAAATGCAGGCGCTTAGTTTAAACTACTTTTCTATAGCCACAACACTAGAAGAGGGAGGGGGGAACAATTTTCTTTCTGCAGAACTCTCCCATTCATTGCATCAACTAAGAAATAAGCTCAGACTAGGAAAATAATTTTTTGACAGCTAGAAATCAGGTGAAATGAATCCCACCTCTCCTTTGCCAGAGGATAAATGTAAATTGCAGGCACAGGATAAAGGTAGTCTCTGAGTAATTACATTTTATAAAAGGAAGAACTCTATGTTACAGCTTCTACCCGACGGAAAACCAGAAGTGCTACCAAGTGCATTTTAAAACAGCCACTCTTGTCAGCACACGGTAGTATTTTCTCAGTTTATAGCAACAGGAAAACTTCAGTCTGTTTCACACATGGGATTTAATAAAAGTCAGAGGGGGAGGAAATCTCAGTCCAACAGCTACCTGCGAAATTTGGCAAGAAGCCTTTGAAACATAAAACACAAGCAAAATGAGCTTTCAAGGAGAACGACTCCACTGTAAACACTACTGAAATGTTTTGCAGAAACACAGATTCTTAGCATACCACAAGTTTAACCAACTTCCAGGGGCATGAACAGCAGGACCACCCTCTTTTAATATTAGAGAGTACCACAGATTTTAAGGTTAACATAGAATGACAGTGCTTCCTCCCCCATAATGACAGATGCTGGGCAATTTGGTTGCACTGCCACTCAAGATATTTATGCATGGTTTCTCTCATTCACTTTTTGGTCAGTCCACTTAGTTCCATACTTACGCATTAATAGTTGCTATTGCATATTTTCCAGAGCTTGTCAGCATAGCACCCTTTGTATTGGCATCTTTCACCTCTATCATGAAACTCCGTGGAATTCCTGTGCTCTTTTTAATTCTGGGAACAGACTCAAAATTTTTGTCCCGTTCAAGAAAAGAGAGGCAGACATACCTCAAAACCCACACTTAAAATGACATTTCAATGATTATTTTAAGCAGCAAAAGCCTTTAATCCTCTCCTCCTTTTACCTAGCGTAAGGGTTGCTCAACTGAAATACTTCTTCTCCTAAATGAATATAGCCAGGATGTTCCAAAGGCTTGGGCAGGGTTTTGAACTCAAGCGACATTCTTTGGCTTCACCTCAGGTTCCTTAAGGCTGACATATCCCTTAGCTCACCATCCATTCAGAGAAGAGACACAAACCTGCTGCTCCTCCTCCAAAGCGCAATTCAGAGCGAGAGCTTAAGCTGGTGCTCTGAATCACTCACTGGAGAAACCTACATTCACCGTCTATAGGTGAAGGCTGAATTCATACCTCACGTGTATACCTTCAGTGACTAACGTGAAATGGCATCAATACTCAACCAGGGACTTAGTGTAATTAAGACATGCAAATATTCAATAGATGGGGTCAAGAGAAATGCCTTGGTTTTATACAAAATAATAAAAACTGTGAACTGTCATTAAAAGGAGTGGAAAACAGAAAAATTTCCAGTAATACTGAAGTATATAAAAATATGCATGAAAGTTCACGGAGAAAGATCTACAGACATATTTAATGTCTACAACCTAGAAAGAAAATTTCACCTTTATAATTCCAGCTTTCCCTTGAATTTTTGAAGGGCTTTGCAACACTGCCATAGAACCTCTGACTTTCACCTGATATAGGGAACTAACAAACTAGGGAACTAATAAACTATAATTATTTTAAGTGTTGCTTAATGACTTAGTTCACCTTGACTATCTCTCTGTAACTTTGCTTACCAAGGACTGGTGTTTGTCAAGGATTAAGCTTGTCAGGGACCAGTACTCGCCAAGGACTGATATGTCAAACCAAGAAACTGATAACAAGAACTGAAATATAGGTCTAAGATAACATATATGAGAAGCAAGCATAAAACTGCTCTAATTGCCTAGTAAGAAGGGAGCATGCATAGGTGACCAAAGTTCATCTAAAGGACAGAAGAGGAAGAGGAAGATAAGACCCCTGAAGAAGTAAACGACCACCAGAGACAAATCTGAGCCTGCGCAAGGATAACATATACATTTTAGAATTGCTGACACAAGCCTTTTGGATTACTCCGCCTCACTTATGCATATGTACATTTTGTATTGAGTAACCCTATGAATATGTACATTTACATTGTATAAATTTCTGGTAAATTGTGCAACTGTGTGCATGATAGGAGGAGCGATCCCCCATGCACCCAGCGCTGCCAATAAAGAATACCTACTTAATAGTTAATCAAACTATTGAGTTAGTTTCTTTGAATCACACCCCAAGAGAAACAATTCTTAATATGAATATTCATGTATTTGTTACGTAACTGCCAAGGTAAAACAATTAAAAACTAAGTAACACCAGAAGTCCCCCACAATCGTACGCCATTTGCCGGGCAGTTCTTTATGTAGTGGCCAGGTCTTCCGCAACGAAAGCAAGTATGTGATGGTGGAGGTGGGCCCAAGGGTTTCTTCATGTAACTAAAAGGTTTGGGGGGGAAAAAGAAAAAGGTAGGCACATGTCTCTCTTGTTAAAACACACATCTCTGCAATTTCCCATAATCTTCAAAGAACAGCTTTCACATAATCAACACTTACTTGATCAGATCATATTCACGGCAGGACTGCACCACCAAAGCTTTTATTTCGTCTTCTTCGGTAGCACTGGCTTCAGCCAGATTGGCAGTCTGTTTAACAGGTAATTATTTGACACACACATTAGAAACACAATTAAGCTCACACAGCCAAAGACAACACCACTCACCCCATCCTGTAAAGAGCAGCACAACACTAGCTGAGGTTGCATGAAAACAGCAGCTTACGTAAAATATAGCTGTACTGAAGACGTTCCGGGGAGTCCTTATGCCATTACAGGGTGTACATGTGCCTCTTAACCTACCTGAAAAGAGCATCCTTGGGCACTCAAAACCTTAGGCTCTCTTTGTGCTGCTCCCACAGCGTCCCTGGCCCATCTCTCCCCCATTTCTGCTCAGGCTGCTCGGGCTCCACCCCCTCTGGCCCTGCCCCAGGCCGGCTGTGACTGACAGGCCGCCTCCGGCTCCGCTGATTGGCTCAGCCATGGCCAATGGCGCAGCTGTTGCCGGGCAGGCAGGGGCAGTCCGGGCCTCTCCTCCCAGAGCTGCCCTGTGCCCACTGCCCCGCCCGCAGCTGCTCCTCAGCCCGCCGGGGCACTGGGCCTGCAGAGAGACGGCCTTCAGGAAGGGACGTTTCGTCTGGAGCTGTTCTCTCGGCAGCGCTTGCGAGGTGTGTGCGCAGCTCTGCGGTCCCTCAGGGCTGCCGTGGGGCCTGCGCCTGCTCGGCGAGCGAGAGGAGCTGCCCGGAGGGGAGCTGCCGTGCACTTGCTCTGGGTCGGCAAATCATTCCCAAAATGCGGGTCTGTCTGTGCTGCCAGCCACAGCGCCAGGCAGGAGGAGCTGTGTGATGGGAGCCGGGCCGGCCCTTGGCAGGAGACAGGGCTCCGCCCCGGTCACACCACCCGTGCTGAGCCCAGCACCCAGGGCCTTCCCCCAGGCGATGAGGAGGAGAGATGCCCTGTCCTGGCGTGGCCCAGGGCATTCTCCTGTGGCCCAGAAGGAAGGACGGAGCCCCCGGCACTCTCCCCACGGGGACTGGCCACCGGCCTTCGCTTCTGTCCCTGGGGCTTCCCAGTGCTGGCAGGCCCCATGCAGCTCCAGGGCCAGGCAAATGTCCAGGTGCCAGGGGCTCCTGGGGCTTGGGGCAGCTTCGGGTATCTCCGCAGCCGAGGTGCGTCTGCCTCTTTGCTTCTGCGGATGCAGTAGTTATTTGATACCGAAAAGCCAGTCGAAGAAACTCTCTAAGACTCGTTTTGGAGTTTTAGAAAGCAGGCATTCTTTATTGCAGCGCTGGATGCACGGGGGATAATTCCACCTAGCGTGCATACCACAGCTGTAGCACAAACAGGTTATATAGAATAACTAATTGCATATTAATCAGATTAGGATACATATACATAAAAATGATTGCAACTGATTATCTTAGTACTGCCTACATCTGATCATGTGCAATGAAGGATCCATTTGAGTCGAAGGGCTGCTTTTGTGACCGCCGACCCATTTGAAGTTCTTGTTGCCTGTCCTTGAAGTCTTTATTCCTGTCCTTGTTCTTTGATCTTGAAGCTTAATGCAGTTTCAATCACATGTGGTCAGTTTCAACATTGTTCTCATCTAGCGTACAGGAACATCTAGTCATAAGAGCAAAGAACTGCAAAACTTAGGAGTAACTACCTCTACTAGTTAATTGCTTGGCTATACTTTTGTCTGTTGTTTCAATAATAGTGTTAGTATAAGATTTCTAATAATTATTTACCAAATCTCACTTTTACAGTCACCTAGCAGCAAACCAGTTTCCATGGCTGGTACAAAATATTAAAACCATCAAAATATTTAGACATACCATACAAAATGTATGGAAATATGCTATCAATTTGCTACTCCCTTAGTGGTCAAAACTGTTTCTCTGCATGGCACATGGACTGGACAGAAGCCACTTCCCTGCTAGTCTGGGAGGACTTCAGGGAAACAAGGAAGTCACAGCATGCACACAGGTATGAGGAAAGCGAAATGGAGCCGTGTCAAGGTTTTTCTGCTGTTTCAGATCTCAACTTAGACATCTGTGTGCATCCCAGCACCAAAGTCACGTCTTTTTCCTCCGAGCTGCACAGCTTTTCACCAGCGACAGTGAGTTGGCTGGAACTGGCCTTCAGGATAACTTGGCTCCTTTCTTTTTTAATTGTGTGCCTGCACTTTCCCTTTTTTCCACCAAGGTCTTACTTTCTCCCCCCTTCCCCCCCCCGCCCCCAGTTCCATGCTCATTCAAAGATAATTATGATTTGACTTTCTGGACAGATCATTGAGTAGGTAGTCACAGGATATATGTATAGGCTGGCCTATACCTCCAGAGCTGTAGGCTGAGCTATTCTACCTTTAAAGGCTAGATGGATCTGGGCTATGGGTAGAGTTACTGTTTGCCAGTTACTATTTCTTTTGGGGTCCTGTGACAGTGATGGTAAGGTCGTCAGCCTGCAGCTCTGCAAAAACTACGACTGAAGGAGATTTGGTGGTGGATGCTGTTCTGTGGGTTTTGTTTTCAATAGTCATTTCATTGAGCTAGAATTACTTCTGTGCGATCAGGTGATGGGGATCTTCTTGCACTGGTCTTCTGTTTCTGGAGCGCGTCCTGAGAGCCTTTGTCATCCAGAGCTTTCCTGTCTGTTCCCAAGAGGAGTGATGGCCATGACGTGGAACGACTCCTGTGAGTAATGGCTTCGCCAGTAGGCTTGGATTTAATGAATCCCCATGGAAAAATGGATGTAGCAGGAGCTTGATCCAAGAATTTTGATGTGCTGACACTCTAGACTGAATTTGGAGGTGTTTCTTCCTTCTCCTCCTCCTCCTCCGGCTCTTCTTCCTCATCCTTTTCCTGCTCCTCCTCCTTCTCTTCCTTCTCCTCCTCCTTGTCCTCCTGTTCTTCTTCCTCCTCCTCCTCCTCTTCCATCTCCTTCTGCTCTTCTTCCTCCTCCTTTTCCCCATCTTCCTTCTCTTCCTTCTCCTCCTCCTCCTCCTGTTCTTCCACCTCCTTTTCTTCCTCCTCTTGTTCTTCCTTTTTCTCATCCTGTTCTCGTTTCTCCTCATCCCCCTCCTCCTTTTCTTTCTCCTCCTATTTTCTTCCTCCTCATTCTTTCTGTATTCTCCTCCTCCTCCTTATCGTGTTCTTCCTCCTCTTCCTTCACCTCCTCTTCTTTCCTCTCTTCCCTATGTTCTTCTTCCTCCTGTTCTTCCTGTTCTTCCTCCTCCTCCTCCCCTTCTTCTCCTGTTTCTCTTCCCCTTGTTCCTCCTCCTGCTCTTCTTCCTCCTCCTATTTCTCCTCCTCCTGTTCATTCTTTTCCTTCATTTCTTACTCCTCTACCTCCTGTTCTTCTTCCTCCTCCCCTTGTCCTTCCTTCTTTTCCTTATTATGTCCCTCCTCATAGTCGTCTGCCTGCTCTTGTTCTTCCTGTTCTTCTTGTTCTTTCTCATGTTCTTCTTCCTGCTCTTCCTACGGTTCATCGTCCTCCTCCTCCTATTCTGCTTATTTTGTTTGGCGTTTGCTGTTCGTTCATCTTCACTTCAAGTCTTATCCTCAATACTTATTTCCCTGTGTCTTTTTTTTGTTTTTTTTTTTTTCCTTTAAGAAGCAAAGCATGAAGGAATCAGGATGAAACCAAACCTCCTCATCTCAGGAACTTTTGCAGCCACAGATTTTGGAAAACATGACTCCTTACTACTCCTTTGTCCTTTAAAAATAAAATTAAATAACCTAACAAGAGGGTCCCATTTGTAGCTTGAAATTAGGTTAGAAAATTCAATGTCACTTTTTGGGCTAGGTTTTCAGCCAGTTTAAACTGCTCGATCAGAGTCAGAGATATGCTAATTGGCAGGAGCTGAAAAGCTCTGTCTCTCCATAAAACCATATAATGCTGTTAGCTGAATTTTTAAACTAACCTTGTACTTTTTCTTTCACTAGCTAACAATACATACAGACGTACGTATATACACGGGCATATGTACACAAAAAGAGACACTATTTCAAGAGAATTAATTAATATCTCTGTAGCTCTATCATATTCGAACAAAACCTATGTATCCTAGGAGATAGGAAGATTGCCTCCTGTCACTGAATTTTACAAAATAGCGTTGGGACAAATAGCCATTATCTTGAAGAGTGAAAACACTTAGCACAAGTGCATGGAAATAAAAACGAGCATTTCAAAGTCCTCTGCAAGCAGGGGCTGTTTTAGCTTTGGAATTTGCAGCATTCAGGATGTAAGGATGCTCAGCAGCTCCCTGCAGTTTTCACCACAGAGCTGATACTGGAGAGTAAGACCGCTCTCCCTGTGTCTGATACTAGAAGGTTGACTCAGAATTCCCAGAGCCCCACTACTACATGACTGTCTTTAAGGTTCCTTGTTTGTTTGTTTCTTTTTCCTAAGTAATGCTAACTTGGGGTTCTTAAGTGACCAGGTCCAAACCCATAGGCAAAGTGATGTTTCTTATTTCTATTAGGTTGGCATGGGTTGCTCACAGGTGGGTATGCAGCAGAGCACCCCTCCTGTGGGTTTGGGGTTGGCAGTGTGAAGGTGAGAGACAAAAGGCAGGGAAGAGAGCAGGAACCAGAGTGTGGTGATGGCTATGCAGGGTTTTTACCAGCAGGCCTGAGCTTCCTTTGGCTGTGCTCAGCACAGCCTGATGTGTGTTAGTGCCTCATGCAAGTTAAGTACGTGCAGCTGCTTCAGGGGAGATGCCCCCAGCTGATAGAGGACGTATGGACCTTGAAATCTTGTCTGTTCTGTGGGATTTTGGAACATGCTGAAATGCTGTTTTTAATGGGGAATGAATGTAAACGTTTGCTAGCACAATGAAGTGCTTCCATAGTGAGAGTCACCGGTTCAAGAAAACGGAGATACTGAACTGCGTGTGACAAGGGGGAGAAAATGCTGTTGTTAATAACTGAGAAGCAGAAAACTGAAGCTAGGGCATTGTGCCTTTCCGATTTGTGCCTGCTACAAAAGGTGTAAGCTTCTGTTACTGTAATAAAAAGCAGCCGTTGTTTCAACTGCATACATTGATAGCGACAGCAATTACAGAGTTGCTGACTGCCGTGCTCTGACACCCAAAACACAACAGACTTGTTCTGAAGGCTTTACACAAAGGTACAACTTTTAAATAAGGCACTCCTTGAAAACATGGCTTGTTCAATAGCGGCTGAACTTGTTCCTGGTTGGCATACTAAAGAGCACAGTGAGGTCAGGCTCGCAAAAGCCAAGCAGGTGCTCTTGAAGAAAATGCCCATCAATTGTACATAGGCAAATATGGCATGTTTTCGAAAAGCTGGTCCACAACACCGCTGTTTTAAAAGAGCATTAATGCCATTATGAAGACAAAGCCGGGGTGAATATTTGCACGCAATCCGCAGGTGCACAACACCTTCCCTGGGGAGAAGGAACATGCTATTAATAGCAACAACTTCTGTAAATGAGTCTTTGCCTGTTTTCAATGTCCCTGGGTACCTGAGACATTGGCTGGGGACCTGCAGGAGACCCCCAGCCCCTGGAGCGGTGGCTGGAGGATGGGTAGGTCAAAGGACCCTGATGGGAGCCTTGCAGGGCCTCGTCCGTTGGACCGACGGGCACCTTCCCTTGTCACACAGAGCATCTCATGGGCTGGAAAAGGGATGCTCTGGAGATGCTCTTCCCCTGCGCTGGGGTCCCAGGGAAATTACAAGGCCTCACCGAGGAAGCTGTGTGGTCCATTTAACTCTCCCCTCTCCAGCAAGGGTATGAAGGGGATTTAAATCAAGGGAACTTGTCTAGAGAATGAGGAAGCAGTAAAACGTTAGCATGCTGGATGAATCAGCAGTGGATCACCCCGTGCTGCCCTTGCACCTATCGTCCAACCCCGCTCCCACATCTGTGTGTGCATTCCAAGGTGACCGGTCCCTGCCCTCCTGCCCTGGTTGTGCTCTGTAGCTCTTGGCAGGGTTTTCAGGGAGTTTAGCCCTTGGTTTCTGCTCCTCAAAATATGTTTCCTTTCCACGAGCTTTCCAGCCTGTCCTTGCCAAAGGGACAGCCCAAGTCAGCACCCATCACCAGGCACCACAGGGCTGGGTCCGTACTCCCACTCACAGCAGTTGTGACACAACCAGCTTTTGCAGCTGCAATACTGTTGTGAGTCCAGAGCCATTGGCTGTCCCACACAGTGTGTCCCAACAGTCCACGTCCACAGAGGAACATACAACTATTGCCTTGTGTTTGCTGCAAGAGGGAAAAAAACTTAGCAGCCCCAGACTCCTCCAAGGAAGCTACCTGAGCAGTTTTGTGTATGTATGTTGGAGGCAGGTCAATGCCCAGTAGCTCCCTGGGACTCCTCCCAGGCATCTCTTGGGGTGTTTTGTCCTCCCACTGTAGGGAGCAAAAATGATAGAAACATAGAATGGCTTGGGTTGGAAGGGACCTTCAAAGATCATCTGGTCTACCCCAGCCCCCACCATCAGCAGGGACATCTTCTACCAGACCAGGTTGCTCAAAGCCCCCTCCCAACCTGACTTTGAACACTTCTAATGATGGAGCATCCACAACTTCTCTGGACAACCTGTTGCAGTGTCTCACCACCCTCAGCGTAAACATTTCTTCCTTATGTCCAATCTAAACCTACCCTCTTTCAGTTTAAAACCCTCACCCCTTCTCCTGTCACTACAGGCCCTGGTAAAGTCTCTCTGCGCCTTTCTCAGAAGTCCCCTTCACATACTGAAAGGCTGCAGTTAAGGTCTCCCTGGAGCCTTCGCTTCTCCAGGCGGAACACCCCCAACTCTCTCAGCCCTTCTGCACAGGAGAGGTCTTCCAGCCCTGGGATCATTTTTGTGGCCTCCTCTGGACCCGCTCCAACAGGTCCGTGTCTTTCTTGCGCTGGGGACCCCAGAGCTGGATGCAGTGCTTCAGGTGGGGTCTCAGGAGAGCAGAGGAGAGGGGCAGAATCCCTTCCCTTGACCTGCTGGCCACGCTGCTTTTGATGCAGCCCAGGATACGGTTGGTTTTCCGGGCTGCAAGCGCACATTGCCAGCTGTATTGGGTCTGGCTGAGATGGAGTTAATTCTCCCCATAGCAGCCCTCATAGTGCTGTGCTCTGTATTGGTAGCTAGAAAGGAGTCGATAACACACCAGTGTTTTGGCTACTGCTGAGCAGTGCTGGCACAGCATCAAGGCTGTCTCTCCAACATTTTTGCCCCTCCTCAACAACAGGCTGGGGCTGGGCAAGATCTTGGGAGGGGACATAGCCAAGACAGCTGACCTAACTAACCAAACAGATATTCCCTACCATATGACGTCAGCTCAGATATAAAAGCTAAGTAAAGGAAGACGGAAGGGGGGCATTTTTGTCTTCCAGAGCAACCACTACGCGTACGGTAGCCCTGCTTCCCAGGAAGTGGCTAGACATCGCCTGCTGATGAGAAGTAGAGAATAACATCAATTGTTTTTCTTTGCTTTTCACACACGACCTTTGCTTTCTCTTTATTAAACTGTCCTTATCTTGACCCACTAGCCTTTTGTTACATTTTCTCCCCCCTGTCCAGCTGAGGAGGGGGAGTGATAGAGCAACTTTGGTGGGCACCTGGCACCCAGCCACGGTCAACCCACCACACCAGCTCATGTCCAGCTTTTCATCCACCAGCACACCCCCAGCTTACTCGCTGGCAGGGCAGTGTGGGAACAGAGTAGGCCTTGGGGCCGTGCAAGCAGTGTTCAGCAATAGCTAAAATATGGGTGTGCTACCAACACTGGTTTGGTCACACATCCAAAACTCGGCACCATATGGGCTGCTAGGAAGAAAATTAACTCCATCCCAGCCAAAAGCAGAACAGACGGTGTCTCTGTTATGGCTTGATAGCAGCTTTGTGCTGCTCTGTGTTTTATTTCTGGCATTGCCTTATGTGGTGTATTTGGTGTGCACACAATGGAGGGGCTGGGGCTGGTATTGCCCTACACAGTACTCCTGTCCTGTGCACTCCAGGACAAAGCTGGCACAGGGAGCAGAGGTGGGGGTGATGACCTGTTAACGAGCCCCTTTGGTGCCTCTGTGGCTCAGAATTTAGCAGGACGGTCCCACCAGGGAAGCTGGTTCCCCCAGCCTGTTGGCGGGTCCCATGCCCAGCTCCCTGCCTGCTGACACTGTGGGCTTCCGGGTCCCTGTGTGCCCTGATACGAAGTTCGGCCCAGGATTGGTGAATCCCTGGGTCTGCTGCCATTACGACCTGGACAATTGTGCTACTGATCTGTATTTATTGCTGTGCCATTATTCGGACATGAACAGTTGATCCCTGAAGCTGTCCGTCGGGAGTCTGTCATCGTAGCCCAAACCCATACCCTGGCGGGGCTGGCTCAGGCCCTTGCAGGAGGGCCAGCGCGATGGGCTTGGGGGGCGGGCGGGTGGCTTCAATTCCTCTGGGGGCTCCAGGTCGCTGGACTGGTCCTGCAACAGCCGGCTGGCTGAGTTGGACAGCCATGGGTGGTGGGGTGGAGGCGGGCAGGCTGGGCGGCTGTCCGGGCTGGTGGAGGCCCGTTCCCTCATGCTCTGTGGCAGGCGGGCTGGTTTTCCAGGCACAGGTGATGGCTGCTGGTGTCAGGTCCAGCTCTCTGGGGCACTGGGGCAGCTGCTCGGGCTGTCCGGGTCTGAGGAGCAGCTGCTGGTGCCAGGCCGGGCTCACGAAGCTGTGGAGAGGCGCCTGTGGAGAGAGGAGGCTGCTGAGGCCCCACCGCGGCTGTGGGGCCAGGCAGGCATGAGGGTGCGGGGCAGCACTGGGCGCCCCGTGGGCTGTGGGCACCTGGCTGCACGCGGGAGCTGTGGGCATGGAGAGCTCCGTGCAGAAAATGGGGCACCCCGCACCCCTCGCCTGGGGCTCTGCTCGCCTGCCCACGGCTTGTCTCCTCTCGGCCCTGACCATCCTGACCTGCCTGCTCTGCACGTGCCTGGAAGGAGACCTGCCTGCGACAGACCGAGGGGACCAAAGCTGGGCACAGCACTGCAGGGCCAGGAAAGCCTCCTGTTCTCCTTTCTCAGCGTGCCTGGCAGAGACCAGCACTTGACTCCCCTGCCCATCCCTGACCAGACAAGGGCACAGCCTCGGCCCTCTGTTCAGTGAGGTGCTCTCCATCCTCCTTTCAGAATACATATCCGAAGAGATACGTACCCCTGCACAGAAAAAAAACCCTGCCTGTGCTGAGAACACACACGCTGACATTGCTCAGGTGCAGATGGGACAGACTAACTCTCTTTCTCCAAAGCAAGGCCGAGAGCTGGGAAGGTTCCTCACCACGGTCTGAGTTGCTGGGACACCCTGGCCGAGGTGAACCTCTGGGATTTATGGCATCATCTAACAGGGTGATTTCTGCTGGTAGGTTCACTGGCAGGGAGATGTCACTATTGCGCTTCTCACTTTCTATGGCAATGTCATCCCTCGTTTTTCTTCCTGACCTTGCTCATCCTATGTCTGTTGCTGGGTCTGCTCTTGTCGAGGCAGGGTGACTTTTAACTAACACTTGCCACAGGAGGAAGGAGTTTCAGAAAAGAGTGCCCATGAATTGAGAGGCCAGTTAAAACATCTTACAGCAGAAATCTCAGTGGAGTTTGGCCAGTAGCTGACTTGGCACTCCAGAACACCCTACCTCTAAATGCTTCATGGCTAATAGCAGCCATCTAATACACAAGTTTGGCAACCCCCCCCCAACAACTCACCGTTGTCTCTTCCTCCACAGACAGATCACACAACACAATATCATCCCAAACAGCACGGAGCCCAAGACCGCCACGGCGCCTTCTATGCAGTAGTACCGGAAATCCTTAGGATCCATAGCATTTGTATTTCTCTTGCCATCCACACCTGGAGTAACAATTCTGCAGGTTAGTGTGTCTGCACACTACTGGTAATCTCACAGGAGGTCTGACACTGCCAGGAAATGTTCTTTCTCACTTTGTTAGCATCTCTGCACCAGTGAACATGCTAGGGCTGCAATGTTTCCTTGGTTTCAGTTGAAGCAAAGGAAACTCCGAAAGCTGTTGCAAATCAATGCACTCTGGAGCCCCTCTTTCTCCTCTCAGCTTTGCTTACACTCTGGCATGGCTGTAATCCAGTTTTCCCAGTGTCACGGGTTTGCCCCCCGCTTCTCGGCCACCCTTCACATTTGCGCACAGTTTCTTTTGCGCTCACCCACCTTCACTCTCCAAGGCTTGCTAGTGCTGCTGCCTGGAGGCTCTCTCTGAGCCTTTGGGACAAGTTGTCCCGCTGAACAGAACTCACGAGGCCAGATGGAGGAGCATGTGGGGGAGCGCAGCTGTTTGAGCAATCGCCCCTTTGAGTGAGACAGGCAAAAAGCATCCCTGTGTCAGGGAGTGCCACCCCCAGCTCTCCCTCCCTAGCCCAGCACCCACTACCTGAGGGGATGGAGTCAGGCCCTCTCGGGAGACACCTGAACCTCGCTCTCCTGCTTCGCCTTTTCTCCAGCATGGGCACTGCTTGCATGCCCCCAGGTTTCAGGACTTGTCTCCCCCTTATGGCCCCCTGCAAGACTGCTAAATACCTGGATTCTTTTGAAAAAAATCATATCTCCTGGCATGGTGGGTTTCTCCGGGGTTGGACAGCACTGCCAAGAATCAGAGAAAGGTAAAGCCTCAGCATGGCTCAGGCACAGAAGATGCAGGAGGGTGGCACAGGTTCCCTCTAAGCCCGTGCCCGATCCGTCAGTGAATTCCTTTGGATCTCAGTTCACAGGAGGGATCCCCCTCTGTTGTGCTTCGGGGGACTCATGGCAAGCTCTGGGATGCAGGTATTGCGGGAGGTACATTTGATTAAGAGTCATATTTCCCGTCATCTGCTGAGGGTGGTTCAGATGGCCTCATTCCCAAAACGGCAAAGTTCTGAAATTCCTGTGAACAGGGTGCAGCGGGAGGCGAGCATCTCACTGCATCCACAGAGGGTTATGAGTGAGCATCTCTCTGGCACACCGATGGTAATAACTTCCACACCCCAGCGATGACAGTCATCCTCAGAGAGCCATTCCTGGCTTCTTTTAGAACACTCGGTCTGTACTAACAGTTTGGCTGCTGACAAGATGTGCAGTAGTGGGCACCAGGGGAAGAGGCTGCAGACACACAGTGATTTTGATTCATGACACTGGATGACTGAAGGACAGCAATTACCTGGCACGCCTGTTGATTGAATTGCCCCTGTTTTTTCATCAGAGACTGGCACTGCGTGACTACCTCCTTCCTGAAACACCTCCTTCTCCAAGGTCTCACGGTCCATCTCTTTAGAAAGAAAGTGGGTCAGTTTAATTAGAAGTAACCGTTCCTTATCAGGAACGTGGTATCTTCAGGACGCAATACTTGTCAAAATACATTAATAACGCTTAGAAACAAAGCCTGGGCATTTGGGGGTGCACCTAGTCACTAGTCCAAACAACGTGTCATTCATGGAGAAAAATTTAAGCGCTAGACACTTTCCAGTTTACCGGTAGACAGCAAATCCTGACCACTGAGATTGCAGGGGATTGCATGTGATCTTGTTCACATTCCACTTCGTGTATTTTTGGCAAACTGCAAGATGATGGTAAATTACTTCCTTCAGAGAAGACAGGAAGATGCTCTAGCCAGTTCAGCTGGGGAAAGAGTCCTTCTGAGAAGCACTTCCCATCACACCAACTCCACCACATGGTAAGGGTAACAGACACGCATGGTGGACTGAACCGCAAGCTCTTGCAACCATATTCTGGGCACTTTCACAAGTGGCAGTGAAGAGCCCACAGTCCCCCAAAACAAGAGGAAAACCACAACCAAGTTATCTAAAACACAACTAGAAACAGACAGCCAAACCACCCGACACTGAATTCACAGCCCTTCATTTTAGCTGCCTTCAAGTTAGGTGTCTGGCCTTCAGCTGGGTGTCCAGCTTTCACCTGTCCCTGACCCCGAGGTGTCACCGAGAGTCCTCAGACATCAAGGAGAACAATGGGGTTAGACCAGGCTGTGAGGCCGGGGTGCTCCCATCCTGGCCAGGGGATGCCTGCAGCCCAGGCAAAGTCTGCCGGTCTCAGTGACCCCAAGATCCCGGTGCATCCTGTCCACCGGCCAAGGGCACTCTCCCCTCCAGCGACTGGCAGGGTGCTGGTCCTCTCACGGCTTATCAGGAATCAGCTCCTCAGCCAAGTCCCTCACACACTCAAGGTGTGAGCACCGCCAGTCCCTGCCAGCTGGATACCAACACCTGCCCAGAACAGCTCTAGGCAGTAACGCTATAACTGGGGCAGCAGCTGTCCCTGGGGCTCAGCTGAACCACAACTGGCAGCAGAGACTCTGCACCATCTCTACAGCTCACCAGCACCTGCAAGGCGTGAAATTTGAGTGTCAGCACAGTGAGGCTCTGATCGATCCCTTCCTGCTGCGTAGGCTATGGCTTGTCCATACATGCATCTGAAACTTCAGCTTCCCAAGTCTTCTGGGTATACCCACCACGTGCTGCTTTGTCCAATTCCTTCAGGATTTCCTTTAGGACTTCTGGTGACCGCTGGGAAGATTTTCCTATTTCAGCTTTATACTTTGCTCTTTGAGGACCTTAACAGAAAGTATAAAGTTAAATTTCTCAAGAATAACATACTGAAAACGAGCGCTTAGTCTGTGAAGTCAGTCAGGACTGACTACTCACCCCTGGGATGCCAGGTGAGCTCCGGCACAGGACCCAGCCGAGAAGCTGGAAAAGCCCTCCCTGTACGCACATCTGCAACCAAACACCCACGAGAAGTTCCCATCATACATTGGGATATACACTATCATAACTGAATAGCAGAACATATAAGGGGATCACAGAACAAAATGGCACACACGATGCAGGCCTATATTCTCACACCTGCAAGAGACATCTTGCTCACATCTGGGCTTTGAGCTGGCAGCTCTCAAAGGAAGTAAACAGCCATGACGTACCCATGCGATCTCCCTGCACGTCAGCCCTGGAACCCGGCTGGAAAGCTGGATATCCATTGCGTCCAGCCACATCTGTAAACAAACGGAACAGAGAAGCTCCCATGAAATATTTCAATAGACTTCTTCAGATCCGAACAGCAAGGCATGCAGTTCAAACACAGGATTCCTCCATGGCAATCGTCTCTCTCTGCCACTCAGAGGCACTGTGCAGACCGTTACTGGGTGCCTGGACCATGCCGGTTTAAAACAAGCCATGCACAGAGCTGCCAGCAGAAAGGACTCCCTGGAGCTCACACCAGCTCTAAACTCAACCCCAACAAGCCTGCTGGCTTTGCAGCGCAGGGTCGGAGAGGCTGGGAAAGACTATTTTGCAAGGCAGAGCACCCCAGGCCATGTCACTGAGCCTGACCCATTCCCTCTCTGCTCTTCTGCATGTCTAAGCATCGGCCAAGAAAATACTAAGTTAAATTTCATATGAACAAATATTAAAGCCTAAATGCCCGCTCATTCAAGTGACATACCTGTGGGGTTGCCCTGAGGCTCCCAGACAAGATCCAGCTGAGCAGTTGGGTGGCCATTGGCTACAGGCACAGCTGTAATCAAGCACGTTTCCATTAGAGGCTGTGATCTACTTCTTTCTCAGTGACCTGCGGTCACTGGAGGGGGGTCAGACATGGGACCCAGACATGGGTGGAGATTTCCAAAGCTGCAGAGGGGCCTGGGTGACCTGGGTTCACCCGAGGAGAGCACTGCAGGGCTAGAGAAGGAATGCTCCTGTTTTTCTGAGCAGACATCTCCCAAGGACGGACGTCCCTGAGGCTGAAAGCCAGGATCCAGCCGGGAAGTGGCAGAGCCACGGCCCCGGGCACGGGCAAGTACTCCTGCAGGCTATTGCCTGGCCCCTGCGGTGCTGCTCTGGCCCCGACACGCAGGCCAGGGGAAGGCTGCCCTGGGGCAGGGCAGCACAGTGCTGGCTCTAGGGATGGTTTCTCACCCCGTGGTGCCACTCTCGGCCCCACCATTCACCTGCAAAATGCCTCCGCAGCGGCTGCAGCCCCCTGCACCTCCCTGTGGGACATCTGCCTCCTGCTGCCCGCGGAGCTGGCCACGGCTCACCCGGCGCAGCCCGGCCCCGCTGCTCTCACAGCCCTGCCACACCACGACCCCAGCCCCGCTGTCACCCCGAGGTGTGGTGGGTGCTGCGCCACACTGCCAGGGCTGGGTGCTGGCCCTCGCCTGCCCGCCTACCTAATCCCCGCGCTTGCCACGGAGCAGCCCCGACAACCCAGGCTTGCAGGGACACCACAAAGAGGATAAGGAGGCAGGTGGGGGTCATGGCCCCCCACGCCTGCACGATGCCGCTGCTGCTGCTGCTGCTGCTGCTGCTGCTGCTGCCGCTGCTGGCACTGCTCGAGCGGTGCCCGTGGCACAGCACTGCACATCACGGCGTGCCACAGTGGGGCTCAGTGACCTCACAGTCCAGCCTTCCCACCGCGGCCACGGCCCTGGGGCACTGCCCCTCCCCCACATGTGTTGCGTTTTTGGATTTAGATGAAATTAAAACCCCTTCAGCATCCTAGCTGTCTGCACATCAGCACGCTCCCTGCCATCCTCAAGCTCAGGCGCTTTTGGCTACAGCTGCTTCTGTGCTTGCTGTTTGGCCACTGCTCTTCTGTGGATTTCTCTCTGCCTCGGAGTCTGAGGACAATTATGTGGGATCCTCTGGGCTGAGGGGAGGGGAAAAAAGAAATCCATATTAGTTCCTATATTTAAATGCTACTGAGGCTACGGGCTGGCCAGCCTTCAGTATGGAGAGCTTTAAACTAGATTTAGTGGGGGAGGAGGAGGAGGAAAAGGAAGAACAGGAAAACAGGAGGAGGACTAAAAGATCTTTCCTTTCCCAGTGTTGCATATCTGGGGACTGATACAGCATCACTTGCCATCTAGTCAGTGAGAAGAAGTCCAACTCCTGTAAGCAGCTGCAGGTTGGTACCCACCAGTGATGCAGGATGTTTTTCTGAGTACAATGGCCTTGCTGTTTCTTTGCCCGATTGTTTGCTGATCAGTGGTGGATGGGGGTTCTGTATGTTGCAAAATGTGTGAGAAATTGCGTTTGGATGGCCTTGCAGTTTCTGGGCCATCCCGGATGAGCCCCCGCTGAAGAAGATAAGGACTTGAGCCCTTTTAGGTAACTTAGCTTAGAAGTATCCATATGAATTACGTCAAAATGTAAGCATAGATAACAGAAGCACTAACGAGCATTCTTTAGCATAAGATGTATCAAACATGCAGAAGATCACACTGCGCAGAATCATCCGAGAAGGGTCAAGTAGCGGACAAGTGAGGAAGACTATGGAAGACCACCAGAGACCTTCAATGCACCTGCGTAAAGGACATTGCATATGCTAATAGTTTCCCGGAAAACTAATGAATATGTATAACATTTCTTGGAAATCTAGTGAATATGTATGTAGAACACGTACTTAACCTGCACAATTAGGCCTGATGGTGCGCACGATAGGTGGAGCGATCCCCCGTGCACCCAGCGCTGCAATAAAGAATGCCTGCTTTCTAAAACTCCAAAATCAAGTCTTAGAGAGTTTCTTCGACTGGCTTTTTCGGTATCACCAGCATTGGTAAAGACGTGATGCAGATAATAATTCAGCAGCCTGCTGAATGATTGTGAATTGATTTTCACAATCTTTTGGTAAAAAACAAGCAAAATAAGCTTAGCGAGTCAGCAGGTAAACTCAAGCATGAATTTCATGTACGAGCAAGAAATTGGTAACTATGGGGAAATTATGTTCAAGGGTACCGATAAGACGGTGGAAAACACAGCTTCAAGAAGTCATTCATCTTACTGTCTTCACTAACAACCCTAGAGTCCAGCATTATGGGGTCCATCTCTGCAACGGGGGCTATTTCCAATTTGAGCTGCTCTTCAATAGCAAATGGGAGGCTATAAATTGTCTCCCACAGGTGGAACTGCACCATCAGGAATCCTGCTGTACAACTGCCAGATAAAGTGACTTCAAAAGCTGGAGGTGGGAATCCAATTCCATTTAAAAAAAAAAAAAAAAATCTTATCACTACTGCAATTCTTGATGTCCTCTGTTCATACCTGGAACATTTTATGTACCTACATCTCTTAACCACACTAGAGAACATGCTGAGGTGGGAAGGGTTGCAGATGTAGCTCATCCAGTCTAATCCGCAGCTGCCTTTAAGGATGTATGGCCTCACTTTAGCTTTCATTGTGCAAAACAATCCCTAGCATCACACTGATGCAGCCTGCTTTATTTCTGAGCGCAACAAGCCCTCCAATCCTAGATTTGTGGTTTCATAAGCACAATTCTGCTGGATCAGTCAGTTCAAGAGAAAACAGACTGCCTAGCAAGTACCAAAAGTTCCCAGGAAAGGATTAATCTGAGAACTTGAGAAGCCGTCTGACCTGGAAGGGAAAGTCCCTGAATCAGATGGGACAAAGACAGGCAACAGGATGTTCTCTAGTCTCATAAGGCCAAGCTGTGTGCTGGAGAGAGGGCACTGTGACATGAGCTTCTGGTGGAGTCCTTGGTACTACAGGAATGGACCCCCAGCTCTCAGTTCAGGGATTTACTCAGTTTCAGACCCACCACGCCTCCTATCAGCAACGGGAAGACAGTGGATCTCAAGTAAAGGCAAGGGGCGCTCACCCCGATCCACAGTGGTCCGTCTTCTACATAGCCTGTGCAGGCCCGTCCCTGTGAGCTTGGAGTTCTCTGGCCCAAGGCTCAGCCTGTAGCTCTTCCTTGAGAAAGCAGTCCCAGCACCTCTCGTCATCATTCTTCACAGATGCCAGTTCCACAGTGGACATCAGGCAGACCGACGCCTAGAACGAAATTTGCTGGGGAGGATGCTGCCTTTAGACTTTTTTCTCCCTTTCTTGGAGGCTGATGTACCTGGACTGAACAACAGCGATAAGCCAAAAAGTAGTCAGTGTCCTTGCACTAACGAAATCACACAAGGGCCCAAAGCCAGATGCCTTCCCTGCTCTCAGTCCCACCTGTTCAACAGCTCAAAATCTTCCCAAAGCAGACAAATCAGCCTACCAGATAAGGCATGATCCACACTCCAGCCAACATTGACCCCACACCAACCAAAGGCACAGGCAGAACCAAGCAAGAAACTCACAGGCAACCTTTGCACTGAGTTTGAGCTAGAAGCACTGAGCTAGCACAGGGCTACAGCAACCTCCACTGCCAAACACAGCCGAAACTGTCAATGACATTGCATTTTTACATGTGTCCTGATGAGACGCTTCTGCCTTTCACTCCTACGTTGCATTCTTTAGTACAGGAATAGGCACCTGGTTAATCTTCTACTTAAGAGGTTACTAGATTATTCAGCTATCCAAAACAGAGGGAGTAAGAGAGAAAGAGAGAAATGCAGATGAACTATACTACAAAATAATATCACTGAGTACAAAGCAAAAGACCCAGAGACCAGCTGTTGCTTTTACAGGGACAAAAGCAGATGCAGAAAGAAGTACACAGAAGTGTTTGCAGGTGAAAACCTAGCACGGGACTAAAGATTCATGATCTTACCCAGTATCACTAGAAGGCAAAGGATGCTATCAGAGCTGCTCTGACATGTGCCAAGACATTTAATAAATTCAAGTTGCTGTTTCCATCCAGCTTAAAAACGTTAACTTACATCCCTCTCCTGTTTCTGAATATCCAGATAGCGAACCATCACTAGAAGCCTCGTTCACTAGACATTTGCCTGACAAGCTGCTTTGTGACAAAAAGCAACAAGATGATTCAACAGGAGCACAGGCTGTGGGAATTCAATGCTTGCCAACAATCTCCTACAGAGCAGAAACTAAGGTGATCCCAAGGAAAGTTAGAGACCTTGCCAAGTGATGTAAGTGCCGCAGCAACTCCGCTGGCAGAAAACCTCTTGACCTTCAGCTGGACTTGGGAAGGGATTTCCTAAAGCCTCTTTGCTCCATGGATACCCAGGCAAGCAGTAGTGGAGCAGCGCTGCCTGGCTTCCCTCCTGCAGCACTGCCAAGCAAAACAGCAGGCATAATGCAAAAATCAGCCTCAATCAATGGCCCTGAGTGATCTGCATCAGAGATTCAAGAGAAGGAATAAGGCAATTCAACTATAAACAGAAACACATCATTGACTACCAAGGCAGAGCAGACAGCACGGTTTGTACTATCCTCAAGCATTCTAAACGTGAGAGACATGATTTCACCTCAAATGCCACCTGAGGGTGGCACCCCAGCTCTTCTCAAGGGTGGCCAGCCAGGGACCCGAGCTGCTGAAACAACCATCCAGAGAGTGCAGCATGACCACACTGGTGTGCAGCACCTTATGACATGCACTGCTGGCACTGCTGCAGGGACAGGGTTTGCTTCCACTGGAGCAGATGCTGCTTTCAACAGCTTTCACCCCAGCGGCACCCCCCAAACCCGAAATAACCCTTAGGCCTGGTAGCATTGCCCAAATCCCGGAACAAACCCTAAATCCAGATGCACACTGCCCATTTCTCCGTATTCCCACCTGCCCACAGCCATCTGTTGTTTTCAATCTTGTAAATGTTTTGGAAAAGCACTTTTTTTTTTTTTTTCAATACCTGCTTTGACTGCACTACAGTACAGGCCCAGAGTCCATGACTATGGCTGGTGAAGTCCATAGCAATACAGAATTGTGTAGGGATGAGTGGGATAGGTGCCCGCTAGCCATCTGGTAGTTGTTCGCAATTGACTCCAAGTCCTCTGTACCTACCTACCTACCAACCTTCTGACTCATTGGAAATGAGTCAGACTGCACCAGAAGTAACACTGTCCAACCTGGTCAGACATACGAGACCACAAATGGTGGTTTTGAGACAGAAAACGCAACACAAACCACCAGAACAGTAAAAATCCAGCCAGAAGAAACATACACAAACCAAAGGCCCCTGTCCAAACCCTGAAAAGACAAACAAGATAAAAAAGGAATCGCAAAAAAAAAAAAAAAAGACCACCCAGAACACAAGGCAAAAATAACATAAATACAAGAACCAAGGGTCAACAAACCCACAGCCAGTCCATAACAGTAACATGCCTTAATCCTAACTCACCTAAACTCTGGCATCCTGTAATCCTGCCATCCCATAGCCCTAGCACACTGTAACGCTAGCATACCATAACCCGAGCACATTGTAGCCCTAAGATATCAAAAAATGGAACAGAAACTCCCTGGACATCTCCGCCAGAGCCTGCAGGTGGCCCCAGATCTCAGACATCACAACTTTGAAGTGGCAGTGGGACAGAGCCACCAGGATATCACCAGCATCCATCTTCACATCATCCACCACACTCTGAAAAAGTGCCTGGCTTAAATGCTCCATGGGAGAAAGGCACTCAGACACGCTGAACCGGCCAACCATGGCCACGGGGCTTCAGCTCATCATTTCTGTCTCAGAGCTGTTACCGAAATCCGGAATAAAACTCCTTAACAGCAATGAGAAGTTGAGAAGCAGGCACTTCTTTATTGCAGCGCTGGGCACACAGGGGATCACTCCCCCTATCGTGTGCACCTGTCTGGTCTAACTATGCAGGTTAAATACATACCTGTTATACATATTCACTAAATTTCTGGGAAATGTCATGCATAATCATTAACTTTCTGATAAATCATTAACATATGTAAATATCTCTTTACGCAGGCACAGTAAAAGTCTCTGGTGGTCTTCAGAAGCCCTCTGGTGGTCTTCTATAGTCTTCCTCACTTGTCCGCTTCTTGACCTCACTTAGGTGATTCTGCACAGTACGATTCTCACCATCATCTATATTAATTTACATACAATGCCTATTCTTAAATTTATCCTTTCTAATGATTGGTCCCTCAGTCACACCATCTTATTAATATTCTTATATTAAAACAATCATTGGTTACTCTCACTTAACTCTACTGATTGGAATCCTCAATACCCAGATCGAGATAGGAAGGGCAAGGGGTTTCCAAGCAGCAAACTGGTGTCCATAACGGCCTTCTCAGTTTCTTAAAACAAAACAATACAAATCAACAAATCTTTGTCAAAGTTTCTATGGTTAACTGCTTTTAGACAATACTTGAATTCTTATGGTTAACTTATCTTAGACAATACTTGAATTCTTATAGTTACACATAGTACATTTCCTAATGTTCCTAGGTTCCTATGACTTCATTGCAAACTTCACACTCCTATATTTACAATTTTACCTTTTAATCAAGCCTGACTCACATAAATATAATCAAATTTTAATTTTAAGTATTTGCAACACAGCCACCAGGCAGATGACCCCGTCCTCCCTGCGAGACCCCTCAGGGCAGCTGTACCCAGCTCCGGCGGGCTAGATATGCCCTCGGCTCTAAGGGGAGATGCTGCCTGGGAGCAGGATCTCTCACGGGGGCACTGGGAAACCCTCCTCAGGCCTGGATGCCTGAGAAACATCTCTGCACTGCTCCGTATCTCACAAAACCAGGGGCGGAGGAAGGCTGCTTTGCTGGCCTCCAAGAGAACCAGCTCACCTGGGCTCCTCCGCGGCCACCAGGTGCCTTTGCTGTCAGGTGGGTCTCAGCGTTGCTCTGCAATCATCTGTCACCTCCCTGAAGGACGCTCTCCAGTGCATGGTACGTCTCCACTGGGTCTCCCTGGGGACAAAGATTGAAAGGGAGGGATAGGGTTTGATTTGCCCCCATTCCCAGGCTGCCACAAGAGAGACCTGCCACCCCCCAAATCAGCTGTGGCATGTGGACACCACATACGAGCTGCAGATGTGGACGGCAGTGGGGCTGTGGGGAGCAGGCAGGCTGTTCTGCGGTGCCCCCAGCACTGGCAGAAAGCAGAGCTGGAGAGAACAGGGGGAAGCCCAGGGCAGCCAGCAGCTGGCGGTGGGGCCCGGCAGGATGCAGCGCCTGCGGAAATGCCCGGCTCCTTGAGCCTCAGCCCCAGGGCTGCAGCACTGGCTGGCACTGCCTGCGGCTTTGCTGGGAAAAATCAGGCAGGGGTGACCCTGAAAACCCACACATGTACCCAGGCCCGAGATTTGACAACCTGTTCCTTTGCCCATCGCTGCCATGGGATCCAGAAAGCAGTGCCACTGGCCCTGGTATGGTCCTGAGCCATCTCTGGATGCATGAGTCTTCAACCCAGCCTAAACAGAGGAAGAATCGACCAGAATTCAGCTGTGCTCAAGTTTTTGCAGGCAGCACCGTTTTTTGAGCTGCCTGGTGCTGCTGTGCCTGGGGAACGCTCAAGAAACAGGGCAGCTGCCTGTACCTGCAGGCAGGCGGTGGAGTGTGTGCAGCAGGAGTGAGTGGTGGTTGGTGCAGCTGTTGAATGGGTTCAGGCTTTACATGTGTCCAGACTGGTACGCCTGGTTCCTTTTTCCTTGCAGTTTGTATTTACAGCTTAAGTAGTATTCTTTTTAAAAGCAAAACCATCAAGCAAAAAAAAACCAACCCCAAAACCAGCTGGGTGATTTTTTTCCCCTCAGCTGTCCTTTTTTCCCTCAGTCCTGGCCACTATGCAAGGCAATGCCCGTCACCAATATTTGGGCAGCGGATTCAGTTCCTGGGGAGTGCTCAAGAAACGGGGGCAGTCGCCCAGAATTGCTATTTTTGGTCTCTCCCCATTGCACTCTGTCTGGCTCCCTGCCCCCATTTTTTAATTCTTCCCTCTCTGTCTTTAACCCATCACTATTTTCTTCTTTCTCTTTCTTTCTCTGTCTCGCTCCCTGTCTGTATTTTCTCATTCCTCTCTCTCCTGCCGCATGTCCCCTCGTTCCTGCCTGCATCCCCTGCTCAGCTGGCTGGGCCTTCTCTCTTCTCCCTGGGCCTCCGTCCTGCTCCCCATCCCCTTCTGCTCCTCCTCCGTCCCCATCCTGGAGGCCATCGCTGTTCTGTCCTTCTCCCCCTCCTTGTCCTGATCCGCATCCCTCTGTTTCTCAGTCTCTCTGGGCTGTTTCCCGTCCCTCCCTTGCTCTCTGTCCCTGCCTCCCCCTTTCTCCTCTCACCCTTCCCCTCCGTCCCTCTCTCCCGCTCCCTGTCCCATCTCTCTGTTGCTCCGCTCTCCTGTCACCTTTTCCCTCTCTGTCCTGCTCCTGCCCCTCTCCAGCCACCCCACCATGTTGTCTCTGCAGCCTCTGCTCCAGCTGCGGCCCGGCTGAGGTGAGGGCTGGGGCTGCCCATGAGGCGAGCGAGGCCCTTGGGCGGGCGTGGGGGTGTCTCCTGCCTGCTGGCTGCCCAGGGGGGGCTCCAAGCTGGAGCCGGGCCCGGCTGAGGGAAGGAGAAAAGGGACAAGGTGAGGGGTGTCGCAGTCCTGACTTTGCAGATTTAACACAGACGCCCTGTTCAGAAAACACAGCGTTTGTGTGGGTCAGCGGTCCCTGCAGATTTTTATTATTTATGGCCATTTTTATAAATACAGGACTTCACACAGGGCGTTCACACGGTGCTGTGCTTCTTGTAAACTGAATCGCTTTTATCCTGGCTACAGTCTGGAGGGAGCAAGTGCCAGCTGAAAGATTAAGATGGAAATGAAAGCAAGCGATATGCTTGCGATGGTGATCCTGCCACAAGGCATGCTGTTTATTGATCTGGGAAAACACCGCAGTGACTCGGTCAGAGATAGCACTTACAATTTGTACTTTTTCATACCAGTAAGTTCTTGGTGCTGTGAGAGAAACGTGCTGAGAAGGCACTATAAACATATGGCAGTGTTTGTGTATATACATTTTGTCTTCCCTTAGATGGAGTTATCTTGTAACCTGAAGCCATAGTGGAAGGATTTTTTGTTATATTATGATCAGACATCTAAGTGCCAGTCCTCTGCTACAGCTGCAGAATAAGTATTCCAGTTGCTTCAGCACCAATTTAAACTTTCACTTTCCACTTAGCTGTCATTTTTTTCCTTCCTTTTCATTTTTACATTTAAATGAACAGTTTAAGTATTTGCTGACTTGGGGAGAAAACAGTGCTACCCTTGTCCTGTTGTGATAAGCTACGTAGCTGAAGGGCAGCAAGCTGAGACCCCCAAGAAGATATTTAGAAGAGGGGGAAGAAGGGGGCCTACAAGAAAGCTGGAGAGGGACTTTTGACAAGGGCATGTAGTGATAGGACAAGGGGTACTAGCTTTAAACTAGAAGAGGGTAGATTTAGATTAGATATAAGGAAGAAATTCTTCCCCCCAAGGGTGGTGAGGCACTGGAACAGGTTGCGCAGAGAAGTTGTGGACGCCGCCTCCCTGGAAGTGTTCAAGGCCAGGTTGGATGGGGCTTTGATCAACCTGGTCTAGTGGAAGCTGTCCCTGTCCATGGCAGGGGGGTTGGACCTAGATGCCCTTTAAGGTCCCTTCCAACCCAGCCCATTCTATGATTCTGTGATTCTATGATTCTCTTCTAAGTTCTTCGGCTGGCGAAAACTGAGGAGGGGGAAGAAGAACTACAGGTAGCTAAAGGGAAGCACAGGAGAGCAGCTGGGAGCCAACAGTGTGATGTGGGCATAAGGAAGTGCTACACTGCAGTGTGTCAGGCCAAGTATTTTCAGGAACTGTAGAGAAGAGTTAATGCCATTGAACAGAGCACAGCTCATCTGCCATGGTTGCCTTGCTGGTCCTTCATGTACAAGAAAGATGACCTCCCCCTGGAATAACTGGAGAAGAGAGCTGCAGGGGTTGCTGGGACATGGGCGATGGACATGCGTGATGACATCAGGAGTTCTTGATTTGCTTACGCTAGAAAAAACAGGTGGAAGAAGAGTGGGGTGACTCCTGTAAATGCAGGAGAGGGAAATACTATTTAGGCAGAACAGTTTTTAAGCTTAAAGCTGTGGGCACCAGAAAACGTGTGTACCACCTGGTCCTGAGTAAATTTAAGCTGAAAACTGGAAGAAAACTCTAAATGCTTAGAAGATTTGGGTTCTGCAACAGCCTTCCAATGGAAGGAAAAGCAAGCAGAAAGCAACCAGTCAACCCCTTGTTGCTTAATAGGGAGTTCAGTAAGTTTATGATGGGCCTGGAGATCTCTTCCAATCTCTCCTTCCTCCAAATCAACTGCCTCTTCAGGCATTGTCTTTCAAGGTATGTGTTGCCTTTTCAGATTTTAATTGCTCTGATGTCCTCTTGTGTGGAGGACTGAACTGTTGCTGATCAAGCATTTTGGTGGCAAAAATGGCTCTGCTGACAGGATCGCTTCACTTGTGAATTGTGCTTAGGTGCTTGCTGACCTGTCCCATTTTCTGTCTCCATTTCTTCAGTCACTTCTTGTTGCTAGATCCTACACTTCTGATAGTACCTTGTCTCTTTGTAGATGCTTAATACCCTTTGTTCCCCTTTTTATTTAAAAGTAAGAAGTTTAAAAACAAAAATACACCACCACCACCACCACCCCCCCCCTTCTACCTGTTCATCACAGTAATGGAAAAAATGATTCCAGATGAACATTGGGTTTGAAGCCAGATGCTCTTTAGGCTGTATTCTTAAGATAATGAGCCACTCTTCTATCCCTGAGATGATAGCGGATGAGCTTGGTTTATTCCCATTGCTTTCCTCTGCTTCTGTTTACTGGTGTTTTAAGACAGTGTTGAAAAAACCTACCTTGTGTATGTTAGCGTGAGATGCTGTGTGAGGGAGAATTTTTGGCAGCATCTGTGGTATTGAATTAAACAGCACCAGTGAGTGTTCCCATGAACTGGACCTTGATCATCTGTAGTGCTCAGTGGTTTGGAGGTTTACAGGTACAGGTTTGGCCCATGTCAGCTGAAAAGCTCAACAACTTCCTTGGCACCGCTCACGAGTAGGAGTGGGCCAGGGGATTTCCCAGTGGGCATTTTGGATGCAGCTATTCTGCATCCAAATTTTGCATAACAAAATGCAACCAAATGGCCAAGGGTAATTGTGCCAGTTGGCCTCCATTCCAGGGAATGGTCCCAGGCACGTGTAATTTATTGTTGTAGAGAGAGGTTTTGTGTAGTTCAGTGAAAGGAAGTTGGAAAATGTGAGTGCATGCTTAGTGAGACCTGGGGAAAGTTACTGACCTTTGGTGTCTCATCATTACTGAAGCTGGTCTCTCAGCAATACAGCAAGGATAACGCTTCCCTGTTCTCACGCTGTGGCTGTTGAGCGAGACATTTGGGCCTGTCCTGGGTTCAGCTGGGATAGAGTTAATTTTTACAGGAACCTGGGAGGTGAGGGGGCGGCACAGCCAGGACAGCTGACCTGAACTAGCCAAGGAGCTATTCCATACCATGTGACATCATGCTCAGTATATATATGGGGAGCGGGCTGGGGGGAGGCCACTCTCGACTTTCAGTGGGGGAAGTGGTGGAGCGTTGGGTTCCAGGTGGTGAGCAGTTGCACTGTGCATCACTCCTTTTGTATATTCTTTTGTTAGTACCGTTGTTGTTGTTGTAACCTCTCTTCTTGAGTAGTCCCAGTAAACTGCCCTTATCTCAACCCTCGAGGTCCGTTTTTTTTTTTTTTTCTTTTCTCCCCTCTGATTCTCCTCCCCATCCCACCGGAGGGGGGCGGGAGGAGTGAGCGAGCGGCTGCGTGGTCCTTTGTTACCGGCTGGGCTGAAACCACGACACCAAGCCAAGTGGTATTGTTGATTCCCAAGCCCACCCTTTTCTTTGGTTTAATTTTTCCTATTGTGTAGCCATTTTTGGCCCTACTGTATTTGGGATAGGAGAGCCTCTGATTTTGGGGGGGTCGACATCTTAAATTGCTGTTGGACCTTTTTTTCTTAGTAACACTTAACATTCTACTTGAGTGTCCTTCACTGAAGCTGAGCTTTTAAAAAAGGACCTATCTCTGTATGTAAATATTAGTTATGGTATTTTGCTGTAACTTGACAGGTTTTCTCCAAAGGTGTATTATTTATTAAATTTATGTGGCACCTTGCAAATGGATCCCAAACTGTCTGTGGCCCTTCCAGCATTACTCTTCTGTTGGATATAGACACCAGGGGGAATTAGTTTCATGTTTTATTTTAAAAAGCATAGGGAGAGGTCTAATCTAGGACAGAGAGGATCTCTCTTGGGAGATTCAAAAGCACCTCCTCTCTTTGTGCGTGGAATGTATGTTTGTTTGAAGAGAACTTAATTGATTAAATGTTTCAGGAACTTGTGAGAGTCTGTAAGTTTATTTACTTCTGGCCTTTGTTATGTAATGGCTCAGTCACACTTTGTCTTCTGCACTAGCTCCTATGTACTGGTGAGGATCAAGCATAGACTATCCACTTCTGTACTCCAGCATTACCCAAAAAAACCCTGGTGCTTCTCAAGTCTTACCTTTCAAGGGAAAAAAAAAAACGGCGTCTCTGTGTAACTTGAATAGTTAAAATGGTGAGTTGCATTAGATCAAAAGCCCAACCATTTCCTATATGTTAATGCAATTCTTTCTTTCCTATCGGTGTGAACCTGAAGTTGATGTTCTATACGGTACATGGGAGGGTCTCCTGCCGATGGGTGTAGCGTGGGCAGTGTGTGGGATTCTGTATGTTGAGGACACCTTGCACTTGAGACAACTGTTCTGTGGTTTTGTTAAAGGTAGTAAAAAGTTAACGTTCTGCCTTTTTTGTCTTTCACTGTAGAATGAATATAGAATTTTGCATGAAGCGTTTGATGTCCGACTCAGTCTGAAAACTTAATACACCTCTAAGATGATTCATTCATTCCTTTCTCCTTCATAACTACGTTTCTGTTTGTTACTTGAATTTCCTTCTGTGTTGTCAGTTACCCTCAAACTTCTTGTCAAGGCCAAGACCTCTTGGTTTCTGTTTGCATAGCACCCAATCCAGCAACCTGACTTGGGTAATTTAGCAAGGAAACCAAACCAATAACGTGAACAAACTGTGATGCGTAACTTCCAAGCGTATGCCTGACTTTTGTTTGGTGACCATTCTAAAACTGTCTTCACGTGCATTGCCAGTTTGTGATGAGCCACTGGGTAGCGGTCTCTGGTGTGGTATGGAAGCGTGGCCCAGCAGAAGACAGGGCTCAACTCTCTTTCTGAGTTCTACTGGTGGGTGAGTGTCTCTAATTCTTTCTATTATCTTTGCAGGACAAGAGTTAAGTGTAGAAACAGCTGGGAATGATGTTGGGCAGTAGAGTTGTTCATTGTCTTACTACAGTATAGCGATCCTTTGGAAAAGCACATCTGTGGTAAACAAGTTTTACTCTGTGTAGCCTAAAAAGTAATATTAAAGCTTAACACTTTCTGTTATCTAGGTCAAATAAAAAGTAAGTCAGTATTTGACAAGTCTTTAGCCATTAAAAATGCTTAATGTTGTGCTCAATTGTGGCTTTTTCCTTGTAGCTTCTTTTATTCTACTGCATTACAGGTTTGACCGAGTACTCCAAACCGATAAGTTATATGTACCCTTGTACTCCAGCAATCTCAGTCTCAATCGTCAAAGGTGCTGTGTAGGTTGGAATGAAGAAGCAGAGCTGTAAGTAAAAGGAGATTTGTACAGTGCCTTGAAAAGTGCAAATTACTTTTGTTTGCAGAACCAAGTACAAGAAAATTTAAAATGAGTGTTGACTTGTGAGCAGAAGCTAGTGATCCAGAAGGTGGGAGGTGAAGTGCAGAAGACTGCAGTTTACTGCAGGTGTAGCAGTGAAAATTATCAATCGACTGAGGTGAAGAGCTCAAGAAGGGAAATAATGATAGTTCTATTGCTGTTTGAATTTTCCTTAATAGCCAGCTTGCTTGATACTATTACTAGTTCTTAATGGTCAGGTTTTTGTAAACCAAGGGGAGAATACTCCTGTGTTCCTGCATCCAGGCTGGGATGTCAGGTATGCTGAGATTTGTCTTTGAATGCCTGTTTTTAACTTGCTGCAGCTACTTCCTCAGTTCCAATATCCACCACTGCTTTGCTTCTGCCTTCAGCATCGCAGCACACGGCAACGTTGCCCAGCTTGCCTCATTCCAGTGATTTGGCCAGCATCTCACTTTCCCAGTGAAGCAGGTACAGAGGGAGTTGTGCTAAACTGAAAGGGGTTCCATTTTGGGGAAAGGGCAAATGTGAGGGTGATCGTGTCTGGGGGCTGTCAGACCCCAGCGTCCCCTTTTCTGATCTGAACTAGAATTAGGAGAGATTCAGAAGAGAACAGGATGTTTCTGGTTGCACAGGATGAGCTCTGGGCTGCCTCTTCATGATAGAGCAACTGCTGTCCTCAAGTTTTTGTGGTATATAAAGACCTTTGTGTGTCAAGGGGCTCTTGCTTCAATCATGCCAGCTAAATTAGCCCAATTGATTCCCCCCGTTTGTTTTTCCTGCTTTGTCCACAGTGCCTGCTGTTTGTTTGGTATTGTATGTTTGAAATCATTCCCTAACAGTTTACTTCCTGGCTAATTTTGAAATACTGTAGTTTCATTTATATGTGTATTTCTTAAAGTGCGTGTTTTTTCTTTTTCTAAGAGACTGAATTCTCAGTCTTTTCCTTAAGATGCTTTGAAATATCAGATTGATGTTCCTGGAAGTGCATTCAGCAGAGCTTAACTCATTTGCACTATGTGTCTGATTGTCTCAGTGCCTGTTACTTGAGCAATGTCCTGAGGCTATATGGGTTGAGTTCTATTTTCATACTCCCCTTTGTACTGTATTTGTTCAAGTAAGAAACTAATTTGATGGGATATCAGTTTTGTTTTTTTCTTCCTGTTTCACAGCTAGGATATGGTTGATTCTCTTTTAATACCCTAGTGTTTTCTGTTGAATAAAATGGTAACTATGTCATGTGTACTATGTGTGTCATGTGTACCCATGTAACTATGTGTACATGGGTAGAAATATTGGTTGGAGGGTTGATGCTGTTGGGCAGATACCAACTGCCATGAAAAGAGGATGCCTGAATTCCAAGCATGTCTGACTTGGTTGTGCTGGTGGCTCTTGTCTGTGTCTCCGCCCTAGGTCAGATGGTGAATTCAGGCTTCTTAGAAGAGCTGGGGAGAGTGGGCAAGGGAGTGGTTTAAAACTGTATGTTGGACTGAACTATTTCTTGCTTTGCTGCCTGAAGTGGTGTCATGGTCATTCCTGCAGATGGGGAACAGTTTTAAAGAATGGAGAAGTAAAATGAACCCATGAAACTGCCCAGATTTATTCTGGTCCCACCCCTCAGAGAGCTGCCAGAAGTGTTTGCCCTTAAATGAGGGCATCTAATTTAGCCGGCAGCTTTGTTATGAAAACTGCTGTATTTTCTTGTGGCTATTTCCATAGAGAATAGTAAAATACTTGTTAGGGTTAGGCTCTCTCTTGCTTCTGATTTCACACGAGGAGGGGCTTTTTGAGCACCAAAGCATCCACATTTTTTATGGCTTTGTTTTGTTTGCCTTTGTTCAGTGTTCATTCTGTTGGTTCCGTACTGTACTGTAAGTTATGTTCTTGGCCTCGACTGTAAGGTATAACTTTTATCAGCGTAAACGTTGAAGAAGCAGTTTCAGTCCCCTTTCAGGGAGACATGTAAAGATCTTTGGATTACGGATGGGTGTCGGTGCTCCTGCTACTGCCAAAAGTTGAGAGGCCTGGTCAGCTAGGGAAAAAAGGTGGTGCTAAAGCCGAGTTGCTTCCTAAAACAAAGTTACCTGCTGATGTTTTTCAGCAGGGGATTCTTTATTTTCCTGTTTTACAGTGTGTGTATAAAACTGAACTGATAGTTCTGCTTCATCTTTTCCAAGAGGAAATGGCTTTTGGTGGAGTGTAGTGGTATGAACCCGGTTTCATTAAATTGCCAGATTCTGTGGTAGTCTGGCTAATTTTGGAGGTTTCACAGATGCTCCTCATTTGCTGAGCTTTTTGGTTTTTTTTTTTTTTTTTTTCTTTTATACTGTTCTTATCTCAACCCACAAGTTTTACCTTTTTTTCCCCCCGATTCTCTCCCCATCCCACTGAGTGGTTGGGAAGCGGGTGAGCAGCTGCATGGTGCCTAGTTGCTGGCTGGGGTTAAACCACGATAGGATGGCAGCCCTGCCCTCCAGTGTAGTGCCTACTCTCTTCAACATGGTATAATCGACAAATGCTATGAAAAAGCAAAGCACTCTCTCATCTCAACGGGATCATTAAAAGCACATTAAACAGGGCAGATTGCAGGACAGGCACCTTCAGGACCCTACTAGCTAGATGCCTCCAGGCAGAGTATGACACATTGACAAGATTCGTCTGAGCCAAACTGTCCAGCTTTTTTTTTTTTACCCATCTACTTTGCCATCCCTGCTGACTATCATATCCTGTCTCGGACACAAGGATATTGTGGGGGGTGGTGAGGAAGGCCTTGCTGACTTCCCAGTAAAAGACAACCACTGCTCTGCCTGGCACCAGCAATCCTGAAAAAGTACACTTTGGGGGTTTTCATTGGGATGTATTTCAAAATGGCAGACCTTTTGTTCAGTATCGAGACAAATGTCTTGGGCTTTGATAATATTACTTCCACAGACAAATCCTCATTGGTTTCGTGCAACACAGGCATCAGTATCACCTGTTTGCCACCAGTATCAACTGTTTGCCACTTGTTCCCGGTGTATTGAGGCCATACTCTATGTTCTAATGGATGGAGGACAGTTCCGTTGTGATTTAACCCTGACGCCATGATTGGGTATATGGTGTACACTGAAGCACTGTGTATCGTTAAGACAAAGGCAGTGGTCCTATTGTTGATGGGGTCGTAAGTAAAATTGGCTAAATACCACCAGGATTGGAATTCTCTTTTGAATTTAGTTGCATTGTCCCAAATCACTTTTCGAATCTCTGTGGGTAAGATGCTTTCTTCACCTTCTCTTACAATTGCTGCTACTGCAGATTGTGTCCACAGTGGAGCTTGGATACAGCTACGGGCTAGTGAAACACTGCCTCAGATTGTTTCAAGTGCATCTACACTCAGCTGGTGGTCTTTTTCACTCATTTTCTCCCACTGACGTAGGGTATCAGACACAATCCATTGATGAGTCCCCAGTGCAAATCAAGAGGATCGCAATGGATGTTCAGCAAACCTGTGCGAATGAGTCCCCAGTGATAATCAAGAGGATCACAATGGATGTTCAGCAAACCTGTGTGAAAGTTTGCAGCTTGCGGCCTAAGGCTTCAGCACATCTAGCTACTCACGCTAAGTAAGTGAACAGCATTCGAAATCACACGACGTGAGGCAGCATCACCTCAGGTGAAGGGTGGGCACCACCCCTTGGCAGCCTGACCACCCAGGAGGCCAATCCGAGGCAGCGTCACCTCAGGGGAGGAGACTGACAGCCCTCCCCACCTATGTCGGCGAAGAGCGATGCGAGAAGAAGGGGGGCTCCGCAGGCGACCAGGCCCAGCTTCGACATGGTGCACACAGGGCCTGCCCTGAGGCCTAGCAGCCCCCAACCCAGGCCTGGGGGAGCTCCCTACCCAGGCCTGGGGCCCTATCACCCCTTCCACCCCTCCCCCCTCTCCCACCCCACCGCCATGCTCTGGAACCCCCATCTCCATGGGAACCACCGCCTCACAGAGAGTCAGTATCCTGTGGCCATGTCTCTTCAGGACTTCTCCCTGCCGTCGCTGCCGGCATCCGACCAATGGTGATGAGAACATGTTGGTGAGGCGGCCGGGATGGTGGTGGGGTGGATGAGGATTTGTGGGGGGTGGTGCTTGCCGTGGGGCCACCCGCCATCACCTCAACCACATCCTCTTCCTGCAGCCCAAGCAACCCCGCAGCAGCCTGAAGGATGGTGAGGAGGGGAAGGACGTGACTGCCATCCAGCATCTCCCCCCAGAGATGGTGAGTGGAGTAGGGGGCGATGGTGGGGCTGGGGTCTCCCCCTCAAAGGAGGGGGAGTCCCGGGGTTGATGCTCTGCCCCCTCTCTCCCCACAGCTACTGCACGTCATCTCCTTCCTGACGCTGCCAGACCTGCTGAGACTGGGCCAGACCTGCCGCTACCTCCATGAGGTGTGTAACAGTGAGGCCGCCTGGCACCACCTCTGCACCCCTCTCCTCTCTGCTGCCGCCAGCGCCCGGCCCTGCAAGAGGGCGGCCATCCTCAACTGTGAGTGTCCGCCATTGCCAAGGGAGGGGGGGCTGGTGGCACTTCGTCCCCCAGCCAATGACAGTGTCCCTGCTTCCCCTGTTCCAGACACCAAGGGGCTCTACCTCCAGAGACTGGGCTGCCGCTGGCAGCGAGCGCAGATGGCCTCCATCCAGATGGCCTCTGCTGCTGCCTGTTGAGGTAAGGGAGGGGGTGCCTAGGGGATCCCTGCCATTTTTTAGGCCCCATAGTTTCATTTTTAGGGTCTAAACCCTCTTTTTTTAGGGCAGAAAGGTTCTTTTTAGGCTTCAAAGCAACATTTATAGTGTCCAAAGCCTCATTTTTATTTTCCAATGTATTATTTCTTGTGTCATGGCCAAGCCCTCATTTTGGGCTCCAAAGCCTCAGTTTTGTGATCCAAACCCCTCTTTTGGAGCTCAAAACCTCATTTTTATCGTCCAAAGCCTTATTTTTAGAGTCCAGAGCTTGGACTCTAGGGTTGAAAGCCTCCTTTTTATGGTCCAAACCCTCATTTTTATGGTCAGCAGGTCCCATGCCCAGCTCCCTGCCTGCTGATGCTGCAGGGCCATGGGCTTGGGAGGTGTGGGGGGGTGCTGGGCCAGTCCCACAACCGCCATGGGGGCCGGGGTGGGGGCGGGCAGGGCAGGCGGCTGTCTGGGCAGGTGGGGGCCTGTCCCCCAGTGCTCCGTGACATCAGGTCCGGCTCTCAGAAGTGCTGCGGTGTGCAGGACTGCTGTCTGGGCACGAGGGGCAGCTGCTGGTGTTGGGCCAGGCTCCCTAAACTGTGGAGATGCACCTGTGGAGAGAGGAGGCTGCTGAGGCCCCGCTGCAGCTACAGTGCCAGGTGGGTGTGGGGCAGCACTGGGTGCACCATGGGGTGCGGGCACCCAGCTGCATGTGGGAGCTGTGGGTACAGAGAGCTCTGTGCAGAAAACGGGGTGCCCCCCCCCCCTCAGTTGGGGCTCTGCTTGCCTGCCCATGGCTCATCTGCTCTCGGCTCTGACCGTCCTGACCTGCCTGCTCTGCACATGCTGGGAAGGAGCCCTGACACCAGCAGGCCAACGGGACCAAAGCTGGGCACAGCACTGCAGGGCCAAGAGAGCCTCCTGTTCGCCTTTCTCAGTGTGCCTGGCAGAGACCAGCACTCAGCTCCCGTGCCCTGTCCCTGACCAGGGAAGGTGACAGTCTCAGCTCTCTGTTCTGTGAGGTGCTCTCCATCCTCCTTTCAGAATATGTATCCGAAGAGATACGTACCCCTGCACAGACAACCCCTCTCACATCTATGCTGAGAACAGTGGCAGTGTTGGGGTGCAGATGGGACAGACTGACTCTCCAAAGCAAGGCTGAGAGCTGGGAAGGTTCCTCACTACGGTCTGAGTTGCTGGGACACCCTGGCCGAGGTGAACCTCTGGGATTTACGGCATCACCTAACAGGTGATTTCTGCTGGTAGGTTCACTGGCAGGCAGATGTCACGATTGCAATTCTCACTTTTTATGGCCGTGTCTGCCTCCGTCTGTCGCCAGGTCTGCTCTTGTCGAGGCAGGGTCACTTTTAACTAACACTTGCCACAGGAGGAAGGGGTTTCAGAAAAGAGTGCCCACGAATTGAGAGGCCAGTTAAAACATCTTACAACAGAAATCTCAGTCCAGTCTGGCCAGTAGCTAACTCAGCACTCCAGAATACCCTACCTCTAAATGCTTCATGGCTAATAGCAGCCATCTAATAGACAAGTTTGGCAACCCCCCCCCAACAACTCACCGTTGTCTCTTCCTCCACAGACAGATCACACAACACAATACCATCCCAAGCAGCACGGAGCCCAAGACCGCCACAGTGCCTTCTATGCAGTGCTTCTGGAAATCCTTAGGATCCACAGCATTTGTGGGTTTTTTTGCCATCCACACCTGGACGAACAATTCTGCAGGTTAGTGTGTCCGCACACTACTGGTAATCTCACAGGAGGTCTGACACTGCCAGGAAATGTTCTTTCTCACTTTGTTAGCACCTCGGAACCAGTGAACGTCCTGGGGCTGCAACATTTCCTTGGTTTCAGTAGAAACAAAGGAAACTCCCAAAGCCGTTGCAAATCAATGCACTCTGGAGCCCCTCTTTCTCCTCTCAGCTTTGCTTACACTCTGGCATGGCTGTAATCCAGTTTTCCCAGTGTCACGGGTTTGCCCCCCCTTCTCGGCCCCCTTCACATTTGCATACAATTTCTTTTGCGCTCACCCACCTTCACTCTCCAAGGCTTGCTAGTGTTGCTGCCTGGAGGCTCTCTCTGAGCCTTTGGGACAAGTTGTCCCACTGAACAGAACTCACGAGGCCAGATGGAGAGAGCATGTGGGGGAGCGCAGCTGTTTGAGCAATCGCCCCTTTGAGTGAGACAGGCAAAAAGCATCCCTGTGTCAGGGAGTGCCACCCCCAGCTCTCCCTCCCCAGCCCAGCACCCACTACCTGAGGGGATGGAGTCAGGCCCTCTCGGGAGACACCTGAACCTCGCTCTCCCTCTTCGCCTTTTCTCCAGCATGGGCACTGCTTGCATGCTGCCAGGTTTCAGGACTTGTCTCCCCCTTATGGCCCCCTGCAAGACTGCTAATTACCTGGATTCTTTGGAAAAAAATCCATACATCCCAGCATGGTGAGCTTCCTTGGGTACTGCAAGAATCTGAGAAAGGTAAAGCCTCAGCATGGCTCAGGCACAGAGGAGGGAGAAGATGGTGCAGGTTCCCTCTAAGCCCGTGCCTGATCCGTCAGTGAATCCCTTAGGACCTCAGTTCTCAGGAGGGATCCCCCTCTGTTGTGCCCAGGGCCTCTAGGGCCTCAGGGCAAGCTCTGGGATGCAGGTACTGAGGGAGGTACATTCGATCAAGAGTCACATTTCCCATCATCTGCTGAGCATGGTTCAGATGGCCTCGTTCCCAAAATGGCAGAGTTCTGAAATTCCTGTGAATGGGGTGTGGTGGGCGGTGGGCGTCTCGCTGCATCCACAGAGGGTTACAAGTGAGTGTCTCTCTGGCACACTGCTGGCAATAAACTCCACATCCCAGAGATGACAGTCGTCCTCAGAGAGCTGTTCCTGGCTTCTTTTAGAACACTTACTCCGTACTAAAAGAGTAGTTTGCTGCTGACATGATGTGCAGTAGTAGGCAGCAGGGGAAGAGCCTGCAGACACCCAGTGATCTTGATTTATGGCACTGGATGCCCAAGGGACGGCAATTACCTGGCACGCCTGTTGATTGAATTGCCCGTTATTTTCATCAGAGACTAGCGCTGTGGGACTGCCTCCTTCCTGAAGTGACTCCTTTGCCACAGTCTGATGGTCCATCTCTTTAGAAGGAAAGAGGGTCAGCTGAATTAGAAGTAATGCTTCCTCATCAGGAACATGATATCGTCAGAAGGCAAAATACATTAATAATGCTTAGAAACAAACCCTGGGTGTTTGGGGGTGCACCTCATCACTAGTCCAAACAATGTGTCATTCATGGAAAAAAAATTAAGAGCTAGACATTTCCCAGTAAACAGCAAAACCTGACCTGCTGAGAGACTAGGAGATTGCATGTTATCTTATTGTTCACACTTAGTGCGTTTTTGGCAAACTGCAAGATGACAGTAAATTACTTCCTTCAGAGAGGACAGGATCACGCTGCAGCCAATTCAGCTGGGGAAAGAGTCCTTCGGAGAAGCACGTCCCACCATGCCAACTCCATCACAAGGAGGGGAAGGGCAAGAGACACACACAGTGGACTGAACCCGCAGCTCTTGCAGCCGTATTCTGGGAACTTTCACAAGTGGCAGTGAAGAGCCCACAGTCCCCAAAACAAGAGGAAAACCACAACTAGAAACAGACAGCTAAACCACCCGAGACTTAATTCACAGCCCTTCATTTTAGCTGCCTTCAAGTTTGGTGTCTGGCCGCAAGCTGGGTGTCCAGCTTCCACCTGTCCCTGAGGTGTCACTGAGCTCCCATCTGAATTAATGGAGATGGAAGGCAGGAGTGAGGTGTTCAGATGGAAATACCTGGTGACCAGTTGAGTTACCATAGGTGGTGCAAGGTACATGCAGGTAACTGCAAGCTGTAATGGAGAAGTTCAGAGAGACAGGGCAAAATCTTGGGAATCAGGTATGATCTGGGTGGGAAGCTCCTTTGGCCAAGTGAAATGGCAGCTGATGCCAAAATAAAGGCCAAAAGAACCTTTTCCTACTCATTACCTTCATGACAGTTTATACAGGTATTCATATGAATGACTGCAGTCATGTACCATAGCGAGAGCTGGGTCTCTCTCTTTTCCATCAGCTGAATTCACTATACCTCCACTGACTATTGTGGCATTTGTCCCATGTTCATCCCCACATTGCCTAACAGAATTCAGGGCAGGTACTGTATTTAATGTTCAAATCCAGGCCCACAGAGCTACATGAGAGGCCAAGGCTGACATGGACCACACAGGACCTACAGGAAAGCAATTCCTATTCAGGGTGGGTGTGTCACAGACACCCCAGCCGGCATCACAGAGACTGCTATTTGGTGCCTGTGTGCCGTTGACTGATGTGATCAGTCAGAGGCATCAGTCATCAGCTGTCATCAGAGAGGCAAGGTCTGTCTCTTCTCTACCCAATAGCTGCAGGCATTGCATGGACATTGGCTGCACATCACACAGGAGTCTTTACTCACTCCTTTGCTGATACAGTCAGTGAAAAGACAATCATTTTGGCAGTGTGCCTGGATACATCTTGTCTTCTAAGAGAGCATCCTCCAAGCACAGCAATGGTCCATTCTACAAAATTTCAGAGCCCTGTCTCACAAGTGGCTCGATCGTCTATTTTATTATGGTCCCAGTGTGGATCATTCACTGGCCAAGGGTTTCTGTTCCCTTCCTCCTGTCAAGCTAATTCAGCATCCTTATTACTTACTTTCTCTCTCTCAGCAGGTCGGAATAATTCCCTTAGCAACACCTGGATATCTCCCCAATTGGGTCTGCACCCAGCGCACATGTTAGAAAATAGCTGAGCACATTTCTCAGCATCCTCCCTCAATCTTGGCATTTTACTTCCCAATAGAGCCAAGTCACTAGGATTCCAAGGCTGGGTAGTATTTACACACAATACAGGTTGGGAGGGGGGCTTCGCCCACTGCCCCGCAACCCCCAGTCGCATGGCAGCGGGATTGGGCAAGACATTAGAAATCATAGGGTAGAGTCCGGCAGCCAGCTGAGCAGAATCAGAAGATAAAGGAAGAGCATTAGGCATATAAGGTGGGGCAGACGCAGTTGAAGCATTATCTGAGGTTTCGTTCAGGGCAGTAGCCTCCGTTGCTGCATTATCTGTTGCGATGCCTCTTTTGTCCCGCGCTCCTGACTTGGGTGTTCTCTTTCCTCCGCCCACTCACCCCCAAACATAGCAGTAATTCATCTGTCCTGGGAACCTATCCTCTAGGCGATGTTGCAGAACATTAAGTCTGTGCTGGTCAAAGGTCCCCTGCGGTGACCACTGTTCTCCCGGGTTTCCATTTCTAGTTATAATTGCCCAGGCTTCTTGGCATAAAGTTACTGTGTGCTTTTTCGATCAATCTGCTGTACCAAAAATTCTTTCCAATTTTGTAATACCTCGACCAAGGACATCCCCTTCTCCGTGCTGGGTGTATTTCCCATCCTTTTCAAACTAAGAGGGACTCAAACCCCACTTCTGTGTGCATCTTACACTGATCAGGGCTGCGCACCTGTAAGCAAGCTGCAGCAGGGGAGGGACTCGAACCCACCCAATACTGAGAGGGACTCAAACCCACTGCAGTATCTTCACCAAATCTGCTCAGTGAATTTTAACGCTCACCCTTCAATGCCTCCTGCTCCAAAGATCCCAAGCGACCTCACTCGATGCTGGCCGTTGGATATTTGGAGGCGAGAGGATCCGAAGGTGGTGGCCTAGGGCCCCATCTGGGGTGCCAAGCTGTTAAAGAAGCACAGTTTGGTCCGGGTGTCCAGTGGCAGTCGCTCTGCTGTTCAAACCCTAGGTTTCCCAAAGCAGAGTCTCAGGCATTGAATCTCATAAAAATAAATAATTCAGTAGAGTGGTACAGCAGCAGGAACAGCTCGAGCTGGGTGCCTCTGGGGAGGGACCCCAAACAAAGAAATCCCTGGGCAATTATACCCTTACAGACTATGCATCCACCCTCCATGCGATCTCCACGTGCCTCTCACGCACCCTTTGGTTCGATAGTGATTCTGGCCTGAGCTCTTCCAACACCTTCTGACTCTGTATTGGATTCCTTCACTGTCTCCAAGCAGGCCGTTATCTTGTCGAGTTGCAGCTGCTGCTGTACCCTCCTCATCTTCTGTTTCGGGCTGGCTCTGAAGGCCTTGTCTTGCTTGAATAGATACAAATTCAGTACAAGTTCAGCAAATCTGTGTGAAAGTTTGCAGCTTGCGGCCTAAGGCTTCAGCACATCTAGCTACTCGTGCTAAGTAACTGAACAGCATTCTAAATCACACATTACAAGTCTAAGTGATTCATTCTGAAACTTACTTATTTCAGCTGAACAACTAATATCTCTTTGTTACTGTAAGTTGGCACTTCAGAAACTCTAAGACTCAATTTTGGAGTTTTAGAAAGCAGGCATTCTTTATTGCAGCGCTGGGTACACGGTGGATCACTCCACCTATCGTGCACACCAATTCTTTCAACAGTTGAGATTATATACAAAATGGATATACATATTCATGATTTTTCCTGGAAGTAATTAACATATTCACCTGAATTCTGGGAACTCATTAATATATGTAAATGCTCTTGGTGCAGGTGCACTCAAGATCTTTGGTGGTCTTCAGGGGTCCTCTGGTGGTCTTTGATAGTCTTCCTCACTTGTCCGCTAGTTCACCCTCTTCTAGTGATTCTGCGCAGTGGGACACTTTACAAGTTTTGATACAACTTATCTTAAAGAATGTTCATTAGTAACTCTAATCCTTATCTTTTCTTGATTTTCATTCTTTTAACACAAGCCACACTGACGCTTTTAACCTAATTATCTAAAAAGGGCCTAAGGTTCTCATCTTCCCAGGGAACTGCAAGGTCGACCAAAAGCAATTTCCTCTGCTATCATCTTACACATTTTGCAACATACATGTTTTCTTATCCACCACTAGTCAGCACAAGAAGGCCACTCTGTTCTTCTCACAACATAAGATGTAAAGCATCTTGTATCATCTTAACAGTGGCTCCGCTCTGGTCACGCTCTCCCCGCCGCCACTTTCCAGCCCAGAGGCCGGACACCATGCCCTCACCGTGGTGTTCACCACCCTCATCGTAAAAAGTTTCTTCCTTACATCTAGTCTGAATCTGCCCTCTTTTAGTTTAGAACTGTTACCCCTTGTCCTATTGCTACAGGCCCTACTAAAATGTCTCTCCCCATCTTTCTCATAAGCCCCCTTTAAGTACTGAAAGGCCGCAATAAGGTCTCCCCTGAGCCTTCTTTTTTCCAGGCTGAACAACCCCAACTCTCTCAGCTTCCTCACAGGAGAGGTGTTCCAGCCCCCTGATCATTTTTTGTGTCCCCACTCTAGACCCGCTCCAGCAGGTCCATGTCTTTCCTGTGCTGAGGACCCCAGAGCTGGACACAGTACTGCAGGTGGGGTCTCACAAGAGCAGAGGAGAGGGGCAGAATCCCCTCCCTCGACCTGCTGGCCATGCTGCTTTTGGTGCAGCCCAGGATACGGTCGGCTTTCTGGGCTGCGAGCGCACATTGCCAGCTCATGTCCAGCTTTTCATCCACCAGTACCCTCAAGTCCTTCTTGGCAGGGCTGCTCCCAACCCCTTCAACACCCGGCCTGTATTGATACCGGGGGTTCCTTGTTTCATTATGAAGTGTTTCTGTAGGCAAGATTTTAGAAAGAAATATATATTATTATTTTTTTCTAATTACAAATACTCCTATTATTGCAGTTAGGAGAGCCAGACACCTCTTAATAGTAATAGGTGAGCGTCATAAAGGCTAGGAGCTAAGGCTGGGGATAAAGGAAGTAACAGGTAGTCTTTTTTATTTTTGTTTTTTGAAAAGAAAGCTCGATCACTGCCTTAACCCGAAGGTCATTTTCTGTCTTCTGCCTTAGTCAAAAGGGAAGTAAGCTTTTCTTATTCCAGTGCAGGTGGAAAAATAATTTTCCTCTTGTTTTTCCCCTATTAAAATGTAATATGTTTGCTTCCAATATGGCTCTAAAACATTTTTCTAATGTAAATGTTGTTGACTATATTTAAAACTGAGCAAGAAATGAGTAAAATAAGAAGAGATCTGGATTACGGTGATAGGTATGTTCAAAACTTCCACTGTAAACATTGTGATGAGTTTTTAATCAGAATTTTAAAAGTAGGGGACAACATCTGGTTTCAGTGTTGTGTGCAGTACATTTAGGTTTCTGAGGTTTCTCCATGCCTTGGCAGAGGTGCCCCAGATGTCACAGAGGATCCCTGTGAGGTCATGCAGCGGCTCTGCATGGTCACACAGATGGCCCGTCTTACTCTGCACCAGGCTCGGGAGACGCCACTCTGCACTCGTGGCCTCAAAGGCACAAGCGGGTGGTGGCTTCTGCCAATGGGCAGCATGGGGCAAGCATGGGGGGCCTCCTCCCCCAATCGATTCCTCCTCCTCCTCCTGGCAGCCCTGTGTGTCAGGGACAGCTGGGCAGCTCCGCTGGGAGCAGTACTTCAAGGTAGGCTGGGCAACAGCTGAAGCACTGGCCCTGGGGTGGGTGGGAGGCAGAAGTCCTACAAGGAGGCACAGAGGGGCCGCGGCATCTGCAGGGGCATTTGACAGGCAAGTGGTGGGGCCTGGAGCTTTGCAGCAGGGCAGAGAAACCCGGGCCTGAGTCCCCATCGGACCTTCCCTATGAGCCACATGGGTCCATGATCCCCTCCCAGTCTCTGCAGTTCCACTATGGAGAAGCATCTCACAACACAGAACTTAAAGCTTTCTCGTCTGTATTTGCCTACAGCTGTGCATGCAGGCCATGCTTCTCAGCCACACCGTCTTCTTGAGCCTCGAGCCTATCCTGGGGGTAAGTAGTCTTTATTCACTTTGTAGGGTGAGCACTTCTTTTCTATCTTGCCTTCAGGTGGAACATACCTTCTTACGTTCTTGGCCAGGGCTCAGAGGTGCAAAAGAGCAGAGCAGTGGGAATCGGGAGAGCTCAGAGATGTGCCCCGGGGGGGCTTTGTCTTGCAAAGCTCTGTTTGCTAGTGGCTCAACACTTGTGCCGCTTCCAGCGCGGGCTGCAAAGGCAGTGGCTTCTTGGAGCCACTCTCACTTCCTTTGCAATCTGCCAGGTCCGACCCAGAAGGTCACCCTGGCCCCTCTGCAGCTGCTGCTTACAAAGAAGTGTCTCACAACATGTCATGAACACTTTTTTCCTCTGTGTGTGATGGTAGCTCTTCCCCTGGAGAGTGCTTTTCCACCTGCTGGCCTGCGTCCTGGGTTTGATCCTGAGGAGCATCACAAAGGTACGTTGTCAATCTCTGTTTCCCAGAAGGAAAAAACACGTCCTTTTTAGTATTTTACTCATGTGCAATTCAATGGAATACTTTATCCAAAGGTCTTGCAGGAGATCGTGGTCTGCCGGGGGGTGGCACGGGTAAGCCTTGACCATTTGTTGTTCACTTTGAGAGCAGCCGGGTCATGGGCAAAAGCTCACTCTAAGCACTCTGCAGCTGTGAGTATGCCGACCTGTGTGACAATCCCATGTCATCATACATTCCCCTTCCATCACTGCAGCTCCCCTATGGAGCAGCCAGTCACAGCATGGAATGAAAACTTGTCTCCTCTGTATTTCATGGCAGGTGTGCCTCTAGGCCGTGTATATAAAGTGATGAGGCAGAAGCCTCTTTTCTCGACCTCTCAGCAAGATCTCTTCCCTGAGTCTCAGCAGGATCCCAGGTGTAAGTAGTCACTCTTCCTTCACTTCCCAGAAGAAGCGCTTCCTTTCAATAGTTTGTTCGCATGGAATGGGAAGGTTGTGGATTCTCCCTCCCTAGAGAGAGTCAAAAGCCAACTAGACACAGTCCTGGGCAACTAACTCTAGGTGACCCTGCTTGAGCAGGAGGGTAGGATGCTCCTGCAGAGCATGACCTCCAGAGCTCTGTTGTGGTTTAACCCCAGCCAGCAACTAAGCACCACGCAGCCACTCCCCCGCTCCCCCCCGCAGTGGGATGGGGGAGAAAATCGGGAAAAGAAGTAAAATTCATGGGTTGAGATAAGAACAGTTTAATAGAACAGAAAAGAAGAAACTAATAATGATAATGATAACACTAATAAAATGACAACAGTAATAATAAAAGGATTGGAATGTACAAATGATGTGCAGTGCAATTGCTCACCACCCGCCGATCGACACCCAGCTAGTCCCCGAGCGGCGATAACCCCCGCCCCCACTCCCCCCAGTTTATGTGACGTCCCATGGTATGGAATACCCCGTTGGCCAGTTTGGGTCAGCTGCCCTGGCTGTGTCCTGTGCCAGCTTCTTGTGCCCCTCCAGCTTTCTCGCTGGCTGGGCTTGAGAAGCTGAAAAGTCCTTGAATTTAGACTAAACATTACTTAGCAACAACTGAAAACATCAGTGTGTTATCAACATTCTTCTCATACTGAACTCCAAACATAGCACCGTACCAGCTACTAGGAAGACAATTAACTCTATCCCAGCTGAAACCAGGACAAGCTCCCATCCAACCTCACCCATTCTGTGATTCTGAGAGTATAACTCACAACGTCCTGGCGACGCTCTGCCAGGTCAAAGAGCAGAGTGGGACCTGCTGACAGCTCCGTGCATAGCTGGTTTTCTGCCAATACAGTCTTCTGCCCGCACACGGTAACCCTTTTCCAGGTGCTTGTGACTGGAAGGAAAGGATAGGAGTTGGGGAGTAATTGCATGTTCGAAATGCGTTCACCGCTGGTCAAAGCTGAAGAGGTGTATCAGAATATAGCACGAGAGCTGTTCTCTTCTGCCTTTGGTTGCAGATGTGGACGCAGGTGCTGGCTCCGCATCTCAGTGGGATCCTGATGTAGAGCCTTGGAGGGAACGCATGGGTAAGTAAGTCATGAGTCTTCACTTCCTTTGCCAGGGCACAGGCAAAAGCTCACTCTATCCCCTCTGCAGCGGCTGCTCTGCAGACCAACATTTAACAATTACTGGTATTGCACAGTGAGCTTAATGTATTCTTCGCATGAAAGCTTTCTACCCAGAACATCACCTGTGTGCCTTTGCAGTTTTGGGTGTCTCGGCTTACATCTGTGTCCGCTGCTCATCTTCCATGCACTACCATTCACTTATGAAGAAGTTGATTGCAACATGTCAGGGGAATGTTTCTCCTCCAGATGGGATTACAGCAGTGGCTGTAGGCTGTGTGACTTCAGCTTGTGAGCTGGATGCCATTCCAGAGCCATAGGGGGAACGCAGGGCTGAAGCGTTCAGCTTTGGTTCTCTATTTTTTATGCCTTTATAATACTGTATTGCACTCCTCAGGAATCCAGGGTCCCCAGCAAGCAGTCCTTGCCCCAAGCCCATGGGCACAGCTGGACGTAGCAATCGTTCAGCCTCTCAAACACACTGTGCGACTGTCAGCAGTGCAGAACACATGAATATGTGGGACTGTCTCATCTCCTACAGGTGCTGGTGAGAAAAGTCCACAGGCTGCAGATTGCCAATGGCCGCTAATGTACCGTGCAGCTGTGGCGCTGGCCACCCTGGCGTCCATAGTCTTTCTGGCAGCTTTGGGTCACCTGGTTAAATCACTGCTGAAGAATCGGAAACAGTGAGTTGGTCTTCCCAACGTTCTTGCGCAGCAAAGCATTCCCAGTGGCAGCATCGTGGAGTGCGGTTCACCGAGGGTAGCAGCACTCTGTTAGCATTTCATAGAATCAGAATCACAGTGTTGTGGAATGGTTTGGGTTGGAAGGGACCTTTAAAGATCATCTAGAGCAACCCCTCTGCCATGGCCAGGGACATCTTTCACTAGGTCAGGTTGCTCAAAGCCACATCCAGCCTGACCTCGAACACTTCCAAGGATGGGGCAGCCACAACTTCTCTGGGCAACCTGTTCCAATGTCTCACCACCCTCATTGTAACAAATATCCTCCTTCTGTCCAGTCTAAGTCTGCCCTCTTCCAGTTTAAAACCACTGCCCCTTGTCCTGTCTCTACAGACGTTGGTAAAAAGTCTCTCCCCACCTTGCTTATAAGCCTCCCTTGTATATTGAAAAGCTGCAATAAGGTCTCCCCAGAGCCTTCTCTTCTGTAGGCTGAACAACCCCAGCTGTTAGGGTTGTTGTTTCTGTTGTGAGAATTTTTTACTCCCAGCCTCTTAATTCATATTAATGTGAATTCTTTTCCAAAACCCATTCTTTGTGTTGCAGAGAACCACAGGTTCCTCTTGTCAACGTTGCCTCAGAGACAGACACAGCTACAAGTGAAGCCAAAGCAAATTTAGAAAAAGAAAGAAAACTCACCCAAATTGCCATGGAAATAGAAGAACTCGCCAATAAGTGGACTTAGTACAATAGTTGAAGACTGTGGAAACACTTTGGCCTCCTGCTGTCAGCTCCAAATGGAGGGAAAGGAGAAAGGTCCCTCTTCTGCACCAGGAGGTGCTGGTCTGTTACGAAGCCAGTCAGAAAGGCACTCACACTCTGTACAGCATCTTTTTCAACACTCTTAGAGCCTTAGCTGGAACAAAAGCAAGAGAGGGTGATACAGATAGTCTCACGGCCCTTCGGATGGTGGGAACCCCAAGTCGCGCAGCACCGAGCGGGCCTCCGACCAGCATGCAGCACACCAGGCAGACCCCAGCTGTAGACCAGGTTACCCCATTTTGGTCATTAAAGCTCCTACTGGATTTTTCTTACAAGAAACCACCCTGTTCATTGCTTCTAGTGTCGAGCAGAGCAGATCTTCCCCCGACAACTTCTTGCCGCTGCCCTTTTAGACAAAGGCAAGGCCAGGCAGGTGGTGTGATGGCTGGTACTGAGCAGGAGTTGCCTGCAGGCTCCCCCGGCCCAACGAGCTGGCGGAGTTCATCCTGCAGCCAATTCTCCCAACTCTTCTACCTTCTCTCCAGAAGCAGCACAGGGGAATGGGGAAGGGGGGTTGCGGTCAGTTCCTAACGCTTTGTCTCTGCCACTCCTGTCTCCTCACGCTCTTCCCCTACTCCAGCATGTGGTCCCTCCCACGGGACACAGTCCTTCATGAACTGCTCCAAGGTGTACAGGGCACAAGTACACCCGTGTGCGTGTTGTAATACATGTGTACGCAGGCACAGGTACACCTGCGTGTGTTGTAATGTCTGCTTACACATGTGCATACCTTGACGTGCATACAGGCACAGGTACACCTGCATGCCTGCTGTAACACACATGCACAGCCTGATGTTTAAATGGGCACAGGTACACCCATGTGCATGTTGTAACACACGTGTGCAGCCTAACATGTGTACATGGGCACAAGTACACCCCTCTGCCTGTTGTAACGCCTGTTATAACACACATGTACACCCTGACACGTGCACAGGCGCAATGTATACGTTGTAATGCCCATTTACATGTTTGTACACCCTGGCATGTGCACACGGGCATGAGTACACCCATGTGTGTGCTGTTAATGCCTGTTACATGTGTGTACACCCTGACAAATGTGCACGGGCACAAGTATGCCCATGTGCATGTTGTAATGCGTGTTGTAACACACGTGTGCACCCCGACGTGTACACAGGCACAAGGACACCTGTGTGCGTGCTGTAGTGTCTGTCATTTACACATGTGTACACACGTGTGTGGCACCGTCTCAGAGCCTGCAGTACATGTGTGCACACATACACACGTGACCCTGCATGTGCAGGTCTGTACCAACCCCTACACACATGTCAGCATCAGCTCCTGAAGCCACGTGCATGTGAACATGCATGTGAACATGTGTGCGGTGTCCAGCACAGCCACGTGCGTGACATCACCACCGGCATGTGCGCTCCAGCCCAGTGCACATGCGTGTGCGTACAGACATACCCACGACATGACCCCATGTGCGCACACCCGCACACGCCTCGCGTGTCACCCCCCTCCCTGCACACGGGTGGGGGGCACTCACATGGCAGTGGAGCGCAGGTGTGTGGGAGGGGCTACCTACCAGCCGTGGCCTGGATTGGGGAGTGGGGGGGAACGGACGGATGGACAGTTACTGGGAGGCACTGGGGCCCCCCTCCCCCTGCCCCCCAGTCCCATACTAGGACCAGTAGAGCAGGAACCCAGTATGAACTGTGGGTGCTGCTCCCCGTGCTCCCAGTATGACCAGTACTGCTGCTCCCAGCTCCCAATATGGCCATCAGCTGTCACTCATGCTCCCAGTATCCCCAGTATGACCAGTGCCTGCCATTCCCAGCTCCCAGTACTGCCATTACCTGCCACTTCCATTCCCAGTGCTCCCAGTCTGACCAGTACCTGCCACTCCCAGCTCGCAGTACAACCATTAGCTGCCACTCACACTCCCAGTACCCCGAGTACGACCAGTACCTGCTGTTCCCAGCTCCCACTACAGCCAACACCTGTCCCTACCAGCATACCCATTACCCCTCACTCCCAGCACACCCAGTTCTCCCAATAACTGTCCCTCTCTGCTCCCAGTACTCCCTCTCCACTCTGGCTCCCATTTCCCAGTATACCCAGTAGCTCCCAGTAAGACCATTACCCATCATTCCTCAGCCCCAGTATACCGACACCTGTCACTCCCAGTACTCCCAGTATACCCAGTATCTCTCACTCATAGCTCCAGTAACACCATTACCCACCATTCCCCACTCCCAGTACTCCCAGTATAGCCTTTACACAGGTCTCCCAGTTCCCAGTACACGACACTCCCAGCTCTGAGCATACCCAGCAGCTGTCATTCCCAGCTCCCAGTAACACCAGTAACTGTCATTCCTGGCTCCCAGTAAGACCTGGCATTCCCAGTACGACCAGTATAACCTTTATGCAGTGCTCCCAGTATAAACAATACCTTCCACTCCCACTCCCAGTGCACCAAGTATCCCCCACAGCGGTCACTCCCAGTTCCCAGTAAGACCATTAGTTACAGTCTCTAACTCTTAGTACTCCCAGTACACCTCTTAGACAGCACTCCATGCTCCCAGTACTCCTGCTATACCCGCCACACAGCACTCCCAATACTCCCAGCTCCCAGCATAGCCCTAACGCTGCACTCCTGCCTCCGAGTATAGCCCTTACAGTGCACTCCTGCCTCCCAGTACAGCTCTACCATGGCACCCGCAGCTCCCAGTACTCCCAGTATACCTCTGTGGCAGTACATTCCCCCCCCCCCCATCCTGCCAGCAGGAAACAAAACTTCTCCAGGCGGGGAGAACGGGAAGGAAACCCTGGAGGCTGCAGCTTGAAATTTGAACTGGCCAATCGAGATGTGCCAGGTACACGGAGGTGACCCTCCTGGCCAATAGAATTAAATGACCACAGGTCAGATTCGACAGGGGTATAAACGGGGTCCCGCTGGAGGACACGTTGGCAGTCCTCCTCGGAGCAGCGGGTCTGCATTCGGGGACTCCCCCTCAGGTCGGGGCACTGCCCGAGGCAACTCCTCGAGGGAGAGAGCCCTCAGCTTTTAGGTGAGTGATACGCGTGTTTTGAGCCATCACTTTAAACCTTGGGGATTCTTAAGTCGGCTGTGTAGTATTAATTCTCTTTACATCATTGAGCCTGTGGTTTTATAAAATGTTACCGGACCTCTAACTAACTTTTGCTGAAGAATAAATCTGACTTTTAACTCCTATTGTATTTGGTTAGTCGTGCATCCGTAACAACCTCTTAGCACTTCTGGCTGCCAGTACTCCCAGTACAGCTCCTACATGGCACCCCCAGCTCCCAGTATACCTCTTAGCACTCCATGCTACCAGTGCTCCTGGTATACCTGCTACACAGCACTCACAGTACTCCCAGCTCAGCCCTTACACTGCATTCCTCGCTCCCAGTACAGCTCCTTCATGGCACCTCCAGCTCCCAGTACTCCCAGTATACTTCTTAGCACTCCCAGCTCCCAGTACAGCTCTTACACTGCAATCCTGCCTCCCAGTATAGCCCTTACCTGGCACCCCCAGCTCCCAGTACTCCCAGTATAGCCCTTAACTGGCACTCTGGGCTTCTAGTGGAGCCTTCACCCACCACTCCCAACTCCCAGTACGGCCAGTCCCTGCCCTCCCAGTGCTCCCATACCCGAATTATCAGGGCGCTGCACCCAGTCCAGCCCAGAGCACCGAGCCCACACCTGGGAGAGGGGGACCCAGGCATCTGGGCACCCGAGGCACCCTCACCCCAGGGGAACCCAGGCATCTGGGGATGGGTGCTGACAAAAGAGCTGGTGATGAAACAGCCCTGGGGGGGGTGGGGGGCGGAGGTGAGCCCTTGGGAACTCTCTGCACCCCAGGGTGGGGGGTGCAGGGCCAGACCCTCCCTTTCCCATTCGGTCCCATCCCCCCCTCAGTGTCACCCACTCAGGAGGGACACCCCCTCCCAAACCTGACCCTCATGCACCCCCAAACCACAGCCCCTCCCAATGCCTCAAATCCCCCCTATGACCCCCAGACACTCTAACACCCCCAGGCCCCCCCAGCACCCCCAAATTTAACCCACGCACCCGACACCCCAACACCCCCCAATCCCCTTGATGCCCCAACACCCCCAAATCCCACCCATGCCCCCCATACCGATCCCCCTAACTTTGACTTCCTGACCGCCCCCCCAACCTTCCCCAGACCTTACAGCCCCACCAAACCCTGTCTGTTACCCCCCCTCCATGGAAAGGGGGGGGCGTGGCAATGGGAACGGGGCAATGGGGGCATCTCCACACGGGATCCTGATTGGCTGTTCCCCTCCCTCCACATGAAGTGCTCCCCCCCGGATTTGGGGGGTCACCCCCCCCAAATGGGGGGACACCTCCCCACGAGGGGAAACTGAGGCACGGGGAGGGGTGTCTCACACAACATGGCTGCCTACCCCCCAGCTGTGCTGGTCCTTTAAGACCCAGGTGTGTTGAGAGCCCCCCCCCCCCCAATTTGGTTGGAAAAAGAGGATTTAGGGGGCTGAAGTGCTCAAGGGCCACCCATGGCAGGGGGTTATCCCCAAATGTGACACACACCCCCAGATGTATCCCACTCCCCCCCCAAAAAGCACAAGAGCTACTCCCCAGAGTGGGGGGGCCCTGTCTGCACCCCCGTAACTGCAGCCAGGACACCCCCCCCAGTTAAGGCAGCCCCCCATTGCCTCAGCCTGGACCGCGCCCATTAGCTCATCCCAGAGCCCCTCCATTTAACCCTCCCCCCATTTACCCCAGCACAGACTCCCCTCATTCACCTCACCCCAGATGACCCCCCCCAATTCACACCAGGGGGGTCAGCCTCCCCCCCATTTACCCCAGAAGGTTCAGGACACCCCTCCCCGTTATCTCATCCGAGACACCCCCTAATTTACCTCGGGGGGCAGACACCCCCCCCACTTACCTCAGCCCGAGATAGCCTCCTGCCCCAATCCACCTCAGACACCCCTGGTGCCTAGTTGTCCTCCTCCCAGCATCCAGGCCTCAGCCCAGTGGTCACCCCCAGCTCCCCCCCATCCAAGAAACACTTTACAGGCATTCAGAAGTCAGCAGGACACAAGCAAATACAGAATTCCTTCCTTAGATTACTCTTCTAGGGTTGTATCGTCCACAGCTAATGTTCTGTCACGCCCTGTGTTTTATGTGTGTTTTGTGTGACTAAGTGGACAAGACCTACCTGTTGCTTAAACCAGGAACTGTGCCGGTCAAGGCTAAACAAAATTCTCCCAGAAAGCCTGGGCAATATTTCCCATTTGGTTAGATAGAGAAGAGGACCATTTGTCCTCGCAGGCACTGCTTGTTTCACTTTCTTTAGGCAGAAAAAAGAAATAAGACCTTACACCTGGAGATCAAATCTAGCCTCCTAAAGAGATGCTGGTGTGCTGGTGCCAGCACCAGTGCTGAGTAAGTAACTACCACCACACTCCAGGGAATTGCTTCTGCAGCCAAAGTTTTCTGACCTGCTTCCAAGTGCAGCAGTAGGAGCTCACCAGCACAAGAATTAAGCATTATTTCTCATATTTGGTATTTTTTGGCATGGCATTACACGGTTGTATGTGACCTGGAAGCCTTGAAAAGCCAGAAGATTAGGGACAAGACCAACAGAGTTTCTGTGGCATCTGCCGCATCACAAAAGTCATGCTTATGACCACGATCTTCCAGATGCAAAAATTATCAGTTTAGCCTCTCCCTTTACAGTTAATATGTTGCAAATGAGATTATTTGAATGGCTTCCTTTTCAATTGTCAAGATGATTCATTACCAAAAAATCCCCAAATCCAGAACACCCATTTTACCGCAAGCTATTTAAAACATGATGAATAATACTTGAATATGCATTAATAATATTCTTTAATATCGAACTAGAATAATTCAAAATCCTAGCTTTGCTTTGAGACAGTTCAGGGAACCTACTCAGGACCCCACTGGAGTTAGGTGATCTTGTACACGGCACTTTGCAGGAAGAGGGCCTCAATTTTTTCTACCGTAATGCATTCTCAGCTCTTAATGATTGTTTCAGTGCAATATGAAGGGCCAAAAAGAGACAGAAAAACACCCACACATTGAAGGATAACCTGAGAACATGCAGGCACATCTTGCCTCCTGATGCAAAATGTGAGGAAAGAGTAAAGAATTTAGTTTGACAAGAGAATGGCAGCTCCTAACAAAATTCAAGCAAGATCCATGCAGTACTAATAGAAAGAGAGGCAGCCAACATTTCACTTCAGGGGAAAAAAAAAAAATCTCTTCACAGTCAAAAAACCAAACTGCGAGAGATATAAACTTAGGATTCATTCTGCCAAGGTTGCTGGCAGGAGCACAACCACAAAGAGCCCCTTCTTACGTAGAGGTTTAACTTGGAGATCATTAGGGTCTAGTTACTACCTTTTTTACAATGCAGGTCAGCATTTTATCTACTATATTACATTCTAGTTTGCCTAAGAAGCATGTGCCATGTTACTTTTCCACTTCCCCCCCCACACCCCGCCCCAGAACAGGCGTTTCACTTCAACACAGACATTTCATAATTTCAGCATACAGGCAAACATCAAAGGTATTCATCTATTTTACGTAATGGCTTGACGTGCGGAAAACGGACTCCACAATCCGTGAGACTGTAAAGTAGGTATGTTTATTCAGCGCTGGGCAGCACGGGGGGTAGCCCCACCAAAATCGTGCGCCCCCAACGTGGCAACTTGTCTTAGTTATATACAATAAAATGTTACATATACATAAAGTTTCGCAATACGCCTATACCTATTCATAACCTATCCCCGCTCATGCACAAGCTGTTTCTGAGTGACAGGGGACTTGTACGCCGGGGATAAAGGTATCCATTTTAAATGACAAATCTACTCAGTGGGATCGCTGTCTTCACAAAGAGGCACTCTTACTCACCCTGCCGCAAAGGCGGCAAAGAGGAAGGGAATATATGAAGAACACACAGCCAGAACCAGAACTGAGCTGGGACGGCTGCCGAAAGTCTCCAGGCACATCAGACCACAGCACACTCCACATTTCTTCACAGGTCTACTGCCTACTGGCTAAATAACTATTTTGTCTCCCTCCCTCTTTTCTTTTGTAGCACCATACATTGCTGACAGCAGCCTACTGCAAATTGCTTACCATAATTTAGCTTACTAAAGGCAGTAATGCATTCAGGTATTTTATGGCACCTGAATCAGTAAATCATTTTTTTCTTCACTGAACCTCCCAAGAAATACATCAAGGCCCGTCCTAGCCAAGCTAAAAACACACAGTACACAATTAGCTTAACATTTAACAGAAGGAAGCATGTTGTATGGAGTCAAACCTCTCCAAGTACACGGAATGACAAACTGGGTATCTTCTCATCTCATTACCCTCCACCATGCTAGCACCAGCTCCACTCCCAGTCTTCTCAGACACACCCTGAAGATCCATTTAGCCTAACTGGTTCTGTAAGCAGCACCAGACTCCCCCAAATGGGCAAGAAGAGTATACGTGTGGAAAACCAATTCCTAGAGGCACACTAAACACATGGGAGAAGACATTCTTCAAAGCAATCTTTAAGAACTCCACATTTTCAATACATTGGGAAAGGAGGAGAACTTACATACTTAAGGGTAATTTATAAGCTTTAGAAGTCACCACCTAACAATGCTGCTACCTATCCTTGCAGCTGTTGGGATAAGCTTCCTTTGACCTGCAAGTTTAGTTTTCACAGGATCCCTGCCTCTAGGGCAGTTGCCATTTTGCACTGCTGCAGCCTCTTCCACAGGCAGTGCAGAGTGTCATTTCAGAATGCCTTTTATTTGTTGTGTTCCTAGATGCAAATTAGAAGGCCATTTGGAAAAAAAACATCTGCAGTGGGCCTTTGGTATGGAAGGCGAGGTAATGTTCACAGGCCCAGTGTCCTTCGCGTATGCTACAGCTGGTAGAACTGGCCAACATCCCGTCCAATCAGTGGTTATTCCCCCCCACACCCCTCTGATTTTCTTAACATAATGCTGCCATGAAGGTAAACATCTACCAATGGGAATCCCTTATCAGACAGGGTGCTTAGCCATTCAGTGACAACTCTTACTGGTCCCTTACTTCCCCCCATCCTCCCCCACCATACTTCAGCCATTATACCTCAGCAAACTGAAACAATGCAGACTCCTCGGTTTGTTTTACAGCTCCTGGGACTCCGGGCTGTGATGTGCTGGAGGAGATCTGTCAGGAAAACAATTATATTTGCATCACCTAACTCTGCAGTTTCAGTATCAAACTTCAACATGCTACATTTCTGATCCAGCATACAGAAAGACTCCTGGGACCTAAGAACATGCAGATGAGTCCCAGCACACCTGCACAATGAACAGTATCTGCCTTCCCAGGAGACATGGAAATGGGTGATCTGTGAAATAGTGATCTCGAATAGTTTTTCACAAGGCAAGTCTTTCCTAGGATCAAGACAACAGGCTAAAGGCTTTTTTGAATGGCTTTTATTTGCCCACTGGTATGTCAGAAGAGGGTTAGCAACAAAAACTTAACGCTATATTGTATTTCACAGTTCAGTGAAAGACGTGAGACTGCAGACTAGTGGTGCTGATTGTGCGCACAAATTGCTGCTTAGCACGGATTGTTCTGGAGGATGCAGCATTTTACTTAGGGGACCCTCGGAAAGAATCAGAGAGGGGCAGCTTTACTCCCTGCGAAAGTGCTCTGACACTTACCTGCTTCTGAGCACAGGACAATTAAAATACAGTAACTCATTAGTAAGCAGGGGGTGATTTCTGGCCCATCACGATTCTAACAAATCCCTCCACTAGTTTTGTTCAGACTGTATTTATGACAGTGATTTTGGTCTACATTTGGGGGGAAAGCAGATTACACAGCCTGCCTCTTTGATGTGGAGGGCCGGCTTTCAGAAGAATACCACAAGCCCAAAAAAGCACAGCATAGTACAGCTTAGACTTAAAGTAAGTATTACATCATAAGCCATATTGCATGCTTCTATCAGGGCTTTAAAAAATGGGCTTTATGTAGATGCATGGGAAGTGGGTCTTTTGCTCAAAAAAAAAAAGAAAATCCTGATTTTAAAAGTTCATATACTAAAACAGTCACACGACATCCTTTTTGATTCACCTCTAAATCCACATGTAGATTTTATTCCTTCACCACCACCTGAAATCATACGACTTGAGGCACTTTTCATGTAAAACCAAAAAAGCTCAACTCAGAAGGCAAAGACCCTTCTTAATGGAACTGAGCATCTGTGACTACAAGACACCTTCCCCCTCATTTAAACATAACAGCATAGTAAAAACAGGTTTTAAATTCCAAGCGGAGATATTCCAGCTTTGAAAACTACAGGACATTCTCCTTTTAGCACAAAATAATCACTTTCTTTTCACTTCTCTGTCAGCCTTACCCTCGTGTTTCTTGTTTTCCATGCTGCAGCACAGAAAGCCAGTACCCACAGCTGCACAAAGACTTCCCCTGCTCACACCAGCGTGCAAAGCACTGAGTGAGGAGCCTTGGCTCAGTCTTGGCAGTACAGGAGCAATCCATCTCAAACACACTACACATTTGGCATTTGGGAGTATCACATAGAGAGAGTTAATTATTGCTTTTCCTCCCAATAACAAAGAAAAAAAAAAAAAGAAAGAAAGAAAAAAGAAACCCTCCTCACTTCCACAGCTCTTCTTTCCAGGCTAGAGATTTATGGCAGCGACTACCTATTTTACCCAACCTACAAGGCACCTTTTGAACAATTTTCAAAGCTGGCCCAAAAAACAGATCATAAGTAATCATCAGTCTAAAGAAAGACCAGAGGTCTCTGCACTACTAGAGATATGCAGGAATGCTTACTTACTAGAATCCTTCGTAAAAACAAAATGTTTGTGATGGCGTCTGAACTACGAATTTCTTTTTAGACGTAAAGACCTAGTGAATGGGAATATCCTGCAACACTTTGATTGCTTGTTGGCACTTGCATGGTTTCAGAATGCATACATAATGACACTGACTGTATGGAAATTATCAGGTATTTATTTTGCTATTAGTGCCAAGGCCACAGTTGTGTAAGGCATTACACAAGCAGATGAAATCCTTGCCCAAAAGAGTTTGCAAACCACCTGCCTGTTAACAGTAACTGCATTTCAAGCCTTCCACCTGTGAAAACATCCTCTTGGGGGGCACACTTGCTTGCTCTGAGCAAACACTCACTCAGCAGAGTTAATACTGAACTGACCTAAAAACTGGACCCAACCTCTACGTTCACGGCTGGAATACAAGACTCCTGTCACAGGGCTCACACTTCAGTCCCACCTGAGGTATGTATTTCATTTCCCACTGGTCAAATACTCCTCCTCAGAACTCTCTTTAAACTGCGGGCTCGCAGTAAGGGAGAGAAGAGAGTTCCTTACCTCTTGTGCAGTCAGGGCATGTTCCCCTGCTAAAAGCAGCATACTCAGGCCTCCCATTTGTGTCGGATCTGTTAAAAGAGTAAAACCAAGTCTTCAGTTTATTCATTTGCTTCTTTAAAGAACCTACCATTTGCAGCGCTAAACCCCCAGAAGACTACTTGTCACAGACACTCCAAGCAAGCTGCCATAAAAGGCAATTCAAGAGAATCACAAATAACCATTTCTGTACCCTCTGGGAGAGGCTTTCAAAGCTGTCTGAAGGATTGAATTGGATTTGTCTGCTTCACACCCCATTGCGTGGATTTACAATTTTACTGCCAAAGGTTTTAGGTACTACAGAGATAGATAAAAGAGCAACTGTAACGATCTCATGCATAAATATACACAAAGATGCTCTACTATCACCCATGTTTATAACTCCATTGATGCTCCTACCAAGGGAGTGGTTCCTTTCCCTAGTCACCAAACAAGTAAAAGGATGGAACAAAATTACATGATCAAGCTCTGAAGCAAAATTTCCATTTTCATTTAGCTTTAATTTAGAGCTGCATTTAGTGGTGAAAAGTGCCAGCCTGACAGCTCTGAAGCATGAAGCACTTGATCCTCTGTGCCAGAACCACGCAGATACTGGCCAGGCAAGCTGCCTGCCTACTTCTTGCCCTGCCAATACAATATATAACTGAGGAAAGTAAAATGGAGATAGAAATGTATTTTCTCCAAGTATTTGATGCTGACAGCTTCTCGCCTCCAGCCTTCCTGCACCTCAGCAGCTCGGAAAACAACAACAAGAAGTGGAAGCAAGGAACACTGGCACTGCATTGCTCACGGACTGGCTTTTCCACTCAGAACAGTGGTTGCTCTTCATCACCATGAAGACTAATTGTCTGGGTTTGGAGGAGTGCCTTGGAAGCAATGCAGGGGCCCAAGTTAACAGCGTGTCATCTACAGAGAGGGAGGCAGTCTGTGGCCCAAATGTCTCGCTCAACAGCCACAGCGTGAGAACAGGGAAGCGTTATCCTTGTTGTATTACTGAGACAGCAACTTCAGTAATGATGAGACACCAAAGGTCAGTAACTTTCCCCAGGTCTCACTAAGCATGCACTCACATTTTCCAACTTCCTTTCACTGAACTACACAAAACCTCTCTCTACAACAATAAATTACACGTGCCTGGGACCATTCCCTGGAATGGAGGCCAACTGGCACAATTACCCTTGGCCATTTGGTTGCATTTTGTTATGCAAAATTTGGATGCAGAATAGCTGCATCCAAAATGCCCACTGGGAAATCCCCTGGCCCACTCCTACTCGTGAGCGGTGCCAAGGAAGTTGTTGAGCTTTTCAGCTGACATGGGCCAAACCTGTACCTGTAAACCTCCAAACCACTGAGCACTACAGATGATCAAGGTCCAGTTCATGGGAACACTCACTGGTGCTGTTTAATTCAATACCACAGATGCTGCCAAAAATTCTCCCTCACACAGCATCTCACGCTAACATACACAAGGTAGGTTTTTTCAACACTGTCTTAAAACACCAGTAAACAGAAGCAGAGGAAAGCAATGGGAATAAACCAAGCTCATCCGCTATCATCTCAGGGATAGAAGAGTGGCTCATTATCTTAAGAATACAGCCTAAAGAGCATCTGGCTTCAAACCCAATGTTCATCTGGAATCATTTTTTCCATTACTGTGATGAACAGGTAGAAGGGGGGGGGTGGTGGTGGTGGTGGTGTATTTTTGTTTTTAAACTTCTTACTTTTAAATAAAAAGGGGAACAAAGGGTATTAAGCATCTACAAAGAGACAAGGTACTATCAGAAGTGTAGGATCTAGCAACAAGAAGTGACTGAAGAAATGGAGACAGAAAATGGGACAGGTCAGCAAGCACCTAAGCACAATTCACAAGTGAAGCGATCCTGTCAGCAGAGCCATTTTTGCCACCAAAATGCTTGATCAGCAACAGTTCAGTCCTCCACACAAGAGGACATCAGAGCAATTAAAATCTGAAAAGGCAACACATACCTTGAAAGACAATGCCTGAAGAGGCAGTTGATTTGGAGGAAGGAGAGATTGGAAGAGATCTCCAGGCCCATCATAAACTTACTGAACTCCCTATTAAGCAACAAGGGGTTGACTGGTTGCTTTCTGCTTGCTTTTCCTTCCATTGGAAGGCTGTTGCAGAACCCAAATCTTCTAAGCATTTAGAGTTTTCTTCCAGTTTTCAGCTTAAATTTACTCAGGACCAGGTGGTACACACGTTTTCTGGTGCCCACAGCTTTAAGCTTAAAAACTGTTCTGCCTAAATAGTATTTCCCTCTCCTGCATTTACAGGAGTCACCCCACTCTTCTTCCACCTGTTTTTTCTAGCGTAAGCAAATCAAGAACTCCTGATGTCATCACGCATGTCCATCGCCCATGTCCCAGCAACCCCTGCAGCTCTCTTCTCCAGTTATTCCAGGGGGAGGTCATCTTTCTTGTACATGAAGGACCAGCAAGGCAACCATGGCAGATGAGCTGTGCTCTGTTCAATGGCATTAACTCTTCTCTACAGTTCCTGAAAATACTTGGCCTGACACACTGCAGTGTAGCACTTCCTTATGCCCACATCACACTGTTGGCTCCCAGCTGCTCTCCTGTGCTTCCCTTTAGCTACCTGTAGTTCTTCTTCCCCCTCCTCAGTTTTCGCCAGCCGAAGAACTTAGAAGAGAATCATAGAATCACAGAATCATAGAATGGGCTGGGTTGGAAGGGACCTTAAAGGGCATCTAGGTCCAACCCCCCTGCCATGGACAGGGACAGCTTCCACTAGACCAAAAAAGGGTTGATCAAAGCCCCATCCAACCTGGCCTTGAACACTTCCAGGGAGGCGGCGTCCACAACTTCTCTGCGCAACCTGTTCCAGTGCCTCACCACCCTTGGGGGGAAGAATTTCTTCCTTATATCTAATCTAAATCTACCCTCTTCTAGTTTAAAGCTAGTACCCCTTGTCCTATCACTACATGCCCTTGTCAAAAGTCCCTCTCCAGCTTTCTTGTAGGCCCCCTTCTTCCCCCTCTTCTAAATATCTTCTTGGGGGTCTCAGCTTGCTGCCCTTCAGCTACGTAGCTTATCACAACAGGACAAGGGTAGCACTGTTTTCTCCCCAAGTCAGCAAATACTTAAACTGTTCATTTAAATGTAAAAATGAAAAGGAAGGAAAAAAATGACAGCTAAGTGGAAAGTGAAAGTTTAAATTGGTGCTGAAGCAACTGGAATACTTATTCTGCAGCTGTAGCAGAGGACTGGCACTTAGATGTCTGATCATAATATAACAAAAAATCCTTCCACTATGGCTTCAGGTTACAAGATAACTCCATCTAAGGGAAGACAAAATGTATATACACAAACACTGCCATATGTTTATAGTGCCTTCTCAGCACGTTTCTCTCACAGCACCAAGAACTTACTGGTATGAAAAAGTACAAATTGTAAGTGCTATCTCTGACCGAGTCACTGCGGTGTTTTCCCAGATCAATAAACAGCATGCCTTGTGGCAGGATCACCATCGCAAGCATATCGCTTGCTTTCATTTCCATCTTAATCTTTCAGCTGGCACTTGCTCCCTCCAGACTGTAGCCAGGATAAAAGCGATTCAGTTTACAAGAAGCACAGCACCGTGTGAACGCCCTGTGTGAAGTCCTGTATTTATAAAAATGGCCATAAATAATAAAAATCTGCAGGGACCGCTGACCCACACAAACGCTGTGTTTTCTGAACAGGGCGTCTGTGTTAAATCTGCAAAGTCAGGACTGCGACACCCCTCACCTTGTCCCTTTTCTCCTTCCCTCAGCCGGGCCCGGCTCCAGCTTGGAGCCCCCCCTGGGCAGCCAGCAGGCAGGAGACACCCCCACGCCCGCCCAAGGGCCTCGCTCGCCTCATGGGCAGCCCCAGCCCTCACCTCAGCCGGGCCGCAGCTGGAGCAGAGGCTGCAGAGACAACATGGTGGGGTGGCTGGAGAGGGGCAGGAGCAGGACAGAGAGGGAAAAGGTGACAGGAGAGCGGAGCAACAGAGAGATGGGACAGGGAGCGGGAGAGAGGGACGGAGGGGAAGGGTGAGAGGAGAAAGGGGGAGGCAGGGACAGAGAGCAAGGGAGGGACGGGAAACAGCCCAGAGAGACTGAGAAACAGAGGGATGCGGATCAGGACAAGGAGGGGGAGAAGGACAGAACAGCGATGGCCTCCAGGATGGGGACGGAGGAGGAGCAGAAGGGGATGGGGAGCAGGACGGAGGCCCAGGGAGAAGAGAGAAGGCCCAGCCAGCTGAGCAGGGGATGCAGGCAGGAACGAGGGGACATGCGGCAGGAGAGAGAGGAATGAGAAAATACAGACAGGGAGCGAGACAGAGAAAGAAAGAGAAAGAAGAAAATAGTGATGGGTTAAAGACAGAGAGGGAAGAATTAAAAAATGGGGGCAGGGAGCCAGACAGAGCGCGATGGGGAGAGACCAAAAATAGCAATTCTGGGCGACTGCCCCCGTTTCTTGAGCACTCCCCAGGAACTGAATCCGCTGCCCAAATATTGGTGACGGGCATTGCCTTGCATAGTGGCCAGGACTGAGGGAAAAAAGGACAGCTGAGGGGAAAAAAATCACCCAGCTGGTTTTGGGGTTGGTTTTTTTTTGCTTGATGGTTTTGCTTTTAAAAAGAATACTACTTAAGCTGTAAATACAAACTGCAAGGAAAAAGGAACCAGGCGTACCAGTCTGGACACATGTAAAGCCTGAACCCATTCAACAGCTGCACCAACCACCACTCACTCCTGCTGCACACACTCCACCGCCTGCCTGCAGGTACAGGCAGCTGCCCTGTTTCTTGAGCGTTCCCCAGGCACAGCAGCACCAGGCAGCTCAAAAAACGGTGCTGCCTGCAAAAACTTGAGCACAGCTGAATTCTGGTCGATTCTTCCTCTGTTTAGGCTGGGTTGAAGACTCATGCATCCAGAGATGGCTCAGGACCATACCAGGGCCAGTGGCACTGCTTTCTGGATCCCATGGCAGCGATGGGCAAAGGAACAGGTTGTCAAATCTCGGGCCTGGGTACATGTGTGGGTTTTCAGGGTCACCCCTGCCTGATTTTTCCCAGCAAAGCCGCAGGCAGTGCCAGCCAGTGCTGCAGCCCTGGGGCTGAGGCTCAAGGAGCCGGGCATTTCCGCAGGCGCTGCATCCTGCCGGGCCCCACCGCCAGCTGCTGGCTGCCCTGGGCTTCCCCCTGTTCTCTCCAGCTCTGCTTTCTGCCAGTGCTGGGGGCACCGCAGAACAGCCTGCCTGCTCCCCACAGCCCCACTGCCGTCCACATCTGCAGCTCGTATGTGGTGTCCACATGCCACAGCTGATTTGGGGGGTGGCAGGTCTCTCTTGTGGCAGCCTGGGAATGGGGGCAAAGCAAACCCTATCCCTCCCTTTCAATCTTTGTCCCCAGGGAGACCCAGTGGAGACGTACCATGCACTGGAGAGCGTCCTTCAGGGAGGTGACAGATGATTGCAGAGCAACGCTGAGACCCACCTGACAGCAAAGGCACCTGGTGGCCGCGGAGGAGCCCAGGTGAGCTGGTTCTCTTGGAGGCCAGCAAAGCAGCCTTCCTCCGCCCCTGGTTTTGTGAGATACGGAGCAGTGCAGAGATGTTTCTCAGGCATCCAGGCCTGAGGAGGGTTTCCCAGTGCCCCCGTGAGAGATCCTGCTCCCAGGCAGCATCTCCCCTTAGAGCCGAGGGCATATCTAGCCCGCCGGAGCTGGGTACAGCTGCCCTGAGGGGTCTCGCAGGGAGGACGGGGTCATCTGCCTGGTGGCTGTGTTGCAAATACTTAAAATTAAAATTTGATTATATTTATGTGAGTCAGGCTTGATTAAAAGGTAAAATTGTAAATATAGGAGTGTGAAGTTTGCAATGAAGTCATAGGAACCTAGGAACATTAGGAAATGTACTATGTGTAACTATAAGAATTCAAGTATTGCCTAAGATAAGTTAACCATAAGAATTCAAGTATTGTCTAAAAGCAGTTAACCATAGAAACTTTGACAAAGATTTGTTGATTTGTATTGTTTTGTTTTAAGAAACTGAGAAGGCCGTTATGGACACCAGTTTGCTGCTTGGAAACCCCTTGCCCTTCCTATCTCGATCTGGGTATTGAGGATTCCAATCAGTAGAGTTAAGTGAGAGTAACCAATGATTGTTTTAATATAAGAATATTAATAAGATGGTGTGACTGAGGGACCAATCATTAGAAAGGATAAATTTAAGAATAGGCATTGTATGTAAATTAATATAGATGATGGTGAGAATCGTACTGTGCAGAATCACCTAAGTGAGGTCAAGAAGCGGACAAGTGAGGAAGACTATAGAAGACCACCAGAGGGCTTCTGAAGACCACCAGAGACTTTTACTGTGCCTGCGTAAAGAGATATTTACATATGTTAATGATTTATCAGAAAGTTAATGATTATGCATGACATTTCCCAGAAATTTAGTGAATATGTATAACAGGTATGTATTTAACCTGCATAGTTAGACCAGACAGGTGCACACGATAGGGGGAGTGATCCCCTGTGTGCCCAGCGCTGCAATAAAGAAGTGCCTGCTTCTCAACTTCTCATTGCTGTTAAGGAGTTTTATTCCGGATTTCGGTAACAGCTCTGAGACAGAAATGATGAGCTGAAGCCCCGTGGCCATGGTTGGCCGGTTCAGCGTGTCTGAGTGCCTTTCTCCCATGGAGCATTTAAGCCAGGCACTTTTTCAGAGTGTGGTGGATGATGTGAAGATGGATGCTGGTGATATCCTGGTGGCTCTGTCCCACTGCCACTTCAAAGTTGTGATGTCTGAGATCTGGGGCCACCTGCAGGCTCTGGCGGAGATGTCCAGGGAGTTTCTGTTCCATTTTTTGATATCTTAGGGCTACAATGTGCTCGGGTTATGGTATGCTAGCGTTACAGTGTGCTAGGGCTATGGGATGGCAGGATTACAGGATGCCAGAGTTTAGGTGAGTTAGGATTAAGGCATGTTACTGTTATGGACTGGCTGTGGGTTTGTTGACCCTTGGTTCTTGTATTTATGTTATTTTTGCCTTGTGTTCTGGGTGGTCTTTTTTTTTTTTTTTTGCGATTCCTTTTTTATCTTGTTTGTCTTTTCAGGGTTTGGACAGGGGCCTTTGGTTTGTGTATGTTTCTTCTGGCTGGATTTTTACTGTTCTGGTGGTTTGTGTTGCGTTTTCTGTCTCAAAACCACCATTTGTGGTCTCGTATGTCTGACCAGGTTGGACAGTGTTACTTCTGGTGCAGTCTGACCCATTTCCAATGAGTCAGAAGGTTGGTAGGTAGGTAGGTACAGAGGACTTGGAGTCAATTGCGAACAACTACCAGATGGCTAGCGGGCACCTATCCCACTCATCCCTACACAATTCTGTATTGCTATGGACTTCACCAGCCATAGTCATGGACTCTGGGCCTGTACTGTAGTGCAGTCAAAGCAGGTATTGAAAAAAAAAAAAAAAGTGCTTTTCCAAAACATTTACAAGATTGAAAACAACAGATGGCTGTGGGCAGGTGGGAATACGGAGAAATGGGCAGTGTGCATCTGGATTTAGGGTTTGTTCCGGGATTTGGGCAATGCTACCAGGCCTAAGGGTTATTTCGGGTTTGGGGGGTGCCGCTGGGGTGAAAGCTGTTGAAAGCAGCATCTGCTCCAGTGGAAGCAAACCCTGTCCCTGCAGCAGTGCCAGCAGTGCATGTCATAAGGTGCTGCACACCAGTGTGGTCATGCTGCACTCTCTGGATGGTTGTTTCAGCAGCTCGGGTCCCTGGCTGGCCACCCTTGAGAAGAGCTGGGGTGCCACCCTCAGGTGGCATTTGAGGTGAAATCATGTCTCTCACGTTTAGAATGCTTGAGGATAGTACAAACCGTGCTGTCTGCTCTGCCTTGGTAGTCAATGATGTGTTTCTGTTTATAGTTGAATTGCCTTATTCCTTCTCTTGAATCTCTGATGCAGATCACTCAGGGCCATTGATTGAGGCTGATTTTTGCATTATGCCTGCTGTTTTGCTTGGCAGTGCTGCAGGAGGGAAGCCAGGCAGCGCTGCTCCACTACTGCTTGCCTGGGTATCCATGGAGCAAAGAGGCTTTAGGAAATCCCTTCCCAAGTCCAGCTGAAGGTCAAGAGGTTTTCTGCCAGCGGAGTTGCTGCGGCACTTACATCACTTGGCAAGGTCTCTAACTTTCCTTGGGATCACCTTAGTTTCTGCTCTGTAGGAGATTGTTGGCAAGCATTGAATTCCCACAGCCTGTGCTCCTGTTGAATCATCTTGTTGCTTTTTGTCACAAAGCAGCTTGTCAGGCAAATGTCTAGTGAACGAGGCTTCTAGTGATGGTTCGCTATCTGGATATTCAGAAACAGGAGAGGGATGTAAGTTAACGTTTTTAAGCTGGATGGAAACAGCAACTTGAATTTATTAAATGTCTTGGCACATGTCAGAGCAGCTCTGATAGCATCCTTTGCCTTCTAGCGATACTGGGTAAGATCATGAATCTTTAGTCCCGTGCTAGGTTTTCACCTGCAAACACTTCTGTGTACTTCTTTCTGCATCTGCTTTTGTCCCTGTAAAAGCAACAGCTGGTCTCTGGGTCTTTTGCTTTGTACTCAGTGATATTATTTTGTAGTATAGTTCATCTGCATTTCTCTCTTTCTCTCTTACTCCCTCTGTTTTGGATAGCTGAATAATCTAGTAACCTCTTAAGTAGAAGATTAACCAGGTGCCTATTCCTGTACTAAAGAATGCAACGTAGGAGTGAAAGGCAGAAGCGTCTCATCAGGACACATGTAAAAATGCAATGTCATTGACAGTTTCGGCTGTGTTTGGCAGTGGAGGTTGCTGTAGCCCTGTGCTAGCTCAGTGCTTCTAGCTCAAACTCAGTGCAAAGGTTGCCTGTGAGTTTCTTGCTTGGTTCTGCCTGTGCCTTTGGTTGGTGTGGGGTCAATGTTGGCTGGAGTGTGGATCATGCCTTATCTGGTAGGCTGATTTGTCTGCTTTGGGAAGATTTTGAGCTGTTGAACAGGTGGGACTGAGAGCAGGGAAGGCATCTGGCTTTGGGCCCTTGTGTGATTTCGTTAGTGCAAGGACACTGACTACTTTTTGGCTTATCGCTGTTGTTCAGTCCAGGTACATCAGCCTCCAAGAAAGGGAGAAAAAAGTCTAAAGGCAGCATCCTCCCCAGCAAATTTCGTTCTAGGCGTCGGTCTGCCTGATGTCCACTGTGGAACTGGCATCTGTGAAGAATGATGACGAGAGGTGCTGGGACTGCTTTCTCAAGGAAGAGCTACAGGCTGAGCCTTGGGCCAGAGAACTCCAAGCTCACAGGGACGGGCCTGCACAGGCTATGTAGAAGACGGACCACTGTGGATCGGGGTGAGCGCCCCTTGCCTTTACTTGAGATCCACTGTCTTCCCGTTGCTGATAGGAGGCGTGGTGGGTCTGAAACTGAGTAAATCCCTGAACTGAGAGCTGGGGGTCCATTCCTGTAGTACCAAGGACTCCACCAGAAGCTCATGTCACAGTGCCCTCTCTCCAGCACACAGCTTGGCCTTATGAGACTAGAGAACATCCTGTTGCCTGTCTTTGTCCCATCTGATTCAGGGACTTTCCCTTCCAGGTCAGACGGCTTCTCAAGTTCTCAGATTAATCCTTTCCTGGGAACTTTTGGTACTTGCTAGGCAGTCTGTTTTCTCTTGAACTGACTGATCCAGCAGAATTGTGCTTATGAAACCACAAATCTAGGATTGGAGGGCTTGTTGCGCTCAGAAATAAAGCAGGCTGCATCAGTGTGATGCTAGGGATTGTTTTGCACAATGAAAGCTAAAGTGAGGCCATACATCCTTAAAGGCAGCTGCGGATTAGACTGGATGAGCTACATCTGCAACCCTTCCCACCTCAGCATGTTCTCTAGTGTGGTTAAGAGATGTAGGTACATAAAATGTTCCAGGTATGAACAGAGGACATCAAGAATTGCAGTAGTGATAAGATTTTTTTTTTTTTTTTTAAATGGAATTGGATTCCCACCTCCAGCTTTTGAAGTCACTTTATCTGGCAGTTGTACAGCAGGATTCCTGATGGTGCAGTTCCACCTGTGGGAGACAATTTATAGCCTCCCATTTGCTATTGAAGAGCAGCTCAAATTGGAAATAGCCCCCGTTGCAGAGATGGACCCCATAATGCTGGACTCTAGGGTTGTTAGTGAAGACAGGAAGATGAATGACTTCTTGAAGCTGTGTTTTCCACCGTCTTATCGGTACCCTTGAACATAATTTCCCCATAGTTACCAATTTCTTGCTCGTACATGAAATTCATGCTTGAGTTTACCTGCTGACTCGCTAAGCTTATTTTGCTTGTTTTTTACCAAAAGATTGTGAAAATCAATTCACAATCATTCAGCAGGCTGCTGAATTATTATCTGCATCACGTCTTTACCAATGCTGGTGATACCGAAAAAGCCAGTCGAAGAAACTCTCTAAGACTTGATTTTGGAGTTTTAGAAAGCAGGCATTCTTTATTGCAGCGCTGGGTGCACGGGGGATCGCTCCACCTATCGTGCGCACCATCAGGCCTAATTGTGCAGGTTAAGTACGTGTTCTACATACATATTCACTAGATTTCCAAGAAATGTTATACATATTCATTAGTTTTCCGGGAAACTATTAGCATATGCAATGTCCTTTACGCAGGTGCATTGAAGGTCTCTGGTGGTCTTCCATAGTCTTCCTCACTTGTCCGCTACTTGACCCTTCTCGGATGATTCTGCGCAGTGTGATCTTCTGCATGTTTGATACATCTTATGCTAAAGAATGCTCGTTAGTGCTTCTGTTATCTATGCTTACATTTTGACGTAATTCATATGGATACTTCTAAGCTAAGTTACCTAAAAGGGCTCAAGTCCTTATCTTCTTCAGCGGGGGCTCATCCGGGATGGCCCAGAAACTGCAAGGCCATCCAAACGCAATTTCTCACACATTTTGCAACATACAGAACCCCCATCCACCACTGATCAGCAAACAATCGGGCAAAGAAACAGCAAGGCCATTGTACTCAGAAAAACATCCTGCATCACTGGTGGGTACCAACCTGCAGCTGCTTACAGGAGTTGGACTTCTTCTCACTGACTAGATGGCAAGTGATGCTGTATCAGTCCCCAGATATGCAACACTGGGAAAGGAAAGATCTTTTAGTCCTCCTCCTGTTTTCCTGTTCTTCCTTTTCCTCCTCCTCCTCCCCCACTAAATCTAGTTTAAAGCTCTCCATACTGAAGGCTGGCCAGCCCGTAGCCTCAGTAGCATTTAAATATAGGAACTAATATGGATTTCTTTTTTCCCCTCCCCTCAGCCCAGAGGATCCCACATAATTGTCCTCAGACTCCGAGGCAGAGAGAAATCCACAGAAGAGCAGTGGCCAAACAGCAAGCACAGAAGCAGCTGTAGCCAAAAGCGCCTGAGCTTGAGGATGGCAGGGAGCGTGCTGATGTGCAGACAGCTAGGATGCTGAAGGGGTTTTAATTTCATCTAAATCCAAAAACGCAACACATGTGGGGGAGGGGCAGTGCCCCAGGGCCGTGGCCGCGGTGGGAAGGCTGGACTGTGAGGTCACCGAGCCCCACTGTGGCACGCCGTGATGTGCAGTGCTGTGCCACGGGCACCGCTCGAGCAGTGCCAGCAGCGGCAGCAGCAGCAGCAGCGGCAGCGGCATCGTGCAGGCGTGGGGGGCCATGACCCCCACCTGCCTCCTTATCCTCTTTGTGGTGTCCCTGCAAGCCTGGGTTGTCGGGGCTGCTCCGTGGCAAGCGCGGGGATTAGGTAGGCGGGCAGGCGAGGGCCAGCACCCAGCCCTGGCAGTGTGGCGCAGCACCCACCACACCTCGGGGTGACACCGGGGCTGGGGTCGTGGTGTGGCAGGGCTGTGAGAGCAGCGGGGCCGGGCTGCGCCGGGTGAGCCGTGGCCAGCTCCGCGGGCAGCAGGAGGCAGATGTCCCACAGGGAGGTGCAGGGGGCTGCAGCCGCTGCGGAGGCATTTTGCAGGTGAATGGTGGGGCCGAGAGTGGCACCACGGGGTGAGAAACCATCCCTAGAGCCAGCACTGTGCTGCCCTGCCCCAGGGCAGCCTTCCCCTGGCCTGCGTGTCGGGGCCAGAGCAGCACCGCAGGGGCCAGGCAATAGCCTGCAGGAGTACTTGCCCGTGCCCGGGGCCGTGGCTCTGCCACTTCCCGGCTGGATCCTGGCTTTCAGCCTCAGGGACGTCCGTCCTTGGGAGATGTCTGCTCAGAAAAACAGGAGCATTCCTTCTCTAGCCCTGCAGTGCTCTCCTCGGGTGAACCCAGGTCACCCAGGCCCCTCTGCAGCTTTGGAAATCTCCACCCATGTCTGGGTCCCATGTCATTACCTGACCCCCCTCCAGTGACCGCAGGTCACTGAGAAAGAAGTAGATCACAGCCTCTAATGGAAACGTGCTTGATTACAGCTGTGCCTGTAGCCAATGGCCACCCGACTGCTCAGCTGGATCTTGTCTGGGAGCCTCAGGGCAACCCCACAGGTATGTCACTTGAATGAGCGGGCATTTAGGCTTTAATATTTGTTCATATGAAATTTAACTTAGTATTTTCTTGGCCGATGCTTAGACATGCAGAAGAGCAGAGAGGGAATGGGTCAGGCTCAGTGACATGGCCTGGGGTGCTCTGCCTTGCAAAATAGTCTTTCCCAGCCTCTCCGACCCTGCGCTGCAAAGCCAGCAGGCTTGTTGGGGTTGAGTTTAGAGCTGGTGTGAGCTCCAGGGAGTCCTTTCTGCTGGCAGCTCTGTGCATGGCTTGTTTTAAACCGGCATGGTCCAGGCACCCAGTAACGGTCTGCACAGTGCCTCTGAGTGGCAGAGAGAGACGATTGCCATGGAGGAATCCTGTGTTTGAACTGCATGCCTTGCTGTTCGGATCTGAAGAAGTCTATTGAAATATTTCATGGGAGCTTCTCTGTTCCGTTTGTTTACAGATGTGGCTGGACGCAATGGATATCCAGCTTTCCAGCCGGGTTCCAGGGCTGACGTGCAGGGAGATCGCATGGGTACGTCATGGCTGTTTACTTCCTTTGAGAGCTGCCAGCTCAAAGCCCAGATGTGAGCAAGATGTCTCTTGCAGGTGTGAGAATATAGGCCTGCATCGTGTGTGCCATTTTGTTCTGTGATCCCCTTATATGTTCTGCTATTCAGTTATGATAGTGTATATCCCAATGTATGATGGGAACTTCTCGTGGGTGTTTGGTTGCAGATGTGCGTACAGGGAGGGCTTTTCCAGCTTCTCGGCTGGGTCCTGTGCCGGAGCTCACCTGGCATCCCAGGGGTGAGTAGTCAGTCCTGACTGACTTCACAGACTAAGCGCTCGTTTTCAGTATGTTATTCTTGAGAAATTTAACTTTATACTTTCTGTTAAGGTCCTCAAAGAGCAAAGTATAAAGCTGAAATAGGAAAATCTTCCCAGCGGTCACCAGAAGTCCTAAAGGAAATCCTGAAGGAATTGGACAAAGCAGCACGTGGTGGGTATACCCAGAAGACTTGGGAAGCTGAAGTTTCAGATGCATGTATGGACAAGCCATAGCCTACGCAGCAGGAAGGGATCGATCAGAGCCTCACTGTGCTGACACTCAAATTTCACGCCTTGCAGGTGCTGGTGAGCTGTAGAGATGGTGCAGAGTCTCTGCTGCCAGTTGTGGTTCAGCTGAGCCCCAGGGACAGCTGCTGCCCCAGTTATAGCGTTACTGCCTAGAGCTGTTCTGGGCAGGTGTTGGTATCCAGCTGGCAGGGACTGGCGGTGCTCACACCTTGAGTGTGTGAGGGACTTGGCTGAGGAGCTGATTCCTGATAAGCCGTGAGAGGACCAGCACCCTGCCAGTCGCTGGAGGGGAGAGTGCCCTTGGCCGGTGGACAGGATGCACCGGGATCTTGGGGTCACTGAGACCGGCAGACTTTGCCTGGGCTGCAGGCATCCCCTGGCCAGGATGGGAGCACCCCGGCCTCACAGCCTGGTCTAACCCCATTGTTCTCCTTGATGTCTGAGGACTCTCGGTGACACCTCGGGGTCAGGGACAGGTGAAAGCTGGACACCCAGCTGAAGGCCAGACACCTAACTTGAAGGCAGCTAAAATGAAGGGCTGTGAATTCAGTGTCGGGTGGTTTGGCTGTCTGTTTCTAGTTGTGTTTTAGATAACTTGGTTGTGGTTTTCCTCTTGTTTTGGGGGACTGTGGGCTCTTCACTGCCACTTGTGAAAGTGCCCAGAATATGGTTGCAAGAGCTTGCGGTTCAGTCCACCATGCGTGTCTGTTACCCTTACCATGTGGTGGAGTTGGTGTGATGGGAAGTGCTTCTCAGAAGGACTCTTTCCCCAGCTGAACTGGCTAGAGCATCTTCCTGTCTTCTCTGAAGGAAGTAATTTACCATCATCTTGCAGTTTGCCAAAAATACACGAAGTGGAATGTGAACAAGATCACATGCAATCCCCTGCAATCTCAGTGGTCAGGATTTGCTGTCTACCGGTAAACTGGAAAGTGTCTAGCGCTTAAATTTTTCTCCATGAATGACACGTTGTTTGGACTAGTGACTAGGTGCACCCCCAAATGCCCAGGCTTTGTTTCTAAGCGTTATTAATGTATTTTGACAAGTATTGCGTCCTGAAGATACCACGTTCCTGATAAGGAACGGTTACTTCTAATTAAACTGACCCACTTTCTTTCTAAAGAGATGGACCGTGAGACCTTGGAGAAGGAGGTGTTTCAGGAAGGAGGTAGTCACGCAGTGCCAGTCTCTGATGAAAAAACAGGGGCAATTCAATCAACAGGCGTGCCAGGTAATTGCTGTCCTTCAGTCATCCAGTGTCATGAATCAAAATCACTGTGTGTCTGCAGCCTCTTCCCCTGGTGCCCACTACTGCACATCTTGTCAGCAGCCAAACTGTTAGTACAGACCGAGTGTTCTAAAAGAAGCCAGGAATGGCTCTCTGAGGATGACTGTCATCGCTGGGGTGTGGAAGTTATTACCATCGGTGTGCCAGAGAGATGCTCACTCGTAACCCTCTGTGGATGCAGTGAGATGCTCGCCTCCCGCTGCACCCTGTTCACAGGAATTTCAGAACTTTGCCGTTTTGGGAATGAGGCCATCTGAACCACCCTCAGCAGATGACGGGAAATATGACTCTTAATCAAATGTACCTCCCGCAATACCTGCATCCCAGAGCTTGCCATGAGTCCCCCGAAGCACAACAGAGGGGGATCCCTCCTGTGAACTGAGGTCCAAAGGAATTCACTGACGGATCGGGCACGGGCTTAGAGGGAACCTGTGCCACCCTCCTGCATCTTCTGTGCCTGAGCCATGCTGAGGCTTTACCTTTCTCTGATTCTTGGCAGTGCTGTCCAACCCCGGAGAAACCCACCATGCCAGGAGATATGATTTTTTTCAAAAGAATCCAGGTATTTAGCAGTCTTGCAGGGGGCCATAAGGGGGAGACAAGTCCTGAAACCTGGGGGCATGCAAGCAGTGCCCATGCTGGAGAAAAGGCGAAGCAGGAGAGCGAGGTTCAGGTGTCTCCCGAGAGGGCCTGACTCCATCCCCTCAGGTAGTGGGTGCTGGGCTAGGGAGGGAGAGCTGGGGGTGGCACTCCCTGACACAGGGATGCTTTTTGCCTGTCTCACTCAAAGGGGCGATTGCTCAAACAGCTGCGCTCCCCCACATGCTCCTCCATCTGGCCTCGTGAGTTCTGTTCAGCGGGACAACTTGTCCCAAAGGCTCAGAGAGAGCCTCCAGGCAGCAGCACTAGCAAGCCTTGGAGAGTGAAGGTGGGTGAGCGCAAAAGAAACTGTGCGCAAATGTGAAGGGTGGCCGAGAAGCGGGGGGCAAACCCGTGACACTGGGAAAACTGGATTACAGCCATGCCAGAGTGTAAGCAAAGCTGAGAGGAGAAAGAGGGGCTCCAGAGTGCATTGATTTGCAACAGCTTTCGGAGTTTCCTTTGCTTCAACTGAAACCAAGGAAACATTGCAGCCCTAGCATGTTCACTGGTGCAGAGATGCTAACAAAGTGAGAAAGAACATTTCCTGGCAGTGTCAGACCTCCTGTGAGATTACCAGTAGTGTGCAGACACACTAACCTGCAGAATTGTTACTCCAGGTGTGGATGGCAAGAGAAATACAAATGCTATGGATCCTAAGGATTTCCGGTACTACTGCATAGAAGGCGCCGTGGCAGTCTTGGGCTCCGTGCTGTTTGGGATGGTATTGTGTTGTGTGATCTGTCTGTGGAGGAAGAGACAACGGTGAGTTGTTGGGGGGGGGGTGCCAAACTTGTGTATTAGATGGCTGCTATTAGCCATGAAGCATTTAGAGGTAGGGTGTTCTGGAGTGCCAAGTCAGCTACTGGCCAAACTCCACTGAGATTTCTGCTGTAAGATGTTTTAACTGGCCTCTCAATTCATGGGCACTCTTTTCTGAAACTCCTTCCTCCTGTGGCAAGTGTTAGTTAAAAGTCACCCTGCCTCGACAAGAGCAGACCCAGCAACAGACATAGGATGAGCAAGGTCAGGAAGAAAAACGAGGGATGACATTGCCATAGAAAGTGAGAAGCGCAATAGTGACATCTCCCTGCCAGTGAACCTACCAGCAGAAATCACCCTGTTAGATGATGCCATAAATCCCAGAGGTTCACCTCGGCCAGGGTGTCCCAGCAACTCAGACCGTGGTGAGGAACCTTCCCAGCTCTCGGCCTTGCTTTGGAGAAAGAGAGTTAGTCTGTCCCATCTGCACCTGAGCAATGTCAGCGTGTGTGTTCTCAGCACAGGCAGGGTTTTTTTTCTGTGCAGGGGTACGTATCTCTTCGGATATGTATTCTGAAAGGAGGATGGAGAGCACCTCACTGAACAGAGGGCCGAGGCTGTGCCCTTGTCTGGTCAGGGATGGGCAGGGGAGTCAAGTGCTGGTCTCTGCCAGGCACGCTGAGAAAGGAGAACAGGAGGCTTTCCTGGCCCTGCAGTGCTGTGCCCAGCTTTGGTCCCCTCGGTCTGTCGCAGGCAGGTCTCCTTCCAGGCACGTGCAGAGCAGGCAGGTCAGGATGGTCAGGGCCGAGAGGAGACAAGCCGTGGGCAGGCGAGCAGAGCCCCAGGCGAGGGGTGCGGGGTGCCCCATTTTCTGCACGGAGTTCTCCATGCCCACAGCTCCCGCGTGCAGCCAGGTGCCCACAGCCCACGGGGCACCCAGTGCTGCCCCGCACCCTCATGCCTGCCTGGCCCCACAGCCGCAGTGGGGCCTCAGCAGCCTCCTCTCTCCACAGGCGCCTCTCCACAGCTTCGTGAGCCCGGCCTGGCACCAGCAGCTGCTCCTCAGACCCGGACAGCCCGAGCAGCTGCCCCAGTGCCCCAGAGAGCTGGACCTGACACCAGCAGCCATCACCTGTGCCTGGAAAACCAGCCCGCCTGCCACAGAGCATGAGGGAACGGGCCTCCACCAGCCCGGACAGCCGCCCAGCCTGCCCGCCTCCACCCCACCACCCATGGCTGTCCAACTCAGCCAGCCGGCTGTTGCAGGACCAGTCCAGCGACCTGGAGCCCCCAGAGGAATTGAAGCCACCCGCCCGCCCCCCAAGCCCATCGCGCTGGCCCTCCTGCAAGGGCCTGAGCCAGCCCCGCCAGGGTATGGGTTTGGGCTACGATGACAGACTCCCGACGGACAGCTTCAGGGATCAACTGTTCATGTCCGAATAATGGCACAGCAATAAATACAGATCAGTAGCACAATTGTCCAGGTCGTAATGGCAGCAGACCCAGGGATTCACCAATCCTGGGCCGAACTTCGTATCAGGGCACACAGGGACCCGGAAGCCCACAGTGTCAGCAGGCAGGGAGCTGGGCATGGGACCCGCCAACAGGCTGGGGGAACCAGCTTCCCTGGTGGGACCGTCCTGCTAAATTCTGAGCCACAGAGGCACCAAAGGGGCTCGTTAACAGGTCATCACCCCCACCTCTGCTCCCTGTGCCAGCTTTGTCCTGGAGTGCACAGGACAGGAGTACTGTGTAGGGCAATACCAGCCCCAGCCCCTCCATTGTGTGCACACCAAATACACCACATAAGGCAATGCCAGAAATAAAACACAGAGCAGCACAAAGCTGCTATCAAGCCATAACAGAGACACCGTCTGTTCTGCTTTTGGCTGGGATGGAGTTAATTTTCTTCCTAGCAGCCCATATGGTGCCGAGTTTTGGATGTGTGACCAAACCAGTGTTGGTAGCACACCCATATTTTAGCTATTGCTGAACACTGCTTGCACGGCCCCAAGGCCTACTCTGTTCCCACACTGCCCTGCCAGCGAGTAAGCTGGGGGTGTGCTGGTGGATGAAAAGCTGGACATGAGCTGGTGTGGTGGGTTGACCGTGGCTGGGTGCCAGGTGCCCACCAAAGTTGCTCTATCACTCCCCCTCCTCAGCTGGACAGGGGGGAGAAAATGTAACAAAAGGCTAGTGGGTCAAGATAAGGACAGTTTAATAAAGAGAAAGCAAAGGTCGTGCGTGAAAAGCAAAGAAAAACAATTGATGTTATTCTCTACTTCTCATCAGCAGGCGATGTCTAGCCACTTCCTGGGAAGCAGGGCTACCGTACGCGTAGTGGTTGCTCTGGAAGACAAAAATGCCCCCCTTCCGTCTTCCTTTACTTAGCTTTTATATCTGAGCTGACGTCATATGGTAGGGAATATCTGTTTGGTTAGTTAGGTCAGCTGTCTTGGCTATGTCCCCTCCCAAGATCTTGCCCAGCCCCAGCCTGTTGTTGAGGAGGGGCAAAAATGTTGGAGAGACAGCCTTGATGCTGTGCCAGCACTGCTCAGCAGTAGCCAAAACACTGGTGTGTTATCGACTCCTTTCTAGCTACCAATACAGAGCACAGCACTACGAGGGCTGCTATGGGGAGAATTAACTCCATCTCAGCCAGACCCAATACAGCTGGCAATGTGCGCTTGCAGCCCGGAAAACCAACCGTATCCTGGGCTGCATCAAAAGCAGCGTGGCCAGCAGGTCAAGGGAAGGGATTCTGCCCCTCTCCTCTGCTCTCCTGAGACCCCACCTGAAGCACTGCATCCAGCTCTGGGGTCCCCAGCGCAAGAAAGACACGGACCTGTTGGAGCGGGTCCAGAGGAGGCCACAAAAATGATCCCAGGGCTGGAAGACCTCTCCTGTGCAGAAGGGCTGAGAGAGTTGGGGGTGTTCCGCCTGGAGAAGCGAAGGCTCCAGGGAGACCTTAACTGCAGCCTTTCAGTATGTGAAGGGGACTTCTGAGAAAGGCGCAGAGAGACTTTACCAGGGCCTGTAGTGACAGGAGAAGGGGTGAGGGTTTTAAACTGAAAGAGGGTAGGTTTAGATTGGACATAAGGAAGAAATGTTTACGCTGAGGGTGGTGAGACACTGCAACAGGTTGTCCAGAGAAGTTGTGGATGCTCCATCATTAGAAGTGTTCAAAGTCAGGTTGGGAGGGGGCTTTGAGCAACCTGGTCTGGTAGAAGATGTCCCTGCTGATGGTGGGGGGTGGGGTAGACCAGATGATCTTTGAAGGTCCCTTCCAACCCAAGCCATTCTATGTTTCTATCATTTTTGCTCCCTACAGTGGGAGGACAAAACACCCCAAGAGATGCCTGGGAGGAGTCCCAGGGAGCTACTGGGCATTGACCTGCCTCCAACATACATACACAAAACTGCTCAGGTAGCTTCCTTGGAGGAGTCTGGGGCTGCTAAGTTTTTTTCCCTCTTGCAGCAAACACAAGGCAATAGTTGTATGTTCCTCTGTGGACGTGGACTGTTGGGACACACTGTGTGGGACAGCCAACGGCTCTGGACTCACAACAGTATTGCAGCTGCAAAAGCTGGTTGTGTCACAACTGCTGTGAGTGGGAGTACGGACCCAGCCCTGTGGTGCCTGGTGATGGGTGCTGACTTGGGCTGTCCCTTTGGCAAGGACAGGCTGGAAAGCTCGTGGAAAGGAAACATATTTTGAGGAGCAGAAACCAAGGGCTAAACTCCCTGAAAACCCTGCCAAGAGCTACAGAGCACAACCAGGGCAGGAGGGCAGGGACCGGTCACCTTGGAATGCACACACAGATGTGGGAGCGGGGTTGGACGATAGGTGCAAGGGCAGCACGGGGTGATCCACTGCTGATTCATCCAGCATGCTAACGTTTTACTGCTTCCTCATTCTCTAGACAAGTTCCCTTGATTTAAATCCCCTTCATACCCTTGCTGGAGAGGGGAGAGTTAAATGGACCACACAGCTTCCTCGGTGAGGCCTTGTAATTTCCCTGGGACCCCAGCGCAGGGGAAGAGCATCTCCAGAGCATCCCTTTTCCAGCCCATGAGATGCTCTGTGTGACAAGGGAAGGTGCCCGTCGGTCCAACGGACGAGGCCCTGCAAGGCTCCCATCAGGGTCCTTTGACCTACCCATCCTCCAGCCACCGCTCCAGGGGCTGGGGGTCTCCTGCAGGTCCCCAGCCAATGTCTCAGGTACCCAGGGACATTGAAAACAGGCAAAGACTCATTTACAGAAGTTGTTGCGATTAATAGCATGTTCCTTCTCCCCAGGGAAGGTGTTGTGCACCTGCGGATTGCGTGCAAATATTCACCCCGGCTTTGTCTTCATAATGGCATTAATGCTCTTTTAAAACAGCGGTGTTGTGGACCAGCTTTTCGAAAACATGCCATATTTGCCTATGTACAATTGATGGGCATTTTCTTCAAGAGCACCTGCTTGGCTTTTGCGAGCCTGACCTCACTGTGCTCTTTAGTATGCCAACCAGGAACAAGTTCAGCCGCTATTGAACAAGCCATGTTTTCAAGGAGTGCCTTATTTAAAAGTTGTACCTTTGTGTAAAGCCTTCAGAACAAGTCTGTTGTGTTTTGGGTGTCAGAGCACGGCAGTCAGCAACTCTGTAATTGCTGTCGCTATCAATGTATGCAGTTGAAACAACGGCTGCTTTTTATTACAGTAACAGAAGCTTACACCTTTTGTAGCAGGCACAAATCGGAAAGGCACAATGCCCTAGCTTCAGTTTTCTGCTTCTCAGTTATTAACAACAGCATTTTCTCCCCCTTGTCACACGCAGTTCAGTATCTCCGTTTTCTTGAACCGGTGACTCTCACTATGGAAGCACTTCATTGTGCTAGCAAACGTTTACATTCATTCCCCATTAAAAACAGCATTTCAGCATGTTCCAAAATCCCACAGAACAGACAAGATTTCAAGGTCCATACGTCCTCTATCAGCTGGGGGCATCTCCCCTGAAGCAGCTGCACGTACTTAACTTGCATGAGGCACTAACACACATCAGGCTGTGCTGAGCACAGCCAAAGGAAGCTCAGGCCTGCTGGTAAAAACCCTGCATAGCCATCACCACACTCTGGTTCCTGCTCTCTTCCCTGCCTTTTGTCTCTCACCTTCACACTGCCAACCCCAAACCCACAGGAGGGGTGCTCTGCTGCATACCCACCTGTGAGCAACCCATGCCAACCTAATAGAAATAAGAAACATCACTTTGCCTATGGGTTTGGACCTGGTCACTTAAGAACCCCAAGTTAGCATTACTTAGGAAAAAGAAACAAACAAACAAGGAACCTTAAAGACAGTCATGTAGTAGTGGGGCTCTGGGAATTCTGAGTCAACCTTCTAGTATCAGACACAGGGAGAGCGGTCTTACTCTCCAGTATCAGCTCTGTGGTGAAAACTGCAGGGAGCTGCTGAGCATCCTTACATCCTGAATGCTGCAAATTCCAAAGCTAAAACAGCCCCTGCTTGCAGAGGACTTTGAAATGCTCGTTTTTATTTCCATGCACTTGTGCTAAGTGTTTTCACTCTTCAAGATAATGGCTATTTGTCCCAACGCTATTTTGTAAAATTCAGTGACAGGAGGCAATCTTCCTATCTCCTAGGATACATAGGTTTTGTTCGAATATGATAGAGCTACAGAGATATTAATTAATTCTCTTGAAATAGTGTCTCTTTTTGTGTACATATGCCCGTGTATATACGTACGTCTGTATGTATTGTTAGCTAGTGAAAGAAAAAGTACAAGGTTAGTTTAAAAATTCAGCTAACAGCATTATATGGTTTTATGGAGAGACAGAGCTTTTCAGCTCCTGCCAATTAGCATATCTCTGACTCTGATCGAGCAGTTTAAACTGGCTGAAAACCTAGCCCAAAAAGTGACATTGAATTTTCTAACCTAATTTCAAGCTACAAATGGGACCCTCTTGTTAGGTTATTTAATTTTATTTTTAAAGGACAAAGGAGTAGTAAGGAGTCATGTTTTCCAAAATCTGTGGCTGCAAAAGTTCCTGAGATGAGGAGGTTTGGTTTCATCCTGATTCCTTCATGCTTTGCTTCTTAAAGGAAAAAAAAAAAAACAAAAAAAAGACACAGGGAAATAAGTATTGAGGATAAGACTTGAAGTGAAGATGAACGAACAGCAAACGCCAAACAAAATAAGCAGAATAGGAGGAGGAGGACGATGAACCGTAGGAAGAGCAGGAAGAAGAACATGAGAAAGAACAAGAAGAACAGGAAGAACAAGAGCAGGCAGACGACTATGAGGAGGGACATAATAAGGAAAAGAAGGAAGGACAAGGGGAGGAGGAAGAAGAACAGGAGGTAGAGGAGTAAGAAATGAAGGAAAAGAATGAACAGGAGGAGGAGAAATAGGAGGAGGAAGAAGAGCAGGAGGAGGAACAAGGGGAAGAGAAACAGGAGAAGAAGGGGAGGAGGAGGAGGAAGAACAGGAAGAACAGGAGGAAGAAGAACATAGGGAAGAGAGGAAAGAAGAGGAGGTGAAGGAAGAGGAGGAAGAACACGATAAGGAGGAGGAGGAGAATACAGAAAGAATGAGGAGGAAGAAAATAGGAGGAGAAAGAAAAGGAGGAGGGGGATGAGGAGAAACGAGAACAGGATGAGAAAAAGGAAGAACAAGAGGAGGAAGAAAAGGAGGTGGAAGAACAGGAGGAGGAGGAGGAGAAGGAAGAGAAGGAAGATGGGGAAAAGGAGGAGGAAGAAGAGCAGAAGGAGATGGAAGAGGAGGAGGAGGAGGAAGAAGAACAGGAGGACAAGGAGGAGGAGAAGGAAGAGAAGGAGGAGGAGCAGGAAAAGGATGAGGAAGAAGAGCCGGAGGAGGAGAAGGAAGAAACACCTCCAAATTCAGTCTAGAGTGTCAGCACATCAAAATTCTTGGATCAAGCTCCTGCTACATCCATTTTTCCATGGGGATTCATTAAATCCAAGCCTACTGGCGAAGCCATTACTCACAGGAGTCGTTCCACGTCATGGCCATCACTCCTCTTGGGAACAGACAGGAAAGCTCTGGATGACAAAGGCTCTCAGGACGCGCTCCAGAAACAGAAGACCAGTGCAAGAAGATCCCCATCACCTGATCGCACAGAAGTAATTCTAGCTCAATGAAATGACTATTGAAAACAAAACCCACAGAACAGCATCCACCACCAAATCTCCTTCAGTCGTAGTTTTTGCAGAGCTGCAGGCTGACGACCTTACCATCACTGTCACAGGACCCCAAAAGAAATAGTAACTGGCAAACAGTAACTCTACCCATAGCCCAGATCCATCTAGCCTTTAAAGGTAGAATAGCTCAGCCTACAGCTCTGGAGGTATAGGCCAGCCTATACATATATCCTGTGACTACCTACTCAATGATCTGTCCAGAAAGTCAAATCATAATTATCTTTGAATGAGCATGGAACTGGGGGCGGGGGGGGGAAGGGGGGAGAAAGTAAGACCTTGGTGGAAAAAAGGGAAAGTGCAGGCACACAATTAAAAAAGAAAGGAGCCAAGTTATCCTGAAGGCCAGTTCCAGCCAACTCACTGTCGCTGGTGAAAAGCTGTGCAGCTCGGAGGAAAAAGACGTGACTTTGGTGCTGGGATGCACACAGATGTCTAAGTTGAGATCTGAAACAGCAGAAAAACCTTGACACGGCTCCATTTCGCTTTCCTCATACCTGTGTGCATGCTGTGACTTCCTTGTTTCCCTGAAGTCCTCCCAGACTAGCAGGGAAGTGGCTTCTGTCCAGTCCATGTGCCATGCAGAGAAACAGTTTTGACCACTAAGGGAGTAGCAAATTGATAGCATATTTCCATACATTTTGTATGGTATGTCTAAATATTTTGATGGTTTTAATATTTTGTACCAGCCATGGAAACTGGTTTGCTGCTAGGTGACTGTAAAAGTGAGATTTGGTAAATAATTATTAGAAATCTTATACTAACACTATTATTGAAACAACAGACAAAAGTATAGCCAAGCAATTAACTAGTAGAGGTAGTTACTCCTAAGTTTTGCAGTTCTTTGCTCTTATGACTAGATGTTCCTGTACGCTAGATGAGAACAATGTTGAAACTGACCACATGTGATTGAAACTGCATTAAGCTTCAAGATCAAAGAACAAGGACAGGAATAAAGACTTCAAGGACAGGCAACAAGAACTTCAAATGGGTCGGCGGTCACAAAAGCAGCCCTTCGACTCAAATGGATCCTTCATTGCACATGATCAGATGTAGGCAGTACTAAGATAATCAGTTGCAATCATTTTTATGTATATGTATCCTAATCTGATTAATATGCAATTAGTTATTCTATATAACCTGTTTGTGCTACAGCTGTGGTATGCACGCTAGGTGGAATTATCCCCCGTGCATCCAGCGCTGCAATAAAGAATGCCTGCTTTCTAAAACTCCAAAACGAGTCTTAGAGAGTTTCTTCGACTGGCTTTTCGGTATCAAATAACTACTGCATCCGCAGAAGCAAAGAGGCAGACGCACCTCGGCTGCGGAGATACCCGAAGCTGCCCCAAGCCCCAGGAGCCCCTGGCACCTGGACATTTGCCTGGCCCTGGAGCTGCATGGGGCCTGCCAGCACTGGGAAGCCCCAGGGACAGAAGCGAAGGCCGGTGGCCAGTCCCCGTGGGGAGAGTGCCGGGGGCTCCGTCCTTCCTTCTGGGCCACAGGAGAATGCCCTGGGCCACGCCAGGACAGGGCATCTCTCCTCCTCATCGCCTGGGGGAAGGCCCTGGGTGCTGGGCTCAGCACGGGCGGTGTGACCGGGGCGGAGCCCTGTCTCCTGCCAAGGGCCGGCCCGGCTCCCATCACACAGCTCCTCCTGCCTGGCGCTGTGGCTGGCAGCACAGACAGACCCGCATTTTGGGAATGATTTGCCGACCCAGAGCAAGTGCACGGCAGCTCCCCTCCGGGCAGCTCCTCTCGCTCGCCGAGCAGGCGCAGGCCCCACGGCAGCCCTGAGGGACCGCAGAGCTGCGCACACACCTCGCAAGCGCTGCCGAGAGAACAGCTCCAGACGAAACGTCCCTTCCTGAAGGCCGTCTCTCTGCAGGCCCAGTGCCCCGGCGGGCTGAGGAGCAGCTGCGGGCGGGGCAGTGGGCACAGGGCAGCTCTGGGAGGAGAGGCCCGGACTGCCCCTGCCTGCCCGGCAACAGCTGCGCCATTGGCCATGGCTGAGCCAATCAGCGGAGCCGGAGGCGGCCTGTCAGTCACAGCCGGCCTGGGGCAGGGCCAGAGGGGGTGGAGCCCGAGCAGCCTGAGCAGAAATGGGGGAGAGATGGGCCAGGGACGCTGTGGGAGCAGCACAAAGAGAGCCTAAGGTTTTGAGTGCCCAAGGATGCTCTTTTCAGGTAGGTTAAGAGGCACATGTACACCCTGTAATGGCATAAGGACTCCCCGGAACGTCTTCAGTACAGCTATATTTTACGTAAGCTGCTGTTTTCATGCAACCTCAGCTAGTGTTGTGCTGCTCTTTACAGGATGGGGTGAGTGGTGTTGTCTTTGGCTGTGTGAGCTTAATTGTGTTTCTAATGTGTGTGTCAAATAATTACCTGTTAAACAGACTGCCAATCTGGCTGAAGCCAGTGCTACCGAAGAAGACGAAATAAAAGCTTTGGTGGTGCAGTCCTGCCGTGAATATGATCTGATCAAGTAAGTGTTGATTATGTGAAAGCTGTTCTTTGAAGATTATGGGAAATTGCAGAGATGTGTGTTTTAACAAGAGAGACATGTGCCTACCTTTTTCTTTTTCCCCCCCAAACCTTTTAGTTACATGAAGAAACCCTTGGGCCCACCTCCACCATCACATACTTGCTTTCGTTGCGGAAGACCTGGCCACTACATAAAGAACTGCCCGGCAAATGGCGTACGATTGTGGGGGACTTCTGGTGTTACTTAGTTTTTAATTGTTTTACCTTGGCAGTTACGTAACAAATACATGAATATTCATATTAAGAATTGTTTCTCTTGGGGTGTGATTCAAAGAAACTAACTCAATAGTTTGATTAACTATTAAGTAGGTATTCTTTATTGGCAGCGCTGGGTGCATGGGGGATCGCTCCTCCTATCATGCACACAGTTGCACAATTTACCAGAAATTTATACAATGTAAATGTACATATTCATAGGGTTACTCAATACAAAATGTACATATGCATAAGTGAGGCGGAGTAATCCAAAAGGCTTGTGTCAGCAATTCTAAAATGTATATGTTATCCTTGCGCAGGCTCAGATTTGTCTCTGGTGGTCGTTTACTTCTTCAGGGGTCTTATCTTCCTCTTCCTCTTCTGTCCTTTAGATGAACTTTGGTCACCTATGCATGCTCCCTTCTTACTAGGCAATTAGAGCAGTTTTATGCTTGCTTCTCATATATGTTATCTTAGACCTATATTTCAGTTCTTGTTATCAGTTTCTTGGTTTGACATATCAGTCCTTGGCGAGTACTGGTCCCTGACAAGCTTAATCCTTGACAAACACCAGTCCTTGGTAAGCAAAGTTACAGAGAGATAGTCAAGGTGAACTAAGTCATTAAGCAACACTTAAAATAATTATAGTTTATTAGTTCCCTAGTTTGTTAGTTCCCTATATCAGGTGAAAGTCAGAGGTTCTATGGCAGTGTTGCAAAGCCCTTCAAAAATTCAAGGGAAAGCTGGAATTATAAAGGTGAAATTTTCTTTCTAGGTTGTAGACATTAAATATGTCTGTAGATCTTTCTCCGTGAACTTTCATGCATATTTTTATATACTTCAGTATTACTGGAAATTTTTCTGTTTTCCACTCCTTTTAATGACAGTTCACAGTTTTTATTATTTTGTATAAAACCAAGGCATTTCTCTTGACCCCATCTATTGAATATTTGCATGTCTTAATTACACTAAGTCCCTGGTTGAGTATTGATGCCATTTCACGTTAGTCACTGAAGGTATACACGTGAGGTATGAATTCAGCCTTCACCTATAGACGGTGAATGTAGGTTTCTCCAGTGAGTGATTCAGAGCACCAGCTTAAGCTCTCGCTCTGAATTGCGCTTTGGAGGAGGAGCAGCAGGTTTGTGTCTCTTCTCTGAATGGATGGTGAGCTAAGGGATATGTCAGCCTTAAGGAACCTGAGGTGAAGCCAAAGAATGTCGCTTGAGTTCAAAACCCTGCCCAAGCCTTTGGAACATCCTGGCTATATTCATTTAGGAGAAGAAGTATTTCAGTTGAGCAACCCTTACGCTAGGTAAAAGGAGGAGAGGATTAAAGGCTTTTGCTGCTTAAAATAATCATTGAAATGTCATTTTAAGTGTGGGTTTTGAGGTATGTCTGCCTCTCTTTTCTTGAACGGGACAAAAATTTTGAGTCTGTTCCCAGAATTAAAAAGAGCACAGGAATTCCACGGAGTTTCATGATAGAGGTGAAAGATGCCAATACAAAGGGTGCTATGCTGACAAGCTCTGGAAAATATGCAATAGCAACTATTAATGCGTAAGTATGGAACTAAGTGGACTGACCAAAAAGTGAATGAGAGAAACCATGCATAAATATCTTGAGTGGCAGTGCAACCAAATTGCCCAGCATCTGTCATTATGGGGGAGGAAGCACTGTCATTCTATGTTAACCTTAAAATCTGTGGTACTCTCTAATATTAAAAGAGGGTGGTCCTGCTGTTCATGCCCCTGGAAGTTGGTTAAACTTGTGGTATGCTAAGAATCTGTGTTTCTGCAAAACATTTCAGTAGTGTTTACAGTGGAGTCGTTCTCCTTGAAAGCTCATTTTGCTTGTGTTTTATGTTTCAAAGGCTTCTTGCCAAATTTCGCAGGTAGCTGTTGGACTGAGATTTCCTCCCCCTCTGACTTTTATTAAATCCCATGTGTGAAACAGACTGAAGTTTTCCTGTTGCTATAAACTGAGAAAATACTACCGTGTGCTGACAAGAGTGGCTGTTTTAAAATGCACTTGGTAGCACTTCTGGTTTTCCGTCGGGTAGAAGCTGTAACATAGAGTTCTTCCTTTTATAAAATGTAATTACTCAGAGACTACCTTTATCCTGTGCCTGCAATTTACATTTATCCTCTGGCAAAGGAGAGGTGGGATTCATTTCACCTGATTTCTAGCTGTCAAAAAATTATTTTCCTAGTCTGAGCTTATTTCTTAGTTGATGCAATGAATGGGAGAGTTCTGCAGAAAGAAAATTGTTCCCCCCTCCCTCTTCTAGTGTTGTGGCTATAGAAAAGTAGTTTAAACTAAGCGCCTGCATTTTAGAATGCTAATGTGGAGTGAGAAGAATTCTATCTCCTATCTTCCTTTGATAAAATCCAAAGCTTGGAAAAGTTCTCCTTTACCCATCTTTAACTTGTTTCTTTTTCCTTCCCCACCCCTCCTCCAGGGAAGCTTATGCTAGAGGAAAGAAGGAAAAGCCTCCCTTTTTATCAGAGGAACTGTCCTCCTCCTCCTCCTCCTCCTCTGATGATGATGATCCTCTTCCAGATGAGTTGTTATGTCTCATTTGGAAGGATATAATGACTGATGCAGCTGTTATTCCCTGCTGTGGAAACAGTTACTGTGACGAATGTAAGTGTTACTTCCATATTTGTTGATTCAAAACGTCACATCTGATCTTCTGAAAGCAGAAATAGGAAATACAAAATAACTTTGTTACCAGTTCTATTTAATATTTAATACGAATTGAATACGAAAGCGCTCTTCTCGTATAAAGGGCAAAAAAAAGGCAGGAAGCTTTTCCCCCTTTTTTACGTATCTAGTTAAATCTTCTTTACGTGCGGAAGGACGAGTATGAGAAGAATGGCTAACTGTGCAGGTGATTACAGTATTAGATATTGAATGTGTTTAATTTGTCCACAGCCCTTTCTCTCATAGAAAATTATATAGCCAACTTTGGGGACGTACGGTGGTCTGCAGCAAGCGGATAGTTATGCATTTAATCAGTATTCTTCTCCATGGGAGAGTTGGTTAAAACCTTCAGAACTCGAACCTACTAATGTTTTTTTGAGACGTGTTTTATTCATTAACCTTGAGGTTGGGGACTTCTCGCTGTATTAGATAGTGGGGAAAAAGACTAGTTGAAACCTCAAGACACGGCCTATGCTACACCTTCAGATGTTACAATAGTGAAATATCAAAACTACGTAGTTATTTGCTGCATACTAGAAATTTTTTACACTATTGAACATTTATAGCTTCATGCTCTCAGTTCAAGACCATATTCACCCAGTAATCATATATGTGTTTTTATAATTGATTGGAACTGGCAAAACTTCCTTAGTTTGGCTAAATATGATTTTGATTATTCTAATTATACACAGGTATTAGAACAGCATTACTGGAATCTGAGGAACATACATGCCCAACGTGTCATCAGACGGATGTTTCGCCTGATGCTTTAATCGTCAACAAGTGCCTACGCCAGGTAACATGATGACATTTACGTAAAGTGCTTGTAAGAAAGGCTATTTGTAAAAAGCTGAAAGGGAAGAAAATATTAATTTACATCTCCTTAAGCAAGGTGTAACTGAATAAGGCTAAATTTACCTTTCAAATATATTATCTGTTGTCACAGAAGCTTACAACTCTTTAGAGAGAATATGGCAAATTCAGATCATGCTTTTGTTTAACATGATTGCCTCGCTTTCAAATTTGGCGTTAACACTGAAGTACTTTAAATACAGGTACTCTGAGCTACCAGTCATTAGTATCAGTGTTTCATGTGATGTGTTCATATATCTGTACGTTGGTTTCTTTTAGGACTGATAGCATTTACAGGAATACACAAGTAATTTGCCTCTGTGAAGGCTTTTGTTCGTATATCTGCTGAAGTTTCATCCTACCTTTTTTGTAAATGTTTTTCTGCCTCTAGGCTGTGAACAACTTCAAAATGGAACTGGCTACACAAAAAGGCTCCATCAGCAGATTTGGCAGCAACAGCAGCAGCAGCCACTACTGCCACTGCCTCCACCGCCACTCATGACTGTTATACCTCCTGCTGCTCTGGTGACTGCCGCTGAACCTTCTACATCTTCCTCTCTGTCAATCAGCAGTTTGTTGGAAGAGAAGGTAAGCTTTGTTTCAACATATGCAGCAATTCTTATATTTTAGTAGAGCTTATTTTCCAACTGTCTGCATTTATTCACAAGGGCTATCAGGTTCCTGTGCGAAGCCAGCATTAGCAAGTTGTCTGGGCCCCCAAGGACAATCATTACCCACCACTGGTAAGGAACTGTAACTTTAGAATGTCTTTTAAAAAATTATCTTCAGATAAACCGAATGGGATTTTCTGCTTTTTCCTCTCTCCACTCCAAAAGGTCATCCAGTGAGAGCCAGTACAATTGGCTCAGCAGGTGGCAGGCCAGGCTGGGAACTGTAAGTATTCTACAGATATTCAATGTATTACTACTTGGAAGCTGTTAACCGAAGCTGTAGCACTTAACTTCTGCAACAGCTGATTATAATGAAGTAAGTATGCAGAAGATAGTTGTGGAGAATGCAAGTGGTTGTTAATTTTTAAATGGCCTACTTTGATTTGGCTTTAACAAAGGGGATCTGTGCTTGCAGTAAAATTATTTAAAATAAAACTCCAGTACCTGATTGAAAAGAGGACTCTGAAAAAGGAACTCTTTGGGAGGAAACCATAATTACATATCAAAATTAAAAATAATTAAAGGATCAGGTGGAAAGCCACCCTTTTGATTACTGGCTGAACAGGGCTGTAGAAATTGGTTTCCCAATAGAAGTCAGCCTCCAATGTTCTTTTTCTAACAACTTAGTTGATGCTGATTGAGCAAACTCTTGGAAAAGTCAACACTGTTATTTTACGACAATTTTGAGTTTCTTCACTTTAGTCAGCCCAAATAGCCAAGCTGCTTTCTCTCAGCTGGAGAGAGAGGAGTCTGTTTTATCTGTTATTGCAGTGTCAGGTCAGTCCTTCCTTTTGGTATATATGTGTTACAGATAGATTGTAGGGGTGCACTGTGTTTATAAAATCTTAAAGACAAATCAGAACAAAAACCAGGATCCATGCCACAGATTGTCTAAAATCTCCAATTCAGGAAGCCAGAAAATAAAAATTCAGGGACAAGAGCAGGCCAAATACATCATCGTGAGGCAACAGCATAGGAAGCGTATGTGGAAGAAGATAAAAGAAGTTCGAGAGAAGATGAGTTAATATCTGTGCTGTACGGGCTGCCGGCGGCTGCGGCTTGGCACTGCTCTCAGGCTACCGACCCAGCTTCAAGGCGGAAAAAAAAGTGGCTTTCTCTGAATGCTGGCATCAGGAGCAAGGTGTTTTAACTTGCCGGCAGGTGTCTGCAGGCTTTTTTTAGCATGAGTTTGTGTGGTAGGAATGGAGGGTGTAGCTGGTGTTACTTCAGTGAAGCTCAGGGGGTTTGGGGGTTTTCTTGCTTGGTTGGATTTGGTTTGTTTGTTGTTTGGGGGTTTTGTTTTGTTTTGTGCTATCAATTTGGGGGGTTCAGGAGCTGATTTCCATTCATTCCTTCTCCCAAGTGGTGAGGGTGGAAAAGGCTGGAGTGATAAATTTCTACCCGGGTGGAGGCAAGCCGACCTCCTGAGTTGGAGAGACGCATTCACAGTGAAGGCTCATACACCGCCCTGATGGCTGAAGGCAACTCCCTCAACTTTAATAGTGTGAACTTATCCGTTGTCTCTTGGAGTATGCAGGAGAAATGGCTTGCAGTGTTGTGAAGCTATAAACAAGTGACATGTGGTGGGTTGACCCTGGCTGGGTGCCAGGTGCCCACCAAAGCCGCTCTATCACTCCCCCTCCTCAGCTGGACAGGGGGGAGAAAATATAACAAAAGGCTCGTGGGTCAAGATAAGGACAGTTTAATAAAGAGAAAGCAAAGGTTGTGCGCGAAAAGCAAAGAAAAACAATTGATGTTATTCTCTACTTCTCATCAGCAGGCGATGTCTAGCCACTTCCTGGGAAGCAGGGCTACCGTACGTGTAGTGGTTGCTCTGGAAGACAAAAATGCCCCCCTTCCGTCTTCCTTTACTTAGCTTTTATATCTGAGCTGACGTCATATGGTATGGAATATCTGTTTGGTTAGTTTAGGTCAGCTGTCTTGGCTATGTCCCCTCCCAAGATCTTGCCCAGCCCCAGCCTGTTGTTGAGGGGGGGCAAAAATGTTGGAGAGACAGCCTTGATGCTGTGCCAGCACTGCTCAGCAGCAGCCAAAACACTGGTGTGTTATCGACACCTTTCTAGCTACTGATGCAGAGCACAGCACTACGAGGGCTGCTATGGGGAGAATTAACTCCATCTCAGCCAGACCCAATACATGACAAAACTTGGAACAAATCAGTTTAACTTCTTGTATAAAATTAGGATCTCTTGGAACAGAAGTATGTTGGAGCTGTTCTCTATGGTGGACAAATCAGGGCAAGAGTTGGCAAAATATTAAACTGCCAGAGACTTCTCATTTAAACAGAAGGCTGATGGATGAATAGGTAGTATGCCACGCATGCTACTTTCTCACTTAAGATCTCTTCTTTGTCTATGCCTGGCAGTCTGGTACAGTTGAGAGAGACAAGTAAAATTTTTTTTTTTTTTTTTTTTTTTTATTAATAGCAAAATGGGAACAAATTCTATTGGACATAAGTCACGCTCTCAGTAAAACTTTCCAAGTGCCGTTGTTGTCAACTTTTAAGTTGTGAGATCAAATTTTCAGTAATACATGCAAGCAACTGAAAAATATCTACTATTGCCTAAAAGAATTTGCTCTTATTAATATCTGATATATCTCACTGATATTGTCCTTTATGTCAATCTCTAATTATAGCCTCTGTAGGAAGAATGGGGCAATGAAAGGCAGATGGTGGCCTTCTGTACAGTGGAAAGATCTTGGATGCTGGCAAAGTCTAAAACCCATTCTTGTGTTGTGCAAACTTTATGAAGTGCAAGTTGTACGCTGCAAGTAATGCGTAAAACGTGTAGGAAGTTGCTGCTGTAGGTGTTTTAATTTAGATGTGATGCACAGCAATTAAAGATAGGCTTTCCTTCTGTATTATGAAAATGATAGCATAAGAAGGAAAATATTCATTATGACTATTTTTACTTAGGAAGTGGAAGTTGACAATGCCTATAAACAAAGCAAGGCAAATTAGGTCAAGGCCTAGTTACACTTGCAAGTAAACAGCTGTTCTGACTGGGGAGACTAGTTGATAGGACTACAGTGCTAATACCCTCCCCTCTCTAGCTTTTTGGAAAACGCGTAGAAAAAAGTTTGAAAAATGAGCTCATAGAGAAGGGGGTGGTGGTGGGGGGGAACCCACTAGATGACTAAAAGCCATGTCTGTAGTTGGATAAAGCTACTTGGAGAGAGAGAAATGCATCTTCCCTAAGTGGAAGAGTAAAGGCAACAGTTAGAAATAAGGAGCTGCAATAAGCTACCTTTTTAAAATCAAGTGTTGAAGCTGTCCTTTGAGCATTTCCTCATGCCATTCCAGCCAAAGTGGGTCAGATACCTTAAATGGTTCTAAGCATTTCTTGACTAACCCAGCTAATATTTGAAGTTGTCCGTATGTGAAGTAGGAAAATATTGGGTTTGAATAATGGCATCATTAATCCCTTTAGCCTTAGGGTCTGGATATGGACTCTTTGACAAGCATGATGAGTTGTAGAGACCTTTTTAATGTGTCTCCTGCTTTTGCTACTAGTGTTTCTGTAGAGACCCTTGATCCATTACATATAGTCCTTACCTCCCAGCCCACTCCTTTCTCTCCCCTGGTTTCAGGTGCTAATGCAAAGTAGGGGTTTCTTTCTCCATTTTTCCCTTTCTAAAGCAAGGGTTCTGTGGTGTAAAAAAAAAAAAAAAAAAAAAAAAAAAAAAAAAAAAAAAAAACAAAATTAAAAAATGCTCATGCTGCTTTTAATTTAATGTTGTCCTGCCATGTCAGTCCTGTGCTGCTTCTGATTGCAAAGAAGTCTAAGCAGGCAGGGCAAGCGGAGGGTTGGCGGCAAAAATGATGCCTTGCTGTGCTTGGAGTTCCAGGGGCAGTAACCTTGTGGGCCTCCAAACCCAGGTGCCGGGTGTCCTGCTCAGCCTAACTGGGCAGTGAGCTAGCTAAAGCAGATTTGAGCACCTTCTACAAACAGAGCTTAACTTGTGCTGCTCTGCATGCTGACATACAGCTCTTGGATTTAGATTAAAACAGCTGTATGTACAGCTAAGCCTCTGAACTATAAAAATCGAACACTGTGTTAGGAGCACAAGGCTCTGCTAGCAACATTAGCTGCAGATTGGTTGATGTTTTCATTCATCCTCTTCCGTAAACAAAACCAAGGTAATGCTGAATTTGCTGCAACAACTCTGTTTAACAAACCACTTGATTGTAGAGGAAGGACATATAATAACCTATAATGTCCTTCCAGAATCAGCAGAAGCACAGCAAAGACATTGAACTAAAAGAAGCCAGTGTTAAATTGTCTTGTTTAATGTTAGCAGGAAGCTGATGGGAATATCCTTAAATCAAAACTGATAGGAAACACATTTCCTGTGTCCAAAACTTGTGCTGTATGTAGTGTCACCCTTTGTGGATTTCAAACCTTTTCATTTCCTGGCCATCAGTTCTAACTGTCTAGCACAATGCAAATAAGCTGTCTCAAGAGGGTAGCAACTTGGATCTTTTCTTAGATCCACAAATGTTTTGTGTTTTTTTTTTTTTTTTTTTTTTTTTTTTTTTAAAGAAGTAGTTGTGACTTCTAAGTTAGGTCAAGTTATGTAAAAACCATAAGGAGGATCTTTTTTCCCTCATTTATGTTAATGCTGGGCAGAAGAAGAGCAGAAGCTGATTTGGAAACCTGTAAGTGGAAGGGTGTTTTCCAGTAAGGTGGTTGGTTGGTTGTTTTTTTCTTTTGTGGAGTCGTCAGTATTTTATTGTCTCCCACAGTACTCCTAGGCTGCAGAACCAGCCTCAAAGGCACTATGGAATTACTTCTCCAATTAGCTTGGCTCCTCCTAAGGATATAGATTGCATTCATACTCAGAAGCTGGTTGAAGCGATGAAAGCATTTGGGGTATTTGAAGATGAGGAAGAACTGAATCACAGGTATAACAAGGCTGTAAAATTTGTTAATCTCCTGGGGTTTTTTAGGGGAAACTTCACATGAGTTTTCTTTACAGGCTGGTCGTTCTTGGCAAGCTGAATAACTTGGTCAAAGAATGGATTTCAGAACTTGGTGAGAGCAAGGTAAGGATTTTTGATACGTTCTTATCAAAACAGCTGAAGCCTTTTTGTTTCTTTTAAAGGTGATACTACTAGGATTTATGCTAAAGTTCAACTTTGAACTTTCTTCTTAAGTATCAAGGAGATCCGTAGTAACTGCCAATTGAAATAATGTATAAAAGATACTTCAGATCAAGCTCTTCAAGTCCCTGGGGCACTGAATAAATTTGTGAAGTGGCTCCATCAGTTGACTTGTTGTTTCAGCTTTGTTAACTCCTACATCTTGTGGGGTGAGATAGATGGTAAATGGGCAGTAATCTTGCCCCAAACAGCCTACAGCACTCAATCTAGTTTGACATTATTTCACTGGACTTGTCTTTGGTATGGCTCTTAGATTGTGTTAATTTATGTGGGTCTGCTGCAGGGAAGACTGATAGTAGGTCTTAATTTGTTTAAATTAATGAAACGACTGCTACATTACTCATCTTTTTTTTTTTTGTTTTTTTGTTTTGTTTGTGAGCTGCAAGCACTCACTTCAGAAAAACAGTATCAGTCTACTAGACTAACAACTCAGTATGGGAGGGAGAAGACATTGTTTACGGAGGCTGTTGTAGTCTTTCTAAATAACGTACATGCTAGTTAAACTTGCACGTAGGTCAATGTGTATCTTACATTCTACAGAAAACTCTTTCTCTTCTACCCACAGAATCTTCCCCCTTCAGCAGTAGCAAATGTTGGTGGCAAAATATTTACGTTTGGTTCTCACAGGCTTGGAGTACACACTAAAGGTAAACTTTTGTTGTCTGGTCATAGTTGTAATGCTTGAAAGTGTCTTCCAACAGTAACAGAAGAAATGGAGTCTCTTTGCAGGTGCTGACTGTGTGGATTGTCTGGCTCATAGTTCACAAACAAGTTTCAACATGTCTAGTGCACACAGGCGACTCATTGGGGGGTTACAAAAGCGACCCAGCCTTGGATTGCCTTGAGGTCCTGTCTCTGCAGAGATGACTCACGGGGAGCTGTGGAGACAGTTTAGCCTTGGGTTGTCTGATAAACCCTAAACTAAACAGGGCGGTGGCTGCACCACTCAAAGAACCAAAACCTGAACGGAGCCTTGAAATCCCTTAACAAATAGTATACCCTGAGTCTCAATCCAGCCACTATTTAGTTGCGAATTACAACCTTGTGTATTCAAACAATCACAGACCAACAAAGGCTCAGATATACAAAATCCATTTAGGCATATATCATAATCCACTCAGACATAGTCATACACACCATTCCACAAGTCAGGGGATAAAAACTCTAAGATTCATGTTGGAAATGGGGGAGTCACTTTGCCAACTATACAGTTAGCTTGTGAAGGAAGCCCTTCCCCCCCCTTGATCGGGACGCCGGTCGAGGTAACTTCCCTGGGATTCAAAGCCCTTACCTGGAGGGGTAAGTGAATATTGTTTACGCTTTAAGTTTGCAAATGCGTGTGTGCTTGTGGTTGTCTGCGAATCACTTGTGGTTGTAACAATGTACTACTCTTGCCTTAAAAAATTGCAATAGTGCATTCCTCCATTGTATCTGTAAAACCTGCAGTTAGTGGCGTGTTAAGTCTGTAAGTGAAGTTCAAATAAGTCATTTGCTTGAACCTTGCAGTTAAGTCCTTTTCTGCCACACTGACATAGATGCTGTTTGTGTTGCTCCTAGACATGTAGGAAGATCGGATTTCTTTCAGTCATTCTTTGAAAAACTCAAACATCAGGAGGAAATAAAAAAATCTAAGAGTGAGTAAGCTCTCTCCTTGATAGACTGTGCAACTCCTACAATAAGAATATTCATGTTGAAGACTCATATTGGTAGTGGTTGTCTTACAAACCAAAATTAAAAAAGGAATTGTTTCTGAGCACCTTCTAAAATACTGTTTATGCAGCATGAAAATGTTGAAGTCAAACTTTTGGTTCCCTTCCCCAATGACTGTACATCACATAAGAATCTTTGTGGTTCACTTCTCCCCTACCCATGGTTTGGGAATATAGTATCAAAAAGCAAGGTTGTCCCTAGGAGCCTTGCTTTAACCTTAGATGTAGTAAGGGGCTTGGAAAGAAGGTAATTGCGTGCAGGAAGAGGAAGGGGCAGCCTGAGATCTAAGGAAGTTGAATGTGATGTGGAAAGGTCTCTGTTGGTACCTTTGCCATGGTGTTCCTCTGGATGTACTTTAGGACCTCTAATTCATTCTCCTCTGGTCACGTTCTTCTCTGGCTACTCAGCCTGAGACTTTGTAGAAGAGTTGCACAGTCAGCTTTACATAAAGTTAATAGGAGCTGTGCTGCGAACATGCAAAACTCCCTTGTAAAATCACCCTCATGTGCCTATGTTGTGTACCTTGCGTATAAAACCAAACTCCTGAGAAGTGTTTCTCTCAGCCTAGTCTTCCTTGTGCAGACATTTTGAAAGACTTCATATGCATAGCTAATGAGCCTTCGTTTAGATGGCTGTCACCTAAAAACAGACTCAGTGGGCTGTGGCACAGCTCTAGCAAGTGGTCTACAAAATGGAAAACTGTCCCATAAGGTAGCTGATAGCATCTCAGGCATGGTAGAAAATAAAAATACAGGAGGCTAGTGCGCACTGTCAAACGTGGACAGAATTTTCTAGATTTCTCTGGATGTAAGATAGCTATGGAAATCTCTTGCTTTTCTTCCTCACCACCAAGGTAAGTACCTTACAACCTCTGATACCGATGGCTCATTGTGCACTATTTGCTCATTACAATACATGATCAGCCTCTGAATCTCTTGGCTAAATAACTTCTGAAAGCTAGTATTAGTACCGTTTTAGTGCTATACTGCTTGCAGCTTACTAACAGTTTTTTTTGGTTTGGAAGCAACTCAGTCTTTATACTGAGTAGTTAGCAGTGTAAATTCTGCATTTGATCGTAGTTTAGGAGAAACATTAAAGTAGCAAAACATGTTTTCTTACACGGTTATCCTCTCCTTCACAGGCAGTTGAAGATGCATATGTACCAGTTGTCAAGTTTGAGGTTGATGGCATTGAGGTAAGCATTTCATTGTTTTTTTTTGGTTTGTTTTTTTTTTTTAAGTGAGTAAATTTTTTTCTTGCTTTGGAATAGGATAACTTTTCCAGGGACCTGTGACTGTGCTGTTTTGGACCACAACTTATCCCAGGAGAAGACATAGCAGTAGAATTGGAGCTTATAGGAAAATAAGCCCCTAGGAAGCTCTGGCAGGCATGGGAGCATCAGGGACATCTTTTTCTAAACCTGTGCTGTAGACCAGGGTAGCCTGCTTGAATAGCATTTATCTCTAGGATCGTGCAGAGCGGGAGCAGAGGCAGTGTCCTTGCTAACTCTTCTTAGCTCTGACAAGCGAGCTTTCTACAGAGGGATGTGTATAGTGTAGTTCACTGTGTGAATCATGTGAGCAGACTAAATGTTTTGCTGCAAATCCAAAATGAAGTGGTCATGGGACAAACAATCTGGAAAACGGAAAGTAAAAGTACTCATTTGACTCCTGCCTAGGTTTGTCAGCTGCAGGAATCCTGCTATCTTGAATACCTCTTATACAATGAATAAAGACCTGCATGCTGTAGTACCTAAGCAAGTTACTGCTTGGTATCACTATCATGAAGACATTTATTCAGTGACCTTTTTGTGACTTTTATTTGGTACAGACATTCACAGCATAATTTTCTTGCCTCAGACTGTACTAAAAACCCACATACTTTAGGATCAAAAGGGCTTACTGCATAAAGAAAATGCTCTCTCCTTTGCTGAAGTATAGTTGAGGTGACTGAACTTATGTCTTAATTCTATGATTAAGTTCCCTTTTAATTCAAATTCTAAGTCTAGAGTAATCTTTTTCAACTTAAAAACCCCTCTTCCTTTCCCTAGCTTAAAGAGAAAGGGGTGATGCAATGAAGGTTTTGTAAATAAAATACGGAACTTCTAGAAATTTTATGGAGTCTTCTGGCCAATAAATCTTGGGAGATGTATCTATAGTCACATAATTCTAAATACAAATGTTAACCACTCTTTTTAGACTTGACTAACTGTCCTTCACCAGTGTGCTGTTTGCAAACTGTGTGGCATTCTAACGGTTGGCACTTTTTTCCTCTTAAGATTGATCTCATGTTTGCAAGACTGTCTATGCCAACTGTTTCTGATAATCTTGATCTCAGAGATGACTTGCATCTCAGAAGCCTGGATATAAGATGTATACGGAGCTTAAATGGTAAGCATATTTACACATCTTTAAAAAGAAAATGTTACTAAAATCGGTATGGAATGCACATTACACAACCCAAGTTTCTGTACAAGATGCAGAAACTGATCCTCTGTATACTTGAGATCTGAGGAGATGGTGAGTGGGCTTAAATTTAGGTGTTTCAAGTTGTGTGTTTAGATGGACCTGTGTTTCATGTTTCTTTGATTGGGGTGTGTGCATTGTTCCCGTTTGCCCCAGAAACTGCTTCAGATGAATAGGTAGAGCACTTGATAGAGAAGAATGTGTGGTAGTTCATTTAAAAACAAACAAACAAACAAACAAACAAAAAAACCCAAACAAAAAAACCCAAATTAAAATACCTGAAGCCTGACTTGCTCCCTCTTTAACACTGACTGGTTTAATTGTTCCTAGCTGTCGAAAGAAACCTAGCTTTCGGAATCCTGTGGAAGGGCCTTACTGAAAATTGTTGGCTGTAGTCTGAAGTATGAAAGAGCTGTTGAGGGCACCAGTTACCTGACGTGATACTGAATGTTATGTGTAATCTCTAATTTTTAAGGTACTACAAAGCAAGTAATCCAAACTTGTTTTCATAGACTTGAAGGATAAACTGTAAGCTATTGATCCAGTATAGCATAAAACTGACTTGTACCTGTTACTAGGAAGTTCTGTACTTCAACTTTTTTCTTACAGGCTGCAGAGTTACTGATGAAATACTACACCTAGTGCCAAATAAAGAGAACTTTAGGCTCACGCTCTGTGCAATTAAACTGTGGGCAAAACGTGAGTAATGTGATTGTTTGTGATCTTTTAAACTTTTCAGAGGCACCTCATGCTGAAAAAGTAATAGCATTAGAAGTCCTTCAGCTTTGGATAGCTGTTTAAATAAGTTTTTTTTACCCCCATGGGTAGATTCTGTGTGTTTTTTAATGGGGGTAGGGTGGGGAGAGGAGGGGAGTGCCTACGAGACAAGGTGCTGCATTGCTTATCAGGAACCTGACTACAAAGGATAAAAATGCCAAGTGAAGTATAAAAGCTCCATATATAAGGAATAAGAAAATACCGTTTGCACAAGTGACTAGAGCAAGTGCTAGAAGAATGGCAGAACCTTTTTCTTAAGGGAAGTTGGAGTGAAGCAGTAGCTGTAGCAATGCAGGCAAATGTCAGAGTAGCAGTATTTTGGGAAGTGGTGTGGTAACAATTCTTTTTCTCATTGCTGTTAAGGACCAACAGTTTTGGCCTCATTGCACTGCAAAAATAACAGACTTTGAGGCTGAAGTGTACTAGGTATTCTATAGACTTTGAAGTTGGTGCTGTAAATTTGAAGGAATATACTTGGGTATTGAAAGGCTACAGGCTAACGACAGCGTATCCATTGTAGGATGTGGCATTTACTCCAACATGCTGGGATTCCTTGGTAGGGTTTCCTGGGCCGTACTAGTAGCAAGCATGTGTCAGCTCTACCCAAACGCTTTGGCTTCTGCTCTGGTTAACAAGTTCTTCTTGGTTTTTTTTCAAAATGGTGAGAGCTATTTATGACTACTTTAATTTGCAGAAAGTAGTTACACTTTTTGAGGTAGCTCTTTATGTAAGATTTACACCAACAACATTCAATCCTACCCTGAATTACATGGCAGGGTGTTAAATGGACAGTTAGTTCCTGGCTTTTCTTATTGTATTGGGTCTGGCTGAGATGGAGTTAATTCTCCCCATAGCAGCCCTCGTAGTGCTGTGCTCTGCATCAGTAGGTAGAAAGGAGTCGATAACACACCAGTGTTTTGGCTACTGCTGAGCAGTGCTGGCACAGCATCAAGACTGGTCAAAGCTCTTTGAACCACTGAACTTCTTTCAGAAATACAAGTATGTATGAAATCTGTTATCTGAACTTAAAATTATTTCCTTACTGGTTAGCATAGTGAGTTTTAGCTTGCAGTCTAAAGAGAAGATGGCATTGATGTTTGTTTTTCAGAAACTGGAGGTAGTCATATGAGTTTTGGTAAGGATAAGTATAGGGAAGAGGGAAAAACTGTGTGTGTTATGCCACTGACACTGTTTTTAGTAAAAGAAATCAACTGTGATACGTAGAATGTAGCAGAACACAATTCTAAAGGATGTAATCAGTTTTTCTTCAGTTAATACTGTGCTGAATGCAGGATATAATCTGTCTTGTCTGGAAGTCACATTCTATACATTTAAGGCAGTTTTGGTTTCGCTTGAAGGAATATAAAGCCCTGAGCTAGGATATTAATTTTTCTTTTCTTCTAGACATTATATTGTGCTGACTGCTCATGCCTCTACTGAGGAGCATCACTTAGAGTGGTAAGTCTTGCTTTGAATGTGGGTTCAATACATAATTGACACTCAATTCAGTGTTGCACTTCATTTGATTAATACAGTTAACAAAAATGAAGTAGTCAACTGTGCAACTAGGCATGGAATAGAGTACCAAGTTAAGTAGACAGTTCATCAGCAAAACTAAGAGCTTTCTTGTGAAGGGAAGTTAACATAAATCTTGCTGTTTCAGAAATTAACCTAAAGATCTAAGTCATGATGAGAAGGAACAAAGAAGGTTAGTGTGCATATGTCTGAAGGTCAGATGGTCTGTGTCATCTGGAGAAGCAGATGCAAGGAGTCTAAGGAGACTGCTTACCCAATGCTACTTCAGTTAGGAAGATGTTCTTTGTTGCAGAGACTGAAGTAAACGGGGATTACTTGATGTCATCAGATGCGTAGTGGACACTGGAGAGCTATATCTTCTACTGACTTAGAGAGCAGCGGTCTCCAAACTCTTGTGCACTCCTGTGAGGGAAAAAAAAATATTTTTGAACACATACTTGCAGTATATATCTAAAGTTACATATACATTACTGAAGTCCTAGTATTTTCTTCCTGTACCCAGCGGATTGTCTTGTGCACCCCTGGGGTACACACACAGCCCCACTTTGAAGACCACTGTTGCAGAGCCGTAGAAGACTTGGTTTCATAACTTTTTTACTGGATGTAATATTTAATTTAGGACTAGGTTGCACTCAGTGCTAAGTTGCTCTGGTTATGTAGTCAGCCTATTCCAGAGCCTTCTTTTCCCCAGTGAAGTGAAACAAGGCTGTTTTAATCTGGGTGAAACCCAACCGTCTGCACAGAGCATCTGAATGCTGATAAATAGTGTTTACCAAGTTTTAATCTAGTAGTGTGCTCAGGCATCTTATGTTTAGTGCTGAAAATGATCATCTCAGCACGCTTGGTGGTGGATAGGTACATTGCAGGAGTGCTGATCTACTTTGTGAAACATAATGTGAGAACCACTTCAGTTGTAGTTAGAGAAAATGACTGCTTATGACATGACATTTGTCATTGTCTCAAGGGAGATATGCCAATAATAACTTGTTTAACCTATGTGAATGGGCTGACTAACTGTGAATCTTGAAATAACGGGAAACGGTGAGGAATTAAGGTACTGTAATGTGTGTGGTGTTCTCACTCTTAATAAATGAGTAGTTTGCCCGCTTTGCTCAAGTAAGCAAGCAAAATAGCTCTGTGTAACAGACCCCTGTTCTGAGGGCACCTTGGTTATACTTCAAAGTTTGGTGTGTGCTTTAAGGCAAATAATTTAATTCTTGTGCTACCTCTAAAAGACATCTTATTTCTTGTTTAAAAAGAGCTCTAATAGGTAATACCTTTTACCTGAACTTTTTAATGTGTTCACTTAAAAATCGTATCAGCTACAGCTTGATGTCATTTGCAGTTAGGTATACAACAAGGAGTTATGGGCAGAGGGCTTAGAGCCAAATAGTTTTTAATGTGAAATGTTTTTAAGTGAACAAAGCTTATTGTGTCTCACAATAAAGATGAGGAAAGTTCTGGTTCCAGTAAAAGCTGATGTTTTTGCAGTGACAGAAATGGCAGCAAATGGGGCTTAGTTTTGCATGTGGGAAAATGAAAAGCAGAGGATAAACTTGCTTCAGTTTGTCTGCTATAAGAACAAGTTTAGTTCACCAACTCTTGAATGGATTTGGGAATAGATGGCACATCTCTGTTGTTCATCAACGTAAGATACTTTTGAAGAACACACAGAGTTCTGACTGCTTTCAAAGCTAACAGTAAACTTTTAGGTAGAAGGGTAAAATGCCAGTACTTCATTTAAATGAAAAGCCTTTGTGGTCACGATACATTTCTTGGGTAAGTTTCTGACGAGACCGTGTTAACTAGATCATTTGTTTATTAAAGGAACTATATTTTTCAGTTTGGCTGGAAAAGGGTAAACTCTTTTCACACGTCAGTCTGCAGGAAGAATTGCATCTTTACTCAGGTGTAATTGAACAGTTGTGCTTGAGCCTTTTCTAAACTGTTCTTCCCCTTGATCTTAGGGGTAAAAAAGAGTTTTGCTGCTCTTCAAAATGCAGCCAGGGGTGCTGGGAATCTGCTTCTTGTTGATATTTTCATTATAGGTTATATGTTGAAGTGTTGTACCTGACCCGTTAAGAGTACAAGTTAACCTTATTTACCTCTGTCTTTGGAAACTTTGAAGCTCAAATGTCACTGGAAACATCTCAAGCTACCGTGTGTGTGATATAAATATCTAGTATCTGCTCAGCTGAATGAAACTTACTACTTCCTGACTGGTTAGCATTTTTGTATTAGCATTGTATTGTAAAAAGGCACATAACTACTGTGCTGGATACAGTTAAAAATTAGTAAATGTCTCTTGTTCTTATTAGGATTGGCCTTGTCAAATCTAATATTTGTGTGCTGGTTGGAAACTTGGAGAGGAATGAAATTATATCTATTGCACATGTAAAGCCACAGTCTTTCCCTGGCAACCTGGAACTTTGTAAAGAGTGAGTTTCATTACTTTTCTGAAATACAGTTTGGCCAATGTATTGCGCCTTGTTTATATTCTTTCACCTCAGCTTACCTGTGAGAGATGTTCAGTTACGTACCTACTGTTTTGTAGGTACGAGGTCTGACAGGCAAGGTTCTGAGCATGTAGGATCTTTTTAAAGAAGGGAGAACTTCAGGGAGGAGTTCTCGGAAAACTTAAGTATGGGCTGACTCTAATCTTTACCTGCTGCATACAACTAAACTGTTTTGCTTAATTCCTTCTTGAGAGTAGATACTAGCATCCAGATACCTGGCATCTGTGCATAAATGATAGATTTGTGAATCTGTCTCTTTAGGAGTGGACATGTGTCAATGTGGTTTCTTAGAATCGTATTTAGGAAAGTGAAAAATGCTGAAAGTGTTAACATTGATTTAACGTACATTATACAGTCATTCAAAGATACAGTTAAGCCTATATTTTGCTCTAGTCTCATAGGGTTTCATTTTATTCTAGTGCAAGTTGCTTCACAAAGAGAATTGTGCTTCCTTCTGGTATTAGCTATTAGGTATTTCTATAGAGCGCGACACATAGAAGATTAGCCTGAAAAACATACTGTTTTGACACTTTGGCACTGTAAGTCCATCTTGAAACAAAAGTGTGTACTACAGTCCTATACGATATAGCTCATGTGAAATAACAGCTCTGCAGATTATAGTGAACACTCACAAAGGAACTGCTATTCATGAGGTGGACAGTCAGATGTGAAGCCAGGAGATGTCCATTTACTGGGTGTAGCTACACTTGTCAAAAACAGTTGTCAGTTGCTGAACTTTGAAAGTGGGAAATAACTGTATCAGGCTCTAAAATAAGTTGTTAATGCCTGTTGAGAGTATTTTGTCCAAAATAAGAGTTTGTGTATGGTATCATCCCAGAACTTTGAAAGGCAGTGAGTGGTCACATTGTAATGACGTGCAGCCTTGCATGTAAAGCTGCATGTTCATCTTCCATTATTACTTTTGATAGATGTAGAAAGAAAGTAATATTGCAAGTGTTGTTAGATAATGGTAGAATAAAGGGATTTGGGGGTGAGCAGTCGTTTGAAAGTATAGGTCTTTTCCACAATCTGTTTGCTTCTTCACAAGCTGACTGTTCCTGTGCCTTTCAGAGGTGCCTGTTTGCTGTCAGGCTCATGCCTAGCTATCATAATGACAAAATAAGGAAATCGGGTTACTCTTCTGAAGTGACAAGGGTGTTTGGACAAAAAGTTCTAAACGGTGGAATCCTTTAAACTCTTCATCAGTGCAAACAAACATTTATCCATGGTACCAGCGTGAGCTGTGTCTTGTGTTGCTCAGACAACATGAGTAAATGCAGTAGAAGCTGACCTTCTTTTTAGCTCATGCTTTGGGATATGAGAAGAGCACAGGAAAAAGGCATCAAAACTCTTGTCTGAGTTTCAAGCCAGGTGGGGTGACTTCCTCAGTCTTGCACTCTTCTCTGAACTGATGCTTGTCTTGTACGTTACATCCAGTGGCACTGTGTTTCAATGTTGTGGCAAACATAAATTATGTCAACAAGGTTTATGTACTGCTAAGAGGCTAGAACTAATGTTAAATCCTGTATTTCTGTGCACAAACTTTATTAGCATAGCTGTGTGCTCTTAGTTTAGTGAAGCACAGCCTATAGTATGTTTCAGATACAGGGTTTGAATCCAGAGAGATTGAACAGAAAAGGTATTTCTTGAGAGGTGTGATATCCTTTGGCAAATGTGGGAGTGACCAGTAGTTACGTGCAAGAAAGGTTTCATCATGTGCCTTGACTTTGAGAGAATATCTTTAGAGGGCAAAGATTTTGAGGGCAAAGTTGATGAGCTCAGGAGTGTAAGGCTCGCAGTTTGGAAGGCTTTTGTTAAATGAACTTTATCTCACTTTTCCATAAAAACATTATTGAGTTTACTTTGAGGCAACTGTTCATCCCGGTGTGAATGTTCATATTTGTGCTTTTATTTCACTTCTAGGTCTCCTGTAGAAAGACTTATAAGCCTTTTTGTTTTGGTTGCATGTCCTTACTTTGATTCCTACTCTGTATGTTAGTAAGCTGACTTCCCAGTTACGCTCATGATAGGCTTGTTCAACTTATCTAAATGTGACTTAATTCTGTAATAACTGCTGTGCTAGTATAGCATTTTTGAGGTGCATAAAAGGTTGTTTGCAGGCAGTTAAGAACAACTGGTTTAAATTGTGGTGGTTCTGATAAGTCAGATGTCCCTAAAATCCAGTCTTTCTTGGACAGATAACAGTTTTAACACCTAAATTACTGAAAAGTTCTATGATGTTACAGAACTTTTACGAAAATAACCCACAAGCACCACTGTAAATATCAAATAAAAAAATTAGGCTGAATCTTGAATAAGGTGTCTGGTCTCTCAGCTGGGCACAGTTGGGTTGATTCAGGAATTTGTCTAGATCTATTTTCAACCAGAAAACTAAGGGTTAAGGAGCATTATCTCCTTCAGGTTAAAATCAGCTCAGATGTGAGCTGCATGGTTAGCAAACCACAGCTGTAACTGAGCACATAAATGCATATTTGAACTTAAATAGCTGTAATGTATCTGGTCTGTACTGGATGTGAAATGGGCATCTTGGGTCACATTCATCTTGAGACAACTTCTTGTTCTTTGTTTGGGCTGGACAGACTTAAAGTCTTGCTGTTTCTAAAGAAACCATGCATAACTTTGACAAATACCTAATGCAAACATTCCCGCTAAGCTACAACACTAAATTTCTTGTTAGTTTACAGCCAGGCTAACAATCTCAGTGTGCTCAAGGAAGGTATGAAGATTGAGGCAGCTCATGTGAAGAGAAAGCGTCTCCACTATTTTTTGCCTGCAGAAACCTTACAGAAAAGAAAGAAGGTATAATAAAAATTTGGCTCTTCTGGCAATATTTTTTTTTTCTTTAATAATTACTTGAAGACTTCATTATTTTGCTGTTGTTTCAGCAAAGCATGCCAGGTACTAGTCAAAATGCTAGTGGGCTTCAGTGCAAAAGGACTTCTTCAGATGGAAGCTGTTTGGACAGTTCCAGAGACATGGACTGCAGAACACCAGATAATGCCTCTTCATTAAATGAGATTTCTAAATTGGACAGTTCTACGGCAGAGAGAGAAAGGTTAGCACCATAACCTTAAAACTGTGAAGCAGCTGCTTTTTAACTGACTCACAATGTGATTGAGGTCCAGGATTTCTTGTTTGAATCTATGTTGTTCATAAGCATGTGGAAGGCTCCAATGGCTTCAGGAACAAAGCTGGCATCTCCTTTGGGCACATGGGGGGAGACAGGTTAAAGAAATCCTTGAAAAAATTAATTTAATGTACCTGAACACATACAGGAAGAAAGGAGAACTTGATAACCACAGAAATTATTTGGTCTTGAAGGTAGGTTAGTGCGTAATTTGAAGCTGGAGTGTTTTATATGTAGGTAGCTGTTCTTTCTAACAAAAAGTATGGTTAGTGCCAAGCAGTGTTATGTCCTAATGAAGTGCTGATCTTGATCACAGAAACACTAGAGCTGCTGTTGACTTGGTGTGGCAGTATGAGAACTTGGGCAGTAAAAGCGTCTGTCACTTCCTGGGAAGTCTGTTCATAAGCTACTTCAGCACAGGAGGAATACGTAATCTTGAGAGTAATAGCCCAAGACTACCAATGCCTGCTGTGTTCAGACCGTTTGATACTGTAGGAGTAGCATATAAAAAAAAAATAAAATTGGATGCCCGTATGGGTAGAACAGATACATTCATGAAAAGCAGTACAGAGTGCTGGATATACTATGCTAGAAAACAGTGCAAGTACATAGAGACTGACTAAAGAAAATGCTTAAGTTTAAATTTGCGGTCTGAAGTTGGGCAAAATGAAGATCTCGTGCTAGACTGCCTGTGAGTTTGTTGTTTAGTAGAGCAATGAGCTAAGAAGATAGACATTTGTCTTGCATGGACTTTCTGGAAATGTATAGTATTTTACAAACTAGCATTTTATAACTCTAGCATCTGACTTTTACAGAAACGCTGTGTATCAGAAATCTGATGGTGCTAACGCTAGAGAGAAGCTACCTTGTGTAGCTGTGCCATCAGTGTCTAAGGGACTCTCCATTCCTGTTACTGATTCAAGTATGTATTGAAGTAGTGGGTGGAATGCAGTCTTTAATTTCATGGCTGAACTCTAAAAGCTCGATACAGAAATGGAGGCTACAGTTGCAATAAGAACATTGGGAGCTCCAGTTGGTTGCATCATTCCAGGACATAACACAGTTTCTCAACTCAGAGCACATTTTGTCCAAGGGCAGCATGAATTAAGTGGGACTCCAATTACAGATCCTAAGAATGCTGCATTTAAATGACCTTCTTCACTGACTACTGAAGGACCTCATTCACCTACATCAGAAGAATGCTCCAAAAAACTAGTAGACAGAGAAAAGGTAAGGAAGGGGGCCTAGGCCAGGGAAGGTTTGAAGTAGAATTAATTATTGATGTACAACAAGTGACATAACTGAGAAGAAATGCATATATACATCCCCAGTGGATTCAGGAATCTAAATTTAAGCATAATGATAGTTTTCCTAGGATGTAGGTGTGAGAAATTGTCTTGAATATACTGTATAGCTATTAAAGAATTTTTTTTCCCAAGATCTGGCACTAGTGACTGTTTCTGGTCTGGTGGCAGGGTCTCTAAATACTACTGTACTTGTATATTACTGCACTGACCAATTGCTGAATGAACTGGCTTATTTGGAAGCAGTTCTTAATTCAGAAAAAAAAGATACCTCAAAATGAAGAGGATATGAATCTTATAAATATAAAAGTATGAGCTAATCTTGTTCTGGCAGATGATTTTTGAATGCCTATTGATAGTTTTGCTGCTTTAGAAATCAGCAGCCTACTCAATGGGTTGTCCACCGCTGACATGACAGTGTGGAGTTGCTTGTTAAATCTTGTTTTTGTGGAAGCTTTCGATTAATGCTTGATTTGTTTTATTGCTATACATAACTCTCCTTAAATAGCTGTTTGTGTGGCTTGACCTCTGATTTGAGGCAGAGGCAAAGAACAACTAGAAAAAACTCAGTTTTGACACTTGTAAAGAATCGACTTGCAGAACTGCTACCTACTATTGAATATTTCAAGTACAGATTTCAAGGTTTGGGTAGTAAGACTTTTTGCAAGGCTTGAGATTGCTGTGTGGTAATGGTAGTCTTGTTTAAATGTTGTTTTAAGAATGGCCACTAATACACTTAATGTGTTGACTGGAAGCTGTACTCAAATATGTGGGTAATTTTAGTATAGCAATTATTTTGAGCCTGTGTATTCTGTTCTTCTAGTTAACTGGCCAGGATCCAGCATTCAAAGATGGTGTCAATCCAGAAGATGTCAGCAGCAGATCTACAGAGAATGTAATTTTGAAGGGGTTTTAGCCAGTGGACTAACTGGAAAGCTGAATGGACTGTTCTAGTGCCTAGACTACCTCACATAAATACTCTATGCGTTTGTTGATGTAAACAAAAACATGCTTTTTAGTTTAACTTATTTCAGTCTTCATTTCCCAAATACATTCTTGTAAGAGTTATCCTTATTAGTCTTTTTAAAAGTCTTAACTGTCACTAGCTGAAACAGCTTTTGAAAAAGCCTCAAAAACCAACCTGTCCTGTGGCTTGGATTCAGAATGTATGTAAACAGGTTAACTAGTCACTGCAAGCATGCTGTGGTTCAGAGTGTATATGAACATGCTTGTATTCATTTGTGCTTTCCTAGTACATGTGCATATATTGTTCTTATCTTAAGTTATTTTCCTGTTGGGCACATACACTCCTGTGCATCTGTCACAATGATGCTCAGCTTCCTCAGCTAGTAGTTTTCCACTGCCTAACACAGCCATGCACTACCCAAGTATTGCCTCCCATAGAGGCCCATAAATAATTTAAATATTGAAGAAGCTGCAGCAGAGGATGCTACCAGGGTATGGAGATGATAGACATGTCCCTTGCCATTGTATCTGATTTTTGTCTTAAGACTGCTCCAGCATGAGACTTGAGGGTTTTTTTGTTGTCACTGGGTAGTAAAGCTAAACTCAGAAGACACAGCTGAAGATGTCCTTAAACGTTGTGTCCTGGGTTCAGCTGGGATAGAGTTAATTTTTTACAGGAACCTGGGAGGTGAGGGGGGGGGGCCCAGCCGGGACAGCTGACCTGAACTAGCCAAGGAGCTATTCCATACCATGTGACCTCATGCTCAGTATATATATGGGGAGCAGGCTGGGGGGAGTTCTCTCAACTTTTGGTGGGGGAAGTGGTGGAGCGTTGGGTTCCAGGTGGTGAGCAGTTGCACTGTGCATCACTCCTTTTGTATATTCTTTTGTTAGTACCGTTGTTGTTGTTGTAACCTCTCTTTTTGTGTAGTCCCAGTAAACTGCCCTTATCTCAACCCTCAAGGTCCCGTTTTTGGTTTTTTGTTTTTTTTTTTTTTTTTCTTTTCTCCTCCCCATCCCACCAGAGGGGGGCGGGAGGAGTGAGCGAGCGGCTGCGTGGCCCTTTGTTACCGGCTGGGCTGAAACCACGACAGTCCTTTTTTGGCACCCAACGTGGGGCATGAAGGGTTGAGATAATGACAGATCTGGCCAGAGCGTGTTGAAACAAATTTCTTGTATTAGAAACGCATTTCTTATATTAGATAAATAGATGCTAGTTATAATGTTGGTTCGTTTGTTTACATGGTGGCGTTTTGTAAGTTCTTATATGCTCTATGTATTGCCTGTAGTTACATTTATCACCTCTGGGAGAAGGACTGGGATTATCATTTTGCTATACTGGGCAATGTCAACTTGTGAAATGATTACATCACTGGTCATGAGGTTAAGCGGGTATCTGTATGAGGCAGTGATATCACATCCATACTTCGGGCATCTTCTATTGGATTTTATTGGTAATTAAACATGACCCATGGGGAAGTCAGGGGGGGATACTTCCCCCCGGTCCGTTCACCTCCCTTCTTTCCTTCCGGCTAATTACAACAGCTTTTGAGAATTTTGAATATCCTTGGGATGCGCAAGCCAGTGTGCTGTTAGTGCTATGCCTCCTGAATGTGTTTCAGGTCTTGTTTAGGGCTACAAAAAGGCTCTTTAAGAGTACCACCCAGAGATCTGCCCCAAAGCTGGATATTCATGGGTGGCACGGCATGTGGGAGGATATGGGCAGGTATCTAGAGAACTTCTCACCTCCAGTGGCTTGGAAGTTCACTCCTGAACAACTACAGAACCCTCATGAAGTGGTAGAATATTTGAAAGGAATACGCTGTGGCTATTCCAGAGACGCACAACTCACTGCACTGTGCTGGGCCCTGGCCAGTATCTACCAAACACTGCTTGATATTATGCAGCACCCTCAGGGGGAAAAGAGGGAAAACAGGGCTACAGGCACCGTGGCTACCCCTACCCCGGCAACAGGCAGCGTGGCTACCCCAACCCTGGTGACAGGTACTGCAGGTGAACCAGAGAACCAACCTGTGCCAGTATCAGTCGCCCCTGTACAGAAAAAGAAACACACAAAGAAATCAGTTCGCTTAGCGAGAGATGAAAATGAACTAGGGTCATCGCGAGAACAGGAGGAAGAGGCAGAACCTGAAATAATCACCCGATCTCTGTCCCTGAGTGAGTTGCGTGACATGCGAAAAGATTTTAGCCGCCACCCAGGTGAGCACATTATTACCTGGCTGCTCCAATGCTGGGATAATGGGGCCAGTAGTTTGGAATTAGAGGGTAAGGAAGCCAAACAGTTGGGCTCTCTGTCTAGGGAAGGGGGCATTGACAAGGCGATTGGGAGAAAAACACAAGTCCTCAGCCTCTGGAGGCGACTTCTGTTAGGTGTAAAGGAAAGATACCCCTTCAAGGATGAAGTTACATGTCACCAAGGCAAATGGACCACCATGGAGAGAGGTATCCAGTACCTGAGGGAATTAACCATGCTGGAGGTGATTTATAATGATCCAGAAAATGCGCAGTCACCCACAGATCCAGATGAAGTCCAATGCACACACCGATGTGGCGGAAGTTTCTACGAAGTGCACCACCAACCTATGCCAACTCATTGGCAGTAATGTCCTGGAAAGAAGGCTATGGACAAACGGTGGATGAATTGGCTGTCCAACTCCGGCAATACGAAGGAAGTCTCTCTTCCTCCCTACGGGCCTGTGTCTCAGCTGTAGAGGAATTGTCCCGAGAGTTCCAGCAATTCAAAGTGGATATGTCCTCCTCCCCACCTGTACAGGCCCGCCTCGCAGCTATTGGGAATAAGCATTCCTCTGCCCAAGAGAGAGGAGAGAGAAGGTACACACGACAGGCTAACCTGTGGTTTTACCTGCGTGACCATGGAGAGGACATCAGGAATTGGGATGGAGAACCTACCTCAGTCCTGGATGCACGGGTACGGGAGTTGCGAGAAAAAGCAATCAGAAAAGAGGATTCTTCTTGGAAAAATGCTGCTCCGTTTTCCCGTGAGCAGTCCCCCAGATGGAGTAGAAGGGCTGATCTCATTTCTGATTCTCTTGAAGGGACTTCTGATTCACGTTTGCGAAAAGTTAGTAACGGATACTCTAACCAGGATTAGGGAGGCCCTGCCTCCAGCCAGGTGGAGGAAAGGGACAACCGAGTCTACTGGACAGTGTGGATTCGATGGCCTGGCACGTCAGACCCACAGGAATATAAGGCTCTAGTAGACACTGGTGCACAATGTACCCTAATGCCATCAAGTTATAAAGGGGCAGAACCCATCTGTATCTCTGGTGTGACAGGGGGATCCCAAGAGCTAACTGTATTGGAAGCTGAAATGAGTCTAACCGGGAATGAGTGGCATAAACACCCCATTGTGACTGGCCCAGAGGCCCCGTGCATCCTTGGTATAGACTATCTCAGGAGGGGGTACTTCAAGGACCCAAAAGGGTACCGTTGGGCCTTTGGTATAGCTGCATTAGAGATGGAGGAAATGGAACAGCTGTCTACCCTGCCTGGTCTCTCTCAAGACCCTTCGGTTGTGGGGTTGCTGAGGGTTGAAGAACAACAGGTGCCAATTGCTACCACGATGGTGCACCGGCGGCAATATCGCACCAACCGAGACTCCCTGATCCCCATCCATAAGCTGATTTGCCAATTGGAGAGCCAAGGAGTGATCAGCAAGACTCACTCACCCTTTAATAGTCCCATATGGCCCGTGTGGAAATCTAATGGGGATGGAGACTAACAGTAGATTATCGTGGGCTGAATGAAGTCACGCCACCGCTGAGCGCTGCTGTGCCAGATATGTTAGAACTTCAATATGAACTGGAATCAAAGGCAGCCAAGTGGTATGCCACAATTGACATTGCTAATGCATTTTTCTCCATTCCTTTGGCAGTGGAGTGCAGGCCACAGTTTGCTTTCACTTGGAGGGGCGTTCAGTACATCTGGAATCGACTGCCCCGGGGGTGGAAACACAGCCCCACCATTTGCCATGGACTGATCCAGGCTGCGCTGGAAAAAGGTGAAGCTCCAGAACACCTGCAGTATATTGATGACATCATCGTATGGGGCAACACGGCAGAAGAAGTTTTTGAGAAAGGGAAGAAAATAATTCAAATCCTTTTGAAGGCTGGTTTTGCCATAAAAGAAAGTAAGGTCAAGGGACCTGCGCAGGAGATCCAGTTCTTAGGAATAAAATGGCAAGATGGGTGTCGTCAGATCCCTATGGATGTGATCAACAAAATAGCAGCTATGTCCCCACTGACCAATAAAAAGGAAACACAGGCTTTCTTAGGTGTTGCGGGCTTTTGGAGAATGCATATTCCAAATTACAGTCAAATTGTAAGTCCTCCCTGCCAAGTTACCTGGAAGAAGAACAACTTTAAATGGGGGCCTGAACAACGACAAGCCTTTGAACAAATTAAGCAGGAGATTGTTCATGCAGTAGCCTTTGGGCCAGTCTGGGCAGGACAAGATGTTAAAAATGTGCTCTACACTGCAGCTGGGGAGAATGGCCCTACCTGGAGCCTCTGGCAGAAAGCACCTGGGGAGACCCAAGGCGGACCCCTGGGGTTTTGGAGTTGGGGATACAGAGGATCTGAGGCCCGCTATACTCCAACTGAGAAAGATATTGGCAGCATATGAAGGAGTTCGAGCTGCCTCAGAAGTGGTTGGTACTGAAACACAGCTCCTCTTAGCACCCCTACTGCCAGTGCTGGGCTGGATGTTCAAAGGGAAAGTCTCCTCTACACATCAAGCAACTGATGCCACATGGAGTAAGTGGGCCGCACTGATCACACAACGAACTCGCATAGGAAACTCCAGTCACCCAGGAATTGTGGAAGTGATCATGGACTGGCCAGAAGGCCAAGATTTTGGAATGTCGCCACAGGAGGAGGTGACACGTGCTGAAGAGGCCCCACTGTATAATAAACTGCCAGACAATGAGAGGCAATATGCTCTGTTCGCTGATGGGTCCTGTCGCATTGTGGGAAAACATCGGAGGTGGAAGGCTGCTGTATGGAGTCCTACACAACAAGTCACAGAAACTGCGGAAGGAGAAGGTGAATCAAGTCAATTTGCAGAGGTGAAAGCCATCCAGCTAGCATTAGACATTGCTGAAAGAGAGAAGTGGCCAGTGCTCTGTCTCTATACTGACTCATGGATGTCGGCAAATGCCCTATGGGGGTGGCTACAGCAATGGAAGAAGAGCAACTGGCAGCACAGAGGTAAACCCGTCTGGGCTGCCGCACTGTGGCAAGATATTGCTGTTTGGATAGAGAAGTTAGTGGTAAAAGTACGTCACATAGATGCTCATGTACCCAAGAGTCAGGCCACTGAAGAACATCAAAACAACCAGCAGGCAGATCAGGCCGCCAAGATTGAAGTGTCTCAGGTGGATCTGGACTGGCAACATAGGGATGAGCTATGGATGGCTCAGTGGGCCCATGATACCTCAGGCCATCAGGGAAGAGATGCAACATATAGATGGGCTCGTGATCGAGGGGTGGACTTGACCATGGACACTATCGCACAGGTTATCCCTGAATGTGAAACATGTGCTGCAGTTAAGCAAGCCAAGTGGCTAAAACCCCTGTCGTATGGAGGGCGATGGCTGAAATATAAACAAGGGGAGGCCTGGCAGATTGACTATATCACACTCCCACGAACCCACCAAGGCAAGTGCCATGTGCTTACAATGGTGGAAGCAACCACTGGATGGCTGGAAACATATCCTGTGTCCCACGCCACTGCCCAGAACACTATCCTGGGCCTTGAAGAGAAAGTTTTATGGTGACACGGCACCCCAGAAAGAATCGAGTCGGGCAACGGGACTCAATTCCAAAACAACCTCGTAGACACCTGGGCCAAAGAGCATGGCATTGAGTGGGTATATCACATCCCCTGTCACGCACTGGCCTCTGGAAAAATCAAACAATACAATGGACTGCTGAAAACTACATTGAGAGCAAAGGGGGGTGGAACTTTCAAACGTTGGGATACACATTTAACAAAAGCCACCTGGTTAGTTAATACTAGAGGATCTGCCAATCGGGCTGGTCCCGCCCAACCAAGACTTCCACATACTGTAGAAGGAGATAAAGCCCCTGTAGTGCGCATGAAGAGTATGTTAGGAAAGACGGTCTGGGTTAGTCCTGCCTCAATCAGAGACAAACCCATCCAAGGGATTGCTTTTGCTCAAGGACCTGGGTACACTTGGTGGGTGATGCAGAAGGATGGGGAAGTTCGATGTGTACCTCAAGGAGATTTGATTTTGGGAGAGAATAGCCAGTGAATTAGGCTGTATGATGTTAACTGCTAAATAACCTGCCAATGTATGTCATTGTATCTATAGTGTCTATATGCCATATCAAGGTTATTACAGTAAGAATTACCCAAATGACTGAAGGATGGACTTTGAAACCAAGCCAAGTACAACAGTGATGGAACTTGAACTGGCACCCTGCGATTTCCTCAAGATCAACATCTTCGACCTGCAGACCAAGGGCATGGGTTGCACCAAACGTACCAGCCGCAAGCTCCAGAGGCAGCATACAACAATCCAACACCTCACACCATCTCTCCTATCCTGAAGGACTGTTACAACAGATGGAGCCCCAAAGTCATGGACTAAATAAAATTGATGGACGCATTAGAGGGATAGCCCATCGACTAAGGGAATACTATTTGGGGGGGGGTGTCCATATACATATATATATATGTATACAAGACAAGGCAAGTGGTAGTGGTTAATTGGAAAATGTAAGATCTGGGCATGATGTAGATGGTATAGAATAAGGGGTGGATAATGTCCTGGGTTCAGCTGGGATAGAGTTAATTTTTTTACAGGAACCTGGGAGGTGAGGAGGGGGCACAGCCGGGACAGCTGACCTGAACTAACCAAGGAGCTATTCCATACCATGTGACCTCATGCTCAGTATATATATGGGGAGCAGGCTGGGGGGAGTTCTCTCA